>OY728134.1:1313868278-1314508099 GCA_963277665.1 Viscum album | reverse complement strand
ATCATTTAAATATTCTTATTAATTAAATAAAAAACCATATTCATATTTATAATACTGTATATTATACTTTTATAACAACTTAACACAAACCATTATTCATATTTCCATATTTTCATTGTTTTGCATGTCATTTGTCTTTTTTCTCATGCATGTTTGTACATGAATGTCCCTGTTATTTATGATAGGATATATTACAATAATATATGGAATTATATTAATGTTTAAAATATAATATTTAATCATTATATATAGTTTTAAAATAATTCTTTAATGTTTATCATTTATAATTGATCAGATAACTTTGTTTAGATTGTAGCTCATACATACCCCTAATCAATGGTATAATTCCCTTAATTGTTAATGGGTAGGGAAATAGATGATATATTAATTTTTCAGAATCAGTATAATGTCATAATTTTCATATATATCCATTATTTAAATCATTATAACCATCCGTGTGAAGTGGTGATGAATAATGAATTACACTTCTTCATGGAGAGAATATGTTATATACTTATAGTGGTGCTTTAATTTTTCATAGGATAGATAAAATTTGTAATATAGTTTTATAATAGTCATGAAAACATATATGTGTATGGATGATTGGGTATTTATTAATTAAGTTTGGAAACAAAATTTATATAGTTAATAGAAGTAGAATGAGATATGAAATATTCGGAAAATATGATTACCTATTTTTTCAGTGAACTTCTTTTACATTTATTCATAAGGACACTAGGGATTGTATTTTTAGGAGACAATAACCTCAAATAATTTTATAATTAATTTGAAAAGATAAATGGTTAGGTTTTTTTCAAGTGATATGGATCAAATTTGGGTATGGAAATGAAGGAACTGGTGCCCTTTTATAATGCATGTGATGGGAGATTTTTCAATTTTGCAAAATCATAAAATATAATAAGACTATTCAAGACCCAAATACTTCCAAATGACTTATATATATATATATTTAAGTGTTACTTTATAGACTATGTATTATTAAAAAAATTTATTATTTATGATTTTTGAGATTTTTTAATAATTTAATAAAGTATTATATTGCTTAAATATTGTTATTTCCACTTTTGACAAAATTAATTACAAGGAATTTAACAAAAAGAAATAAAGCTCAAGAGATTTGAAAAAATATATTTCAATACATCCCACATAATTCATATTCATCTATAAAACTCTTATATAACCTTAATTAATTTAAATTATTTTACATTTAATATTTCCAATATCATTTATTTGATTTTTTCCATTAATTGAATAATTATTTCTTCAGCATTGTATATGAAATTATGGTAATTATATATTCACTAAAAACTAAATATAAATTACTGTTATATATATGTATACATATATTTTTAATGAATATTTATATTTAAACATATATTGTTGATGACCCCATATTTATAATGTAATTTTAATTAATAAAACGAATGTGGAATCTTTGAATTTTCATTACATAAAATATTATAATCATAATATTAATATTAAAATGGACATAAATGTTCGTATAACCAAATTTTAATGGTTATTATCATTATATTTTTAATCTAAATTACCATGTTTACCTATTACCATGCAAAAAATATTACCAAGGTTAAAATTAATATTGAACAACAGTCAAATGGAAGTATTTACAAAATCTTGACATCAAGATTCAAAATATGGATTATATTTTTAAAAATTCAAAACCCCTAATTTTTAAGATTACAATTAGAATTTAACCACAAAAATATAATGAAAGATATTTTTCTTGATAAATTCATTTTAAGGACCAAAAAGGTAGTTTTTCCAAAATAAGGTATATGGATGATTAAATTTTTTTTAATTGGATAATATGTTACTATTCAATACAAAATTTGATTATGGATAAAATTAAAATATTAAAGGGAATTTTTAATTAAATAAAAAAAGGGTTTTTTAAAAATGTGTAATTTTTACTATTCACTAGAAAATAATTTTATATATATATATACCCAAAAATCCCCATAAGATAATTTTAATATGATTCATTCTGATATGATATATTTTTTTAATAATTAAATTACAAATCTTCCATGAACATATTATAATATTCACTAATAGAAATAAAGAAAATATCTATTGAGGAAAAGATATTTTATATAATGATTGGTCTTTAATAAATATCCATTTCTTATTCATAATTAATTAATTAATATATTAAAAATTTGTTTGAAAATTATATAATTCAAAAAGTGTATAATACTATTCTTTCCATCCAATTTAATGTTTAGGTTATAATGATAACATTATAATATTGAATCGTTTGTTTATCCCAGGTGTTGCGCTCAACTTATGATATAGGATATATTAAATTTTTATAAAAATATGCGTACCTTAAAAATAGAGGGTGTTACATTTTCGCCTCATTCAATTAATTTTTTCATATGAATTTTTACTTGTGATTTGTAATCGGGGGTTCGACATTTGAAAATACCTTTATTAAAATACCACATCGTAAAAAGGGTTATTAAAATATCCTTTTAAAAAGTGTGAAATGTAAATGAGAAGGTTACCACCAATCTAGGTTTCCAATTAGGATAAAATTTATGGGATGTGAAAATATGAACATGAAGGATAAATACAAGTATTCTTGACTGATCATGTGTGATTGTAGACACCATTAAATTTGTTCCATTCACTCTTTGGGAGATTGAAGATGTGAACATCACTAGACACAAAATACTATGATTTAGTAAAAATACATCTTTATGAAGAAAAAATATTTAGTTTGGATTTCTATTTTCTAAAATAGTACTCAATAATGATTGATAAGTTGAATAATCCCACCTCCAAGAGTATGTTATGGATTTATAGAATCGATGACAAAAAGGAGTCGACACATTAAATTCAACTTCTGGTTTTCCTTCGTTAATATATAGTGAGTTAAATATAACATTAACTGTATATATCTTTAAGATATTTGATTTTACTAGTCATGAACCCCAAATAGACTTACAGATAAAAAGGTATGACACTAGGAAGATAGAAAAACATTGATCATGGAGAGATTCACGGAAGAGTTATGCTGAGGGCCTATGTTGAGGACCTCTAATGACGACCCACAACATAGAATACACCTTTCACCCCTACACGAAACACCTAAACAGAGGATCACATGGAACACCTATGCTGAATAACTACTTTAGACCATCCCATTTCCTTTAATATAAATAGGATCCTTAGGATCCCCATTTTTTGATCTGAATAATTGGAAGAACCTGCATAACTCATATTGCACAGCTATTCTGACAAGGTACCATAAATTTTTTCATGTTCCTCTCTAGAACACTAGGGAAGAGGAAATTAATAGCGATAAGATATATTGAACACCTTTTAGATTTTTAGATAAAAACCATCTGATTAAAGACACTTCTTCCATAAGGAATAAGTCACCTTTTTCGGACCCATTCTCGAAGAAAGGACCTACGTGTAGCTCTTCCAAAGATATCTAAGGAGATCATGGTTGCTTGTATCAAATCCTCCCCAAAAGTATTATCCCTTTAGTAGTCCATTAAATCTTTAATAGGCTTATTCCACTCTATCAACCAGTTTTCCAGTTCCTCCTAGGACCTCTATGGCACAGATACGCCGCGTTGTTACGCGACACACCTACATCACATAGATATTTGACACACCTACGCAAGGTACCTATTATATCCATAATTTAATCCATATTCAAATAAATTCATTGAAGTTACTCTTATTCATTAGATTCATTATGAGAAAGGGGCCATGTTGAAACCTCCACCAAGACCTCCTAATTTAAACTACTAAAAGAAGGTAACACCTCATGTCTCTTATTGGGATTTGTATCCCTATGGTCAGAGGATTCCAACTCTTTTCCTCCTATTTAGTGAGGGTTGTTAAAGTTTATTGTATTTTTATCTCTAATTTAACATGTAATCTACTCCCAGGAACATTGTTATGGAGTTTTGGTTCTTGGCAGGGAAGGGGAATGGGTGCACCGAATTTTCCTTTTAAGAAATGAAAAGTCTTCACCCCTACCAGGACAAATTTTATTACAG
This sequence comes from Viscum album, assembly GCA_963277665.1. NCBI lineage: Eukaryota > Viridiplantae > Streptophyta > Magnoliopsida > Santalales > Viscaceae > Viscum > Viscum album. Next base: position 1,314,504,038 of record OY728134.1, on the reverse strand, counting down.
AAATCATTGCATAATCCCCTAGCCTTTTGGGCATGACCTAACGATTATCATCATACATTCCACCTTGAAGGGATCATTACTCTGAACCTCTGTCCACCTTCACCGACGTAGCCACAACCTATTCCCCCAATAGAGGAGGAAATGTTTGTGTGCATTTGAGGAATAATTCATACCATCATGTTTGTAACACCGTTCATGACTCATGTGGGCTTATAGATTTTTGTTCGTCATAAAATATTCACAAACAACTCATTGAATGAACCTTGAGAGATCAAATTCAAATTAAAACTGGGATATGTATGAATCAATCCTAATTGCCAATCTCAATATCATCTCATCCATAAAAGTGAATCCTCCATAGGAGTGTGCCCAAAATTAAACACCCAAATAAAAAAGGAATAATTTTCATGAGTAATTATGAACTCGTTCCTCTCAATGGAACACACTCTCATATGAGACTTACAAAACAACATGTGGTTTGATTCTCATCCAAATGTGATATGTTGGAATCCTTCTTGAGGTTCCACCCCAACAACCCAAATCAACCATGTCCTTTCTGGTTCATATTCCTAGTAGTTTCAAATTAAACATGGAAACCCAAACATCTTTCAGTTTACCTAGGATTCTTCTGTATAAGTCCCACCCTAAACATTGATTATGTATCTTCTACATATATATATTTACCACATGACATTAAACTGTATGTATTAGTCTTTATAACATGAAATTAAAAGGTATAATGTCTCCAATTAAGTGGCACTGAACTATACGTGTTCTGATTCCTTTCACAAGGATATGTAGTTATCCCATGTATGGGTACAATCCCAACATCAAAACAACTCTGGTCTCCTTGTATGTCAATAAAAACTCTAGAGTTCCCCACTGAGTGGAATTAAAACCAGTATATTCATAATGAAGTCCAATGAATCTCTATATAGTATACCAAAGGATACCATTGGATGGAGAACCAAATAAATGTACCAATATCTCTATAATTGAAGATCCTTGGATATATACGTAAGATTCCCAAATTATATACATGTAAATCATTCTTTTTCATATCACAAGGGAAACTAATTTCATACTTGGTGAATTAATAAGGATTCGTGAACATATCATAAATTATTAAGGATTCCTAGAGTAGGAAATAATTACACCCAAAATATTGTGATGAGCCCAATCTCCCATCATCTCTCCAAAGCCTATTCTCATGAATCATCTTCCAAATGACCTAAAAACACCTACCTTTGGAAAGAAGGTCCCTATGGATTTTGAACCATTAGGTTATTCTAGTTCCATAAATAAATTTGATGGAAACCGATTGAGAATAGTGACAACTATTAAAGTCTCATTTGAGATGGAAAAAATTGGGAAACAATTTTGAATCATTTAAAAAGTAAATTATATTTTACCTTGATGAGAAAAATCCATAAAAACATTGGTTAGTTATTCTTCATTGGACCATTTCTATTTCCAACCACACAAAAACAAAAAAAAATGGTGAACCAGAAGTGAATCCATAACCAAGTTGAGGATATATTACCATGATGAGAAACAACTATAAAAACAATAGTTTTCTATTCTCCATTGGATCATTGCTATTTTAAACCATACTCCAAAAATAAATGGTTAAATGAAAATGAATTTGTAACCATGGTAATTATTTTTATGTATCTGTTAGTCCACTATCATTTGATAACAGGTCTGACAATGAAATCAATAACACAAGTGACCATCCAAAATATGAATCTTTGACTCAGTTTTTCTGCATTATGTCTATCATAAATCAACATGAAATATTATCTGATATTTACATAAAATCCAAATGGATTATTTAAGGTTTACACCTTTGAATTCCCTGACCTCTACGCAAACTGTATCCTTATCTTCTCAATGGACGATGTCTCAAACTTAGTGTCTTCAACATTGGGTTTCAAATGCATTGGTTAGGGAATAATGTCAACATGGTATTATCCCATCCATAGAGGCTTCCCGAAAAAATCTCCAAGTCAAAAAAAAACCCATTCATCCGGATTGAGAAGAGATATGATCATGAAGAAGATATTTCCAAACACTGACTTCAACCATTTTAGGTTTTTATCCATCAAACGCAATAACCAGTACTTCCTATAATTTATGGAGGCAGATTTGGAGGTCACCTAGGGACTCACCCCAAAGACACATGGGTAATTCTCAAGGGATCCCACCCAGAATAACTACCATCATAATCATGTGGCAGTGACCCCCAACATGATAGGGTCATTTCTTTCAGTTGTCCGTTCTATATTCCTCAAACTCGAACATGCAGGGTGGACTATCGGGGACAACAACCGGCCAAGAGGGAGACGTTTCCTACCTATTCCAACTCCATATAATCCCAACAACCTAGATTGGTGGAAAATAGATACTATGAACATACATCTACCCACGTTAATTCCACCATCCAGAAGACTCTACTAGCGGTTCCCAACCAATCCTGCTGCCCAACATCGGTGGAGTCCCATGAGAAAGTACATACACCTTCATATAATCATTCATACAACCAACAGTCTCGTATGGATACATTCAATGAAGCCTATTAATCAAATTTGTTAGAAGACATCTAGAAAGGGAACATACCTATTAATATTCATCATGTCTGTCAACAGTCTTGATTAGAATCATCAATAGAGGTCAATCAGAATGCCCAGATGAGAATCATGAGGCAGACTCAACTCTCTACCCCCACACATGAGTATTTTCGTATTCCAATAAATGGAATAGGAGGACATGAGTTGGTACATACACCTACTTCAGAAAACAAATTGATGTGTATCCTCATTCCAGCTGGAGAAGTCACCAAGAACATTTTGTTAATGGTGAAAGGGCAGTTGGAAATTCCTTCCCATGTTCTTGATAGTTGCAAGAATTTCATAATAACAACTTCAGCAGTACCCAAGGGTCAGAAACAAAACTCTTTCCCCATAAGTTGGGTGGCACCTCAACATGTCACCTCAGAGTAGATATACACCATTGATATAGTCTAGGAGGGTTGTGGGGCATACTCACCAATGTGATATGGAAAATTATATAGGGAACATACACTTGATCCAACTGGTAGTAATTGACCTAACCCGATAGCCACTCAAAGGAAGGAGAATACACATGACAATGATAATAACTTCTTTTAGAAATTTTCTACAACCATTATTAAAGGCATCAAAGAATAAGACCCATCAAACAAGATATAAATATCAAGAGTTTATATTTGATATGGCTCCACTAAATGCTAGAGTTCTTGAAGCCCTCATACATTTATTTACTATGGATCATGATCCTACTCTCCCATTACCTAATTATAGGAGCATGAATAATAAATCTGACGGACCTCATTAGACACTTCTTCTTGAAGGCTTGCTTCATGATAATTTAGTTAATCTATAGAAACCGTCTCTAGATGGGAGACATAGTAACCATCCAGATGGATAGATGAACAAGGAGAAAAATGGTCAAATCCTTGCTATAACCCACCATGGTGGTCCTCCGGATGAGGATGAAATTAGATGTGGAATTTATCTCAATATTAGTAATTCTCATTGTGATGGGAAATTATTCAATGGAAAATGTAAAAATGAGGAAGAAAACTTATCTTGAGGCACTTGAAAATACAAATCTAGTAATTTATGACACTTTATAACAATCATGTGAAATACTTTAGTAGCTAGAAGATATCTGAGGGTGTCGGTCATTCTATGAACCAAATATGGTTCAAATATCTTTAAATAAAACAAAGGAATTATCTACCAATATTTTTGATTCTGAAGAAAAATAATGGAAGAACCAAATTTGGTTTGATCATATTGAATATACTATAGAAAAGGTTGAGGAGAATGTGCTGAATATAAGAAAAATGCTAGCATAAATTAAGTACTAATCATGCTCTTTCTGTTGGACATTCCCTAGTACAATATTCTAGAGAAGTTGGTAGATTGTTGTATTCATGATATCTTTCTCAAAAAATGGATGACTTTTTGTTAGCTAAATGTGAAGGTAATACATTTTTGATAATTTCAAAGCCATTTAAAAGTAATAGAATGGTTTCAATGCCAAGTTGACTTGTAATATCCAAATACTCTTAGATATCCAAGGGTTGATAAATAGTAGGGATCCATTTAGTGTGAATGCCATAAATAATTAAAGATTCTACGTTAGTTAATTGTTGATAGTCCATCTAGTGTTTATATTAGTTGATAGAGTGTCCATATACTGTTGCATTTCATGAAACTCTACAGCCAAAAATTCCCACCAAAAGTATTCACTTCCAATGTTATTTCCCACAACCAACTACAAAAAATAGATTTTGTTTATCAAATATGTGCTAAAAAATAGGAATCGACTGTCTATCATCAACGTCAGGCCCAAAGAGAAAAGTATATCGAGTTTTTTTTCTATCAAGCATCTGAGAATATTGTGTAAGCTTCTTGTTTAAGGTAATTTCATCATTAGATGATGTAATTCTCATAAATAATCCAATGATCATCCGAAATAGTGGATTTGAGTGGGTGTTTGATGATTCACCTATCCAATTTATGTCCAAAATCTATAAAATTAGAATATAAACTAAAACTATTTTAGTTATAGTAGTTGAGAATCCACCATAGCTCACCGGGTTGGGGATCTTTTAACCCAACCCTTAGGGACAACAAACCAAGCCCGAATGGTTAAGAAGAAATAACATGAGTATCCCCTACCCGTAGGGATGGGGGATTTTTCATATTCAAAATTTGTTCCTCAACAATAGTTATATTTAACCTGATAAGCGAAGAATCCAAAAAAAATCATTGATGAGTAATTAGAATATTCCCTAAAAGTTATTATTCTACAAGAAATTTTTTACGTATTAGTCAACCAAAAGAAATGTATGGTGTAGGAAATGGAAGAATAAGATCTTTCATAAATAATTAATGAAAACCCACAATTCATTAGGCATCGGTAAATTTCATCAATGTCATCACCAAATATCCTCCAAAACACAAGTCCAGCATAGGGGAATTAGAAGAATATGTCACTATTCAAGATATTGTACATACCCATCCAAATAGAGTCGTGCATACCAGAAACCAAAGGATTTCCCAGAATCAATGTTTACCCTTGAATAATCCACTTTAACCTATTTGAAAGTAACCCACTATGTAAAAAAGTAAAAAATATATTACGTCTCACCTTTACTTTGTAGAAGGTTAATCCCTTACATTAGAAGAATTATTTTCATAGTAGGATGAGAAAATGAAGTGATTAAGAATATTCAATATAGAATTACTCCAAGGTATTCTTCCTCCCAGATATACTCTACATGAAAATCCCAAATTGGAACTTCCAGTTAGAACACATCAATCAAGGTTTTTTTCATAAAAATTGAAGAAGATCATAAATCACCTCTATTATAGGAACACATTTTGATGTCTATCCATGTGGGTTACTTGGGATAGATTCCAATAGTGCCACCACTTGTGGCATTACCAGTCACTACACTAGTCTGGGATTTATCCATTACACCTACTCTGGTTATGGATCAACCGGTGTTTTCCTGAGCACTTATGACCACCATTGAATCATTAATAGCTTGATTGGATGGTATAGATGGATGGAATGAACCGGTATAACCATAAATTAAGAATTTCCTTGAATGGGTAGATTCAACTCCTCCCCTATCAAATTTTTGAAATCCCACATTTCCAATCTTCAACGGCTTCAGAGATTCATAACAACCCCTGGCCTATTTTGTGTCTTGTTGCGACTTCAGGATGGGTACCCATGAACAACAAAAAGTAGTGAAACTCATATTATTGGTGAAACAACTATAGGGGCCAACCATTGTCTCGTATAAAAGTTTGTAGTCTCGATCAATCACTGGATTAAAATATCTCCCTTAAAGGATTCTCTTCTAGTTCATCTCAATGTCACATAAGAAAAATGTCTTCGATTGTACAAATTGAAAACAATGGGATAATTAAAGAGTCTAAAATTTCATTACTTATTTGAGAGGACTGAAATATTCCTTAAATCTACCACTCCCTCGAGAATATTTTTTTCACATTTCTGGATATAATATTTTTTGATTAGTTGTGATCACCAGCCATCCCTGTGAAATACACATGAGGTTTTTTGGAAATTGCTTATATTTCTCAGAAAGTGGAAAATTCCATTTGAGAAAGCAAGGATTAAACCTGAGTAATTCCATCAGCTGCAAGAATGATAATAGGAAAATAAGTGGTTACTACAGTTACTCTCAAGAAATAACATGTACTTTCTCCTAATTCAAGTGCCTCATCTTACCATATGGCTCCACCTATCGAGTTTAAACAACAATGAAAACCATGCCTAAGTGATTCAAAATATCAGAGGCATAGATAATTTGAGGAGTTTAAGAAAAAAGCCTACTCTTTCAGAAATGAGATAGGTCCTAGAAACTTCATCTTAAATTTTGAAAAAACTTAGTTCAGATTTAGCTACCTAAGAGGCTGAACTAGGAAGGAGACAAAGACATCCCAAACTATTTACACTTTCATCACATTTTGGGATAGCCTATTAAGGATTGTTCTATTTTTAAATACCTTCTGAAAAATATGGTGGATTCTAGGAAAGTGAATTTGAATGTTTCTTTAGCCCAGGAAGAATATATTTTTTCTATAGATATCAAGGGGGAAGGTGAATGGAAGAAATTCAAATAAAATAATTCAAAAAAAATTAATGACGGAATGGTCAGAAAAACTGTCAATAGAACTCATGCCATTCTATAAAAAAAGTCGAAGCAACCAGATGGGTATCCTTCTATTTATGTTGTAGAAAAACAATCTTCATAAAAGACTTAATCCTACAATAGAAAATAATCAATTAAGAAACATGGAGAAAAGGATAAGTAACATTTAGAATAATATGATTATCTGCCAATATGAAATTTTTCCTTGGCTTTGGTAGATTTCATGGAAATAGTTTCAAAATATCTAGTACCACCCCACCAAAAAGCACAATAAGAAACAACCTATTAAAAATAATCTTTATCATAAGAAGAATTAATTTTCATATCCATTTACATTATTTACTTAACAGATCCCTTCTGAAAAGAAATTTATTATTGTGAACTTGGTTTCCCAACATATGATTAGGAAATGGATGAACAGAGTCATCGTGGTCAAGGATAGAGGGAAAGAAGTGACTATAACAGAGGTCACTATTTCAACCACACCCTTTCTAGAACCATTTATGCGGTAGAAACTCATGTGAGATCCCTACAGTGGGCTCAATGGTAACAAAGGAACTCACCCATTCATGAAAAATACTAACCTAATGTAGTTACCTTCGATGATCAGTTATAATCTATGCCACCACCTCATCCGTAGGTGTGAAGGCATTTTCAACCTAATCCACCAAGAGTAGAAACACTTTAGGCTCCTACTGCAAAAGATTGTCCATATACCTCATGGACATAGGCTCCCATTAGACTTACAAAAGAGAATATCCACATGGGGATGTGTATACCTCTGGACCAGAACAATGATGTTTAGAATCAATTATCCCATGTTCTGACCAAATTATCAATCTTGGATTCTCCAAATCTATCAAAAGATCTCTGGGAATCACTTACTGAGCAATATGAAGCCCTCAAAAGTATGAAACCAACGTTATTGCTAATGAGGTTTACCATAAAGAGAATCATCCCACATAATTGCATGTAGTAATTTATTTGATGGATCAAGAAGATGTTGATGTTGTCCATGGACACATCAGGACCATGAACTTATTTAGTAATATTGATGACATTGATTTCTGATGCACCATCATTGATAATGTCTCATGAGTAAATCGAATTCCCATCCAGATGATTCTCTATTTGGGACTCACTAAATCACATATGTCTCCATTCACATTTATGTTGCAATGTTATGACTAGAAGGAACAAGAACCTCTCGACAAAATCATGCTCAGAAATTAATTTGGAGATCTTATTTCTAATTTTGAATCAATTGTTGTCTAATTGGATACATCATTCAGTATCTTTTTGGGAAGACCATGTCTACATCAACATGAGGCTATGCATTCAGCATATCATCAATATATTATGTACTATTACAATGGTAAATTTGGTACATTTCAGGGTGATAAAACCCCATTCAAAACTTTTAAATCTCATTATATTGATGAAGAGTATTATCACCCAAGGAAAAAGTGGTCCATGGAATATGATTTTACTAGGATCAATGCTCTAAATGGTCTAGATAAAATTCTAACTAACCCATTCAAACATATCAGGGCAAATTACATTTTACTAATCAATGAAATTTACTTGGTAGACCCAAATACACAAAGCACTATTTCAGTTACTTCTATAATGTCAATTGTTGTAATTGAATCTAATATCATAGAAGAAGTCATTAATTATTGAAGCAATGATAGAAATTTGGATAAAAGAAAATTTATTCTATCCCATGAACATTAGCATGTTTCTACCTCATTAGTAAAATTTTATGAATTAATAACACTTATGGAAAAGGATAGTGACATTAATCCTTCATCCATTATTTTTCCTTTAGAACTTAAGGTGGACACTCCATCATCTATTAAATCATGAAACCTTTCCTATTCTTCAGAATGTTCAAATACAGAATTATCCCATAATCCAAAAAATATTGGATCATTGTCTATCCTCCAAGATAGAGTTCAATAAGAGATAGAATAATTAACACATGAGGAATAAAAAGATTTGGAAGACCTTATAGATTCCCTTCCAGCATTTGAGGAAGGCGTCTCCACCACTATGGATGAAAAGAAGTGAAATAATTATGGGTATATAGGAAGAACCATTGTGCACTCTGATAAGTGCGGCCATGATTCCTAAAGAAGAATACTTTTATACCTCCTTTCTAAAAAAACAATAGGATTTGTTTTTGGGGAACTATATCGAAATGATAAGTCTTGACCCTGAACTGGAAACCCATCATTTGGTTTTTCAGAAGATCATCAAGGATTCAAGAAGTCGACAAGAAGAACACACCCAACTCATGCCCCCAAAAATGAGGTTGAATTCAACAAGTTTATTATTTTTGACATCAATAGAGGTCTCAAATATCCCAAATAGATGGAAAATATTGTCTAGGTGAAAAAGAATAATGCTAAAATTAGTGTTCTTGTATATTTTTGAGATCACAATCAGGATTTTACGAATGAATAATTCTTGGTTCCAATCACTGAGCTCTTAGTTGATGTAACATCTGGCTATGAAGCTCTTTTTATCATGAACGAATATGCTTGGTATAAAAAAACATGTATGTCTCTAGAAGATGAGGAGTCTACCAACTTCATATCCCTTCAAGGTGTGTTTTTCTATCAGTTAATTCCATTTTTATTAAAGAATGTTGTTGCAACGTATCAATGTTCCATGTACCATTTCTCCAAACCCTTCTTGGGAAAATTTGAGGAATATTATCTGGATTATTTTGTGGTTAAGTACATAAAACATTCTAATAAGATTTCCAATCTAGAGACCATATTCAGTAAACATTGGTAAAATAATCTATAGATGAACCCCAAAAATGTGGTTTTGCGATTATCCCATAAAAGTTCCTCGTCTTCATTATATTCCACCATGGCATTGAAGTTGAACCTGAGATGGAAAAAGATATCCATTAAATTTCACCACCTAAAAACTTGAAATAATTAAGAGGACTTCAAGGAAACTTGGATAATATTCAATTATTCATTGCCAGTCTAGAAGGAAAGTGTTTTCTATTCACCAAATTAAGGAAGAAGGGGGTCAATTTTCGATGGACTGAAGACATCCAAGAAGAATTTGATACCCTCCAGACATATCTCATGATCCCCCTCATATTAATGCCACCTATTGAAGAAAATACACTCATTATCTATGTGATAGTTAAAAAGACCATTGGGTTACTTAATTACACAATAAAATAATGTTGGGAATGAAAACATCCTATATTATCTCAATCGAACAATGCTATATGTAGAGACTTGATATTAAAGTATCATGACAACGAGCATAGAATTAATCTTCGAAGTTCAGAATCTAAGTAACTACTAGTTGAATTTTGAGGTACAGTTCATATCTTACAATACCCCACTTAAATTTATCCTCAGTCGTCCTATACTGACATGATGTCTGGCACGATTGGCAGTTATTTCGCAATAGTTCGATATCCGATTTCTACCTCATAAAGAAGTAAAATTTCATGCCTTAGCATAATTCTTTGATAAACATCCATATACAAAATAGGTATCTTTGAATACTCAAATTTCATATGAATAAACATTATCTAATCAATATAGTCCTCATATATGGGATATGTATTTTGATGGTACATTCATAAGTCCAACGTGGAAGAGAATCGAAGATCCTAAACTCAACAAAGTTGGGTTAAGAATTGTGTTTATCTTCCCAGAAATGGCAGTGTCACCATACTTATTTTATTATAAGGAGGTACCAATAATGTGGTAGAATATCATTATGTCATTACATGTTGGAATGGGTGCTCCAGGTACAAGTGAACCACCTGAATGTGAAAGGTGATTCAGAATTGGTAATAAAATAGATCAACGGGGATTATTCTATCCAAAAATATGAGTCCATACCTTTGTGTGATTATATCAGTGGGTTAATGGGTGATTTACCTCTAATTGAACATTTTCATATGTCACACGATCACAAAATGGCCAAGTTGATGCATTGAATAATGTATCCAAAACCATTGTAGATCTAAATAAGGACAATATAATCATTAGTATTACACATAATCATGTTGTTTCACAATTAATTCAAATTAGAATCGAGGAAAACAATGAAATCATACCCATTTCCATACCATATAGCCATACCACATGATATATGAAACCAATCATGAAATATATTTAAAATGGACTACTTCCACCCAATAGAGCTAGGAAAGGGAAATTTTGCGAACGAGTGGTCACTTTACTATTTTTGATAGAACACAACACTAGAATGTCCCGTATATATGGGTATTGTATAGAATTCTCTTAAGATTCATTAATGGGGAAGAGATTGTAGTTGTCATGAAATAAGTACATGTTGGAGCGTTTGGCACCCACCAGTCTACGCATAGGCATTCTGGTCCAATCTAATGTATTGGATACTTTTGGCCTTCAATGATTCAGTATTGTACATATTTCTTCAACAAGTGTAACCCCTACCAAATACATGATATCCTCATTCACCAACCTTTAGAGTTTCTACATAATGCTACAAAATTCAAGCCATTTTCTACATTGGGAATGTATGTGGTAGGGATTTATCCCCTAACTACGACTAAGTAGTTCTAGTACATCCTCACTACTACTGCTTTTTTCTCCAAATGGGATGAGGTGATACCTCTTGAAGAATTTGGGGTCAAAATTTTTTTTATCTTTTTAAAACCCAATATCATTACTAGAATTTGTGTCCCTCATACCATATTGATGGACAATAGAACAAATTTGTGTTCTTTTGAGGTAAAGAATCTATATCAAGAGCACAATATCAAATCTAACCGTTCATCTCAATGCCATGCAGTGTCCAGTGGACAGATAGAGGATTTAAACAAGACCCAATAAAATATAATCCAATAGATTGTGGATAAATATAAAAATAATTTTCCTAATAAACATTTACATGCCTTATAGAATTATCAGACTACTACTTATACTACTACACGGTCAACTGCATACTCATTAGTATAAGAAACTAAAGCAGTCCTTACCATTTATGTTCAATTTCCTTAACATAGACTTTCTATTTGTGATCAGTTATCTACAGATAAAAAATCGTAGGTGCTATGGATGAATTGGAATTATTAGTTGAAAAATGTTTGAAAACTTTGCATTACTGAGAAGTATACCAGAACCAAATAGCATGATATTTTAGAAAACAAACTTTTCCTTAATTATTTATTTAAAGTATAATTGTTATTTGTCCTCATAACTCCAATTATACTAGGAAAAATCATTAAAATCATGATCCAACATGTGAAGGACATTACTCTATACATATGTTCTACTCTAATTGAGCTTATTCTTTAATTTCAATGGACGATGAACTCATTAAAACTCCAAAAAATAAAATGTTTCTGAAGAATTATTTTGTATAATTAGATTATTTTCATTCTATTTGAATGAATATAAACTAAAAAAATATACCTTTTCAATGCTATATAACATTAAACTGTGATTCATCATCGTCCTTGTCAGATGATGTTAAAATTCACGACATCATTTTTCCTCATTACACGACATTAAACAACAGTGTTAGAATCTTCTTCATTTGAAATTACTAAATCTAACAAGGTAACACAAATTGACATACTATTTAGTCCTTTAAAAATAATTATTTTACATATTTAATCATTTACTCATATCACTTTTCAACTCTCTAATGACATTTGAACCCATTCCTCTCTATGTTTGAATCAGATCCACATAGGGAAGATATTTCAAGAACTACTTATGGATTGGTTATCATTATAATGAGATACATTGAGATGCCTAAATATACATTCTTGGTTCGAACAATGATAAAATGTATCCTCATTCTGTGTGTATATGAGTTTCATCTTCACAGGGAATACAAATTTCAAGAATGAAGTATGGATTGATTCTTTTTCAAATGAGATACTTAGAGATGCCTACAATCCAAGATTTTCAGCCCAACCACATCCATAAAGATATTATTTCTCCAAATTTCCTATATATGAGTTAAACTTATATAGAGAACTCCTCTAGAATACATGGTTTAATTCTCATACCATCATTTTTCCTAATCTTAACAATTATTCCATAATGTATTAAATTCCCTCTCTTATCGCATAAACGTTCAATTGGTGTGGGGATAAATATTTTAAATATCTATACATGGCTTGATTATTTCCCCTTGAAATACATAGTGAAACCTGGGTCTTATCCACTAGTATATCCAAAATGTTTATTTCATATTAGATGACTTACATCCTTGGCACAAGATGTTAAAAAGTATGGTTCTTAAAGAACAATGTATAGATTGATTCTCATTTTAATGATATACATAGTGATTCCAATATATCCAGTCTTGGTCCCAACCATAGAAAAGAGAAATCCCCTTATTCAATGTGTGTATGAGTCGGATCTACATAAGGAATATCATATCTCAAACAACATGTGGCTTGATTCGTTCTCTGGAAAGTTATGTAGTGACACCCGAATACAATATCATAGTCCATCCACCAATAAAAAAACCCACTTCCTTACCTCAAAACATAGTTGGTGTGAGGAAACATTCAATAACTACATGTGTCTTGAATCTCATTTTATTTGAGATACATATCCACTACCAATTACATAAAAGGAACCCCTCTCTCTTTTTACCTATGTGCAAATCAAATTTCCAAAAGTACCTCTTCCAGTATTTTTAAGTTGATTTTTATTTCAATGAAATTCATAATGATATTTATATTTCCTATTTTAAATGTATCCATAATCTGGGAAAGTATAAAAAATATATCTTCCCCATATAAAAACTTTTTGATATGGGGAATAATTTCAAGAACAATTTAGACTTCACTATTTCCCCTAGAAATATACGTAGTGATTCATAGATATTATATCTTGGATCAACCACCATTCAATCACATTACCCTTATATTTCACTTTTTTTAACTTTGTTTTGTAAAATAATTTTTTACCACCCCTTTTTTCTCACATCTAGAATAGCTCATGTGGGCATGGGAGTTGGGCAATGAGCTTCTCTGCATAAATAAGCCATCTCAAATAATATTTTGGGTTAACTATGGTCATGACTGTAAGACATTAAAATAAAAAATAGAAGTCAGGATCACATGATGATAAACTGCAAAATAATTTTAATAAACATGTGCGATTCAATTCCTATTTTCGTGAGATATGTGGTCATTTCACGTCAGTTCACCTTCGTCCTTACTGTATGATGTTAAACTACACAAAAGTTCAAGAACTACATGTTGAATGATTCTCTTATCATTTTGAGATACATAGTGAAATCCAAATATTCTATATCGAGTTCATCTACAATATTAAAATCCCACATTCCTTATGTATGGATTTGTACTTCATGGAGAACCTTTCCCAATGAACTATGTTTATACTGATTCTCATTCATATGAGATACAAAGTAATTTCCAGAAATTCAAATTTTTGTCCAAGCCACAAAATCATATAATTATTTCATTTCTTCTCCCATGTATGAGTCACATCTATTTTAAGATATTCAATTCATGTTTAGATCTCTTATGTAAACCCTTATTCAAAAAACCATCATTATCCCAAATTTTTTAATTCAATTAGGTTGTGGGGACCTTTATTTAAGAACTATGTGTGCCTTGATTATTTCCCTAGTAAGATACATTGTGACACCCCTGTATTATCTCCTAGTACAACTAAAATATTCATTTTCATATTGGATTCAATTAGTTTCCTCAAATCATGACGATAAACTACATATAGCTACAAAAATTATGTGGGGCTTGATTTTCATCTATATGAGATATATAGTGAAGTCAAAATTTTCAATTCAAAACCAAGTTACAACATCTTATGAAAAATCATATATTCTCCCATGTAGGATTCATATCCTCATGATGAGATTCCATTATTTTTGTATTAAATCCACTAATATCTTTTCCGCATGACATTAAACAGCAAAGTACTCATAGAACTGCATGTGGGTTGATTCTCATCCTATTGAGAAACATAGTGAATAATATGACTTACCCCCTAGTCCCATCCATGGGATAAATTAAAATCCCCCCTCTTCCACATGAAATTAATAATCTATATAGTACTCTTTATTATGGGCCCTCTCTTTAGGGAGAAAACCAAGGAAATAAAAAATGTCCCCATTTTACATATGAGTCATATCTGTGCAATGGACTCCAAAATTATAGAAAATATCGGTCCAAATACATTCCCTGTAAATTAGACATTACCCCTTTCACATTTCATAGTCCTAATCTTGATTACTTTCTGACCTTCATAGTCTAACTTTGGTATCTAGTGATATAATATCTAATAACTGAGATTGTTTTTTCATGACTATGAAGATGGTTCCCATAGGTAGCCTTTCATTAAATTCTCCTTCATAACATGTCTGTCAGTTTAAACGATGACACCGTTTGATTATAAAGCACATTCCCCAGTTATACATGCATAATAGTTCCCCAATAACAGGATTTTCAAATAGTGGTAACATCATTCTTATGAGAAGCATCGTATTCCCATTTAATAATTAATGACGGTATACAAAAACATATAATTTAAAGTGATGATCTTTCATATACATGATCCATATCATTTCTCCCAACTTGAATATTTCCAAGAATATGGTTTTCACATTTCAACTCTCCATATGTTCAAAGCCTCTTGAAATACCCTTTGATAATTTGACCACATATCGTCCACGTTTTCCATGATATTTTGGTCTTAGTCATATGAACAAAAACTACAGAGATAATAATTCACACATTTGTATCAGATGTTTATAGAAACCATATTACTATGATTATTTTGAAATTAGGATTGAAAATATTCTTTCTCTATTCAGATAAATTTCCCTATAAAAAGGGTTTTGTAAAATTCAAATATCTATAAACATTCCTCAGTTATTAGCCTTAATAATGTTATAATTCGTGAGATATATTTTTCCTGACTATTTAGCATGTTCCCTATGGTATCCTTGAATAAAATCTACCTACATAACTTTCATGTTAGTCTAAGGATGTCATTGTTTGACTATGCAGCGCATTCCCTAGGTGGCCCTGCATTATATAGACCCATAATAGGTTTTTCATGCAATAGTAACTTGTTTATTGGAAGAGACCTATAATAATTATTTTATCCCTTTTCCATGTCATTCATTGGATTCAGAAATTCCCAAATCATAGTTAACAATTATCCCTTACAATATCCGAATATGGAAGCATGTTTCAATAACAATTACCATGAAATTATATATCCATACATCTTTTCTCATAGATAATGGCCTAAAATTGAAGCTCCCTCATGTCCTTACTACATTACTTGAAGAAACACAGTATAATTTCCTTACTACATGACTTTAAACTACACAACATGATATCATAAATCCACCTTTCTAAAAAAAATTAACAATTCTTCAAAGAAATATTTTTTGTAGGGGTGGTTTCCAAATTCATGGCCTATGTCAGCATAGATGTCCACTTTCTTGTTGAAAAACAATCCTTATAAAAAGGACCCACTGTAGTCTTGAAACATTATAATCTTATCCCACATTATCTATCAGAAATTGAATGTCAAAATTCTTGAGAGCTCCATTATGTGACTATCCAATATGTTCCCTCGATGGCCTTGAAATACAATTCCCTAAATAATAGGCCTATGTTTAAATATACATCACATGCCCTAGTTGTCCTTGTATAATACAGCCCCTATAAAGGGTTTCATCAAGCAATGGTAACTTTGTAATTGTAAGAAACCTATTATATTCTTATCATTCAAATTTTAGAGTTTGTCACCATAAAAACATCATGACCCAAGATTCCCCTTGGATGAATATAAAGAATAATGGATCATTCCTAGCCACTAAATATTATTTGGGATGTAATTTCAAAATCTATGGTCAATGCTATTTAAACATAAACACTAGACTTATTAGTCAACTGTACATGACTTTTGACTTCCCATAAAAAACATGGTACTAACCAAATTGAAATCATACAATAAGATATCTAGAAAAAAGTTTATTCTTAGCTCACAAGACCTATACTCTATATTTTAATGGTAATATCATGAAATAAAATGATAAGGCGCAAATTTTATTTGGTTGAAAACAAAAAAAAAATGGAAAAATTAAGTAAAATTAAATTCATTCCCACTAAGTCTCCTCTATTTTCTGGTTAGGAAGAAATTTGGGTAATGAAACAGAAGACACAATGTTTATAGGGTTCTTCATATGACCCTAGTAACATTTAAACTATGCACGCTAGGCCCCATGGAATAGGATAAAATTAAAGCATCCTTATAAACTTAATGTAGCTCCAAACAATATGAAATGATGTTGGAATGTGTCAATGTTCCCAACATTTACCTTATAACATGATTTTTTTGTTTAAAATGAATATAATTCTATGGGGTCTTTTGTAGAAACCATGAAATGTATTCCATAAATGTTTCCATAGATTGAAGATGTGGAACTCACTTAGGCATCGAATGCGACATTTTTTAAAAAATACATTTTTTTAAGGAAAATTATTTTGGATGTATTTCTATATGAAAAAATAGTAATTGATAATGATTGATAAGTAGAATAATCCCCCCCTACAAGAGTAGGTTGTGGATTTCCAAGATCGATGGAAAATAGGTATTGTCACATTAATATAAGAATCCGAGTTTTTTATAATAATAATTGGTGAGTTCAACATCTGAATGTGTGTAGATATCTTTGAAATATTCAATTTTAATAGTTTCAGATCCCAAATAGGCTTACGGATAAAAGGTTATGGAACATAGAAATCAGAAAAAATTTATCCCAAAGAGCTTCATGGAAGTGCTATGCTGAGGACTTACACATGGGACCTATGAGGTAGTATAATCCTCGATCCCCTATCAAGAACACATGTTCTGAGGATCTATATGAAACACCATTTCTAATGAACTAATTTTGACAATATTCATATTTTCCTATAAGTAGGACCCATGGGCACCCAATATGAGGATCTAAAAATTTGGAAGAACCTCCATAGCTCCCATTATGCATTTAATACTCCTAGGACCCAAACTTTTTCTAGGCACCTCTATATAATACTGGAACACCTACACTATATAGCTACATGGAACAACACTGTAGGGTACCGATGTGAGCCTTCCTTTAATCCCACATCAAATCCATTCATGACAGGGGTCCTTCTTCCATGGCTTACTTGCCTCAAAGGGACCATGTTGAATCCTCACCCAAGACCACCTAATTCACAATGAATTAAAGAAGGTTCCACCAGTGCATCTCATATTCGGATTTCTATCTCCATGGTCAGAGGTTTTCTACACATGTCCTATTTGGGAGAGAGGGTTCATAGAGTGTCTGTGATGTTTTATCTATACAGTTACAAGGACTCTTCTCCCAGGAAAAGTATTGCAGATTTTTACTTCCTAGTACAGAAGGATAAGGGTTACACACACTTTTCCTTTTAATAAACAAAAAGTCTCCCTCCCCTACCAAGACAAATTTTATAAAAAAATTATAGCAGAATCCCTTTGCCTTTCTAGAATGGCCTAATTACTAACAAATTTAATTCAACATTTAAAGGTTCATTTCTCTCCACCCACATCAACCGTTGCCACCATAGCCATGGCCTCTTTAGCTTGAGGAGGTGGAAAAGTGTCTACACCTTTTTAGAATCTATCATATCTTCTTCTTTCTCACACCAATCACGACTCATGTGGGATTAATGATTTTTTATGATCACAACATTTGAAAAAATGCCTCATTAAAAGAACTACGAGAACTCTTATCCCAATCAAAACTAAGATAATGAGGAAGCTTCACTATAGCCCAAGATCCATATCTACTCATCCATAAATGGGCATTCTCCTTAGGATTAAGCCCTAAATTAAACCCCCCAATTCACTATGACATCCTTTTCAGTAGTAATTCTGAACTAGTTTCTCTCAAAGGACCACTCTCTCCTATGAGACAGCCCAAACTATGTGAGATTTGATTCTAATCTATATGGGATACACTGGAAGCCTCCCTGATGTTTAACCCCAACAGTCAAAATCAATCATATAATTTATGGGTCATATTCCTAGTAGGGTCTAATTTATCATACAGACACATACTTCTTCTAGGTTACTTGGGATGCTTCGGTATTATTCATACACCAAACATTGATTTACAATTTCTCAGCTATATGTCTTTACCACATGAAATTAAACAGTATGTATGGGTCATTATCACATTATATTAATAGGTATGATGTGTCCCATTATAAAAATTTCAACTACGTAGGTTCTTATTCCATTCACAAGGATGCATAGTTAGCTCCTCTATGGGTTTGATCCCAACATCAAAACAAATCCCATCTCCATAGATGACGATACAAACTCCAAAGTACCCCACTAAGTGGATTTAAAACTATTATAGTCGTAATAACAACCAAAAAATCTCAATGTAGTATATCAAAGGATACCATTAATGGAGAACCTCAGAAGCGTACAAATATCTCTATTAATGATGAACTTTGGAGACTTACAGATGATTCTCAAATTCAATACATGTTATTCATTGGTTCCCAAATCAAAAGGGAAACACATTTCATAGTTGGTGAATTAATAACGATTCATGAACATATATTAATTCTATAAGTGAGTCCCAAAGTAGGAAATAATTCCCCCTAAAATGGTTTGATGAGCCTGACCTCCTATTTTCTCGACCAATGTGTATTTTCACGAATCATCAGCCAATAACCTGAATAATTCATGCCTTTGGAAAGCAGGTCACTATAGATACTGAACCATTGGGTGTTTATAGTTCCATAATTAAATATGATTGAAACTGCTCAAGAATATTGACTCCTCTCAAAGTCCCATTTTTGAGGGATATGGTGATAGAAAACCTTATCATCCAAAATTTAACCATCATATTCACATAAATTTTTGATGTGTAAAATGAACATTGATTTATCAAAAAGAAAATTAATCATATAAAATTTTAATGTCATGGTCTTTTTCTTAATGTTGGTAAACTCTTTTACAATCCATATTAAATACTCAAGAAAATAAAAATACTTGATTTCTTTCCATGTCATATGAATAGTCACATCTTCTCGTTGTTCTTAGATTTATTTACTCTTCATCAATTACTCATGGAAATGGGATTTTAAGTAATATTTGTTCATGATGAAATTTTAATGAATCATAAGATCCATAATAAATTCTATTTTCCTGAAATATATACTAAAACCAATATGGTTATCCATGTTATCCAATGTGAAAAATCATACATTTAAATAAAAAATTATTGTCCAAATTTCATATTAATCAATTCTATAAGTAGTTAACCATAAGAATCCTGAAAAAATTTCTAAACATATTCAAAACCAAAATATTTAATTAAACATTTATCTTAATATTATATATTATCACATTACAATGATGTGAATACGTTGATCACCTATGATCCTAATTTACGGTGTTAACTTTAAAACCATAATAAAAAAATGTATTCATCCGAAAATTCACTCCCTCCTTATTTCATAAATAAAATCATAGATGATAAAATATATTACCTAAATTCTAATGTATAATAAACTCCATCAATGATAACATAAAAAAAATTTTCCTTAAAATAATTCAGTTCCATAGTCATTTTAAATATCTCAATTTAATTAGAATTTAACTTTTATTTATCCCAACTGAATCACATAAAATAAAAATTAGGAAAACATCTATGTAATCCTACCTTTGTCATTTATTTTCCATGATATTCAAAATATCATTGAATGAGTTTTCCAAGTCATCATCTCCACTCTACATAAACTCTCAAATACTTTAATTAATGGTACTACATGACAATCCATATACGGTTCAATATTCTTATAATTAGTTTTTCATTTCTAAATTCTTTGATCAAAATACACAGGCACTAAAATCATTACACTTTGGTTTTATCAATTGAATAATTTCTTCCTTGATCCCTTAGCTTCTTCTAAGTTATATTACATCAATGTATGGGGAATTAATTTTCATATTACCCTATATTCTTACATTGAAAATATAGTATATTGAAAAATTATTTTTTTAAGGTTTCTATCTCAAGAATGATGTTTATTTCCCCACACATGAAGAAAACTATTTTTCATTTTAACAATGTACCATATTTTTTCCTTCTATATATACCACATGTTAGAGAATCCTTCTCTCCCTCTTCCCTTTATCAAACATTTTTTCTGTCTTCCTTTTCTTTTCTAGTTTCCCTTAAAAGACACAATATATAGATAATTAATTCTATATATTTATGTGACATGATTCAATGTAATCTTATTATTTTAATGATTGATAGACTAGTAACTCTCTAAATATTGGATTAATACTATAATTTAAATGATCATTCAAACTATTTAGATTATGTACAATGATTCAATTTGAATTCCTTATAAAATGTACTATTTCTAAAAAATGTAAAACACTACATAAGATTATGAATCATAATCAATAGTATAAAAATAGTTAAACACATATCATGATAGAAAAATTTATGTATAACTGGTTTAAAAATCTTAATCATTGTTTCTTTTGGAATATTCTCAATGTTTATTATGTTTTATGTTTCATTAATAAATGTTTTACTAAATCTAGTTCACAAGGCTTCTTCTTACATTACTCTGATACAACTTTAACAAACGCAACCCTAGTATCCCCAAGATAGTGGTTAATTTTTTGCATTGGAACTAGGTAGATATAATAACATCCTAAAGGACAAAATAGTACACAGGCCATAGTGAAATAGATACAAACATCATTTCCAAATTATATATTATAAACATAAATTAAAATATTTTTCTAGATCAGAATATTATTCCCTCATGAATATCCTTGAATAAAAATCATATTGCACTTCATGGATTCATGGGGAATAGAAACAAAATTAGGTTTATCTAAAATTATCATTAACAGTTATGTACATCAAAAGCAAAAAATAATTAATAATAAATGATACATAATAACTATGGAATGGTAAATAAAAGAAAACACATTAAATTTAATCAATAACATTATTATAATTTAAAGATAAGTCCTAATAATTAATGTAGTAAATATAATTTTAATAAAATCTAATTTAATCAATTAGTTGTGTGTAATATTAATCAATTAATAATATCATAGTGAAACGATCATGGATAAATCATAAATAAATTCTTACAGAATGAAAGTATTACTGTTGGATTCCATCATCTCAATCATCATGTAATCTATAAAATCAAGACTTTTCACATAATATATTAATCATTATGGGTAAAACCCCATTTATTGTTTTAATTTTATTTTTACAATGAGACTACCAATACATATAGGGGCTATCAATAACCATACCCCAACATTTTTTTCATGTTTGAAGCATTAATTATGTATAAAAAATCATTTTAAGTCATAAACAATGTTCTTTAGAAACAAATATATGTATTTAGTCAATGTTAAATATTTAAAATTATTTCGCATTTTATTCGTATAAAAATCAATGTAATTTTCATTTGTAAAAAATGGTACACTAGTTGAAAAAACAAATCCACGATACAAGAATAGTGTTATTTATAAGAAATTGAATTTTCTATGAATGGGTATAATAAATAAATCAATGCGGTAGTATAAACACCGTGTAAAACAATTAGTTTAATAATACTAAATTATTCCTCAATGAGGTGAAATGGAATCAAATTCACTTACCACATTGTAATTATTCACATCGTATGTCCGATGAATAAATAACATTTAAAATAATTAATTATCATCTAAATAAATAATTTCAAGAAATAACATGTCAAAGGGTAATTAAATTTACATAAGAAAAGAATTTTGGCACAAAACATCCAAATATACCACAATGAAATAATATTTTATGAAGTCTCTTACAAAGAACATATCATTGAAGTGTGTTTTAATAAATTGAATTAATTATGTGTATCAGTGGTAAATGCACATATAACACATGGAAATACAATATAAGATAATAAAAATTCATTTCACACATAATCATTATAAGAAACATGGTTTTTCTATTAGGAAAAGATCATTTGGATTCCACATAAACACTATTTTATGTTTTTATTTTTGAATTAGACCCTATGTCAGGACATGGGGTGGTAGGGTAGTTCTTGGGAATGAAGAATAACGAGGGATGTTTTTTTTCAAATCAATTTCATGTTGTGTAATTGAGATACATGAGGAGTAACAATATTTTTAGATGTGTAAGGTATTTAGACGTCATGTAACAACATATTAGTTTTTTAAAAGGGGGAATCAAGAGAATTAAATGATGTTTAAGTCTCTTAAATGTTGTTTAAACACCTGAATTGATTTAATAAAAAAGTGGAAGGTCCCTTATTTTTGACAGAAGCCCTCACCCCACACCACTCTAACATTCAGGAATCCTAAAGGTAGGCTTGTCTTTTGATAGAAGATCTAGACGCGGTTTCCTCCACTATTAGTCACATTTGATCAACAATGGTATATCCTAGAATAATTTTTAGTCATTATTGCTTCTTTGGAACTTCATTTGAGCTATTTGGATTTAGGATCTTATGCACTAATTTTACATTCTTAATCTTTTCTTTAGATTTTCTTCACAATGAGATAAATCAGGACATCATATTTGATGAGGTCTTCACTACCAAGATAACATAGATTTTCTATACTTTATTTTTGACTTTTGGTATCTTTATAGGGTTTTATTTCATTACACTGCCCACAAAACTTTCCATTGAATCCATGATCTCATACCAGTCCATCAAATTGAACATAAATAGATAGGTTAGGGATGCCTATAGGTTCCATTGTTGTGCATTTGTAGTTTTTTCTCAACCCAAGGCCACCAATGTTGTGTTCCTTATAAATATATCATGATTATCCCATATTATACCACCCCATGGATGAGTTTATGTTCCTCCCGAGTTAGAGGAGGCCAAAAAATATTTTAAATTATATGAAATTAATTGTTAGGAGATGTGCATCCTCTTCAGCATGTCGATACCCATGTTTTAAGTGTTATAAAATTAATTTAAATGCATACCTATCTTAATATCAATTATAATTAATGTGTGAGTGAAATCATTAGATATATTGATCAATAATTGTAATGAATGAGGGGGTATACTCATTGGTTGTATTTGATATTGAAAATAGATAAATGAGTGGGTATACTAATTTTTTATTATTTCAAATAGATGAATGATTATATAGATGTAATGGATGGATATCCATGGATCGGTCATGTGGTAGTGGACACCTTGAATAGAATATGCTCATTGGGTATTGATTTTGGGGGATGAATCAAGATTTTCTACCCCTAGGATTACGGTTTCATGGATTCACATTTAAAATATTGTTACACATTCTCCCAGGACTCCATCTAGTTCCTTTATGGAGTTTCCATCGATATTAACCTTATACTCGATGTGGATTTCTTGGTCTTATACACCATAGATTCATCCCTTTCTAGGTCTACACTTGTTTATATGGAATGGCCATGGGTTGTGTGATATGTTTGGTTGAATAACTCAGTGATTTTAAATTTCCATTGATGGTGTCATTATAATACAATTCCATGGTTGACATGATAAGTGTGGTCATATGATGAGGTCATGTAGTTTATTTCAGTTTTTGTGTTGCCTTCTTCAGAGCTAACACCTATTTTAATGGGAGCCATGTCTGGCTATGCGGCATCACTTCACTAGTTCCACGGGAACAATACTATTTTTAGTCATAGTATACATATGAATAGAACATTTTTCTTTTTACAAATTCTAATCTATTACATACACATTGTAAGAATTTTATATTCATAATCATGATTGTATAGAACTTTCGGTGGTTTCCTACTGGGATGTTTATCTCACACCCTATTTGGGATTACATAGGGACCCAAACATATTATATAATTTTATATATTGATAATTTAATGTTAACTATCCTTGGATGTTGATTTATTACTTGGTTTATGGTATCATGGGGCCAAGATGTGGCTATCAATGCAACTAGGATACCTTTTTGGTATTTTTGGATACATGTATTTTATTAAATTGTACCTATTTTAGATGTTCTCTATATAAATGTATCATTAACAATTTTTATATGAGAAACATATATATTTTTTATAAATTCATGTCTTCTTATTATTCATCTGTTGTTTGATTTACACTACTTCCACTATTGGAAGGTTTTTAATACACCCTTGTGTATACTCTATTAATGATGGCACAGTCTCCCCAATAACACTCCAAGGCCATCACTGCTAGTCAGAATCCTCAGGAATTTTGGGATATGCACTTTATTCAATATAACCAACCATTCATGGGGGATTTTGAGTGTTATTTATGTTGAGGATGTTCCAATATTATCATCACATAATCAATGAAGTTGATGTTTAACCCAGTGAATGAAGATTAAGTTAAAAAACCCCTTGCATCATGTTTCCCTTTTGATTTTCATACATTAACCTCATATATAATGGTTTTTAGAATGTTATTAATTTATTCCATTACCATATTAATATTCATAATAAATTATATGATTATTATATAACATCTTACCACCCATTCATTAATCACATTTCATTATTTTTATTATTTCAATTGTTAATATATTTGTTTTCTCAAGAATGTTTTTTAAATAATGACCAAGTTATTTTGTAAAAAATATCGAGAAATTATATAAAGAATACTATTAATGTTTTTAAAATCATATTTAATCCATAAATACTATGTTATAACAATTCTTTAATGTTGAACATCGAAAATGAATCGCATCACATCAAGGAGATGATGGGTCGTACGTATGCAAGGGTGATGGTATCATTCCCTTAATTGTGAATTTGTTGCGAAATAGATTATGTATTAATTTTATAGAATAAATATCATATTAAAATTATTATATATATATATATATAATTTCCTTCATTATAAAAATCTAGGTAATGCAGTGTTGAAAAATAATTTACACCGCTATGTGGAAACGGTAAGTAGTACATACACACATGCAGAGCTTTCATTTCTCAAAGGATGGATAAAAAATAGAATACAATTTTATCATAATTTTAAAAGCTTATCACTAAATATTTTATATGTTATTTATTAATTTATTATTGAATAATAATGTGAAGATGATGTATAAGATTAAAAAACATAAAAGAGTCTATAAAGATGATTGCCACCTTTTCAATGAATATACTTTAGATTATTTCATTAGGACATAATCGTTGGTATTTTTAAGAGACCAACACATCCAAAACATTGATAAGGAAATTTAGAAGTTAATTGGAGATAATTTTTTCTATATAGATGGCACAATGTGGTGTAATGAAGTGATGGGAGGGGTTCCCAGTTTTAATTTAAGTCTGGGGCACTTTTGAAAATTCTCAAAATCATAACATATAATAAGACTAATCAAGAGACAAAGATGTCCAAATAGATTATAAATGAATAAGGGGTTTAATTTTAGAACATATCTTATCACTACGCTGATTATTTATTATTTTTATTATTTTAAAATATTTTAATAAATTATTATATTCCAAAAATAACATTATTTTCAATTTGAAAACTATTCATTATGTTGAATATAAAACATTCAGTATAATAGGATAAATTTTAAGAAAATATTTTAATAAATACCTAATGTATGATATTAATTGTTAAAATTATTTTATCACATTAATTAATTAAAATTATATTACATTAAATATTCTTAATTTTATTTATTTTATATTATTATTTACTTTAAAATTAATAAATTCAGGCACACCTATGTTCTCCACTATTCTTACCACTAGTTCATCCACATGGAGTAAGGACCCGTCCTTAAGAAGTAATTAATATTTAGTTGATTCAATAATATCTCTTCTAATCACATTGGGGATATATTTAGTTTTATATATTTATATAATTATTCCATAACATATACATAAAAAAATAAATATTACAAAATAGAAACTTCCAATCAGTGAACATTTTTAATATAAAACAAAACCATTTACCAAGACATGGTTTCATTTCATGATTAAAAATCATAACTTTTCAATGATCCCGTCCTTGACTCTATTATCCTTTAAATCATGTGAAAAAATCCAACAGTTGGGATGAATATAAAAATCATAGTAACAGAAACAAAGATAAGGAAAACCATTAGCATTGAAAAAACTTATAAACCATTAATACATTATCATAATGTAATACATTTCAACTTAATTAAGTAATAGATACTATTCACCACATAAAATCTTAGTTCATTCCCTTTTTAATCCAAATGATTACCATAAAACCTATATAAAGAACACATAACATAAAATGGTAACTTGGTACATAATCATACTTAAATGGAATAACCATATGATCAACTTCCAAACATATCATTCTTACAATTGAATATCCATATGGTCGACTTCCATACCCATTACATTGGAGGTTATAAATTTTCCACCCATCATTGTTTTATCACAGAACCACCAATATTTGGTTTATCATGTAACCACCAGTCATATGTTCAAGTACCATTATATAATCATCACAGGTAAAAGATTTAAATTTTTAAAATTTCTATCATAGAATTTAATTTTCGTATATAAGAAATAATTTCAAGATATTGAAATACAAAGTCCACTTTTAAAACCATTTTCAACACCTAAATCACCAAAAAGGGAATAAGGGGTTTCTTTTTCCTTAAGAAAATTAAGGCTTATAGAGGATTCCAAATATTAAATAATGGTTATAGCGACATTGATGTCATCATCACCTCATAAATTAAATAATTCCTTTTTTCATTTAGTACAATTAATTTTAGAAAAGATTCATTTAGAATGAAATTAAAAATCAAAGGGGTTTATTTTACACTGTATAAAAAAGTTCATGTATAAATCAAAGTATTCCTTAATGAAAAGAGATTGAGATGAAGTCCCTTGCCTTGAGTTTGACTTGTCACATTCATTCCTTATATTCATGAATAATACACATAGTTAAATTTATACTTACATCATAAATTTTTCATGTTTATTATTCATTTCATATAACTTACTTTAATGTTACAATAATAACATAATTATTTATGTTCATATCAGATGTTTTGTCGATGTTTCGTACTTGAGTCAAAAATGAACTTGTTATTATGTAAATTATTAATGTAGTTATAAGTAAATCATCTCCAGAATGATATTAATTATTTAAATAAATCATAAATAACATATATATATATATATATGTTTGTGTGGGTGTATTTATAATAATCAGTAGTATTTGGATATGAGAAATGAAATGCACCCTTCATTGAGACGGAAGGTCGTACCATACGCATGAACACTACTTTCATTTCATTTTTAATGGTAATGGAATTAAAATAAAATTATTCATAGTTATATTAACTTTACATTATCAAATATATGTTATAAATGTTAAAAAATTTCATTAATTTCAACCTTTATATGTTTCACGTATGACATTAACGATTCATGTCACTTTGAGGGGGAAGAAATCCACACTTCTCAAAAGAAATTATCGTATTCACACATTATAGAAAACATAAATGTATATTGAAAATAAAAATTATAGAAGCATCGATACAATATAAATATAATATAATATATATATATATAGTGACTTCATAATGGCCACCATTAATGGTGGTAGTATAAATTAGACAATCATCATTTCGTGAGGCAGTAGTTCATTGTAAAAAGAAACAATATATTCTATATCAATTAGATGGAGGTTTGTATAAGTGTAGGCCAAATACATATCATAAAAACAACCTAGTATTTTTTGGATACTGCTGTTGTTACAATGTAATTTACTAATGTGAGGGAAGTGTGTTGGGGAAGGAAAATATATGAAAGGATCTTGAGAGAAAATCTTACCTCTAATTGGGTAAATCATGTTTATTAGTGAAAAAGATATTTCATGAATTACCTTTATCCCAAGTTACATCTTCCTAGTGGAAGGGAGGGATGTTCAGATATTATTTTCGTAGATATTGGGAAAGCCTAGGGGATTTAAATGTGTCATTAAGTGGGTAAAGGTGGTGGCTTTTCATAAGAGGGTGGATGGTCACTTTAGGAAAGTCTTCAAATATAATATTTATATAAATTTATTTTTGAATTATAATAGAACCAAAGTGATACATATTGATGATAAGTTGTTTATGGTTATAAATCCACTCAACCAATAGGTCTTAGACATGTTTATATGACAAAATTAACTTTATTTTATAGCTTTAACCCTTAGTTAAATAAATTATCTCTTACCACTACTTTTTGTATTTTCATACAATATGGTTAATATAGATACTTTGAAATTACAAGAGATCCTGACACTGATCATTAATAAAATTTGTAACATTATATAAGTCATTTGGCTGAATCATATATTTTTAGGACTATTATATAATTTAATGAAATAGTATTTGTTTTAAAAACTCATTCCTGTTAATTTTTTTTAGACAATTCAGTAATTGATTTATGTTAAATTAATAACATCTTTATTCCTTCAAAAAATTCATTAAATAATCCCTCACATGTAAATTCCATCTAAAAATGTGTTCTTTTTAGATAGATGAGCACAAAAGCTCTTAAATTGATAAAGTTTAAACATTACAAGAGATGAAAATAAAAAATTTTACAATTTTCCCTATTTAGAAGAGGGACCATGTCATTAGGAATGGTGTTGATGTAAATTCTCCTCCCTTCTGACACCCCTTTGTTTTCATGTCCATCTTCAATGTGGTTTTCCTCCCTGAAGGTATGCGTGATGAACTAGTTTAAGGAGGAGAGTTTATCGAGACAATTCACCCATTTACCTGCTAGCTTCCAAGCCAACCTTGTCTGACCCATTCTAATTGTATGCAGCATTGTGTCCGAGTCACTTTCAAACCAAATGTTGTTCCAATGATGTTTGCTAACTATATCCACTACTCTGGTGAGATCCATCATTTCAGCTTCCAAATCTACCATGTGGCCGCATGGACCATAATTGCATTCCACCACCTCCCCATGATGATTCCTGAAGATTACCCCGTAGCCTGAAGGTCCGGGGTTTCCTTTGGAGGATCCATCTGTGTTGCATTTTGGCCATCCATTGAAGGGGGCATTCCAAATCACTTCCATTGTTCCTCTTTGTTTGGGATAGTGGCCTGCAACTTTAAGTCTTCTGAGAACCATGAACTCCTTGACTGAGGCATCGCAGTGTTCATGAATCCGTGAGCTGGAATTTTGTATTTACATGAGGATTTCGTGAATAGTTGTGGCCTCATTAAACCTTACATGTCAATATATAGAATAGTTGTAGGCCTTCTAGACCGTATGAAGAAGTTCAGCATGAGCCACCTATAGCAATGTTGTAATCTGCTTTTAATGCTGAGCTCCAAGCAGTTAGTGAATGAACTGTAAATTCGATGGTGTATTAAGAGGATTCAGCTCAAAAACATTGAGCACTATATTCCAAAGAGCAGCAGCCATGTAGCAGGACAGGAACATGTGATCAATATCCTATCGAAGCTGACCACAGAGAGTGCATTGAGAGCATAATTAAATTCCAATCCATTAAATGTTCACATCAACAAGAAGCTTGTTATGATAGAAACTCTAGAAAAGTATAAATCTGGAGGGAGGAATCCATTTTGTGTTCATTGAACCAATCCATCTTACCCCACCCTTCAACAGGTAATTGTAGAAGCTGCTAGAGGTTAGAATTCCAGCTTGAGATCCTTCTCAAAGTAGCATATCCTCCTATCCAATAAAATCATAGTTGTCAATAAGGGAATTGATTTCATCTGGAAGGTCTTATCATCATTGAAGCTGTTCTTTGATGGATGATTTTCTATCAAATCCTTGTTCTTCATCATTTATCCTTCCCATCATAGGGGTTCCCATCCAGTTAGTAGACCAGAAATTCATACTTGAGTATTCATTAACCACCTATGGTGAATCCTTCATCATTGTGTTGTACACTGAACTAAGGTCTGACCAGATTGATGAATCCATATAACCATGTCACCCATCAATGAGCCTTAGAAGAATTCTTCTTTTCAAGAAGCCAAGAGAAACATATTTTCTATGAATAAGGCTCTAGGTAAATTTAGCATGTAAAGCTTGATTAAAATAGCTTATGTTTTTAATCCCCAGACCCCCCCCCCCCTTCTTGCTAGGCATGCAGCAAGTATTCCATTTCATTATCTAACCCAAGTGGTTCCATGAGGACATAAAATCATCCCAACGATTCACATTGTTAAACATATCTCATAAAATATGATTTTGGATCATTTTGGAGATGTTTTAATTAATTATAATATTATTTTTAGCATTATTTACTTAATTTACCCATTAACCGTGGTAAATAAAAATAATTACTGAACTTACTATTCATAATGCCTAAAAATAAAAGTTACCAATTTACATAGTTTGGACCCTAAAATTCCTAATATGGAATTATTTTTTAAAATTCAAATCATAGAAGTTTCATTAATTAATTGAAAATTAATTTCCATTGTCAAAACATGAATGTGTGTTTTTAAGAAGTAAAAAGTATTAAAAGATCGACATGTGTTTATGTCCAATTTCAATGTAAAATTACATGGAATGTACAATATTGGATTAAATTATATAATCTTAATAAAATTAAACTTTAAAATCATTTGAAAATATATCTTCGCTATATAAATATAATATACTAAAAGGAACTTTTGAATTAAAAAGCAGTATTTTTCATTATTCATTGAAATATGAATTTTATGTGAAAAATACCAAATACTCAACCAAAGAAAATTTTGATGTCCCTCTTATATAAATTTTTTTTAGAAATAGAATTTATAAAATTTTTAAAAACTTTATTTAAAAAGGTTTTTCAATTAAAAGGCAGTAAAACTACCTTTTAAAAATCGTGGATTATTTTATGCTAAAAAATGGATTTTTTCTCATTTTAATCTTCAAAATTTTACTGGATAAATGTAAAAAAACATTTAGAAAACATGTAAAATCATAATATAGTTAGTTTTATTCATCCCTACCAATACAATGGAAATCAATTACCTAGAATTTGAAATAATAATAATAATAATATAGTATGCTTTTCGGTATAATTCAATGTTCTATGAATTGTAAGATTTTAGAAAATATTTTTGTTTTCTGTTGAGTACACAATCATAGATATCATACCTATTAAGTAAAAACACTATATGATTCATAAATATTAATATATATGAAAAAAAAATTTCTTTAATTACCTAGAAATTTACATCCCCCCCCCCATTTGGAATCTCTATCCACATAATTTAATATACTTATAATATATGTTGGGGTATTTTTCCATCAAATAATTTTCCTATTCCCATGTTTCCTCTTCAATCATATAGGGTTTTCCACAAAACCATAACCTGATGAATCATCTTATTCTAAAACACTTTATCTTTGTAGTCAGGAATCTGTACTAGTTGTTACTTATAAGAAATATTTTCTTCCAACTGAACAACTTCTGGACTCAAAACATGAGAGGGTTCAACATATACTTTCTTAATATTGATACATGGAAACAATTTTGTACCTGAGATAAATATGGAGTTAAATCCACTTGGTAAACAACTGATCAAAATTTATCTATTATTTCATATGGTCCAATGAACCTTGGAAATAGTTTTCTCTTCTTACCAAAATGAATCACACATTTAAATTTTGAAACTTTGAGAAATACATGGTCACCTACCTCAAAAGAAATATTTTTTCTTCGGTTATCCAGATAATTGTTCTGTCTACTCTGATCTATCCTCATATGTTTTTAAATCAACTGAACATTACCTGCGATCTCTTATACAAATTCATGTCTCATCAACTTCCTTTCACTTAATTTATCCCAAAACGTTTTAGTTCTAGACAGCTTCCAATATAATTCCTCAAAGGGTTCCATCTGTATACTAGAATAAAACTGTGATTATATGAAAACTCAACCAAATAAAGAAGTACATCCCAACTTCCTTAGTAATTCATTGAACAATCACATAGAATATCCTCCAATGTCTGAATTGTTCATTTTTACTACCCATCGGATTGAGGATGAAAAGTTTTAATAAAATTTAATTTTGTATCTAATGACTTTTGATGGCCTTTCCAAAAGATTAAAGTGAACTGAGAATCATGATCAGATACAATGGAGGGGGGATATCTATTTAACCTGAATATATCCTTAGTGTAAGATTGAGAAAGTATATCTTGGGATAGAGTATCTCGAATAGGAATAAAATGAGAATTTTAGTCAATCGATCCATAATAACCCATATTTGATTACTACCTCGAGATAACTTCAGTAATCCCACAAAAAATACCCAAGATATATTTTCCTATATCCACTCTGGTACTATCAATGGATGAAGCATCCCATTCGGTAACAACTACTATTATTTTACTTGCAAACAAGTCAAATATTTCGTGGTAAAATCATCAATTTCAACATTTTAATTTCATCCCTCCAGTAATACTCTTGGTGATCTCTTTACATCTTATTGCTACTAGGATGAATGGAAAACAGAGATCTATGAGCATCACATAACATTTATTTCTTCAACTATTAAACTCAAGGTATACATAATCTCTTTCCAAATCTCAATATACATTCTTTATCAATGTTAAATTCATGTAACATAGACTTATGTACATGTTATACCATTTTATGCAACTCACTATCTTCCTTTTTATGCTTTCATAATTCTCTCTGATAAGGAATAATTCACTAACAGCAGAAACAAAATAGAGGGATTTTCTTCACTAACAACTTCCAATCAAAAATTCATCAAATCATAAGCCAAAGGATCTTGTCCAATGTGTATCGTGGTTAATGTACTATTACTTTTTCAACTCAATGCATCTACAACTTTATTTTCTTTTACTATATGGTAATTAATCAGGCAATAACAATCCATGATTAAAACAACTACTAATTCCAAATCAAGGGTAGGGTAAATTAACTCATGGGGTTTCAACTAATGTGAAACATAAAAAATTTCCTAATCATTCTTCACTAGGAAACAACCAATTCCTTTCAATGATGATTCACTATAGATAACAAACTAACCATTCCTATAAGGATGGGCCAAAAATAGAGTGTTTACTAATCTTCTTACCAGTTCTTTAAAAAATAATCACATTCGTTTTTTCATATGAACTTATCTCCCATGAAAGTTAACATAGTTAGTGGGATATATAACCAATAAAATGTTTCAAAAAAAACATTCGGTGATAACCTGTTAATTAAAGAAAATATTAATCACTGTGATATTGTTAGGTCTTGTCCACTCACAAAAAACTTTTGTTTTAGAAGGTTCAACAATTATTCCATATTTATAAAAAATATAACCAATGAATTATATTTGATGAAACCAATATTTATTACTACTAAAAATTCCATATAGTTCATTTTCATTTATGTTTTTGAAAAAACCATTCTGTGAATTTCAAGTACCTTTTGACTTTTATAATATACCAATATATCATATATAAACACAACCTCAAACTGCACCAAAAACAGATAAAATTCCCTATTCATTATATCCATAAACACATTAGGTGCATCAGATAACCCAGAGGGCCTAACTACAGACTCATAATGACTATATCTCATTTGGAATGTTTTTTTTTTGAATTTCATCATCATTCACCTTCAGCTAATCTAACATGGACCTCAAATCAATCTTTGAAAAATAATGTGATCCCTTGATCTGATCAAAGAAATCATCGATATGAGAGATTGTATACCTATTTTTAATAGTTATATATTTTTTCATCTATAATCAATACATATTATAATAGAACCATATTTATTTTTCTTAAATAAAACTGGAGCACCCCATTTTAAAGTGCTATGTTTAATGGAAACTTTATCAAGTAAATCTTGAAACTATTTTTTTCTATTGCACTAGTTCTACTTGGGACATTTGATTAGGTGGTTCATAAATAGTCTAATCATGAGGAACTAAATAAATAGTAAATTCAACCTCCCGATTGGGAACTATACCATGAAATTCATTAGGAAAAACATATGTGATTTCATTCAATAATGGAATATTACTAATCAAAATTGTCTCTATCTTTTTAACAACATGAGACAGATAACATTCACTACAATATTTAATCAATATTTTAGCTTCTTGTTATGTTATCAATGGTATGAAATCATTGAATAAAAAATTCATGGGTTTTAAATATATTTTAGATAGATATACTAAAATCCAATCCATAAAAAATAATATCAGACCTCACATCGAAAATGTCAAAAATATTTTCAGGAAAAACCATCCCACTATTTATTATAGGAAGATTCCTAAAAATCATGGATACTTTAATACTTCCACCCATAGTTTTTTACAAATGTCCAATACCACGTTCATAATTTCTTATTTCATATTTACTTGCAATGCTCTGTGAAATGAAGGAATGTGAAGATCCAAAGTCAAACAGAGTATGAGAATAATTTGAGAAAACTTATAACATACATGTCACCACTTCATTTGATGGTACCACAACAGCATTAGAATTAGAATATAATATTTCCATTCCCCTATGCTTCCAATATTTATAGGTTATACCATAAATAATGATCTATGGACATACATTGGCATATTTTCCTAACTCATTACAACTAAATCATCTTATCAATGGATTTTTATTTCCTCCCTAATCATCTTCCTTAATGTTTTGAGAAATATGACCAGTCATACCACACTGTAACTGTAACATCCCAGGTAAATAAATAATAAAGAATTTCATATTTATTAATATTTAAGAATTAAATATTAATTTTACTTTAAAGGGGTTTCTATGTTCGATAGCGTACCCGATACGTAACAAAGAGTTTCATTGAAATCTTACGTTGCACACTAGTAATAAAATAATATTATTTTAAATGGTAGTTAACACATAGTCTTTGTATTGGAGAGAATGGATAGAAATAACTAAAATATTATTATATATGTTTTTAAATGTTTTTACAATTATCCAATAAAAGATAAAGGCTTAAAATACGAAAAGAATTCAATTTTAGGCTTTTATACCCTAATTTTCACTAAAGGTTCACTTATCGCCTTTTGATGGAGAACTGTCATTAAATATAGTTTTGGTAACTTTTATACATTTAATTGAACCAAATAAAACTCTTTTTTATAATCGGGACATCAAAATTCACTTTGTGTAAATTTTTGGTATTTTTCCGATAAAGTTCATTTTTTTAATGAACAGTGAAAAATGTTGTATTTTAATTCAAAACCTCTTTTTAATATAATTTATTTATATGAATATATTATCATTTGAATTGGTTTTAAAGTGAAATTATAATTTATTTTTACCATTAAATCCAATACTGGTCGTTGGAATTAATTTCACTTTGAAATCAGACTTAAACTAGTGTCAATCTTTTGATACTTATTCTTTCATGAAAAAACGCTATTTGCTCTGACAGCGGGAATTAATTATTAAATTAATTACTGAAACTTATATGTTTTGAATTTTTTAAAATAGAATTAATCTTTGAATTCGTAATATCAAATATAGCTTAGGGTGAATTTTTGGTATTTTTCTGAAAAACTTCAATTTTTGATGAATAGTGAAACCACTAAGTGGTACTTATAAAAACTGATTTTTCGTTTAAATGAAATTTTTCCACTTCTGTGTTTTTAATTTAAAAAATCCTACATACATGGTTGTCATTAAGAAGTAAAATGCACTTCAATGGGATTAAAATAATTTTTTGGTGAATAGTAACTTTTATGTTTTTAATCGCGCTTAGAGGTAATTAGTGTATTTTAAGGTAAAAATAATGTTTTAATAATATGAAATGAACTTGACACATGTCCTACCCTTATATGATGTTTCATGGACGTCCAAGACAATCCATGGGTCAACTTGGGGACCTTATGGAGCTACTTTAGTTTGAAAATGACATTAATATCTTTTTATTTAATGTTAAAATAAAAATGTCACAAACATGAGTTGTTTTACTAAAACAATTTTTACATCGGGTTATACAAGTCAGATTTTTTACTATATATATTCATTGGAAATATAAAGATATTTCCTACATGATGATATTTTTTTAATAATTTTTAGACATTAAATAAATTAAATTATTTATGACACCATGATGATGCAGTCATTACCTCGTTATTTAACGATTTAAATAAAATGGAAAGATAATGTAAAATATAAGACCTACACATGTCAAAAACCTATTGGATGGGTGGATTTTGAACCCTTATCACCTTATCATAGAAACACATCAATGTGGGACCATTAAAATCCAAAACCCATTCTATAATAAAGTAACATTTCCTTACATTCCAAGAGTCCCCCTCCACTCCTCTTATAAAAAGCCCCCACCTCTACCACCTTACCCACACTTCCAAAACCTTTGGATCAGCCAACCCCTACCCATTGTGTCTCTCCACATCCCTATCTTACTCCTTGAATCCTCACTTTGGGCAGAAGTCTTCCCAAGGAAGCCTTTGAGCTTAAATCTAAGAGAGTTAACGGATTTTAAGGTAATGTGTTCACTTGTGTTCTTTTGTTTTATTTTTCTTCTCCAACCCCCTAAACTATTTTTATTCAATTATTTTGTACAAAATACAGTATATTAAATATACTATGATGTTTTTATAATAAGAATTCTAGATAAACGTACACACATCTACATCTAATGGTTAAATAACATATTGTTTCTGTGGTTGGCGAATTTCTGCCTCATGAAACGATGATTGTTCAATCTTCTTTTAAACACCTTTAATGGTGGCCATTAATATTTCACTCTATTTATATATGATATATATTATGTTTATGTTTTCCTTATGCATCTTTATTTTTCATTTGTGGTATACCTTTATGGTTTCCGTTGTGGGTAAACACGATAATTTCATTTTAGGAAGTGTGGACTACCGCCCCCTCAAAGTGATTTGATTCGTTAATGCCATGTGTGGGACGTATAAAGGATGGATTTTAAGTTATTATATATGATTTTATACTGAAATTATAAGATACCTCTATATCATTATTTTTTTCTTTCCATTAAATTATGAGATAGAAATGAAAGTACCGTTCATGCGTACGTACGGCTTACGGTCTCATTGAACGGTGCATTTCATTTCTTATCCTCAAATGAAATGTACTATTATAAGTACATATATATAATGGATATATATGATGTATGTTACATATAAATTATTAATATAATTTTGAAATTAAAATATACATACCTCTCATTTAGTTTTAATTCCATTAATATGACATAGAAATGAAAGTAGCGTTCATGCATACGTACGGCTTACCGTCACCATGAACGGTGCATTTCATTTATTGCCTCTAAATGAATATGTGATATTATAAATACATGTATATGCTAGATATATATGATATATATGATATAAAAATTATGAATGTCATTCTTCATATAAAGAACCTTTGACCACACGAACAACATGTAATTTTAAGAAGTCCACTTTCGACTTAAGAACCAAATATCGACAAAAAAACATTATTATCTTAAATGATTACATAATGTTTATAACATGGAAATAAGTGATATAAAAGGAATAATAAGCTTGAAAAAGATTCTTAAGCAAATACAAATTAATCCAAGTTTATTATTCAGGTCGTTAAAGAACGATCGAGTCAAGTCAGACCCGAGGTAAGGGACTTCGTCTCAATCTCTTTTCATTGAGGCATATTTTCGTTTTATACACAACTATCTTTTATACGGTGTTTAAACCCCTTTTACTTTTACATTTATACAAAAGGAATCTTTTTCTACAAAGGGTTTTACAAAATGACAAAAAAGGAATGTTACTTTTAATGTACGTGGTGACAATGACCTTTTCCGTCGTCGCGAGTATTATTTGGTCTTTGGCTTCCTCAACAAGTCGTAATGTTTTTTTAAATGAAATAAATACCATATAGTCTTTTATGTATTTTGGTATTGAAAATGGTTTTTATAATGTATTTTTTATGTCAATATATTTAAGTGATATATTCTGATCAATGTGTGTAAATTTTTTCTTTCCATTATATTTGTTTTATGTCTTATGATTTTATAATGGTACTTGGACATTTGACGGGTGGTTACGTGATGAACCATATGATGGGTGCTGTCGTGAATACTAGGACAGGTGGTTACGTTATAACCTCCAATGCATTGGGTATCGAAGTCGGCCGTATGGATATTCCATTAAGTATGTATGGAAGATGGTCGTATGACTATTCCATTAAGTGATATGTGTGGAAGTCGGCCGTATGGTTATTCCACTTAAGTATGTTTATGTCCCAAGTTACCTTTTTATGTTATGTGTTCTTTATATGAGTTTTATGGAAATCCTTTTGTTACAAAAAGGTAAGTAATGATATTTTATTCAGTGAATAGTTTTTACTACTTCATGAAGGTGAAGGTATTACTTTGATAAAGTAAACATGGTTTACATGATGTTTGAAAAACTAACAGTTTTCATTCTTTGTGTATCCCTTACTGAGCTTTTTTATGATCACCCCAAGTTTTTTGAAATGTTTTTCACCGGACTTAATGTGGAATATGGCCAGGGATGGGATCAAGGGAAAGTCATGCTATCTAAAACATGGAACTAGACATGTTTCTTTTTAAGAGTTTTTATTTTATGGAAACTTAGTCTACTTTGTAATCTTTTGAGATGTAACAGTTATGTCCTAATTCTCTAAACTCTAAAACTGAAAATATCCTCAATGTGAATTATTCATTTAATTCAATATTAATTAAGTTTTAAGGCCGAGGCCTTATAGTTGGTATCAAAGGTCGGTTTAGATAACATTAGGAGTTAGAATTATATTAAATGATTATCCAAAACAAATTATTGTCAAATTGAAATGATATAGCATTTAAAGATTACCATGTTGCTTCTCCTAATATATTTCTGTATTAAGAATGGTATTCCATAGAGGAAATAGAGTAGCTTTTCTAGGAAGGCATACAGAGTATAATGACCTTTCTAATTAGTATCCTAAGATGGTCAGATTCAGTACTAAACAGTTTTTTGCAGTGATGGATAAGTTGACTCAGGTGAAAAATGTTGGTTGTTTTCATTGATGATATTTTGGTGTTTTCTAAAAGTAAAGAGGAGCATGAAATTCATTTAAGGGTTATCTTGAAAACCTTAAAAGAAATGAAACTATATAGAAAATTCAGCAAGTGTGGGTTTTGGTTACAATAAATTTCTTTCCTGGGTCACGTTTTTTCAAAAGAAGGCATAACTGTTGATCCTGCTAAAACAAAAGTTGTTGAAGAATGGACAAGACCCACAAATGTAACCGAGATCCATAGTTTTCTTGGTTTGGAAGGTTACTACCGAAGGTCTGTTGAATATTTTTCACGGTTATCTAGTCCAATGACTAAGCTAACTTAGAATGGTGTTAAGTTTATCTGGACAAAAGAATGTGTTGATTATTTTTAGGAGTTGAAAAGAAGATTGGTGAATGCTCTAGTTTTGGCACTTCCTTCCAGGAATGGTGAGTTTGTTATATACAATGATTCTTTGTTGAAGAGACTTGGCTACGTCCTTATGCAGAATGATCAGGTAATTTATTATGCTTCACGTCAGTTGAAAACTCATGAGGTAAATTACCCTACACATGATTTGGAATTAGCTTCTGTTGTTTTTTCTTCAAAAATTTGGAGGGATCATTTGTATGGAGTAATGTTTGAAATATATAATGGTCACAAAAGTTTAAAGTATATATTCACTCAGAATGAATTGAACATGAGACAGAGGAGATGGCTGGAATTAATCAAGGATTATGATTGTACAATTCATTACCATCCGGGAAAAGAAAATAAAGTGGCTGATGCTTTGAGTCAAAAAAGTAATGATTCATTAACAATGTTGCATTTGGAACGTGATCCTTTGGTTAAGGATTTGATGAGATTTGGCATGGAAGTTGTTGGTGCAGGAAGTTCCTCTGTTTTGTTTCAGGTATCAGTGAGATCATCCCTATCAGACAGAATTAAGAAAGCACAGAGGGAAGACAGTGAGTCACAGAAAAAGGTAGATCTGGTTCAGAAGGGTAAGTTGCCTGAATTCAACATTGATAATGATTGTGTTTTGAGGTTTGGCAAGAGATTATGTGTGCCTTGTGATTCACAGTTGAAGAATGAGTTGTTATGTGAGGCCCATAGTTCCTCGTTTTCAGTTCACCCTGGCAGTACTAAGATGTACAGAGATCTGCGGGAGTATTTCTAGTGGGATGGAATGAAAAGGGATATTGCTAATTTTACTGTGAAGTGTTTAACTTGTCATCAGGTTAAAGCAGAGTGGCAGTTACCGAAAGGGATGCTTCAGCCTTTACCAGTGCCAGAGTGGAAATGGGAAAATATATCCATGGACTTTTTTGTGGAATTACCGAGGACATCTCGAGGTAATAATGCAATCTCGGTTATTGTTGATCGCTTGACTAAATCTACGCATTTCCTTGCTATACTAGATACTTTTTCACTAGATCAACTTTCCCATTTGTATCTTAAAGATATAGTCAGGTTTCATGGAGTTCCTCTCTCCGTTGTATCTAATCGTGATCCCAGGTTTACTTCTAACTTTTGGAAAGGCCTTCAGAAGTCATTGGGTACTGAATTAAATTTTAGTACAACATTTCATCCGCAATTAGATGGAAAGTCAGAATGAACAATTCAGACCTTGGAGGATATGCTATGAGCTTGTTTCATGGATTATCAGGGAAGTTGGGACCAACATCTTTCTTTGTTTGAGTTTACATATAATAACATTTTTCATTCGAGTATACATATTGCATCGTTTGAGGCATTATATGGGAAGCGGTGTCGAACTCTAGCTTTTTGAGATGAAGTGGGTGAAAGGAAGTTGATGGTACCAAAATTGATAGAAGAGTTGGCAGAAAAAGTTCAGTTGATTCAAAAACACATGAAAACAGCTCATAGCAGGCAGAAGAGTTATGCGGATAACCAGGGGAAGGATCTATCTTTCAATGTAGGTGATCATGTTTTCCTCAAAGTTTCACCGTGGAGAAGTGTGATGTGATTTGGTAAGAAAGGAAAGCTGAGTCCAAGGTTCATTGGACCATATGAAATTTTGGAGAAAGTTGGATCAGTTGCTTACCGAGTGGCTTTACCTCCGATTTTATCTCAAGTACACAATGTTTTTCATGTTTCTATGTTGAGGAAGTATATGCCAGATCCATCTCATGTTTTGAGCCCAGAGGTAGTTCAGTTGGAAGAGAATATCTCTTATGAAGAACAACCAGTCCAGATTCTTGACCGAAGAGAGCAAGTGTTGCGAAATAAGGTAATCCACCAGGTAATGGTTTTGTGGAAAAACTATATGGTTGAAGAGGCAACATGGAAATCTGAAAATGCTATGAGGGATAAATACCCCCCTTATTTTGATAAGTGAATAAAATTGTGATGACGCAATTCCCAAAAGGGGGGAAGGATGTAACATCCCAGGTAAATAAAGAATAAATAATTTTCATATTTATTAATATTTAAGAATTAAATATTAATTTTACTTTAAAGGGGTTGCTATGTTCGATAGCATACCCGATACGCAACAAAGAGTTTCATTGAAATCTTACGTTGCACACTAGTAATAAAATAATATTATTTTAAATGGTAGTTAACACATAGTCGTTGTATTGGTGGGAATGGATATAAATAACTAAAATATGATTATATATGTTTTTAAATGTTTTTACATTTATCCAATAAAAGATAAAGGCTTAAAATACGAAAAGAATTCAATTTTAGGCTTTTATACCCTAATTTTCACTAAAGGTTCACTTATCGCCTTTTGATGGCGAACCGTCATTAAATATAGTTTTGGTCACTTTTATACATTCTATTGGACCAAATAAAACTCTTTTTTAAAATCGGGACATAAAAATTTACTTTGTGTAAATTTTTGGTATTTTTCCGATAAAGTTCATTTTTTTAATGAACAGTGAAAAATGTTGTATTTTAATTCAAAACCTCTTTTTAATATAATTTATTTATATGATTAGATTATCATTTGAATTGGTTTTAAAGTGAATTTAGAATATGTTTTTACCATTAAATCCAATAGTGGTCGTTGGAATTAATTTTACTTTGAAATCGGACTTAAACTAGTGTCAATCTTTTGATAATTATTGTTTCATGAAAACACACTATTTGCTCTAACAGCGGGAATTAATTATTAAATTAATTAATGCAACTTATATGTTTTGAATTTTGTAAAATAGACTTCATTTTTGAATTCAGAATATCAAATATATCTTAGGGTGAATTTTTCGTATTTTTCTGAAAAACGTCAATTGTTTATGAATAGTGAAACAACTAAGTGGTACTTATAAAAACCGATTTTTCGTTTAAATGAAATTTTACCACTTCTGTGTTTTGAATTTAAAAAATCTGACATACATGGTTTTCATTAAGAAGTAAAATGTGGTTTAATTGGATTAAAATAATTTTTTGGTGAATAGTAACTTT
The DNA here is from genome assembly GCA_963277665.1 of Viscum album. Lineage (NCBI taxonomy): Eukaryota > Viridiplantae > Streptophyta > Magnoliopsida > Santalales > Viscaceae > Viscum > Viscum album. The sequence goes on along the minus strand of OY728134.1, from coordinate 1,314,460,779 downwards.
TATGTTTTTAATCGCAATTAGAGGTAATTAGTGTAGTTTAACGTAAAAATAATGTTTTAATAATATTAAATGAACTTGACACATGTACTACCCTTATTGGATGTGTCATGTCCGACCAAAAAAATCCATGCGTCAACTTGGGGACCCCATGGATCCACTTTAGTTGGAAAATGACTTTAATATTTTTTTATTTAATGTTAAAATAAAAATGTCACAAACATGAGTTGTTTTAGTAAAACAATTTTTAAATGGGTTTATACAAGTCAGATTTTTGTCTATAAATATTCATTGGACATATAACAAGATTTCCTACATCATCGTATTTTTTTAATAATTTTTATACATTATATAAATTAAATTATTTATGACACCATGATGATGTAGTGATTACCTCATTATTTAACGATTTAAATAAAATTGAAAGATAATGTAAAATCTAAGACCTACACATGTCAAAAACCTATTGTATGGGTGTATTTCGAACCCTTATCACCTTATCCTCGAAACACATCATTTTGGGACCATTAAAATCCGAAACCCATTCTATAATAAAGTAACATTTATTTACTTTCCAAGAGTGCCCCTCCTCTCCTCTTATAAAAGGCCCTCACCTATACCTCCTTACCCACACTTCCAAAGCCTTTGGCTCGGCCAAATCCTGCCCATTTTGTCTCTCAAAATCCCTCTCTTACTCCTTGAAGCCTCAGTTTGGGAAGAAGTCTTCCCAAGGAATCCTTTGATCTCAAATCTAAGGGAGTTACCCGATTTTAAGGTAATGTGTTCACTTGTGTTCTTTTGTTTTATTTTTCTTATCTAACCCACTAAACTCTTTTTATTCATTTCTTTTGTAACAAATCCAGTATATTAAATATAGTATGATGTTTTTATAATAATCATTCGAGCTACAATTACACACATCTACATCTAATGGTTAAAGAACATACTGTTTCTATGGTTGGAGAATTTCTGCCTCACGAAACGATGATTGTTCAATCTTCTTTTAAACACCTTTAATGGTGGCCATTAAGATGTCACTCTATTTATATATGATATATATTATGTTTATGTTTTCCTTATGCTTATTTATTTTTCATTTGTGGTATACCTTTATGGTTTCCATTGTGGGTAAACACGATAATTTCATTTTAGGAAGTGCGGACTACCGCCCCCTCAAAGTGATTTGATTTGTTAATGCCATATGTGGGACGTATAAAGGATGGATTTAAAGTTATTATATATTATGTTATACTGAAATTATAATATACCTCTATATCATTATTTTTTTTCTTTCCATTAAATTATGAGATAGAAATGAAAGTAGTGTTCATGCGTACCAACGGCTTACCGTCTCCATGAACGGTGCATTTCTTTTCTTATCCCCAAATGTAATGTACTATTATAAGTACATATATATAATGGATATATATGATGTATGTTACATCTAAATGATTAATATAATTCTGGAATTAAAATATACATACCTCTCATTTAGTTTTAATTCTATTAATATGACATAGAAATTAAAGTAGCGTTCATGCGTACGTACGGCTTACCGTCTCCATGAACGGTGCATTTCATTTCTTACCTCTAAATGATTATGCGATATTATAAATACATGTATATTCTAGATATATCTAATATATCTGATATCCAAATCAGGAATTTCATTCTAGATATAAATAACCTTTGACCACACGAACAACATGTAATTGTAAGAAGTCCACTTTTGACTTAAGAACAAAATATTGACAAAACAAACATTATTAACCTAAATGATTACATAATGTTTATAACAAAGAAATAAGTTATATAAAAGGAATAATAATCTTGAAAAAGTTTCTTATGAAAATAGAAATTAATCCAAGTTTATTATTCAGGATGTTAAAGAACGATCGAGTCAAGTCGGACCTGAGGTAAGGGACTTCGTCTCAATCTCCTTTCATTGAGGCATATTTTCGTTTTATACACAACTATCTTTTATACAGTGTTTAAACCCATTTTACTTTTACTTTTATACAAAAGGAATATTTTTCTACAAATCTTTTTACGAAATGAAAAAAATGAATGTTTCTCTTAACGTACGCGGTGACAACGACCTTTTCCGCCGTCGTGAGTATTATTTAGTCTTTGGCTTCCTCAACAAGCCGTAATGTTTTTTTAAATGAAATAAATACCGTATACATATTTTATGTATTTTGGTATTGAAAATGGTTTTTAAAATGGATTTATTATGTCAATATATTTAAGTGATATATTGTGATCACAGTGTGGAAATTTTTTCTTTCCATTATATTTGTTTTATGTCTTATGATTATATAATGGTACTTGGACATTTGATGGGTGGTTACGTGATGAACCATATGATGGGTGGTGTCGTGAATACCAAGATAGGTGGTTATGTTATAACCTCCAATGCATTGGGTATGGAAGTCGGCTATATGGCTATTCCATTAAGTATGTATGGAAGTTGGCCATATGGCTATTCCATTAAGTGATATGTGTGGAAGTCGACCGTATGGTTATTCCACTTAAGTATGTTTATGTCCCAAGTTACCTTTATATGTTATGTGTTCTTTATATGGGTTTTATGGTAATCCTTTGGTTACAAAAGGGTATGTAATGATATTTAATTCAGTGAAGAGTTTTTACTACTTCTTGAACGTGAAGGTATTACTTTGATAAAGTATACATGGTTTACTTGATGTTTGAAAAACTAACAGTTTTCATTCTTTTTGTATCCCTTACTGAGCTTTTTTATGCCCACCCCATGTTTTTTGAAATGTTTTTCATGGGACTTAATGTGGAATAGGGTCAGGGATGGGAGAAAGGGAAAGTCATGCTATCTAAATCATGGAACTATACATGTTACTTTTTAAGAGTTTTTATTTTATGGAAACTTAGTCTACTTTGTAATCTTTTGAGATGTAACAGTAATGTCCTAATTCTCTAAAACTCTAAACCTGAAAAGATCCTCAATGTGAATTATTCATTTAATTCAATATTAAGTAAGGTTTAAGGCTGGGGCCTTATAGTAACCACATTCCATACTTTGAGAGACATTCTCCATGATTATGTTGAGTACACTTCTCATAATATGGAAATATATCTTATATACCTCCAAACTTGATTAATGAATTCCTTCCCATTTCCTGGCAACAGTACCTCGTTTTTTTTCATTCCCTCATGGAACCCATGATAATAAAGAAAACTCTATTTCTACCTTCTCAGCACATCAGACAAATTTTTCATAGATTTTTAATTCATAAGAGGAAAATTCCATTCGATATCGGTGAATTAATCCTGAGTAAAATTGAGTTATCTTACAATCAATAACTCGAATAAATTTTTTAACATTCCTTGAAAAAATGGGTGAAATTTTCTTCATACACAGGAACCAAATATTTCACTTTTTTTCTCAATTCCAATAATTTATTTCCCATCATAAGTCGAACATCATTAGGAAAATAATCCTCAAGGAAATAATTTTTAAATTCATTCCATTCCATGGTATCAATCTCTTCAGATCATCTGATATTTTTAACCATTTATGACCACTAATCGGCTTCCCCTTCAAAACGATAAATAGGAAGAATAACCTTTTGATTTTCTAAACACCCCATTATATCAAAAATATTTTCCTTTTTTAATACATCCTTTATAATGCACAAATTCATATGATCCTCTGAATGAAGGGGGATGTTGTCTCATGAAATGCTCCACTATCGAAATATTCTTTTCTGGTTGGTTTGGTTGATCTTGTGCATGAACACTACCACAATTTATCATTTCCATCAACTGAGCCATCACTGGATCAAAATTTTTTTATAATTTATATAATCTCAAGATGGTGATATATAAGGTTATTTCCCTATATATGTATTCCTGGATATACTACATTGTTTCCTCTATGGAAACCCATTGTAAAAAAAAATATTGGATAATGAAAAATTTTAATATTAAAATTCAATATCTTTTAAATTTGACCATAATGTAAAAACCATTTATGGATATTCTACTATCAAAATCCTATCAAATAATGTTATATAAACTGACCTATGATACAAAATATAAGGACGTGACCTTAAACATTTCTTAATCTTGAGTTATGTAAATAATTTGACATTAAATCACATTAGGTATGTTTTCAAGTTTATATCGATAGAGAATTATGACAGAACTTATATATAACAACAGAAATATTACAAAGTAGAAACTTCTACTCACTATCCATTTTTTTATAAAACAAAAACTTTTAACAATATATGGTTTCATTTCTCACTTAAACATCATAACTTCTTTGTGATCCAATCCTTGGCTAGTTTCTCTTTTAAAACCCATCATTTTTTTTTGAAAAAGGCGGTGATCTTTAAAAAAATGAAGGGAAACAAAAAGAGATAAAACTATAATCCTTGAAAAAATTATAAGCCATGAATACATTATCATAATGTAATACTTTTCACCTTAGTGAAATATTAAATACTCTTTACTGAATATAAGCTCATAAATTATGCTTTTTTAACAAAACTATTACCATAAACCCCATAGAAAGAACTCATAACATAAAAAAGTAATCTTTGGATTTACTCATACATAAATGGATTGACCATAAGATCAACTTCCACATAAATCATTATTATAATGGAGTAGTCATACAACCAACTTCCATACCCAATGCATTGTTGGTTCTAACATAACCACTCATCCTTTGTGTATCACAGAACAACCCATATATGGATTATCATGTGACCACACATCAAATTTCCAAGTACCTTTATATAATCATTACACATAAAATATTGAAAACATCAACATTTATATCATATAATATCATCTGAAACAGAAGAAATAATTTCAAGATAATTAAATAGTCAATCCACTTTAAAAACCATTTTCAATACCAAAATACCCAAAATTGGATTAAGGGATTTCTTTTTTTCATTTAAAAAAAGTAATTATTATAGAGGAATCCAAATATCAAATAATGGTTATGAAAGTATAGGGGTTATAGTATCCAAATACGTTAAAACATTCCTTTTTTCATTTTAAAAATACCTAATAAAAAAGTATTCCTTTGGAATGAAATTATAATTTAAAGTGGATTATTATACATAGAATAAAATAAATTCATGTATAAATAGAAGAAGCCCTCGTTGAAATGATATCGATATGAAGTCCCTTACCTCAAGTCTGACTTGTCTTGTTAATTATTTATATTATAGAATAATAAACTTAGGTTAATTTATACTTTCTTCAAAACATTTTTCATGTTTTTTATTAAATTTATTTAACTTATCATCCTATTATAACATTTACATAATTATTTAAGTACACATTAGATTTTGTGTCGATTTTCATTACTAGAGTAAAAATGAACTTTTTGTTATGTAAATTATCCATGTAGTTATAATTACATCATATCCAGAATGATATTAACGATATAAATAAATTATAAATATCATATATATATATATATATCTGTGTGTGTGTATTTATAATAATCTATATTATTTGATGATGATAAATGAAATGCATTGTTCACGGAGACGGTAGGTCGTACATACGCATTTAGGCTACTTTAATTTATTTTATCATATTGAAGGAATGAAAATAAAATGATTCATAGGTATGTTATATTTCTAGTATACTATATATGTTATATATGTTACCTAAGTTCATTAATTCTATCATTTATATGTTCCATGTATGGAATGAACAAGTCATATCACTTTGAGGGGGCGGTAGTCCACACTTCCTCAAATGAAATTATCATATATAGACATAATGGAAAGCGTAAAGGTATGTTGTAGATAAATATTAAAAAAATATTAGAAATATAAATAAAATATATATCATAGAAAAATACATTTCTATTATAATGGCCACCATGAGAGGTGGTAGGAGAAAAATGAGCAATCATTGTTTTGTGAGGAAGTAGTTCACCATACACAGAAACAGTATATTATATATCCATAAGATGGAGGGGTGTATAATTGTATCAAGAATCCATTTCACAAAAACATTCTATTATTTTATGATATAGTTTTTATTACAAAATAATGGATGAAACATAGGTTAGAGGTTTGGATAAGGAAAACATATGCACCGATCCTGAGAAAAAGTGTTACCTCTAATCTGGTAACTCCTTTTTATTTGAGCAAAAATGAATTCTTGAATTTACTTCTGCCCAAGGTAAAGATTCTAAGCAGAATGTAGGGATTTGGGAGATCATTTTAGTTGCTTTTTGGTGATCCTAGGTTCTTGATATGTGTGAGTAAGTCGGTAAAGGTGTGAATTTTTTTAAGATGGAGGAGTGTAACTTTAGGAAAGTCTTTAAATATTATTTTATAATAAATATATTGTATAATTATAATAGCACCAAAGAGATATATTTTGAGTATAATATTAGGATGGGTTGAAATCCACATATCCAATAGGTTTCAGAAAAGTTTAGGTCACAAAATTACCCATGTCTTTTGGCATTAACCCTTAGTAAAAAAAATTAACTCTTACCATGTCCTCATGCATTTTAATATTATATGATGATTATATTTAATATAAAATTCTAAGATAACCTCATGTGGATCTTTAATGAAATTATCTACATTATCAATGTAATATTTCTGAATCATTGATTTTTAGTACTATTATATCATTAAAACAATTGTATTTGTTTTAAAAACTTATTCATGTCTTTTTTTGCACAATTTATTAATTGATTTTTGTAAAAGTCAAAACAACATGATTACAATGATAAACACTCATTAAATTATTCCTAAAATGTTAATGGAATCAAACAAAATTTTGGATGGTATAAAAATGTTCAAATTACATTTAATTTATTATTTATAATTTATTTTTATATTTCTTTAATAAGGTAATCACTACATAGTCATTGTGTTGTAAATAAATAAATTTATTTAATGTCAAAAAATTATAAATAAAATATCATGATGTAGGAAATATTTTTAGATTTATTTTTACTATATAGAGTCAAATAGATAAATTATATAATATCATATGAATTTTTTTATTAAGAAGATACATGTTTATGTTATATTTCCCTATACATTAAATTAATTATTATAACTTGTCATTTTGACACCCAAGTGGTAATATCAGGTCCTAAAATATACCCAAGGATTCCCATGGTCTTTTATATCTCATCCAATATAATTATTCTAGATTATAGGGTAGTGTTTTATTATTATAATACTATTTTTACCCTTATTTACAAAATTTTCCCTTTAATTGTGGTAATAAAAATAATTAGTGGAGTTACTATTCATAAGGTCCAAAAAGGGTAACTATTTACACAATTTGGACCTTCTGATTCCAAATTTTGAATCAATTTTTCTATGTTCAAAACACATAAGTTTCATTATTTAATTTAATATTAATTCATGGTATCAAATCCAGAAACGGGTTTTTAAGAAGTAAAAAATATCAAAAGATTAAAATGTGCTTATATCCAATTTAAATGTGAAATTACTTCAATTGACAACATTAGATTAAATGATAAAAAAATAATATAATTAAACATTAAACCCAATTAATGTAATATGTTAACTATATAAAAATATGAGACAGAAGGCATTTTTGAATTAAAATGTAGTATTTTTTACTATTCATTAAAATATGAATTTTATCATAGAAATACCAAAAAATCAATAAAAGTAAATTTTGATGTCCAAATTATAAATAATAATATTATTTTGACAAATACAGTTTCAATAATTTCTAGAAACTATATTCAATATTTTTTCTCCATCAAAAGGCGGCATAACTACATTTTAAAAATATTGGAGTATTTTATGCATAAAATTTGATTTTTTTTCAATTTAATCTTATAAAATTATTGGATATTTATTAAAAAAATTAACGAACATGTGAATTCACAATATAGTTATATCCATTCATTTCCTATGATACAATAACTAGGGGTTACCTACCATTTAAAATAATTATCTTATTATTGTATTATTTTTTGGTATAATTAAGTGTTTTGTGCAACAAAAGATTTTGTAGAAACCTGTTGTTTCTTATTGAGTACGTTATCAGAGATAGCATCCCTGATAAGTTAAAAACACAATCTAATTACAAAATTTTAATAAATATGAAAATTTATTATTATTTACAAACCTAGTATGTTACACCTTGGACCCTTAACTCACTAAATAAGTATAAATGAAAAAGTTCTACATCTTTTTGATCATGAGATTGATTTTAAAATCATTTCATGTCGCTGATTCATAATGGATGAGTGAAAAAATATAGTGTCGTTACACATTGATGTCCCAAAATATGTGACACCTGAAAATAAGGCACACTGGTCAGTGATACAGGACCACACCATATTGGATTATGGAAATCCTTACATTAGGGATATTTCACCTAGAATTTTATGCCCCAAAATTTAGGTGTATTATTTCAAAAGAAATCATAGACATGTCATTATGATCCATAACTTAGAGATTTTCCCGTGGATTCGTTGTGAATAACCCAAAGAGAAAATTTCAAATTTATTAGAGGTTTTTAATACCATTCATTACCATGGAATATATTCAGACGAATTAAGACTTTGTGTCTTCCCATTCTCCTTGCACAACAAATCCAATGATTTGTGAAAAATTAAATCTCCATAGTCAAACATGAAATTTGATTAACTGGATATAAAATTTATGGAAAATACTTTCCACCCATATTAAATTTAATGTTAATGAATAATATTCAAAACTTATCGTATGCATTTAGAGATTCTTAATAGGAGGCTTGAGATCAATTTTAGGATATCACTAGAAAGTTCTTACATCACAAAATGGATATATGGATATAATTTGGAAATTATACTAGGGAATAAAACCTTCTACATATATTATGGTATATGTTGTTGCTAATGATGGAAAAATTATAAACACACTAAAATTATTCCAATCCATTCATGAGGATGTTCCCATAATTCCAATATTTGGAAAAAATTTAGCGGATCAAATCAAAGAGGAATCTATCAGGTGGAGGACACTACCCACTCATAATCCCATGTAGAGGTAATGACAAATAATTTTGATTCTTTCCAATTAACTACTACACCCCCACCCCCTCCTTATTCTATAATGTAAATTCAATAAGGTTATTTTTAAAAAATGAGTAAAATTGTACCTTAATGGACTTATGGACTACATGTTTACCCACAACACTATTCATCTCCTCAACCATAGAAAACACTTCAACAATATTTTCCTAGAAGTCAAAACTTTCTACCAAAATTACAGTAGTGGTATCAAAATGATCCACTATTCCACCACAATAATCCCAACATCTCTAATAAAATCATAAAATTGTTCTCACTATTTCAATGTAAAAAAAGACCAATGTTTTGGAACCTAAGAGACCAAAATAAAATACCATAAGACTTCATAACAAAATCTAGATAATAAAATGGGTAAAATCAATAAAACAATATATGATAGACTACCAGGTACATTGTGAAATTATAAAAAATCTCATTTGAGGGACGAGTATAAAGAAATATTTTTACAAGTGGAAAGATGATGTATTTTTAGCAACCATATAGATTGTATAATAATCATTAAAAATAATTTAATAGGCCTGGTTTGGAGTAATCATGAGTTTTTTAACTATGTGGGAATGCTCTTGTTGAGGAATATTTGGAAATGGATGATGTCTACGTAGAACTATAAATTTAAAATCAACCTCTTCCCATTTTATGAAAGGTTAAAAGAAACTAAAAAAGAAATAAAATATTAAAAACTTCTTAAAATGATTAAAAATATTTATATAACATTCTAGTTTAGATGATATTTACCTTGTACACACATATGAAAGATTCATTAAGGAAATTATATAATAAAATTAATATATATTTAATATGATTTTCCTCCCTAAATGAATAATGATTATAATTTGTTCAATGTAATCTAACTCCAAAAATTCGAGACCATTTAAGTTTCTCCATTTCATGCACCATAGGGACATGAAAATTTTAAACATCCTTGTATGATCAAGGAACAAGTATCAATATTATTCTCTTAAGTTTTTACAAAAATCTATGGCTCAGTTAACTAACACCAACAAGGGTGGAACTCTAACTTGTTGACCATTCTTTCTAGCACCCAAATGGAATGTTCGAGAATGACTTTTGAAAATTAAATAACATCATTTTTCGTATATATTTCATCATCCTCGACATGAATAAAGAAGGAGATGTTCCCCTCATTCTAGGAAGGAAATTTTTCACCACTAGAAAGGTTCATATTGATTTTAACCTAGGGATATTTATATTCATAATTTATGAAGAATAGGTTGTGTTTGATTTGTTAATGGTAGCTAATAAAAGATATGATTCATTGAATTAATGAACGATATCTCATATTGATAATACTGATGATCATGCGACCAAAAGAATATAAATAATAAATTAAATCCTATTATAAAGGGCTCCAGGGTTCATTATAATTCAAAATACGCTACACATCTAACAAGGAAGGTCATCCCAACTTTTGTCCCCTCTATTTTCTATAATCGTTCTATAAAAGAGGTGTCTTCACAACTAAATTATTATGTCGAAAAACAAGTCCATATTTACAAAATAAATCAATTTATAAATGGATGTAAGCCCTGAATATATTTAATATACTGTATTAGGTTACATAATTCTTTAGGATGTTTTTGTTATTTAAGAAAATTGTAAAAGTGAATATGTATAAAAAGGGTCCCAAATAGAAAAATAAACCCCGTGTACCCATTACATGACATGTAAATGTTGATGGACATTGATATAAAAAAATTACTTATTTTTTAATAAATACATGAAATTTAAAATTTCAGGAAATTTAAAATCCCATGAACCATAGTTTCACAACTGTACCCCCTTTATCACGCGTGACACATCTACTCCTATGAGCTCCCTCGCTCGGTGGAGCTCATCCTTCCTTCCTTCCCTTCCTCCGACAACAAAAACTCATACTTATATCTAAATATATATAATATCTATCCCATGTACCGTGCCCTATATCATTCATGGTTATAAGAAAAATAGTCTACACTTCTCCCACCTAACACGTATTCAAGCATGAAAATATGCCTCTACCTGTAAAATCATGTCATTATATAAAATAAATTTTTTATATTTAATTAAAATAAATTAATAAATTGTGGTACATGAAATAAAATTTTTATCTTGTATTACACATAAAAAAACATTTTCTTTAGTTACAGACAATGTTTAGTTTCTTTGATAACTTGTGTTATACGTAATATTGTGGATGAAAATATACTATTATTATTATTATTATTATTTAATATGATATTTATCACCTATAAATTAGTTTGGTTGTAATTAATTAGAATAAATGTATTGTTAAAATTTTATTTAAAATCATATATCGAAATAATTCATTGGTTAATAATTAATTAGAAATGAATTTAAAAACCAATTTAATATAAATAAAAAAAATTACAAAAAACTATTTTCATTCCCTCAAAGGAATTAATTGTAATATATTAAATTATTAAATATTAATTTTAAATATTAATGAATTTTATATATTATATATTCAAAAAAATATTACATTCATACAATAATTTTTGTAGGATTAATTTAACAATAAATCCAACATTATGTATAGAAATATGTGGTTTTTTAAAAGGTGGGTTTCCTTCCTTTTAATGAAGAAATTGTTTTAAAAAAAATTATGACACATTTATAAAAAAAATTTTAAAAAAATGACTACATTTTTATAGGACCCAGGGACACCCTGAGAGGAGAGGGGTGAATCAGGGTGTCAACTTTATCTTTTAAAAACAAGGATCTTGTTCCCACGTCGGTAGGAACTAGTTAAACCTAAATTATGAATATGATTAGGAATGAAACATTCACATGCAAAGAGATGACACAACAATTTTTACATGTTTCACCGCTAAGGGCTACGTCCAAAGAGCATACACCAACAAGTTTTAGGTCATACTGAAATCCACTAATCTTCACTAGTTGTGGATTACAATGGTTTGGGAACAGTCACTCTGTCCCAGGCTCACTGCCTTTACAAAAGTTTAGGGATAGCTCATTGCGTCCCTTGGGTCACTCCTGTTGACTCCCCCTGGCTCCCTGCCCTTGGTGAAGTCACACTCTGTTTATAGACGTGAAGTTCTCTTCATCATTTCTCAATGAATACATCCTCTACATTATGTGGATGCTCTGTTGAAGTCCAACTATCACCCGTGAACTGATCTACAACTTTCGTGCAGCACCATGACAACCGGAAATCCTCAACAGCACCTGGCGTGCAACTCCAAGGTGGCGCACAACTTTCAAGGATGGTGCGCAAGTTATAACTATCACACAAGTCCACCTTTAACACTTGAGCTATTTAGTCTTCTTTAAGTCCAAACTTACACAACTCAACTTCTTTTCAACTCAAGCTGATTTTGAAACCTAATGGAAACCTCTCGTGCAACTTCAACTCTGGCATGCATGTATCACCAAATCACTTGCGCGACTACTAGACGGGCAGCAAACAACTGTTGCACTGCTCCACCTTGCACGACCCACCAACACATGCTTTACTTCAACACCTATGTGACAGGAACTCTGAATTTCTTCAAGTCCAAAGTTCGTGTTGAATGAGGAGGGGTGGTCCGCTATTTATAGGCATTCAGATACCCTGCGCGGCGGCCCGCAAGGCTCCCCTCGGTGCGAAAGTCTCGACGCGCTACCCTTCTGTCCTCTTAGACACTTTAATGACCAACTTCAAATCTTGGGCAACCCTATTTACTTTTTCCCTATTTTGATGATCAAAACACGATGGTCAAACGGCGCGCAACTTTCCAATCCTCTAAGGTACCAGTGCACATGTCCTTTTACAGTGCGCAAGTCACTTCCACGACCAACCCAACACTTGCGCGACCCTCTTTACATTGCCATATTTTCATGTTCTCATTCTGAAAAACATCAGGCATGCAATTTTCCAAGCCACCAAGGACTCAGTGCGCAAGTCTCTTTTCCGAAAACACATTTCACCATATTTCAAGTTTTGAGGCCCAAAAATTTGGAAAACACTGGGAAATGGTGCCATCTTCAATATTGTTGTCTGCTTTAACTGTATAATCACTTGGCTGGTACAAGTTCTGAACTTTCACTGAGGATTGACAAAAAACACAAACCATACTCCAATTCATGAACATAACATCCATGGTTCCAACAATCTCCCCCTTTGGGTTTGTTGGAAATCAGAAAATAAATTCAATAGATCCACATGCAAACCAAAAAAAAGCAAGAATCAACTCAGCCAACACTCTAAGTCTACGTGAGCAATGTTTAGTGTAGAAAACAAGAGATGAGGCTTTAATTGGGATCCCTAGTTTCTGAGTTCCTTCTCATCCTATGACTCTAAATTTATTCCTTTCTCCCCCATTAGAAATAAACCCAATGACCGGTACTAGTTCATTGTTCAGCTCAAACCACACCCCTTGGATGGTATCTTCCCAACAAACCTGCATCACAGCCATAAACAAATAAAAACAGTTAACAAAACTGGGGAGAGGGGAATTGTGTAACCTCTTTATGCATTAGTAGGTGGCTGAACACCAAGGTTCAACCGATGCTTCTCAAACACAGTTGTTGACAGAAGATTAGTCAGGATATCAGTCACTTGCTCATTAGTTCCAACATGATCCATTCTAATCACCCCCTGTTCAACATTTTCTTTGATAAAGTGATACCTGATTTCAATATGTTTTGTACGAGAATGATGAATAGGATTCCTTGTAAGATTAATTGCACTCTTGTTATCATAGTAAATCACTAGTGGTTGTTGTACCTCATCACCAATATCTGTTAATTTTTGCTTCATCCATGGTAGTTGAGTGCATGCCTTTGTGGCGGATATATACTCAGCTTCAGCAGTACTAATAGAAGTACTTTCTTGTTTCTTTCTCAACCAGCCAACACATTTCTTCCCAATATAGAAGGCTCCACCACTGGTGTACTTTCTGTCTACTACATCACCAGCCAAGTCAGCATCAGAAAATGCTGATAATTCACTGTCCCCGCCTGCAGAAAAATATAAACCAAAGTTATGTGTACCTTGAATGTACCTCAGGATTCTTTTGACTGCTACCAGATGTTCCTCCTTTGGATTACTCTGAAAGTGGGTCATAAGACTTGTGGCCAAGACAATATCTGGTTGTGTCACAGTCAGGTATAGTAGGCTCCCAATGATTCCCCTATGAATGGTGGGATCAATAGAGACCGGATCCTCATGCTTTCCACGTTTAGTTCCAAATGCAATAGGAGTTGACATTCGTTTGGAGTCTTGCATATTAAACTTCTTCAACAGCTCTCTTGCATACTTTTCCTGAGAAATGAATGTGTAATATTTCTTTTGAATCACCTGTAGCCCCAACAAATATGTGAGCTCCCCAATCATAGACATTTAAAATTCTGATTTCACGTGATTTCCAAATTCATCCTCTACTTTCTGGATACTGCCACCAAATATGATATCATCAACATAGACTAGAACCATGAATTTATCTTTTGGATAATTCATCACATAGATATTGTGATCTACTCCTCCTCTTTTGAATTCCAGTTTCTTGAGATACAAATCCAGTCGCGAGTACCACGCCAGTGGTGCCTGCTTCAAACCATATAGATATTTCTTCAATTTGAAGACCTTTCTTTCGTTAGTACCTAGAACAAAACCCACTGGTTGTTCAATATAAACTTCTTCTTCTAGAACACCATTCAAGAATGCTGTCTTAACATCCATTTGATATACTTTATATCCTCTTTGGATTTCCATGGCAAGGAAAATCCTGATTGATTCCAGTATAGCCACTGGAGAAAAGGTTTCCTCAACATCAATGCCTTCAATCTTGGAGTATCCTTTACATACTAGTCGGGTCTTGTTTCTGATGACACTTCCATGCACATAAACCTTATTTTTGAAGATCCATTTGGTACCAATCACATTGTGACCTTTAGGTATTTGGACAAGATCTCAAGTCTGATTCTTGTCAATCTGATCTAATTATTTATTCATGGCTTTCACCCAAGATTCATTCTTTGCAGCTTCTTCGAATGAGGATGGCTCCAAAACTGACAGAAATGAAGATTACGTGTTATTCCTCATCCTTCTTGTTTGAGCGGGTGCACTCTTGTTCCCAATTATGTTGGATGGATCAATCTCATCTCTTCAATTTCTCCTGCGAGGTTCAGATCCATTCTCTTCAGCCACAGTTTATTCTTAAAATTATTCTTTTGAGTCAACATCATGATGTGACTGCTGGGTGATTTCTTCACCTTCCTCTACTTCATTATTTGTATTTACTCTATGTTCACACTCATCATCATCTTCTATCTCACCTGTATAAGTATTATTGCAAGCACTTGGGGTTTTCCATTCAATGATCTTAACATCATTGCTTTCCACAATCCTCCCCAAGCGTTTATTGAGATACTTGTAGGCCTTACTGTTCATTAGATATCCAAGAAAAATTCCTTCATCAGCATTGTCACCAATCTTCCCTTGATTTCCTTCTTTATTCCGAATGAAACATTTTCTTCCGAAAACATGGTAGTATTTCAACAAAGGCTTCCTTCCATGCCACAATTCGTATGGTGTCTTCATTTCTCCCATATAAATCCCTGTTTGACTCTGAATGTGCATTGTAACTTCAACAACCTCCTTCCAGTAATGTTGAGAGATACCACTCTCAATCATCATAGTCATGGCCATATTGTTGACCAGTCGATTCCGACGCTCAATAACTCCATTTTGTTGTGGAGTTCTCACAGTAGCTACCTCATACTGTATTCCATGTTTTTTAAGGTAATTTTCAAACCCAATAGACATGTATTATCCTCCATTGTCAGATCTTAGGACTCTTATTGTCCGTCCAGTATCATTCTCAGCAATCCGGTGATAATTTTTCATGCAATCAAGTACTTGTCGCTTTTTATAAATCACCATTACACAAGCCATTCCGCTATAATCATCAATGAAATGGACTAAGTACCTTTCTCCATGGGTTCCAGCAACATTTATTGGGCCACATATGTCTGTATGAATGAGATCAAGAAGATGTGATGCCCTTTTATTCTTTGGACGATATGAAATATAGACTAGCTTCCCACGAATACAAGCATCACAAGACTTTTCCTGTTCACATTTTAGAATGGGAATATCTATGATTGTCTTATGCTTTGATATATTTTCCATGTCTTGTTGGTTAATGTTACCCAACCTTCGATGCCACAAATTGTTTTCTTCTTCAACAGACAAATAGAAGGAGTTCACTTTGCTGCCAACCATATAAATGTTTCCATCGGTTCTACAGCCTTTCATAGGAGAATTCCCTGTTTTTCCTTTTATAGTACCACCTTTTTTATTGAAGGTTACTATGAGCCCTGAGTCACAGAGTTGACTTACTTTGAGGAGATTGTGGCGTAGACCGTCCATATAAAGAACTTCAGTCTTCTTTAGCTCCCCGTTGGTGGGAGCAGTATTCCCACTTCCTTTAATCTTCAAAGCACCATCATTATGAAACTGTACTATTCCATCATCCTTCTTTTCAATGTTATTCAAAAGGTCAGCATTTCTCTTCATATGGGAAGAGCATCCACTATCAAGGATCCAAGTGTTATTGTTCTTTGTAGCTTTGAGGGATACTTCTGAAAGATTGGATTTCTCGATCTTCTTCTTCTTTTTCCATGAGATATTGGATTGAGCATAGGATAATGATGGACTTTTAATACTTTCTTCCACATAATCTGATTCTTTATACCCATAATCTTCTTCCAGGGGGGAAAAAATATTTTTGAGAACAACATAATCAGGAGGATGAAAACCGGCACGTCTTTGAGTGTTGTATGAATTTCTCCTGTCGTACCGCTGCCTACAATACATAGCTTTATGGCCAAATATAGAACAATTAAAACAGTAACCATAGAATCTATTTCTTCTAAAATATGGATGATATTAAATCATTCTCCTTTTTTGACTTCCCAGATCATCCCCATTCAAGTAGCTCCTTGCCTCGTCGCAGTATGATAAGGTATCGCCCAGATAACCATAGAACTGACACTTCATGAGAGAAAATGTCTTTTCACTTGAATTTCTCCTCATGACTTCTCCCTTGGGAGAATAATTGAACTTCCTGTCATTTTGAAAAGTTTGAGGATAATTTTCATTTCTTCTTTTTTTTGGATTAAGGGTTCCTTTTTCATCATTTCAGACAATGTTTCAGCATGTCCAACTTTCATCTTCTCATTCTTTTGGCTCTCTTTACTTTCAGCAGTTGATGTCTCACCTTCACAGCCAATTCCACTCTTTCCCATGAAAGTGGGTCTTTGATCACTTAATATTTTTCCAACCCCATCTGAACCACACTTGGCTCTTTCTAGTAATTCTACATCTGAGAATCTTTTGAAATGAGTTTTCTTCTTTCCCTTATTTTTCGTTGATTGAAAATCAATTTTACTTCTAAGAGTAAAAACTTCTTCTTAAATTCCCTCAATAGTCTTGGAATTCTCTTCCAGTCTAGATTAAAGGTAATTTATGACCTTTTCTTATTCTTCAGTTTTAATCTTTAGTTCCACAACATCTACTGTTATTTCAAAGATTGAAGACTGAACTGTCACT
The DNA here is from genome assembly GCA_963277665.1 of Viscum album. Lineage (NCBI taxonomy): Eukaryota > Viridiplantae > Streptophyta > Magnoliopsida > Santalales > Viscaceae > Viscum > Viscum album. The sequence continues at coordinate 1,314,443,116 of OY728134.1, read as the reverse complement.
AGTTATTCTAGTCGTTCAATCTCTTCTTCAAGCTCATCACCATATTCTGATGATTCTTCTTCCATTTCCTTCCACTTATTACATCTCTTAAATTTATTCTGAAGCTTGGAAAAAGCATCCTTAATTCGAGTCTTTGAATCACCATTTGAAGTAATCTGATTATATCTGTCTTTATTGATCAAGGGTTATGACTTTTCAACCGTAGCTATCATGGAAGCATGCTTTCCTGTTTTAAATTCGGGTTCTTCTTCTTCACAAAATTCAGTATCTTCATATTACTCTTCACAGACAAAACTCTTCCTCTGTATTTTCATTCCATATTTGAAGTCTCACTTTTTGAAAAATCTTTTTCGAGGCTTCTTGATGTTTTCATCTTCACTATCTTCATCATTGATCTTTCTTAAACATTGAGAGGCAATGTGCCCAACTTTTCCACAACAAAAACATTTGAGAGGTAACTTCCCTTTGAATTTCCCTTTTCCCTTCTAGAACTTCTTTGAAATGAGAGAAAGAATCTATTTTTCTTCATCATCTTCACCTCTACTATCTTTTGAGATTATCAGTTTATCCATGGCCTTGAATGCCATTTCCTTGCTCACATGAGTCATAGAATCTTCTGGTTTGACTCTCATTTCATATGCTACCAAGCTGCTCAGTAGATCATCCAGAGAAAGTTTGGAAATATCTCTTTCCTCAAGGGCTGACACCTTTGCATTGTACAGTGGTGGAATTATTCTTAATATTTTATTTACAATATCAATGCTTTTAATTTATTCACCTAGAACCTGAATTACTCCAACCACTTTAGTAATTCGATTGAAGAATGAGTCTGCATTCTCATCTGGGTGCATCTTTAGATCATCAAACTAATTATGCAGGACTTGTAATTTTCCCTCCTTCACTTTTCTATCTCCTTCATAAATATTTTTCAGTTTATCCCACATGGATTTTTCTGAGGTTCAACTCATCACCTTTAGATAGATCTGATCATAAAGAGCTTCGGTGAGTGCATTTTGTGCTTTAGCATCTCCATCAGGAATTTTCATGTCTGCATCAGTCATAGCCAGGCCTATTGGATTAGTGGCATTTATACCTTGCACAGTGAAAAATAGAACTTCCATTCCAAGGTATCTTAGATGATATCTCATTATGTTCTTTAAAATTTTAAAATTACTTCCATCAAAGAGAAGGACTCCCCGGACATTGACTGCATTTTCCCTGATGACAAAGGACATATTCAACACCAGTAACCTTTAACCTCTGATACCACTTGGAGGCCCTTAGGACACCCCAAGATGGGAGGGTTAAATCAGGGTGTCAAATTTTTCTTTTAAAAACAAGGATCTTGTTCCCATGTTGGTAGGAAATAGTTAAACCAGTATGATTAATATGATCAGCAATGAAACATTCACATGCAAATAGATGACATAACAAATTTTACTTGGTTCACCGTTAAGGGCTACGTCCAAAGAGAATACGCCGACAAGTTGTCATTTGTACCGAATTCCACTAATCTTCACTAGTTGTGGATTACAATGGTTCGGTAATAGTCACTCTATCCCAGGGTCATTGCATTTACAAAAGTTTAGGGATAGCTCACTTTCTCTCTCAGGTCACTCCCGTTGACTCCCCCTGGCTCACAGCCCTTGGTGAAGTCACACTCAGTTTATAGACATGAAGGTATCTTCATCATTGATCAATTAATGAATCCTATGCATTATGTTGATGCTCTGTTGAAGTCCAAATATCACCCATGAACTGATCTACAACTTTCGTGTAGCACCAAGAAAACCGGCAAGCCTCAACAGCACCTGGCGCGCAACTCTAAGGCGGCGCACAACTTTCAAGGATGGTGCAAAAGTTATAATTGTCATGCAAGTCCACCTTCAACACTTGCACGATTCAGTCTTCTTTAAATCCAAACTTGCATGACACAACTTCTTTTCAACTCAAGATGATTTTGAAACCTAATGGAAACCTATCTCACAACTTCAACTCTGGCGCGCAAGTGTCTCCAAATAACTAGCGCGACTACTGGACGGGAAGCAGACAATTGTCACGTTGCTCCACCTCGTGCAACCCACCAACACTTGCGCTACTTCAACACCTGCACGACGGGAGCTCTGAATTTCTTCAATTCCTAAGTTCATGTTGAATGAGGAGGGGTGTTCCGCTATTTATAGGCATTTGGATACCCTGTGTGGTGCCACGTAAGTCTTCCCTCGGCGTGCAAGTCTCGGCCCGCAACCCTTCTGTCCTCCTAGACACTTGCATGACCAACTTCTAATCTTTGGAGCCCCTATTTACTTTTTCATATTTTGATGATCAAAACACGATGGTCAAATGGCGCACAACTTTCCAATCCTCTAAGGTATCGGCGCGCAAGTCCTTTTACGACGTGCAAGTCACTTGGGCGACCCTCTTTCCTTTGCCATATTTTCATTTTCTCATTCTAAAAAACATCAGGCGCACAAGTTTCCAACACGTCAAGGACTCAGCGTGCAAGTCTCTTTTCCAAAAACACATTTCTCCATATTTGAAGTTTTGAGGCCCAAAAATTTGGAGAACACTGGGAAACAACGCTGTCTTCAATATTGTTGCATGCCTGAACTGTATGATCACTTTTCTGGTACACGTTCTGAACTTCCACTGAGGATTGAAAACAAACACAAACCATACTCTAATTCATGCACAGAACATCCATGGTTATAACAATTTTTTAATGAGTAAAATCAAAATTTACTTTGCGTGAATTTTTTTTATTTTTTTATGAAGCTTTATTTTTTGATGAATAGTGAAAATTACTAAATTTTATTTAAAAATATCATGTTCATTCAAATCATTAAAAAGGATAAATTATATTTTAAAATTTTAAAATTAAAATTAGTTTTATATATATATATATATATTGAAATAAGTTTTTTTATTGGATTATATTTCATAACATAGTTTTCTTTTGATCATTTTGACTTTAAAAACTTGCTTCCTTGTTGCGCTTGTGGGATTAATTTTAAATTAAATTATACCACTTATACAATTCTACATTGAAAAAACGGTTTACATATTTTTAATCAGATTAATTTTTAATTTCTATTATGGTCAAAATATTATTTTACCAAAACAATTAGTAAAAAATGTTAAAATTAATTATTGTTATAAAGGTAAAAAAGAGTTTTATTAGAGCCTAAACATTAATATTAAGGATACAATGGAACTATGAACTTGTTAAAACCCTATTTTATGGAAATATTTTGAAAATATAATATCTTTTATAAAACATAATTCATTATTTGTGTCACCTGATGTAAGAAATACCTCTTAATAATGTCTGTTTTTTTTATTTACTAGATTTTCACTCCCCCTCTGTTATAAAATAGAATTTAGTCATTTCTTCTCTACAAGCCTATAAATAATTTTGGATCATAAAAAATTTTAAATGATAAAATCCCAATACCACACTTCTCATCTTAGAATCTTTTATTTCAGAACAAATCAAACCATGGATGTCCTTTGGTTCAAACCAGAAGATGTTTCCCCAATAAAAGTTAATGTTCTTCAACAAGAACTTTTTTATTCAATTATCCACATATTAAATTATTTTTCTATAATTAATATATAATAACCCCAGTATACTAAATATACTGAGATTTTCTTTGTTAATTTCATTTCCTAAAACATCACATACTTATGTTAAATGGGATATGCAATCATTGTCTGTGTATATAGCGGACTATCATTTTTTGAACTGATGTCATTCGTTCTTCCATTAAAACCTATCAAGGTTGGTAATAATGATGTATATAATATTTTATATGATATAAATTATACATATTATTTTTTTACTTATTTAATTATTATTTAACACATACCTTAATGCTTTCTACTTTTTGGGAATACGATGAAATCATTTGTGGAAGTGTGGACTACCACCTCCTACAAATTATATGATTCTTACACTCATTTCATGGAATGTATTATAGATTTGTTTAATAAAAATATTTGATATAAATGAAATACCATGATATTAATTACATAATTATCTTTCAATAAATATAATATGTCAGTTTCTTTTTTAAAATATTCAAACACTAAAAAAGTCATAGCGCATTTCATGGACGTATGGACTACCACCTTATCAAAGCGGTGTAATTATTATTTTTTCACCACATAGAAAGAAGGATATATATATATATATATATATATATTTTTTTATGAATAAATAATAATTTCTATATTATATAATTATAATTATGGAGTGATAAAGTTTACTTACAATCATTCAATTATGATAACTAAGAAATGGGAATGTTACTTATAAGTACCAATGACCTGGTTTTTCCATATTTGTAATGTTGGTTCATTTTTTCATTCACATAATCCATGATTGGTAATTAAAGAATACCTTTTTTATAAATATGATGACTATTTCATGATTTTTATTTTGGAAATTTTTAATTAATGACCCTTTTATCATAGATGACCACCCAATGTTGTTTTTTACATATAAACAAAATATATTACAAAAATTCGACATAAAATGAAATGATTATATAATTATATAAAACATTATAAAAAGTGAAATAAAATTAACAATAAAAATGAAACAAATATCAATAAAATAAATGATAAACATCAGTATATTAAATTGGAAGATAAATACACATGTAGAAAGTTGGACTCAAGGTAAGGGACCTTATCTCAATCTCTTTTAATTAAGGAATATTTTGATGTTATAAACCCATATTATTTTATGGGGTGTATATAATTCCCCATTAACATATCATATTATTAATTTATTTATATTCAAATAGTTTATTTATTTTTGAAATGTTATGGCTTCATGAGGATTATGATTCATCTGTTTCAATGTGGTATTGGACACCTTCATTTAAAAATATTTTTCTAAATTCAGAAATATTTCATTTATAAACCTTCTCCCTTATATCAATATTGCTAATATTATTTTACCTATTAATTTATAAGGATATAAATTTATTATAGTAGAATTTGTTTTCTATTATGAATTTCATTCCCAATTTGGGGAAAATACTTAAAAAATTTTGAATAGAACTTTTTTCTTGATTATAAAGGGAAAAGGTAATTATTTTCTTAATATATAAATTGAAAAAAATCTATGACATTATTACCATTATTTTATATTTTTATTCCTTTACAAGATATCATGTTCATAAAATAGAAATAAACCCCTCTTATCCTAATTTTGATATTGTGTTAATCAAAATGGGTTTTGAAAATGGATTGATTATTTTAATCTCTGGAAATGTTTTCATAAGTGGTAAAGAAAAATAATATTATAGAAATGGTAAAAATTGAAATAATTTATTTATTATGATTATATAATGGTACATGGACATTTTATAAAAGGTTTTATTGTAAACTAATGATGGGTGGAAACAATACAAAACAATGATGGGTGGTTCCATGATAAAATAATGATGGGTGGTAACATTATAAACTAATTATGGGTGGTTACATTATAAACCCTTGATGGGTGGGTACATGAAAACCCTCTAATTCATTGGGTATTGATGTCAAAAATATTTTTATTAAATTTTTATGTTTGACATGTATGGAAGTTGACCACATTGTGAATCCAATTGCAATAATGAAAAGTATTATTATATCCCAAGATACCATTATTTCATATCTCTGATTTATAAGGCCTTTATAGTATTCTTATAATTATAAAAAGAGTATTAAATCATATTGTTTTTAATGGAAAATATTTACTACTTATTCATAGTGAAAAGTATAACTTTATGTTAATATTTTAATGGGTTTTCATGTTTCCATAAGGATAACAATTTTAATTCTTTTTTTATCCCTTAATGAGATTTATGTTAGGACTCCATGTTTTAAATGTTTTCTCACATGAATTATGGATGGGTGAGGGAAAATATGAAGTCATATTGAATGTCTTAGATAATATCAATGAAAATAAATAATGTATTATCTTAAATGTTTTATATTATAAAAAATCTATTCTAATCAAACATGTCCACATTTTAATTTGTTTTTTTTTATTTATTGGTTATGTCTAGATTCTATAATACTGTAATCCTGAAAAAACCTCAAATGTAAGAGAGTTAATTATTGAAATAAAAATCTATATTACATAATTATTATGGTCTTGTACTTATATTTGGTATCAAAAGAAAATTTTAGACAAATTTAATGGTTAGGATATTTTTAATATTCTTCCCTTAGAATATCGTAATTTATGGTAATATTTAAATGATATTTAATTTTATGATTTATATGTTTATTCATCTAAACTATGTAATTTTGAATGTTTTTACACATAAGAGATATAAAATTTTTAGTGGGATGGCACCGAGAAGAAAATATGATTCCAAATAAGCATCCTGAGATGGTTAGAATTGAACATAATATTTTTAGGTAGCAATGTCTCAAATGAAACAAGATATTAATGGTTGTGGTATTTATGATGGATTAGAATACAATCTACAATGAAGTAACATGTCTATAGTATATGATTTCATGAGGCCACATGACCCATCTTTCAATGGGGATTCTAAACTAGTTGTAGTAGAATGATGAATCAAATCCCTTGAAAATATATATGATATCATGGGATGTTTATAAAATCAAATGGAAACTCCTTAAATATACCTTTTTGAAGTTAATGATGATTGATGGTGGTATTTAGTTATGAATAACTGAGATAAAAATAGCCTTAATGACATAGAATGGGAAACATTCAAGGATGTTTTCTTTGAGGAATATTTACCCAAGGTTGTTCTTCTTAGGAAGGATAGAGTGTTAGTGGAATTGAATAAAAAAGATGAATATTATGTGGTTGTATATAAGGAAAGATTCACAAGATCTTCTAGGTATGTCCTGGAAATTATTTGAGACATTAATAGTAAAATTAAAATATTTTAATCTGAATTAAAACAAAATTATGAATATCGTTGTCTACCTAAGATTTCAAAAATGTATTAGAAATTTAATCAGTGTTCTAAAGAGTTAGGATAGAGTTTACCAACACTTATGTGCCACAAGATGAAAATATTAAGAAATGGTAATGGTGGTAGGAAATTAAGATGAATAGAGAAGATAATTTTTGAGTTAATCCTAAAACATGTTATATAAATGGTATCATACATTTTTGGGAATGTTTTTATGGGTCTTGGAAGTTTTAATGTTGTGGTATGGTTGGTAATAAGGATTGGGACAAAAATTAAATGTTTCTTAACAATCCAAGAATTACATGAATGATATCTAATGGACAATGGTATGTTTTAGTTTCAATGAGTTATGAAATTATGATAACATATTTCTTATTTTACATAATAAAAGTTGAAACCATCATGATTATATGAAAAAAATGTTGAAAATCAATTTATACATCTATATTTTATGTTTGGCTATCTGTTAATGTGGTGAAATCTCTAGTGAGATCAGTATGTTTTTAGGGTTTATCTTAAGTAAAATGCATTAGGAACCATTATATTAATTATAATAATATTATAAATGTATTGGGATAGAATTATTGATATTCTATAGATATCTGAGGTATAGGATTAAAAGTTATATGTGGAATAATACCATTACATTTGTGGAAATAATTTTAATGGCATTCGGGAGGATTCAGGTTATATATTTATAGAATTATTTGTAGTAACATTGGGTATTACTATTGAATATTAAATATTGAGTTGTTATCTCATCACAAGAATGTTTGATAATTTTGGTAATAATCTTACTAGGTGCTAACCATTTTGGTTTAAGTTAATATCTGAACATTGGAGAAATATATTATTATCATTTTGAGGATTATGGGATTTGGTATAGGTTTATTATAGCACTTTAAGCCTAAAAAATTCATCTTGAATACTCATTTTTTGGATAATGATATAAGACTCAGGTTTAAATTTATTAATATACAAAATTATAATAATCACGTATATATATTTTGATATTTTCTTAGTCTAGATTATGAGAGAATACCTTAAATCTAGTAAAAGGGATTTCAATAAAAATATTAGCCTTGTGCAATAATTTATAATGAAAAAATTTTCTATTTATCATCCAAGATTTATATTTTTTGTCCATTGACACTCCATTAGTCTTTCATTATCATGTAAAAAATGACCTCAATCACTCTCCATAATTATTTATTCATTATCCCATTACCACCAATGTTTTCCAAATGTTGGATCCTAGTAATGTGTAACTTCATGTGAGGTTTATGCTTCCCACATTACATTTTTATGGGTTACCTTATTCATTAATTTGTATTACATGGGTTCACAAAATTAATTGTAAACATGTTAATCCTTTGATAATGAAGATGAATTTCGAGGGAGCAATTCATATTTAGGGTGGTAAGATGTACTATCAAAATAATTTATGAAAAATCTTCCATTAATTAATTGAAATTATTTAATATTTTATGTTACTTGTAATATATTATTTATCTTTCATTACATGAAAAACCATGTTTATCTTTCATTATACATTCCATGGAGTTTTTTTTTTTCTATTACTTGTGTTATATACAAGACTATTTTTACTAGACAAAAAAGTATATTAATATTATAAAATAATATGATAGTTTCCACCTACACATTGTAATATAGGAAACAAATAATATTAACTAAATTGTTAATATATAGTTTAAATATATATATATATATATTTAATTACTAAAAATTAATTAAATTGAAAAAAAAACCAATTAAATATAATGGAATTTAAAAACAAATTTATATGGCCTGAAAATATGTTTATCTAAAAAAATTAAATTAATCAATATTATTGTGAGATAATAATTAAATTTATATAATATATATTCAAAAAAATGTTTTCAAATACCTCAAATAAGTCGGATAGTCTAAATATAATAATAAATTCAATTTTAATTATAAAAAGTTAGTATTTTTCTAAAAGGTGGTTATAAAGGACCTTAATCACACAATTATCTTTGAAACAGAATTTTGAATCATTTAAAAATTTTATTCAAAAATATATAACTCATTTTTTATATGATAATATGAAAATTTACTTTGAGTGAATTCATGGTATTTTCTGAGAAGTTTAATTTTTTATGAATACTGAAAAATACTGAATTTTATTTGGAAACAACCTTTTCACTCAAATAATTTATAAGCTAAAGTTATATATTTATTTTTGTTAAAGTTAACTGGGATAAATTGTATATCTATTATTAAAATTTATTCTATTTTAATCAATTTAATATTTAATTTTGAAATAAAAACATAGTAAACTTTTGAACATTTTCATATTGAAAACATGATTTCTTATTACGTCTATGAGATTAATTTTAATTTAAAATATGATAATTTTATGGATTTAATATGTAAAAATGACTTCCATATTCGTAATTATCACAATTTTTAATTTATATAATGTCCAAATTAGTTGTTTAAAAAAAATAATTTCTGAAAATATTTACGATAATTACAGTGATTAAGATAATAATGTGCTTACTTAGTAATTGAACATTAATCTGAAGGGTCTAAATTACATAGGCACATGTTAGAAATGAATTTTATGGGAATAGATAATACATATACACTATATACTATATAATTTATCTTTATTTGAGTTATATTATTTAAGGAAGACCTCCCAATAGTTTTTTATTTTTTGTATTTACAAAAATGTCACTCTTCCATTATAAAAGAGAATTCACTATCCCTCTCTCTTCATAACTGTTTAGAATTTTTTCTCATCAAAATCCTGCCAAAATAAATTATAAAAATACCTCATATAATCCTATAATCCTCACATTGGTTATAAGGAAAACCAAGTATTTCTTTCGGCTAAAACCAAAAAGGGTTTCTTGAATAAGATGCAACATTCTTCAATAAGCACTTTTGTTTTAATTCTTTCAACACCACTTCAATAATTTTTAAATCATGATTATATAATAATTTCGTTATATTTAATATAATAATATGTTTTTCTGGTATGATTATTGCCTATAACTGTAAAAACCTCCATCAAATGGAATATTCAATCATCGTCTGTGTGTACGATCGACTACCACCTTACGAAGCGATGTCGTTCATTCTTCCATTACCATCTATCAAGGTTGGGAATAATGATTAAAATGATATTTTTATAATATCTATATATATATATATGATATTTTGACCTATTTTTTCTATTAAAATTATTATATGACACTTAACTTCTTTCCTTCCATTTTTAGGGAATATAATAAGATTGTTTGTGGACTTATGGACTACTACCCCCTCAAACTGATATGATTCATTCATAATTTACATGTAAAATACTAATAAATGGATTAATAAACATATAAAATATAAATTACATGTATATTATATGAATAAAATAATTATATTTTAATAAATATAATATTTCACTTTTATCCATACCTTACACTGAGAAAGTGATAACGTCATTCATGGACATGGGGATGACTGCCTCCTTGAAGCGATGTGATTCTCATTATTTTAACCACATCAATATAATGATATATATATATATAAGTATATATTATTATGTAATATTTCATTTATTATATAATTATCATTATGTATATACAAATGTCACTAAAATTCCTTCCATAATAATTACTAAAAAATTAGAACGTCACTCATGTGTACACATTGCCTACCATCTCATTGATTGTGATTTTGGTTTATTTTTAATAACCATATTACATTATTTGTTATTAACGAATAATTATGTATAAATATTATTTTCATATCATTATTACAATTCTAGATATGTTTAAATAATTTCCCCTTTGACCATTTTCGACCAACTAAATTCGTTTTTGGATAAATAAACTGAATCTAGACAAAACACCCGATGCAAAATTAATCGAATAAGTAGTTGTATAGAAAATTGTAATAAGTGAAATAAAATTAATAATAAACATTAAAATTTTTCTAAAAAACATTAATAATTAACCTATTTTTTATATTAATTACTATAAAGATGCGTGTGATAGGTTAGACTTCAGGTAAGGGACATCGTCTCAATATCCTTTCACTTATTCATATTTTTATATCATACACAAACCATATTTTATGAGGTGTATATAGAGAAAATTTGACATATGTTATAATGAATTTATTTTTTCTCATGTTATTTAATATTTTCTAAATGTTATTATTTCATGGGGATTATGTTTCAAAAATTTTAAAGTGGTATGGGACACATTTTTTTAATAATGTCTTTTAAAATTTTTGAGGATTTAATTTAAAAATATTTTACTCCATGAAATTATTATTGATATTATTTTATATGTTTACATATATAAATATAAAATTATTATAAAAGTCTTTTCATTCAAAAGCTTTAAAAATTGGATCTTGTACATTTACTATATGGAATGTTTGACTTTATTTATAAATGAAAAATTTAAAGTTGTTTTAATTCATACGATTAAAATAAATTCTACACCATCAAAAAAATTATTTGATATTTGGATTTCTCGATAACCATCATGTTTATAAAAGAAAAATAAATCCCTCATTTTGATTTTTGTATTTTATTTTATTTTTGGAAACTGGGGTTTGAAATGGTTTGATTATTTAAATGACATTAATCATTTTATTAAGATTAAAAATGAAATTTTATGAGTGAAATGTTGAAAATTTAATGATTTTATATGTTATGATTATATAATTGTATTTGGATATTTGACATGTGGTTATGATATAAATCAATGACTAGTGGAAACTTTATAAACCATTAACACTTTGTTCCATGATAAACCAACAATGGGTGGTTATGTTATAAATGTAGGACAGGTTGTTCTGTGGTATCCAATGACTGGTGGGTCCATGATATTCTAATATTTCATTGAGTAAGGAAGTAACCCCTATGGTTATTCCATTTTTAAGAGTGAAATTTATGCAATTATACTACATGGTTATTTCATCTATAATAATGATAAATGTAATTATTTCCCAGGATACCTTTATGTGTTACCTATTGTTATTATGGGTTTTATGGTATTATATTAATTATAATAAGGATATGCAATGTAATAATTTTCAAGGGAATGTATTTGTCAATCTATAAGGTGAATGTATTATTTTTGATAATTTCTAATACATTTTCAAGTTTTCAGAGGAATAATATTTTTAATTATTTGGATATCCATTTATGATATTTTTATGATCATACCATGTTTTAAATTTATTTAATTAAACCTAAGGATGGGTAAGGTCATGGATATTTTTCCATAAATATAATCATTCTTTACTTTGAAAGAATTATATTATACGAAAAATATATACTAATCAGAAGTGTCCACTTTGTAATTTATGGTTTTCTTATATATGTGTTATGACATAATTCCCTAAAAATATACGTCTAAAATGATCCTCAAAATTTATAGAATGAATTAGTTACATAAAAATACAGATCATTTAATGTTAATAGTTGATTCCTTATACTACCATCCAAGAGGAAGAATGATTCACCTTCTCTAGCTCCATTAAAGCCATCCTCCTTGACCTCCAATTTTGCATCTACCTCTACTTCAGATTGTGTGGGGTCGTGGTATTCTTCTAGAGTGTTATAGTGTTCTGCCCACCCACACCTCTACCCTTTAATACACATTTCATCACCAAAGAAATAGATTTTTTTGGTCCATCTCAAGGACTATATGATGCAGACCAATATAATTTTGGGCCTCGTAGTACTTGATAAGTTCATGATCCGCCTAGAAGACATTAACCCTATTGGTCGTCTTCATATCCTACCCATCCATATGCACATAAGGGGACATTTAGGGAGATATTTTGATAATCAATAGACACCTTTTAACTGTCCATTGACTCTATTTTCTTTTTGAATTAGAGTTCGGCCTTGGGAGCCCACCCTCAAATAGTTTAGCATCACCCTCTGTATCTACTATTAGGATTTATTTTCATCCCTTGTATTTCAAACTTTAATGCTCAATAATAACATGGATGAATCTATAAAATATTGTTTGATGATCACTAGTAATACTCAGAGCCCTTAGGATCCTATCAGGTTGAACAACACCAAGTTCTATTGTGTTGCAGATCGAATTCTCCACCTAAAATAGTATCAAGCCTAGTTTCCTAGATGAGATTCTCATGTGGTCATAATCCCAATTGAGGTCCCCATCCTCACATAATCCATGGGAGGACCAACCATAAAAATTACATGGTTTCTCTAAATGTTCTACTAGAACATGGTGATGATAACATGGGAAATGTTGATGAGAGGCACATTCATAACCAATCTGGGATGGTATCTCGGATCCTTCGAGGCCACCTATCACCCCATCTTCCCTAAAAAATATAGAGATCATCACCTTATTACTACATAACACAAATGGGATACTAAGAAGGGATGTAAAAATCTACCTATGAGCATTAACTTATTTAAAGATGCAGTTGAGGAGCCTTCCCAACATGGAGCTGACCCATCCTCATTATCCCCCATGTTCATTTCCCCTATTTCACCATGACCACAATCTCCACTATATCCTAACCTATTTCCAGTAATATTCCACCCACCACTATTCCCCTACCCCCATTTTTTCCACTTCCACTATCATACCTACAACACATTCACCACGCCATCCATTCAATCTAACTTCCATGCTTTTATCCAGAGTACACTGGAGAACATACACCATCTTTTCCTCCAGTTACATGTTTCTAATGCCACACATATTCTTCCTACCACCCATCCACCACCACCACCCAATAAAATATCCCACCCACTACCCTTAGCTATCCCTTCATCCTCCTCCATGCTCACATCAACTACAACCTAAAACAATATTCCTACTAGGCTGACAGGGCCTGCTACCCAGCAATATTTTTTTAGAATACTAGGCCCACTAGGTAAAGTTACCCTCTTAAAAAACTTCCTCTATGGTTCCATTTATTTATCCAGCTTCTATACACATGACCAGAATAGAGTTCGGAACCTCTCTTCGCCCTTCTTTAAAAAATCCCATCACTAGCACCATGGAACCAACCTTGAAGTTCGATCCCCTAGACCCTTTCCTCAATTGATAACATTGATAGGTAGTGTCATGTATAGGAACCCACTATTAAAGAGGGTACATCTAACTTGAATGCCAAGAACCTTTGATTTACTTTCTAGTTATGTCCCAAACCCATCCCCTTTTTTACTCTTCTTGGTTGTTCATTATTTATGATACTTTTATTATTTTCACCTTGATGTATCATTTCTTATATATGTATGGTTTAAATATTTATTTAATTAATTAATTTATAATCATTTTTTATCTTATTATTGTATTACGTTATACATATCTAGATATTATGCATCATCTCTGTTCATTGACGCCCTTATCCCACCACCATCTTCCATCCAACTATGGATGTATCATCAGGTGGATTACATTGAGTGTTATCTTGTTCATTTCTCACTTGATATCCATGATCAATAGGGTTACCTTCCATAAAATTCATAGATGATATTTGTTGGGAAAAAATCCCTCAAGGTACCATTAATGAATCTTTGGATTTTTGTATTTATTTAAAAAAGAAGGTTTCCATGGTGAGTTTTGTAGTTCAAGAGAAACTGTTGAAAATTTAGTTTGAAAAAGAGTCATTATAATGGTATGGATGATTAAGAGGGTGTAAAAAATTAATAGATACATGGTGATGAGGTTTTCTAGTGTTTTCAAAAACTTTGAGCATAAAAAATCAAAATATATAGAAAAGTCTTATTGAAAAAGGAACCTTATAAACTTGTTCTTGGAGGAATGTAAATATGTGTGCCATATTTTTTTAAATATTAGAACATCCAAATATGGAAATGGAAATAAGGTAACCCTAGATAAAGAGAGTCATGCAAGGTGACTCGGGAGATAAAATATTGGGATAATGAACTAGAGAACATGTGGGAATAAGTTGCATTCATTACACCCATGGTAGACTAAATCCCTGTAAATTTATGTTTTCACCTCTCATTTTATAAATCTCAATACATATGGAAATTTTGAGTTGTAGTCGCACATGTGGTGTGGGTGCTCAAGTATAATGTTACTTAGAAGATGCACGAAAATTGGTATTTGTGCACCCATATTGGCTTGTGATTAAAAGTGTGTATGGAACCCATGCTTTGAGCATAATAAGGTAGTGTTTCTAAAGTGAATAGGATTCACTTTAACACCATGGTTAAAGAAACATTCTATTCAACCAAGGGTGGTGTGAATTTAGCAAGTTTCCCAATACATCCATGGTAAAGAGGTATTCATCGAGGGATGGAAGTTGGACTTAAATTGATAATCTACATACACTCTAGGATGAATTCTTTAGAGCTAATGAAGGTACCTAGGTGATTTTAAACTATGATTGGATCTTATAAAGAAGTAGTGTACACACATCAACTGAGAGAGAATTGAGCATTCAAATTGGGATTGGTTGAAAACTATGTGGGATAGTAAGTCTGCTCCAAACCTTATAAACTATAGTGAAAATTTAGTGGATTTGGTATATTGACACATTGTTAGTTAATTCTCATTGGATGTATCCCAATGGGGGTGAAAAAAATAAAATTATTATGTCTTATGAATGCATTAATTTCTGTTAATACATGCTATAGGAAGTAGTGAGAATAGTGTTTTGTTAAACAATGAAACAAGATAAAAGGGGCTGTTATTTTTATATGTCATACATTGTTTCACCCACCACTCAGGTTATTTAACCTAGCAAGACTAACAATTGTTATCATATGAAACGTTTCCTATTTGTGTTTCTCTCTTAGTGGGGGTCATTAATCATAATAGGATTCTGATTGTCGATGGGAATAATTTTCATCTATGGAATAATCAGATGCAACACTAATTCTGATACATTGGAGTGGATGTCTTCATAGTATCTATGAATGAAATATCAGCCAATATAAATATTGGTTATTTATGATAAGATGAAAGAAGATAATTGGATGTTGATGCCAAAGGAATAAATTATTTAGGGGGAACGCTATCCAATTAAATCTATATAAAGGTTATGCCATGAAAAACATCAAATTATATGTTACAAAATATATTCAACATATATGAAGGATATTTAAAGGTTATATAGGAAAATATTCAAGTTATTTGGAACAATTATGAAGGTATTTTGATGAACCTGAATGAGTTTGTGGATACAATCATTAATAAGATAAATGATTTAGTGTAATACATGTGAGCTATTGGGGAATTAATTGAAGATATAAATAATTTGATGTGTATTTGGAAAAAATATCCTCCTTGGTTTTATCATAATGTTTCATTTTTTGATGATAAAGACCCAAAAGATACAAAAATGGATAACTTTCATAGTACCATTATATCATATGAAATTAGAAATGACAATAATGATTATGTTGAAAGGGGAAATCTAAATTATCAGCATTAAAGTCCATGAAGAAGATTCCCATTGAAGAATCTAAAAAATACTATGAGACATATTAGGGGGTGTCATTGTTTTCCTCAAATCTACAAAGAGGACAAGGAAAGTTCAAAAGAAAACACCTACTTGATTTCTTTTAATGTTTAATGGATGTAAATATTGTAATAAGGTTCCTGAAGAATGTTTAAGAGGATGATGATGAAATTACCATGAACAACTCATGAGCATATGTGAAAGGGATGAAAAGGTCTATGGGAAATTTCATTAAAAATCTGATTTCTAGAGAACATGAAAATTCAGTAGAATCAGAGTTAGAAGATTTAGAGGACTGTATGGATCGGGGAGAAAATACTAGGGGGAAATAATAGGTATCACACAAAAAAAGGAATAAAATAAAGATACAGAAGAAGAAGTTGAAGGAATAGTTGATTTTGAAGTATAATTAGAAGAATCTCTTTAAGGGATAAATTTTTTAGAGACAAAATGAATAAATAAAACAATGTAGTTTTAATTTCCAAATTCTCTATATAGATGCAAGGTGAAGAAAAGTGTTAGTTGGTGAAAGAAATTGAATAAGTTAATCCCTCAACACTAGAGAGCTTAAAAAGGGTTGTTGAGTATAATCTAAAAAATGGGGAATATAATAGTGAAATCGATAGTTTTTCTAACACTATAAAGGATCAAATAAAATGTATTGAGGAAATTGAAAAGGAAGTTGTCAATATTTGAAAATGGTTAGGGATCATGAAACAATATTGAGTCATAATGTGACATTGGGTAATTAAATGATTCCAAAGATGGAAAAGTTATAAGTGGAGCGTAGAAGTCCAAAATAAAATAAGAAACAATCAAATATATGTAACACATATTATACAAGGCGTGATAAAAAAAGTTGTCATGGTTGAAGGTATACCATAAAAAACTTCTCCAAGATTTAAGATTGATTTTGGTTTGAAGAGGAATCAAAATATTTAGAGAACCAAATGAAAAACTTTTGGTGAAAAAGTGACACATAAGAATAAACATTGCATCAGGTGTTATTTTTGTGGAAAGATGGTGAACTCCTAAAATGTGTGTTCTATATAAAAAATATACTAAAAGGAACAAGAAGAACATGGGAATCCATATATTACTCAACAATAAAGAACATATATTGGGAGACATTGTTACTGGATAGGATGAATTGGGCCCATGGTTAGATATTGTAGTTCAATCATGCAAAGGAATGTGCCAAAGTAGATCATATGTGGTCTCAAGCAGCAAATATGAGAATCCATAAGTGAGATGAAAATGGAAAAACAATTTAAATCCCTTCCGGATGAATATGGTCCATCATACTTCAATTAAGATCATTATTTCCAATCAGTACTGAGTATGATGTTAAAAACATGGATCAAAATTAAATATGTTGAGATGGTAGTGGTTGTAGAAGTTTACCTTGAAGCGTCATATTGTTCTATTGTGTGGATACTTGATAGTGGTTTCACATATCATATAAAAACAATAAGGATCTTATTACACATTTATATATGATGTCTTAGTAAAAGGATTTGAAGATAATATTATGACATCTCATGTTATTAATATCATCATTATGTAATATTTTATGGTTATCTATGTAATTATTTACATTTTACGTATGTATATTTTATTTTTATTTTATTTAATATGTTTTTAGTGAAATAGTTTGAATAAGTGTTGTACAAAAATTATATTGTTATAAAAAGTAAAGTTCATGATCATCTATAGGTGAAAACATTATTTTTAAGAAAAAAAATCATGTTTTAAAAACATACATTTATAAATTTTGATTTTCCATTTTTTTATAAAGAATTATTTTATGAAAAAACATAAGAAAAATAGTTTATTTCAAGTGTATTTCATTTTTTATTTTGATAATAAGGTCTATTACTTGAAAGGTAAACATTTTTATGTGTATTCATGTTTTTAATTGTATTATTAGATATCATTTTTTATATCCTTTACCGAGATTTGTTTTTATCATCCTATGTTTAAAATGTTTTTGAGAGGGAATAATGATGAGTATAAACTATACCAAAGACTATCGTATAGTTATGGAAATTCATCTTAAAATATTAAAATGTGTTTTTAATGAAACCAGATTCAAAATTAAATAATAATTTTTTTTGCGGAAAAAATAAACATTGAGTTGAAGAGTCCACTTTGTATTAAAATAGGTTCATAGATATAATTGTTTTTATGAATTATATAATACTCTAAACAAAAAATATCCTTGAAATATATGAAATTGATTCCCTTTTAGAAAATTATGAAATGATCAGTTTTGAATGTTACAGGGAGTCCCATACAAGATCACTAAAGACTATTCCTATGATAACTTAATCCTATTGGGGAATCCCAGGTATCATAACCCAAACTAAATTCAATGAATCAATGCCTATTCCTATCAGGGTAACTAATAACATTATATTCATTCAGAAGAAAATATCATGGAACCAAACATTACTATGACATGTCTGATTTAATGATAATAATATTGAAATGTGCCACATTGAAAGAATCTCACTTTTAGTATTTTGAGTATTTTTCATTAAATGTACCACCAAATTAATATAAATTATATTCATATTAAAATTTTAACATTTTAATCATATAAAGTATTTATTTTCCTCATGTTTTATTGTTTTTTTTCTCCATGATTCTAATGAATTAGTTTTAGAATACCTATTACACCAACAAATATTTATTGTATTAACACCAAATTAATATTTAACTCTTCACACAACCCACATTCTACATTACTCACTCAAATATAAAATAAAAACAAAATTATACATATCCAAATTTATCATATTTATATAGTACATGAACTTATCATATAATGGTTTAGAACTATAATAAATTGAAAATATTCACATGAGTAATCTATGTGACACATATAGACAACCCCCACCTTTCTTGGATAAGGAAATTGTATGTAGTCAATAGAAATAATATCCCAAAATCCATCTATTTAGGGATAAATTTTTCAATGGATAAACCAATTCATAATAATAACATAACCTAATATTTATAAAAAAATAACAATAACTAAATTTATTACAATAACATAAATTTTAAATCAAGGCAAGATAATTGAAATAAAAATCTTATAAAGTCATACCACCATGTAATTAATGGGTAATAATTCTATGAGAATGAATTTATCACATGAATTAAACATTAAAAATATTAATATTCCATAAAAAGTATACTAATATCAAAATTTGAAAGAAATTAATGAAAATATAAACTATTTATTTATTTTCCAAAAATTCAGAAATAAATATAATCATTTTATATTTATTTTACTCATATAAATAACTTATTTCCAATCCCCAATAATTTAAATTTATAAAAAATAAAAAATCGTAAAATGTATAAAGAATATTTAATATTTAATATTTTTCTTATATTATATTTCACATGTAGGAATTTGGAATTTTCCATCATAAAATATAACTGAAATATAAGTGCATCTATGTATACCAATTATAGTTTAAGATGAAAAACAATTTTTATGTTATGGTTTCTATCACAACTTATAATAGGAGATATCAAAAGGCTCTAAATATATTTTATTCCTATAAAATATTATAATTATACAATGATACATAATATTATTGAAATTAAATATCTAGTTGTATTTTGAAAGATCTTATATCATATTTTGTGGATTAGTTCAAATACATAGGATTTATGCATGTCATACTGTACATTATGCATCATTAGTACACTATGAGTAAACAAAATACACAAAATAAAACCTATCATATTTTTGAAATAGCTCAAATTCATTATGATAGATATGTTATTCATGAAAATAATAATTAACATATTTATACCTTAAAGAACAAGGCTCTAATAACACATATGGGTTTTAGGGTGTTCATATATTACACTAGAGAAGGAAGCAATAGCTTTAAATACTTGATCTGTTATTAGCAAAGGAAGTATGATCTAAAATAAAGAACATAGAGTATAAAAGATTTATGAAATAATCCTTATTTTACTCTTTGACATATTCTTCATAAAGATTACCAGTATTTAAGATAAAATATTCATACCTATGAGAGTGGTACATCGTTCATGGTTCATCAATCATATAAAGTTGTCTCATGATCATGATTGGGTACTAGTACCATCTCTGTGAGATATAAGATTACCGTGACTGAGTATGAGTTTGGCATTTTATTTAATGCGTTGGGGGTGCCCAAAATAATGTCTCTGGTCATCTTTATGTATCCTCCTTGATGGCATTAATTAAATGAATATCATCGATTTTATCAATTTCCATATCATATAAACTATACATTACAACCTTCTATACATAAACATTAACCATTAAACCCATGTAATCATATTTGTTAATAATGTAAATAAATAAATCAATCAATCATATTGATTAATAATTAATGAATAAATAAATGATTATTCTGATTAATGAACTTGTTAATTCCATCATAGTTCATTCCAACTAATTATCAATAATGTAAATATAACATAGGTGATCAATAAGGATCAATATTATTATATATAAAATTATAATCCAAAGATATCACCAAATATGATATTCAATATTTTGTGCATATATACAACCTCTCACATTCTTCGTTATCCTTCTTGGTGGAGCTTATCACTAATTTTCACCATTGATGATGGATTGAGATATGGGTGCAAATTAGGAATTAAGGATGGTGCACATAGGGAAACGTTTAGGGGGGTTTTAGTGTGGATTTAACCAAGGGGTGATGGATGATATATGCAAGGGAATGAATGTGATTAGTGGATTGTTTGAAATGACCTCATCTAGTATTGGATGGTGATGACAGGTTCTATGATGTGATTAATATAGATTTCAAGTGATGAAAACATAGAAATCATAGAAACTTGGAAATCTGGGTGATGAACATGGATAAACAATTTGTAGTTCATAGGTACATATGTCTTGTACCTCCTTGACCACAATGATAGGGTTCATGAAGATTATAAATATCACATGGAATGTGTTATTGATTCATACAAAATGTATTATATGGGAAATTACCATCCATATGGATGAGATTATGTTGTTTTTTCAAGTACGCACCCAACAACATGACATGTAGTTAAAGCAGATTCCATGTATAACCTACAAGACATTACTAATTTAGTATTACACACTCATGGTGACATACATTGACCACATGTCATGTTTCCATGTAGATCCATTACGTATTTGGGGAAGAAAAGTCTAAAATAAATAGGGGTAAACATCATGTAATCATGTGGGAATCATATACAATGTAACACCATGTATGTGTCATTTACCCCGATAAGATATGAACTCATGTATTATTGATACATGCTGAGTTCCCAATTATTTCCTCATTATTTGTACATAATAGTAAATAAATTATGTTGACTTCATGTTCCACTGAATGATAAATACACACATATTTTCCCCATAGGGGAAACTTTCTTCATACCCCTATAGTACATGATATGTTCATTACCAACCTTTTTTCCTTTTTCTATCTCCTTTCCCAAGACTCAGATTTGGGCATTTTAGTTGTCCATATTTATAAATATTTAATAAAACATGTTATTGTACACATAGATATGTCATATAATGTTATATCTGAGAAGATACAATAATTTTCTTAACATTGTCTCTATATAGTTTCAGATTTGGTTCATGTGATATGATTTAAATAGACATAATGTTGGCATATCCCATGGTGTAGTGTAAAAAAAGGGAATGATTCCCCCATATACTTCTTAGATTTGGTATTCAATTGAATATTTTGGGAATGGGTTCTCTATATCAACATGTGGTCAGTACCCCCTTATAGAAAAAAAGGTGATCCCCCTCCACCAACACACACAACAGACAGTGTTTTGTACTCCACAATATCTATAGGAAATGGTTCCTCAAACCATGGAGTCATGTAATCACATCGTTATTTTATTACACTTTATGATTCAAGGGTCCCCATTAATATATTATATTCGGAGTGTGGTTTTCCATGCCTTGATAGTTTTGATATTAGGGGTTAATATTCTCTTGATCGAGATCTATTCATTGACATAGAACAGGTGTGCCTATATACTTTCATAATGGTGATACAATGATGACATAGAGTAAGGTTTTTTATTCCCTCAATTTATTCACATACCCCAGTGAGAATATGGTTACCTTTATAATTTATACTGTAAATTTGGATGTTAGAAAGGTTTTTCTATCAACTTTAGACTTTGTGAGGTTTTTAGTACTCTAATATTTCCTTATTTCTCACAAAATATGGTCCATTATGGTTTACAACATATAATATTGGGGAATAATGGAGTCCATAATAATTATATTTGAATTTAATATCTGGATTGTATTTAATTATCCTCAATACATTCTTGTTTTATATTTTGAGTAGACTTGATTCTGTAATCATTATTTTTGGATCTAGGGAATTCTTTAATGTATCATTATACTCACAGAAATACAAGATTCATACTCACATAGGTTGTGTACATACTAAAATTCATAGATATATATGGGTATTATGGATATAGGGCTGGTAGAGGCTCACTAAAGATAACATCAAATGATATTTTCAGGTTTATGATGGTGGTGGAGACTACTACAGATGGAGATCAATCTTGGAGTATTTATGATGTACAATAATTTTTATTTGGAAGAATATTTTTTTGGAATTTTTTTTAAGGGTGAAATTTTTTTCGAGTACAGACTATATGATTTTCATTAATTTGAGTTCAGAAATTTAGTTCCTTTATATTCTTAAAAAAATTATGTGTTTTGGATTAAAACAGATCAAATGTTCTTGTATTTAATTTCCATTATTTTAAGAAAAATTGTTTTGTAAATAAATTTTATATTTTTCAGAACAATTTAATAAATTTTTCAAAATAAAGGTTTAATTTCTTTGGGGAATATATGCATTAAAATTTGTTCAATTGATTTTGTTCAGGATGATTTGATTTTCCATTTAGAAATTTTATGGACAAATAATTTTAAAATTATCATATTTTATTATATACTTCAATGAAGATTAGTGTTTGAAAATATATGAGTCATTGTAAAGGAGTTATTGTGTTGTCAATAAATAAACCACACGTTAAATAAATGTAATGGTAATAAAGCTTCTACATGAATATAATTGATATTCTGCACATTGGAAAATTAGTAAAGGTATGCTACAATAAAATAATGTACAACTTTCTATATGATAAAAATACGAATAAACTATGTGTATTAATTTCAAAAACTCTAAGAGCTATCATGAGGTAATTATCTATTAATGTAACACCCCAGGTAAATAAAGAATATGAAATTGTCACATTTATCCATATTTGTGAATAAAATATTAATATAACTTTAAAGTGGACGCTATGCTCGATGGCGTACCCAATACGCAATAATGAGTTTCTTGGGAATCTTACGTTGCACTCTAATAATAAAATAATATTATTTTAAATTGTAGTAAACGCCTAGCCGTTGTAATGGCCGGAATGAACATAACTAACTATAAAATTATTATATATGTTTGTCAAATATTTTTACTTTTTACAACAAATGTTAGAGGATTAAAAATGAGAATTAATCCAGTTTTAAGCGTAAACATTCTAATATTCTTTAAAAGGTCGATTAACCGCCTTTTGATGACGAACCTCTTTTAAATCCACTTTTTGACAATTTTATGTGTTATATTTGACAAAATAAAATTCTTATTTAGAATCGGGACATCAAAATTTACTTTGTGTAATTTTTTGGTATTTTTCCGATAAAGTTCATTTTTTAATGAATAGTGAAAAATGTTGTATTTTAATTCAAAACCCCTTTTTAATATAATTTATTTATATGATTAGATTATAATTTTAATTTGTTTTAAAGTGAATTTAGAATATATTTTTACCATTTAATCTAATAGTGGTCGTTGAATTAATTTCATCTTGAAATTGGACTTAAACTAGTGTCAATCTTTGTTACTTTTTATTTCATAAAAACACGTTATTTTCTCTGACAGTGGGAATTAATTATTTAATTAATTAATGTAACATATATGTTTTGAATTTTGTAAAATATAAATAATTTTTCAATTCGGAATATCAAATATAGCTTAGGGTGAATTTTTGGTATTTTTCTGAAAAAATTCAATTTTAGATGAATAGTGAAACTACTAAGTGGTAGTTAAAGAAACTGATTTTTCTTTTAAATGAAACTTTGCCACTTCTGTGATTTGATTTTCAAAAATCTGATATACATGGTTTTAATTAATAAGTAAAATGTGGTTCAATGAGATTAAAATAATTTTTGGTGAATAGTAACTTTTAATTTTTATTAATCACGATTAAAGGTAATTAGTGTAATTTAAGGTAAAAATAATGTTTTAATAATATTAAATGACCTAGACACATGTCCTACCCTCATTGGATGTGTCATGGCCGACCAATATAATCCATGGGTCAACTTGGGGACCCCATGGAGCCACTTTGGTAGGAAAATGGCATAAATAACTTTTTATTTAAAGTTAAAATAAAAATGTCACAAACATGAGTAGTTTTACTAAAACAATTCTAAAATGGGGTTATACAAGTCATATTTTTTACAATAAATATTAATTAGAAATATAACAAGATTTCATACATCATGATATTTTTTTATAATTTTTATACATTAAATTAATTATTTTATTTATGACACCGTGATGATGCAGTGATTACCTCATCAATGAACGATTTAAATAAAATTAGATGATTGGGCGAAATATAAGTCTTAAACTTGTCAAAAACCTATTGGATGGGTGGATTTAGAAACCTTATCACCTTATCCTAGAAATATTTCCTTTTGGGACCTTTTAAATCCAAAAATCATTTTATAATAAAGTAATTTTTTATAACTTTCCAAGAGTGCCCCTCCTCTCCTCTTATAAAAGTGCCCCACCTCTACCACCTTACACACACCTCTCAAGCCTTTGTCTCAGCCAAAACCTCCCCATTTCATCTCTACACATCCCTCTCTTCATCATTGAAGCCTCACTTTGGTCAGAATCCTTTCAAAGGAAGCCTTTGAGGTCAAATCAAAGAGATTTACCCGATTTAAATGTAATGTCTTCCCTTGTGTTTTTTTGTTTTATTTTGCTTCTCCAAACCCCTAAACTCTTTTTATTACTTTTTTTGTAACAACACCAGTATCTTAAATATATTAGGATGTTTTTATAAGAATTATTCGAGCTAAAATTTCACACACCTTCGTCTAATGGTTAAAGAAAAAACTGTTTCTATGGATGGAGAATTACTGCCTCACGAAATGATGATTGTTCAATATTATATTAATACCTTCAAAGGTGGAAATTAAGATGTCACTATATGTATATATGATATATAATATGTTTATGTTTTTCTTAAGCTTCTGTATTTTTCATTTATGGCATACCTTTATTGTTTCCATTATGGGTAAACGTGATATCTTCATTTTAGGAAGTGCGGACTACCGCCCCCTCAAAGTTATTTGATTCGTTAAAGCCATATATGGGACGTATAAAGGTTGGAATTAATGATATTACATATGATATCATACTGGAATTATAATATAACTTTATATCATTATTATTTCATTCCATTGAATAAAAAAATAAATGAAAGTAGCGTTCATGCGTACGTACGGCTTACCGTCTCCATGAACGGTACATTTCATTTCTTATCTCCAAATGTTATGTACTATTATAATTACATATATATAATGGATATATGAAATATATTACATCTAAATGATAGATATCATTCTGTAATTATAATATATATATATATATATCTCATTTTGTTTTAATTCCATTAATACAAAAAAAATGAAAGTAGCGTTCATGCGTACGTACGACCTGCCGTCTCCATGAACGGTGCTTTTAATTTTTTTTCAAATGCTATGGAATAGTATAAAATTAAAATACACTGGATATATATGATATTTACAACATCAATACTATTTTGTATATTATGTACCTATAACTACATGTAAATTTTTTTTCCAACAAGTTCAATTTTTACTCATATACCGAACATCGACAAAAACGTCTGATATGAACTCACTTTATTAACCAATTATTATAACATTATAATATGTGATATGAACATAATAATAATATTTAAATGAGGTCCTTAATAAATCATAAATTGACCAAATTTTATTATTCCTGAGATTAAATAACGATCGAGTCATGTCGGACACGAGGTAAGGGATCCAACCTCTCTCTTTCTTTTTAAGTACTCTCTTTTATGTCATTTCTTTTAAGATAATCTTTATTATGTTTGGGGATGTTATTTTATATTCCTCATACTGTAATTTTTATGTTCATATTATGAGAGAGCCTATTTTATCTCATAAATCCATTTTTAGAAGTTTTAATTGGCGTTGTTAGGGTGCTGAGTTTTCGTAAGGGATTTTTCATCTCACTTTTATTCCTGTGACATTTATGCAACGTTTTCCACTATTTACTTTGAGTGGTGTATGTAACGACCCAAAGTTTCATTAATAGAAAATCCCACTTGATCCAGTTAAATGTTTCTTTATGAAAAATGTTTTTATAAGATGTCAACTTCTTTATTTTTACGTTAAGATTTGTGACCGTTACTTTTATAGTTGTTGAACAGTGATCATCTGAGTAGTATAAATATAAGGCTTTAAAGAACCCATTTCTACTCAGACAAAGGAAGCGATGGCCTCATCCAGTAGAATTACCCCTTACAAAGCCCATTTGCCAGAGCTCGGAAAAGAGGTGGTGTCTTTGGTCTTTGACCTTGACCAAGCCCAAGATGAGCTTCATCAAGTCAATCTCGAATGTGATCGTCTATGGGAAAAGTGGAAGTTGATTGGAATTACCACTCGAGCGATGTTATCTGAGCCGCCCCAAGAGTCTGTCACCATCGCACACCTTACCCATAGGTCTTATGCGGCTATTTTAAGGGGTTATGTAACGAATAAGTAGCACCATGTTCATGTACATTATTTTTTTATATAATAATGAATATAATTTCTAGTCATTTTTGATACATTGTAATTAGTTTTTAAAGTAAAAATGGTGTTTTTAGTTATTATTTAATTAAGAATTATATTTTATTAAATTAAAGGATTTTTGAATTAAATAATATTTTAATAAAATATTATTATTAATATTAAATTAATTTTTTTATTAATTATAAATGATCTTATAATTTTATGAATGCAATTAAAATTTTTATTAAGGTTTGAAAGCCATTTCTGTCAAAACCCGTGAATTTTTTTATAAATGTCGGTTTTTATTTTAAAAGTGAAAATTCACATATTTAGAAAATTATTTAGATAAAATAAATCTTATTTTTTGAATCAGGATGTCGAAATTATCCAACGGTGAATTTTTCATAATTTTCTGAGACAGTCAAATTTTTGGGTAAAAATTAAATACCATTTAAATATATAATGTGTTTTATGACATCATAATGACCCAATGGTGATGTAATAAAATAAAATAATCCTTATGTTCGGCCAATATGTGTTTTTTCATTAAAATAATTAGGTTTTGGGTTTGTTTGACTTACTTTTCAATGCATTAATGGAGCCCTCAAGACTTATTCAACACTTTGCCTTTTTAAATTAATTTCCATGGGAGTGTGACTCACCTCCACATAAGAAACCCAAATTTTTTAATAAGTTCGGACCTTGTCCTTGTAAAATATTGTTTTCCTCTTTCCTTTTCCAAAAACCATGGGCAAAGACCATGGGTTGTTTTGTGCTTTGGATTATTTTAATATAAGGGGTCCCAAACCTAAATAATAAAGAATTCTCTCACCTTTCCTATATAAACCCACCCAAGCTCCCACATCCTCCTCACTAAAATCCCTTGGAGTTCATCCAACCTCTACCCTACTCTCTCTAGAATCCTCCCAAGGTGCCCCAAGCTCCCAAGAAGCCTCTCACAAGCCTCTCTGTAGCCTTTGGAAGCACACTTCCAAGTAAGGGCTTTTTCTTCCTTTCTCATTTTTGTCAATTTTATTTAAGTTGTATTGCCCTTTTAATTTCAATTATGAATGTTGGGGTATGGTTTTTCACCTCCCCCATACTTCCCTATTATTGTTTTAATGATGGTAGACCCCTTTATCTCTCATTAAATGCCTCCCATGTACACCCGTTACTATGCCGAAATTCCGAAAGGAACTTCTCTCTCTTCTTTTACATTCAAGCAATAATTTTGTATCATGAATCTAAATTCATTTTCAATTGTTGGAACATGTATCTATATGACCTCATTACTGTCCATTACATGTAAATATGATGAGTAACCCCTTTCTCTCTCAGTAACCTTTTTTTATGAATTCTTATGTCACGTCGTTACGCTGCCGAAATCGCATCGATTTTCTAAGCCAATGTCATTGTGTAGTGAATACCATGCCCATTTCTCCATCAAGGGTATTCAACTTTATGCACATTTACTTATTGATTATAAAGTTTCATGTATGAATTCCACATTCCTTTATCGTTTAATAAATGATTATGTTTTATGAATCCATGTTTTATGATCCATGTGGCACACTTATGCATGAATTGAAATGTTTAAGAAGGGTGCGCCCTTATTGCACTCCGATGCATTGGGTAAAGTATAGTATCATGATACGTCATGTGCAATGAGTTTTGACTCATGCTAATCCAAGTGCAACTAGGGTTTACTCATGCTTCAAGTGCAATGA
This sequence comes from Viscum album, assembly GCA_963277665.1. NCBI lineage: Eukaryota > Viridiplantae > Streptophyta > Magnoliopsida > Santalales > Viscaceae > Viscum > Viscum album. Next base: position 1,314,413,978 of record OY728134.1, on the reverse strand, counting down.
GGGTTTACTCATGCTCCATGTGCAATGAGCCTAGGCTCATGCTAATTCAATGTTAAGTGTTGTTGCCACATTTCCATGTTATGGTTATCATGAATTATCATGCCTTTATGTTCATGTTACTCTAATGCTCTATTGATGTTCCTATTTCCTAACATGTATTGTACTCCTCATGTTATTCATTGTGTACTCTCTTACTGGGCTTTATAGCTCACCCTTTTCTTATGCATGTCCTCAGGTTATCCCATGCAATGCTAAGTACGAAGGAATGTAGTGGTCATGTAAATGAAGTTTTCAATAAAGATGTTGTATTTCAAGTTTAAAGATTTTATGTAATGATCCTAAGACCCAAAGACACTAAACCTCTCGATCTTTTTTGTTGTATCAAGTGAAGTTTTATGTAATAAATCATGCTTAAGTTGTAATAAAAAGCAAGGTTGTCATAGTTGGTATCATAGGATAGGTTTAGTTATTTTTGGGATTAGGAAACCCTAGTAAAGCCTTAGATACAAGACTAAGCATAATAAAAACATCCCTAAGTTTTGGTAAATACTAAGTAAGTGGTTTATCGAACAAATACATCCATGTCTGGATACGAGCAGGTAGAGGCGGCTCTGGCAAAGATGTATCCTAGGGGTAAAACCTGAAAACACCGCTTTGAGCTGGACTCGAATGAGAACTGGTGCACGACAATGGGCTTTGATGCACTCTTGGTTACGACACTCCTGGGGGATATGTTTTGATAAATTCACAATCTTATTAAGAACCCTTATTAAGGGAAAAATGCCCCTAAGAATATATGTTAGAAGGAAGATCATGAAAAGCCTGGATTGAATCCTATAGACTCATGAGTTAAAGAGATTAATGTTTTTTTATAAGTCATCAACTTCTGTATTTGGATTACCCTTTATGTGTTACCCCTAAATTTCCTTTTATTCCAGCCAATGGCAGGTAATAGGAGAACTCGGGCTAACAACCGTTGTGAAGATCAGTGTGATGATTGTACTAATGAGATGCCCAATCCAATGGGAGCGGGAATCACGAACTTTTTCATGCTTCTCTCTCAGCTAACTCAAGTTTTGAATAGAAACACGGGTCAATAGGAACGTTCAACCCCCCCCCCCCCTAAGAAAGAACAAGTTGCTATCAAGAGCTTCATGAGACAAAGGCCTCCTACTTTTAGTGGATCATCTGATCCCACGATCGCTGAGCAATGGATCAACTCCATTGAAAAGATCTTCTCTATCCTTCAATGTTCTGAACAAAAGAATGTTCTCCTGGCGGCTTATCATATGGAGGGTGAAGCTGATCAATGGTGGACGTTGATCAAAAATACGAAGCCTGAGGAGGAGATCGAGGCTTTGGAATGGAAGGAATTCTGGAAGATGTTTTTTGATAAATATTTTCCGCGCACCCTCTGTCTTAAGATGGAAAGGGACTTCTTTTCCCTCAAGAAGAAAGATGAAGAATTTGTGGGAGCGTACGAGGAAAACTTCACAAGGCTTGCACGATACACTTCTGGCTTTGTCATTACCCCCGAATGCAAGGTTGACCGCTTCTTTGGTGGGATGAAGCCTAGCTTGCGGAAAGCATTAGTGATCCGTGACTTCGACAGCTATGAGGAAATTGTCCGATGTGCCCTCAAGATTGAAATGGAGATCGGAGAATCACAGGGGTATCATGGGGACAAGAAGCGTAAGGTGGACTTCAATGTTGGTGATCTGATGGATAAATTCAACAGTGCTAAGAAGTTCCAGCACCCCACTTGCCAAAAGTGCGGAAAGAAGCACCCTGGAAATTGCCTTAGGGGGACGAGAAAATTCTTCAAGTGTGGAAGGGAAGGGCACCTAGCTATTAACTGTCGGCAAGAAGGACCCGCGGCTGCGACAGATGAGAGGAACGCTCCATTCGAACCTCAACGCGTTGTTCAATGCTACAAATGCAAAGAATCGGGTCATTTTGCGAATCAGTGCCCTAATCCAAGGGTTATCGGAGGCAACCAACAACCTCCAAGACAGCAAGGAAGAGATTTTGCCATCACTTCTGCCGAAGTGAACCCCGACAACGAAGTGGTGACAGGTACGTTAGTTATTCATTCAAGAATAGCGAACTTACTTTTTGATTCAGGTTCTACACATACTTTTATATCTCGAATGTTTAGTAGAACAATCCCAGCACCACCACAAATCCTGGAAGTAAAGATGTCGGTGAGTACGGAAAATGGGGAAATCATTGCATCCCATGAATATAAGTCCTCCCCTGTTATAATCTGTGGATTTAATTTCCCGGCGAACCTCGTCATACTCCCATTGGTGGAATTTGATACAATTCTTGGCATGGATTGGCTTTCCTTATATATATCCAACATAAATTATTGGGAGAGGGAAATCACACTCCATATGGAGAATCGACCCCTGATTCTTTACAAGTGTCAGGAGGAAGATGAATATCATTTACCTCAATCATCTCAAGCATTGATATTACTGCCTTATGAGCACGCATATCTGGCTCATATGATTGAGTCCAAGGAAGAAACCACCCTTGAAGAAATGCCTATTGTGAGGGAATTCGCTGAAGTATTTCCCGAGGAACTTCCAGGTCTTCCTCCAAGAAGAGATGTTGAGTTCTCAATTGAACTTATACCTGGGGCGCTACCAGTATCCAAGACTCCATATAGAATGGATGTTGTTGAGCTTGAAGATCTGAAGAAACAACTAAAGGAGAATCTGGATAAAGGGTTTATACGCCCAAGTGCATCACCATGGGGTGCACCAGTCCTCTTCGTCAAGAAGAAGGATGGGTCAATGCGGCTTTGCATCGATTATCGTGAACTTAACAAAATAACGATAAAGAACAAGTATCCTCTCCCAAGAATCGATGACTTGTTTGATCAGCTGCGTGGAGCATAATACTTCTCCAAGGTGGACTTGTGGTTGGGATATTATCAAGTAAGGGTGAAGAAGGAAGATATCCCCAAGACTGATTTTCGTACAAGGTACGGGCACTATGAATTCATAGTAATGCCTTTTGGACTCACCAATGCTCCAGCAATATTCATGGACTTGATGAATAGATTCTTTATAGATTACCTTGACAAATTTGTGGTAGTATTTATAGATGATATTCTAATATACTCCAAAACCAAGGAGGACCATGAGGAGCATTTAAAAACTCTACTAGAGACTTTGCGCAAGGAGAAGCTCTATGAAAAGTACAGAAAGTGTGAGTTTTGGTTGAAGGAAGTCTCATTCTTGGGCCATATCATCACATGCAATGGGATATCTGTGGACCCCTCAAAAACAGATGCAATTGAGGGATGGCCGAGGACAACATCGGTAACTGATATCCGTAGCTTCTTGGGGTTAGCTTGATATTATCAATGATTTGTGATAAATTTCTCATGATTGTCCAACCCTCTTACCAATCTAACTCGAAAGGGAGTAATGTTTTCTTGGAGTGATGAATGTGAAAAAAGCTTCAAGGAGTTGAAAAAGAGGCTTATCACTGCACTCGTGCTCACTTTACCCACAAGTGGGGAGCTTTTTGTGGTATTCAGTGATTCTTAGAAGAAGGGCTTAGGATGGGTGCTGATGTAGAATGATAAGGTGATATCATATGCCTCAAGGCAGTTGAAAATCCATGAGCGAAACTATCCAACGCATGATATGGAGTTGGCGGCGGTGATCCTTGCCTTGAAAATCTGGCAGCATTATCTCTATGGAGAGAAATGTGAGATATATACTGACCACAAGAGTCTTAAATATATATTCACACCGAAAGATATTAATATTCACCAGAGAAGATGGATAGAGCTCATCAAGGATTATGACTGTTCAATACATTACCACCCTGGGAAGGCGAACAAGGCGGCGGATGCCCTAAGTAGAAAGGATCCAGCGATTTTATCAATGATGAGAATTGAGAAGGATCCAATCTTCTTAGACTTGATGAAGATGGACATGGGAATCATAAAGAAGGGAACATCATCAATCCTTTCACAAATGATTGCTCAACCATCTCTTTTGTAAAGGTTTTAGGATGCTCAAAAGGATGATGCGGGAATCCAAGAAAAAGTGGAAGCTATCAAAAAGGGAAAATCCTCAGAGTTTAATGTTAATGAAGAAGGAATTGTGCGGTTTGGGAAAAGACTATGTGTTCCATAAATTTCGGAGCTGAAGAAGTATCTTTTGTATGATACACATAGTTCAAATTTCTCTATTCAACCAGGGAGCAAAAAGATGTATCGAGATCTCCGAGAAAACTTTTGGTGGGATAATATGAAGAAGGAGATCACTGAATATACATCGAAGTGCCTGGTGTGTCAGAAAGTGAACGAAGAGAGGCATAAGTCTAAGGGGATGATGCAACCATTGCCCATACCAGAATGGAAATGGGAGAACATCACCATGGACTTTGTCACCGGACTTCCAAGGACATCCAAAGGAAAAAATGCAATCTGGGTTGTTGTGGATCATCTTACAAAGACTGCACACTTCATTTCTTATCGAGAGGATTTCTCTTTGGATCAACTGGCACAGATATATATCAGGGAAGTGGTACGGTTGCATGGAGTACCACTATCTATTGTGTCTGACCGAGATCCAAGATTTACCTCTATGTTTTGGAAGAGTCTTCAACTTGCTCTGAATACTGAACTGAACTTTAGTACAGCCTATCATCCTCAAACTGATGGCCAATCCGAGCGGACTATCCAAACACATGAGGATATGTTGAGAGCGTGCTCAATGGACTTTAAAGGAGGATGGGATCAACATCTTCCTCTAGTTGAGTTCTCTTATAATAATAGTTTCCACTCGAGCATCCAAATGGCACCATATGAATCCCTGTATGGGAAAAGGTGTAGAACACCAGCATGTTGGGATGAGGTCGGTGAACGTAAACTGCTTGGACCAGAAATGGTCGAAGAAATGGTGGAGAAGGTGAAAACCATTCAGCAGCATATCAAGGCAGCCCAAAGTCGATAGAAGAGTTATGTAGATAATCGTCAACGAGACCTTGAGTTTAAAGTCGGAGACATGATGTTTTTACGCATATCTCCGTGGAAGAAGGTAATCAGGTTTGGAAAGAAAGGGAAGTTAAGTCCAAGGTACATCGGCCCCTTCGAGATTATTGATCGTGTTGGGGCTGTGGCCTATCGACTAGAACTTCCACCTACTATGGCCAAGGTGCATGATGTCTTCCATGTATCCCTCTTAAGGAAGTACATACTAGACCCTTCACATGTACTCTCTTCTGAGGTGGTACAATTAGAAGACGATCTTTCTTATGAAGAGCAACCAGTGAAGATCTTAGATCGTAGAGAAAACGTTCTACGAAATAAGACAATGCCCCTCGTCAAGGTGTAGTGGAGAAACCACAAGTTTGAAGAAGCGACTTGGGAGTCGGAGGATATGACGAAGCTAAGTTACCCACATTTGTTTTAGTGTGGGAAAAGGAAAATTTCAAGGGCGAAATTTCCTAAGGGGGGAATATTGTAACGACCCAAAGTTTCATTAATAGAAAATCCCTCTTGATCCAATTAAATATTTCTTTATGAAAAATGTTTTTATAAGATGTTAACTTCTTTAGTTTTACGATAAGATTTGTGACCGTTACTTTTATAGCTGTTGAACAGTGATCATCTGAGTAGTATAAATATAAGGCTTTAACGAACCCATTTCTACTGAGACAAAGGAAGCGATGGCCTCATCCAGTAGAATTTCCCCTTACGAATCCCATTTGTCAGAGCTCGGAAAAGAGGTGGCGTATTTGGGATTTTCCCTTGACCAAGCCCAAGATGAGCTTCATCAAGTCAAGCTCGAACGTGATTGTCTACAGGAAAAGTGGAAGTTGATTGAAATTACCACTCGAGCGATGTTATCCGAGCCGCCCCAAGAGTCTGTCACCATCGTACAACTTACCCTTATGTCTTATGCGGCTATTTTAAGGGGTTATGTAACAAATAAGTAGCACCATGTTCATGTACATTATTTTTTTATATAATAATTAATAAAATTTCTAGTCATTTTTGATACATTGTAATTAGTTTTTAAAGTACAAATGGTTTTTTTAGTTATTATTTAATTAAGAATTATATTTTATTAAATTAAAGGATTTTTGAATTAAATAATATTTTAAAAAAATATTATTATTAATATTAAATTAATTTTTTTATTAATTATAAATGATCTTATAATTTTATGAATGCAATTAAAATTTTTATTAAGGTTTGAAAGCCATTTCTGTCAAAACCCGTGAATTTTTTTATAAATGTCGGTTTTTATTTTAAAAGTGAAAATTCACATATTTAGAAAACTATTTAGATAAAATAAATATTATTTTTGGAATCAGGACGTTGAAATTATCCAACGGTGAATTTTTCATAATTTTCTGAGACAGTCAAATTTTTGGGTAAAAATTAAATACCATTTAAATATATAATGTGTTTTATGACATCATAATGACCCAATCGTGATGTAATAAAATAACATAATCCTTATGTTCGGCCAATATGTGTTTTATTATTAAAATAATGAGGTTTTGGGTTTGTTTGACTTACTTTTCAAAGCATTAATGGACCCCTCAAGACTTATTCAACACTTTGCCTTTTTAAATTAATTTCCATGGGAGTGTGACTCGCCTCCACATAAGAAACCCTAATTTTTTAATAAGTTCGGACCTTGGCCTTGTAAAATATTGTTCTCATTTTTCCTTTTCCAGAAACCATGGTCAAATACCATGGGATGGTTTGTGGTTTGGATTATTTTAATATAAGGGGTCCCAAACCTAAATAATAAACAATTCTCTCACCTTTCCTATATAAACCCACCCAAGATCCCACTTCCTCCTCACTAAAATCCCTTGGAGTTCGTCCAACATCTTCCCTACTCTCTCTAGAATCCTCCCAAGGTGCCCCAAGCTCCCAAGAAGCCTCTCACAAGCCTCTCTCTAGCCTTTGGAAGCACACTTCCAAGTAAGGGTTTTTTCTTCCTTTCTTATTTTTGTCAATTTTATTTAAGTTTTATTGCCCTTTTAATTTCAATTATGAATGTTGGGGTATGGTTTCTCACATCCCCCATACTGCCCTCTTATTGTTTTAAGGATGGGAGACCCCTTTCTCTCTCATTAAATGCCTCCCATGTACACCTGTTGCTATGCCGAAATTCCGAAAGGAACTTCTCTCTCTTCTTTTACATTCAAGCAATACTTTTGTATCATGAATCTAAATTCATTTTCAATTGTCGGGACATGTATATATATGACCTCCATACTGTCCATTACATTTAAATATAATGATGAACCCCTTTCTCTCTCATCTACCTTTTTTTATGAATTCTTATGTCACGTCGTTACGCTGTCGAAATCGCATCGATTTTCTAAGCCAATGTCATTGTGTAGTGAATACCATGCCCATTTCTCCATCAAGGGTATTCACCTTTATGCACATTTACTTATTGATTATAAAGTTTCATGTATTAATTCCACATTCCTTTATCGTGGAATAAATGATTATGTTTTATGAATCCATGTTTTATGATCCATGTGGCACACTTATGCATGAATTGAAATGTTTAAGAAGGGTGCGCCCTTATAGCGCTCCGATACATTGGGTAAAGTATAGTATCATGATACGTCATGTGCAATGAGTGTTGACTCATACTAATTCAAGTGCAATGAGTTTTTACTCGTGCTTCAAGTGCAATGAGGGTGTACTCATGCTCCATGTGCAATGAGCCTTGGCTCATGCTAATTCAATGTTAAGTGTTGTTGCCACATTTCCATGTTATGGTTATCATGATTTATCATGCCTTTATGTTCATGTTACTATAATGATCTATTGATGTTCCTATTGCCTAACATGTATTTTACTCCTCATGTTATTCATTGTGTACTCCCTTACTGGGCTTTATAGCTCACCCTTTTCTTATGCATGTCCTCAGGTTATCCCATGCAATGCTAAGTACGAAGGAATGTAGTGGTCATGTAAAGGAAGTTTTCAATAAAGATTTTGTATTTCAAGTTTAAAGTTTTTATGTAATGATCCTAAGCCCCAAAGACAATAAACCTCTCGATCTTCTTTGTTGTATCAAGTGAAGTTTTATGTAATAAAGCATGCTTAAGTTGTAATAAAAAGCAGGGTTGTCATAGTGTATGTACTGATCATTATTATATACTTTTTGTATTATAATTTAATTTATGGGTATTTACATCTTCATTTTATGACCTTTCTTCCTTGGGGTGTACATTTCGAAAGTTACCCAACTCGGTAAGGGGACCTTTCACCCTCTACTTTTTAAAAGACTTCTTTTGTAATTTGTTTTAATTCACATAATATTATGTTGGGATATGCTCTTATGTATCCTTATTTATGTAAATTTTATGTCCAAGTGATTAGATACCATTTTCTCTCTCATCAACTCATTTTCTGAATTTTAAAGTGACGACGTTGGGCTGTCGGATTTCTGTAAGGGAACTTCTTAACCCACTTTCAATTATTTGGGTTAAACCTATACATCTTGATTTTATTATGCCAAGATTGTGCGTGGAATCTCAATGTTGTGATTTCCACAAACCTTTGTGTAGATATACTATTTCTACACATAAATATCTCATTGGTAAATTCTTACGAACTTGTATGGGAAATAATAACTCAATCTCATTTCATTGAGTTAAATATCTATGTCATTGGTTTTGTTTTTCCAAGATTATGTGTGAATTCCCTATGATTGTTTCACACTTAATATACACTTATATTGGGTGTATTTATATTTCTCACACATAATTATGTGATAGATTTATCCTTAATTTAAGGATACCATCTTTATAATGGAATTCATCTCAATTTACATTTCCATTGAGACTTCATTGTTGTTATACACTAATTCACTCTTATATAGTGTGTATATTGTCCTTTGACATATTATATCCTGAATCCCTTTATTCTCATGATATTATAAAGCTCGGATTAAATGTTATTCCACAATTATATGTATTCAAGAGTCTCCCATTTTGTTAAAAACTCTTTAACAAAAATATCATTTTAAATGTTTTAAAGATTCATTATTCTAAATCATTATCTTTAATGTTCGTGTTTTAAAAATGGTTTTCAGTATTTATTTATATGGACATTAATGTTTTAAAATTATAATTCCATTAAAAGCTTCAAAGTGGTATGAGACACTTTGATTCAAAAATCTCTTTTAAATGGTTTTCGAAAATGGATTGATTAATTCAATATCTTGGAATTACTTATTGTGATTTCAAATGAAATGTTGTTATTGAAATCTTTATATTTTCAATATTTTAAGTGTAATGATGGTACTTGGAAATTTTGTGGGTGGTAACGTGATAAACCATATGACGGGTGGTGTCGTGGATACCAGGAAAGGTGGTTACATTATAACCTCCAATGCATTGGGTATGGAAGTCAGCCGTATGGCTATTCCATTAAGTGATATGTGTGGAAGTCGATCGTATGGTTATTACATTTATGTATGTTTATGTACCATGTTACATTTATATGTTATGTGTTCTTTATATGGGTTTTATGGTAATATTTTGGTTACAAAAGGGTAAGTAATGATCTTTTATTCATTGAAGATTTTATACTACTTCATAAAGGTGAAAAGTATTACCTTGATAAATAATTCATGGTTTACTTATTGTTTTGAAAAACTAACAGTTTTCCTCTTTGTGTATTCCTTACTGAGCTTTTTATGCTCATCCCAAGTTTTTTTTTTAAGTTTTTTCCAAAGGACTTAAAGATGGATAGGGTCAAGGATGGGATCAAGGAAATGTCAGGCTGTCTAAAACAAGGAACTAGACATGACTCTTGTGTTCAAGAGTTTTTATTTTGTGAAAAAAATGGAAGCTGAGTAGATGTGTCTACTTTGTAATCTTTGAGATGTAATAGTTATATCCTAATTCTCTAAAACTCTAAACCTGAAAAGATCCTCAATGTGAATTATTGATTTAATTCATGATTATGTAAGGTTTAAGTCTGGGGCCTTATAGTTGGTATCAAAGGTCAGTTTAGATAACTTTAGAGGTTAGAGTGTTGTTTTAGCATAAGTGAAAAGTTGTGTATGACCACAATGGTTATTATATTGGATAGAGTAATTGTTATTTTTGAAGGATGGAATGAGTTTTAGATAACTTGGATAAGTATATCTTAGTGATTATGTTTTTCATTAGTACATGATGATTTTGTTGATATACTCACACTGACATTTTTGGTTTTAGTAAATGGATGGATCTAGAAGGCACCAAAGTGACAATAGGTTTGAAGGAAACTATGGTGGTTCTCTGATTAAGAGACTGAATCAAATGGGGGATTCAATGAGGAAACTCATGGTTGTTCTAAACCAACTATCAATGAGTCATGATAAACCACTTGTACCTTGGTATGTTCTGTAATTCATCATGTACGAGATGACCAATCGAGTTTGAAGTTAAGGTAATAATTATAAAGGTAACCATTATGATTTATATGATCCTTACTTTTGTGGTAACTGTGGGTTATTATATGTTATGATGGAAAATGAAAGGCACAAGATAAACTTGAGGTTAAAATATGTCATGATTATTTTTGAAGATTTTATCTCATTTTGGTGAATGTTTTAAGAATTATGTAGTTTTGGAAAAAGGACAGCACGCAGACCGTGTGACAACCCGTCGCGTCGGACAAAGTTGTGGGGATTGAACCCATACCAAAGTGTGACTAGTATTTATCACCTACCACTAGACTACGTGAAGTCCATGGTTAGTTTGACTAATTCTTTTTAGTTAGATGATTTTAGGAATCAAGAGTAAGTTTATTTTGGGTTATCTATGGAAATTATTAACCTATCATGGAGGATGTGTGATTAGGTTAATTACTTTTCAATACAAGACTTTAAGAGCAACTGATGTTATTTGGAGATAAATGTTAATTTGCACCTTGGAAGACTATGTCATTAAATCCTTAAAATATTTGGGTTTCAATCATAGTTTGGTTTACTTTGAAAAATTTTATAGACAAATTGTTTATCTAATGGTCTTCGTTGAACATTGGGTTTGTTGGAAAACTTTTGGAGATTAAGAATAGATTTTCTTTTTTATAAAGTATTATTCATTTGTGGATATTGTTCTAAAAAATTTTGGTTTTGGATTTTGTCTAAAGACATGGGAAATATATAGTTCTCTTTTGTGGATTGGGTGATTCTCAAGAAGTTTATTATAGTACTCTTAATGTGAACAAGTCTTCATAAATACTCTTCTTTTGGAGAAAATATGAGTTTGATTAAGGAATCTAGTAAAAGTTGGAAGTCTACGTGACAAGTAAGTATGTTTCATTATGATTTAGTTAAGCTCAAAAATAAATTCCTCAATGAAGAGTAACTTAAAACAAAAATGCTGTCTGTTAAATTTTCCTACAGGGGAATCGAATACCGTTTAACCCATCACGAGTTTGTGATTTCCTTATGGTTAACTTTCTCCTAGACATGTTTACTATCACTCTCCCTCAGAACATGACCCTTTGTTTTTTCCTCCATATCCATGTTTTCCTATATGGAATCCTAGTATGGGTTAACTCGGGTGACCTTTTTACTTCTCTTTCTTTATTTTAAAGTGATTGTTTTACTGACTCTGGTTCCGATGTGGGATTTTCAATTAAGTTTCCAAGCCCAATTTTAAAATTGCGAGGATGCAATTCCCAAAAGGGGGGAAGGATGTAACACTCCAGGTAAATAAAGAATATTACATTTTCACATTTATCCATATTTGTGAATAAAATATTAATATAACTTTAAAGTGGAAGCTATGCTCGATGGCGTACCCAATACACAACAACGAGTTTCTTGGGAATCTTACGTTGCACTCTAATAATAAAATATTATTATTTTAAATTGTAGTTAACGCCTAACCTTTGTAATGGCAGGAATGAACAGAACTAACTACAAAATGAATATATATGTTTATCAAATATTTTTACTTTTTACAATAAATGTTAGCGGATTAAAAATGCGAACGAATCCAATTTTTAGCATAAACATTGTAATATTCTTTAAAAGGTCGATTAACCGCCTTTTGGTGACGAACCTCTTTTAAATCCACTTTTTGACAATTTTAGGTGTTATATTTGACAAAATAAAATTCTTATTTAGAATTGGGACATCAAAATTTACTTTGTGTAAATTTTTGGTATTTTTCTGATAAATTTCATTTTTTAATGAATAGTGAAAAATGTTGTATTTTAATTCAAATCCTCTTTTTAATATAATTTATTTATATGATTGGATTATCTTATAAATTTGTTTTAAAGTGAAATTAGAAAACAAATTACCATTTAATCCAATAGTGTTCATTGTAATTAATTTCATCTTGAAATTTGACTTAAACTAATGTCAATCTTTTGATACTTTTTGTTTCATAAAAACACGCTATTTGCTCTGACAGCGGGAATTAATTATTAAATTAATTAATGTAACTTATATGTTTTAAATTTTGTAAAATAGAAATCATTTTTGAATTCAGAATATCAAATATAGCTTAGGTTGAATTTTTGGTATTTTTCTGAAAAACTTCAATTTTAGATGAATAGTGAAACCACTAAGTGGTAGTTAAAGAAACTGATATTTCGTTTAAATGAAACTTTTCCACTTCTGTGATTTGATTTTGAAAAATCCGACACACATGGTTTTCATTAAGAAGTAAAATGTGGTTCAATGAGATTAAAATAATTTTTGGTGAATAGTAACTTTTAAGTTTTATTAATCGCGATTAAAGGTAATTAGTTTAATTTAAGGTAAAAATAATATTTTAATAATATGAAATGACATAGACACATGTCCTACCTTAATTGGATGTGTGATGGCCGACAAAGACAATCCATGGGTCAACTTGGGGACCCCATGGAGCCACTTTGGTTGGAAAATGACATAAATAATGTTTTATTTAAGGTTAAAATAAAAATGTAACAAACATGAGTTGTTTTACTAAAAAAAATTAAATGGGGTTATACAAGTCATATTTTTTACTATAAATATTAATTATAAAGATAAAAATATTTCCTACATCATGATATTTTTTTTATAATTTTTACACATTAAATAAATTATTTTATTTAAGACACCGTGATGATGCAGTGATTACCTCATAAATGAACGATTTAAATAAAATGAGAAGATAGGGCGAAATATAAGTCTCACACTTGTCAAAAACCTATTGTATGAGTGTATTTATAAACCTTATCACCTTATCCTAGAAATATATCCTTTTGGGAACTTTTAAATCCGAAAATCATTTTATAATAAAGTAATATTTTATAACATTCCAAGAGTGCCCCTCCTCTCCTCTTATAAAAGGCCCCCACCTTTACCACCATACACACACCTCTCAAGCCTTTGTCACATCCAACCCATGCCCATTGAATCTCTAAACATCCCTATCTTCATCATTGATGCCTCACTTTGGGCAGAATCCTTTCCGAGGAAGCCTTTGAGCTCAAATCAAAGAGAGTTACCCGATTTAAAGGTAATGTCTTCCCTTGTGTTCTTTTGTTTTATTTTGCTTCTCCAAACCCCTAAACTCTTTTTATTACTTTTTTTTGTAACAACAACAGTATCATAAATATACTAGGATGTTGTTATAAGAAGTATTCGAGCTACACTTTCACATACATTCGTCTAATGGTTAAAGAACATACTGTTTCTGTGGATGGCGAATTACTGCCGCACGAAACGATGATTGTTCAATATTCTATTACACCTTCAAAGGTGGCCATTAATATGTCACTATATTTATATATGATATATAATATGTTTATGTTTTCCTTAAGCTTCTGTATTTTCCATTTATGGCATACCTTTATGGTTTCCATTATGGGTAAACGCGATATCTTCATTTTAGGAAGTGCGGACTATCGGCCCCTCAAAGTGATTTGATTCATTAATGCCATATGTGGGACGTATAAGTATGTAATTAATGGTATTACATATGATATCCTACTAGAATTATAATATACCTATATTTCATTATTATTTAATTCCATTGAATACAAAAAAAATAAATGAAAGTAGCGTTCATGCGTACGTACGGTTTACCGTCTCTATGAACGGTACATTTCATTTCTTATCTCCAAATGTTATGTACTATTATAAGTACACATATATAATGGATATATATGTCATATATTACATCTAAATGATATATATCATTCTGTAATTATAATATATATATATATATATATATCTCATTTTGTTTTAATTCCATTAATATGACAAAAAATGAAAGTAGTGTTCATGTGTACGTACGACCTACCGTCTCCATGAACGGTGCTTTTAATTTTTTTTCCAAATGCTATGGAATAGTATAAAATGAATATATACAGGATATATATGATATTTAAAACATCAATACTATTCTGGATATGATGTACCTATGCCTACATGGAAAATCCTTTTCGAACAAGTTCACTTTTTACTCATGTACTGAACATCGACAAAAACGTCTGATATGAACTCACTTTATTAACCAATTATTATAAAATTAAAATATGTGATATTAAATGAATAATAATTTTTAAAGGTGGTCCTTATGAAATTATAAATTGACCAAATTTTATTATTCAGGAGATTAAAGAACGATTGAGTCATGTCGGACACGAGGTAAGGGATCCAACCTCTCTCTTTCTTTTTAAGTACTCTCTTTTATGTCATTTCTTTTAAGATCATCTTTCTTATGTTTTGGGATGTTGTTTTATATTCCTAATACTGTAATTTTTATGTTCATATTATGATAGAGCCTATTTGATCTCATAAATCCATTTTTGGATGTTTTAAGTGGCGTCGTTAGGGTGTTGAGTTGTCGTAAGGGATTTTTCATCTCAGTTTTATTCCTGTGACATTTATGCTACGTTTGCCACTATTTCATTTGAGTGGTGTATGTACGGCCCATTATTATATACTTTTTTTAGTATAATTTCATTTATGGGTATTTACATCTTTATTGGATGACCTTTCTTCCATAGTGTGTATGTTTCGAAAGTTACCCAACTCAGTAAGGGGACCTTTCACCCTCCTCTTTTTAAAAGAATTCTTTTGTTATGTCTTTTAATTCACATAATTTTATGTTGTGATATGCTCTTCTATATCCTTATTTATGTAAATTTTATGTCCAAGTGATGAGATACCATTTTCTCTCTCATCAACTCATTTTCTGAATTTTAAAGTGATGTCGTTAGGCTACGGATTTCTGTAAGGGAACTTCTTAACCCACTTTCAATTATTTGGGTTAAACCTATACTTCTTGATTTTATTATGCCAAGATTATTTTTGGAATCTATATGTTTTGATTTCCACAAAACTTTGTGTAGATATACTATTTATACACATAAATATCTCATTGATAAGTTCTTTTGAACTTGTATGGGAAATAATAACTCAATCTCATTTCATTGAGTTAAATATCTATGTCATTGGTATTGTTTTTCCAAGATTATGTGCGAATGACCTCTGATTGTTTCACACTTAATATCCACTTATATTGGGTGTATTTATATTTCTCACACATAATTATGTGATAGATTTATCCTTAATGTAAGGATACTATCTTTATAATGGATTTCATCTCAATTTACATTTCCATTGAGACTTCATTGTTGTTATGCACCAATTTACTCTTATATGGTGTGTATACTGTCCTTTGACATATTATATCTTGAATCCCTTTATTCTCATGATATTATAAAGCTCGGATTAAATGTTATTCCACAATTATTTGTATTCAAGAGTCTCTCATTTTTTTAAAAACTCTTTAACAAAAATATCGTTTTAAATGTTTTAAAGATTCATTATTCTAAATCATTATCTACAATGTCCATGTTTTCAAAATGGTTTTTAGTATTTATTTATATGGACATTAATGTTTTAAAGTTATAATTCAATTAAAATCTTCAAAGTGGTATGAAACACTTTGATTCAAAAATCTCTTTTAAATGGTTTTTGAAAATGGATTGATTAATTCAATATCATGGAATTACTTATTGTGATTGAAAATGAAATGTTGTTATTGAAATGTTTATTTTTTCAATATTTTATGTTTAATGATGGTACTTAGACATTTTACGGGTGGTTACGTGATAAACCATATGACGGGTGGTGTCATGAATACCAGGACGGTTGGTTACGTTATAACCTCCAATGCATTGGGTATGGAAGTTGGCCGCATGGTTATTCCATTAAGTGATATGTGTGGAAGTTGACCGTATGGTTATTACATTTAAGTATGTTTATGTCCCATGTTACCTTTATATGTTATGTCTTCTTTATATGGGTTTTGTGGTAATATTTTGGTTACAAAATGGTATGTAATGATATTTTATTCATTGAAGAGTTTATACTACTTCATAAGGTGAAAAGTATTACCTTGACAAAGAATTCATGTTTTACTTGTTCTTTTGAAAAACTAATAGTTTTCCTATTTGTGTATCCCTTACTGATCTTTTTATGCTCATCCCATATTTTTTTGAAATGTTTTCCACAGGACTTAAAGATGAATAGGGTCAAGGATGGGATCAAGGAAATGCCAGGTTGTCTAAAACAAGGAACTAGACATGACTCTTGTGTTCAAGAGTTTTTATTTATTGAAAAAAATGGAAGCTGAGTAGATGTTTCTACTTTGTAATCTTTGAGATGTAATAGTTATGTCCTAATTCTCTAAAACTCTAAACCTGAAAAGATCCTCAATGTGAATTATTCATTTAATTCATTATTAAGCAAGGTTTAAGGCCGGGGCCTTATAATTAACCGCTACGTATTTACAAATAACCGACCCTAAATCTGATTTATAGTAGCAGTAAAATAAATACCTATATCCATAAGGATGATTTGACCATAAGAATAGGATCCTATGATCAAACATTTAACACATTTGGTTTGATGTAATTCCCCCTTTTTATTTACAATGATGTTGTATAGTGTTTGGGTTGATTTATAGGAGTTTCTCCACGGTTTAGTTGTGTTTCGAAAGAATTTTAATTTAAAGTCCTGGAAATACCATGAATTTGTTTTTAATTATATAGGAATTTTAAGAGTCCATGAAATTTAAAAGTGCGTGATTCTGAGGCCCAGTTTGCCCGGAATGAATTTCTAAACTTTTTTTAGTACGTTCAGTAAACATGCGAGCGATTTTTTGTAACCTTTTAACTGGTACTCAAAATTGAATTATGAGAACACCATTGAACTCGAGGCACCGATAATCTCTAAAGGAGACCTTCACCTTGACCGTAGTATGTCTAAAGAGGAAGTTAGTTTTCCTATTTTATTTGGAAGAAGAAAAATAAAATATTTCACATTTTATTTTTCTTTCTAAAACCTCTCTTTGGAAATTATGAATGTGGGGACCACCGGAGCCAAAAAACCCCCATTTTGAATTCTTGGTGGTGGGGACCACCTGAACCCCTCTTAATGGGGGAAAACCTCTCAACTCTCCAATTAATTAAATTAGCCAACTATAATTAATTAAATGTGTCTACATTAATTAATTGTTAGACTTATTTTTAATAAGTTGGCTCTTCATTTTTTTGGGATAGAGGATTTCGTTGGAAAAGGAAAGCTTTGGAGAATTTTAGGGAGAGGTTCTCTCTAATGAAGAACACTTTCTCTAATGAAAAACGAGGAACTGGCCTCGAGCCCGACTTCAGAAGCATCTTGCGGAAGCAATGAACGCTGACGCCTTCAATGACAACGAACTGACGTCCATCTTTCCCTCTTCACTAACATCAATGAACCTTTGAGGTAGGGATTTTTGTTTTTCATACCCCCTTTACCTATTCTTGATGTTCTTCGTGATTCAATACTAAATAAGCCGCTTGCTACCAATCTAACATGGAGGGTTCGGTCCAAACAAACACGACCCGACCACTTCGCAACCTTTTCTGGATTGTGGTGGTTTTAAATTAATGGAAACATCTCGAGGAGAGTGTAGAAGTCTACAAAATGAAGAACGGACCACTAGGGTGTGCCCGGTGACCTGAGGAATGTCACCGGCGACCCATGTCGGCGATTGGAACTGGAGAGGATCAGGAACAGCGACCGGACGCAAAGACAACGGCGGCGCAATGACGCCGCCGGAGAAGGGCCACGGCCCGTCGGCAATGCGAAGGCAAACTGGCAGCATGCGTCCACACCATCGGGCATACATGAGCCACAGCCATGTACCTTGGTGGCAAAGTGATGGTGGTCGGCCTTCTGTCGGCCGTCGGTGATGGCGCAGCACCTGACCTCGCCGTTTGGAGGAGGGCTGGTTGTCAGCCCAGCCGCGGCCAATGGGCCGAGCCGGACCAGACCCAGCAGGTCGGGTTGGACCCAGGGCCGGACCCGGGTTAGACCTGATCAACCCTAACAGGGTTGGGTCGGCCCAGTCTGTGTTGGGTCGGGTCGGACAGGACCCAGACCAACTTCGACCCCTTTCCAGTCTTTCGGCAATAACTTGAGCTATAGGAATCCATTAGATGAACAATCTGTGGTGCCGGAAATAGTGGATTGAGATGGTACATTTGGTATACCCCACTTGAGTTTTGGATAATGTTGGGTTACGGCCATGTTGGATTGACCATGAATCCAACCGGGCCCTCAGGACTAAAAGGCCAATAACATACAGACTGGGCGTCCGATTGACGCATCGTCTATTGCGTTGAGACCTCTCTTATGTGGCGGTCCTTTGGGATTCTTCTTCGTGGGACTTCATGGTAGATGGAGTATTGACCTATGGATTGAGGTGTGGACCCTCTCATAACTAATTGATCATTTTACGGGAACCTTGTAGCTGGATGCAACATGAGAAAGGGATCATATGTGAGTCTGTGCTTTGGGATCCTACAAGGGTTTGGGTTTGAGAGTCCCACTTGCATCCACTCTAGAAACTCCATGTGGACCTACTCTAGGATCGTACATGGGACTGCAATACTAGGATCCGATGTGGGTCTGTTGTACTAGGATCCTACGTGGGTCTAATGGTTTAGGATCCTATGTGGGTCTGCCTCTTAATGGAGTAAGATAATTCAGTAGTTACATCTAATCATCCTTACTACCGTACCTAATTTATTGTCAGTGTGAGATGAGTCTTTACCTTTGTACTGAAACTTTTGTGGTATTCTTCTGCGTGACGATACCTTTTTGATACTTAGCTTCATGGTGATACCTTTTGGTATACTTCTGTGTGGCTTTAACTTTATGGTACTTACCTTTGTGGTGTTACCAGAGTGGTAATCCTTCCACTGTGGAATTATTGAGGTTTGGGATTGTGAGTTGGGCCTTGTGTTTCCTCATGAAGGAGATGGGTATGCTTGATAACTTTGATATATGTATGAACATATAACTAAGTAGAGTTGATTGTTGTTTCCATGCTTTTCGGTTTTTCCTTTGTGGATTTTGTGAGACCATTGAGGGTCTCGGGGTTCCTACTGAGTATTGTTATACTCAACCATGCATAGGATATGCCCGAACCATGTCGTGTTTCGTGCAGACGATGGACATAGCTGACTGAGGTCATGGGTACCTGGATTGGAACTAGCTCTTACGGGGACATATACGAGGCATACTCTAGAGACTATCGTTCAAGAGATATACCTACCCTTCAGGTAGGATCCTTGGAAGGTGTTCACATGATCTATTTCAGTTTACTTGTACATTTCAGCTTTCTTGTACATTCTAGTTGGGCTTGTATTATGGCCTCTCTTTCATTCTTTAAACACTATTTTTACTATATAGTTTACTAGTGTTCTTATCTTGTTGTGTTCTTGGTTGAGTGTGTTTACAGGTTATCAAGGCAATGCCTTCCCAGTTTTAGGGAATACACCTTTCGGTGCTAGTCGCCTGCCCCTGGCCTATGGAAGGTGGGATTGGGGTTGTCACGACACGGTCCCTGGGGGATAGGTCATGATATTTTATATGTTCATAGCTTTAACATGGTTTTGGGAAACAATGAATCTTATCCAAGAAACCAGGCAGGAAATTATGGGAATCATTGGGCTGACACAGGGATAGCACATGGTTTATCCAAACAATGAGACCAACCTTGTGAATTAGATGTTTTGTAGTAGAATTATCTAATTTATGGTGAATGGTTTGTCAAATCATGAGTCATAATCATCTGATACTCTATGTTTTTCTAGTAGACTCAATAGTTTGTTTCACTGTTTTTAAGTCATGTAGAATATCATTATGGGATGCATTAATAACATCTAAGAATTATTTTTAAATTCTATTTCTCACCCCAAAATCCAATTTGTCTCTTTATCAATTATGTTCTCCATCTTGAAGATTCCTCTATGAATTTATGGAGACTAAAGACTCTATTAAACACATTTTTAATTGATCAGAGAGAGCTAGATCTCTAAAAAATGGTCAATATCTGTTTTCTTTATTTCTCTCTATATATTATCATATCCTCTCACAAAAAATGTTACAACAATTATATTATTAAAATATCAGGGGTCTATGTGGTTTATTATGAAATCTTTATTGTAACTATTGGAGAAAATAAATATTGAGACCATATATAGAGGCTTCATTTGTGTTGTTCACTGATTTCATTATACTTTGTGAGGTAAGTGTATTCTATATTTTCTAACATTATTCTATGACTTGTTTACATTTATATCTAAATTAATTATTTTTAATTTCAAAGGAAACTCATATTGGCTTCTTATTAGTAACTAACATTTCCTAATAATTTTAAATAATGGATTTGAATAGTTTTTAGAAATCCTATTTTGTTTCGTGTTTTAAATTGTGATTTTGAGATGAAATGTGGAAGGTGTTTTCATTAATAATATAAAATGAATTATTTATTTGAGAGAAAAAATAGTGTGAGAACATGGAAGATGTTGTCCATGGGTGTTAGTCATTTAATTTGAAGTGGACTTACCAATATAATAATGGTGTGAGGTTCTTGAAAAATGGTACCAGGTTAATGGAAACCTAGTGATGACATGTTGGATCGATGACTAACTTCTCATGAGTATTGAACCTTCACCATTCATGAATGTGTGCATTTTTAATAATATGTTTCTTGGGCATTACATGTAAATTGAATCAAATATTTCAACTATTTAATTGAATATGTAAAATTTTTCTTACTTTTTATTCTCATCTAAATTTTAAATGATCAAATGATTTGGATTTTTCTATGTTGTTGTATTTTTATATATTGAACACATATAAAACACTTAATTAACCATGTGTTGTGAGTTGGGATGTATCATTGGGAAAGCCTACTAAGTATTATTTCTCAACACTTATATATACACATTATTGTGTATACTAATTTAGTGCTTCATGACATGGGTAATGGGAAAGTAAATTATTTATCTAGTTCAAAATAATGATTCTATAGTGTATTATTATTCACCCCATATATATCTACATTGGTGAATATGCATATATTGTTATTCATGAAACATGTAGAGAGGTGTTATCTTATTTATCTACTAGATTATAATGATGTGATATTCCATTGATTGTAGTTGGAGCTTGGGTTTTTATTATCCAGTAGTTAGAGTGATTCCACATCAGTGTTTCTAAATTTGGATGTCCTTAAGAATTATTGGGTTACCCTGTTTTACTTTTTGTTACTACTCAAGTTTTTTTTTATATTGATGATTCTTTTTAGTTCTATTATTTTTAAAAAATCAATCTTATAATTTGTTTTTGTTTTTCATCTTGATAGGTTGTGGTTGTATAAATGGAAAATATTCCTCTAATGATTTAGTAATATAATGAAATAATTTCCACCTTTTTGTGCCTTGGGGACATGCGATAAGAATAATGACACATTTACTCTA
This sequence comes from Viscum album, assembly GCA_963277665.1. NCBI lineage: Eukaryota > Viridiplantae > Streptophyta > Magnoliopsida > Santalales > Viscaceae > Viscum > Viscum album. The sequence continues at coordinate 1,314,392,155 of OY728134.1, read as the reverse complement.
TCCAATCCAATTGATTTTGGCCTAGATATTACAAATACTATTTGATTTGGTTAGTCCTTCTTATCAGTATGACAAAAAGTATAAATTAAATGTCCTAAATTGAAATGTATAACATAAAAAATATATATGAAACCAAATTATGTTGGACATTGTATTACATTATTGGTACATATATAAAATGTGTTTTTAGACGCCTATAAGAGTGTTTTCAACTCATCATTATGGGTTTAGCTGATTAGTGTATCATATCAACCAATATTAATGAGACTTCCCACTATGACTACATTGATCATATTAAATTTAATTATTCTCAGAAATTAGTGGTAATTATTTCTATTATTTGTGATTTTAATTCTTCTATGACTTCAATATACTAGTGTGTGATGGATAAGTTGTTGTTTTCATACATTATAGAAATGACACCAGTTAGGTGACCCAGAAACCCACAAGACGTCACTGTATATATTATGGTTACACCAAAATAATGACTGAACAAATATCAATTTTATAAAATTGTTAAATATTTTCAATCTATTAATAGAATAAATCTAAATAATGAACCATGAAATTTGTTTCATTATGTTCTAGTTTATAAATATAACCTAAAAATATTTTGTGTGGATTTAAATCCGAAAAGGCATAAATTTGATTTAGCATACTCAATCAAATTGTTGAATTTCTTGGATATCGAGTTGAAATAATGGTCCATTCAACAGTCTATATATTAGATTACCTCACAATCCAATGGTTTAATTTAGAAATATAAGATAAATTCGACCAAGAACATACATCTGAGGAATTTTATGATTTTTTAGAAAAAAAATACCCACAAAAAATCAAGATAGCTATAATTATAGATTTTTTATATCATAAGTAAGAAAATTTTATAATGATTGAATATGTAGCTATATTTATGATCATAGTTAATTTTTATCTAGAATTGGTTACTATCATCCCCATGGAGGAATAGATATTCGAGTCAGTATTGCACCCAAAAATTCATTATATGATAGTTGTTCTCTATATTACTTATTATATGGACATGTTTAATAGAGTGAAAGTGGATCAAAAGGATATTACAATAAATCCAAGAGGAATAACAGTGTTTATCTAATGGCTCAATATCAAAACCCAAATTTTTATTACATAACTCCTAAAACATTTTTAAATATTAACATCATAATAGTTATACATTCAATGATCTAAAGATTTAATATATTGGTAAAATTATTGTCATACATCACTTATACACAATAAAAAGTTAAATTTATTAAAAATAATTCTTATTTTTTGAATTAAAAGATCTCGTGTTCCCCTCTGTAGTTGTAGACACTTGAGGATATACTTCAAAGAAAGGGGCGATCTAAAATCCCAATATGATGATGAATAAGGGACATGAATCAATATAATATATGTGAATAGATTCATTATCATCATATCATATTAATAGAATAATCATAATCATCATGAGGGAAACATCAAATTAAGGAATGGAATGTCTCAGGGGATACAAATTAAACCTCAATACATAGTTGTCAAATACCACCAAAAATAGTGAAAAAATATATTATAATGTCCATGCATAACATATGAACATAAATAATAATATCATACTTATGAACAAGTATATAATCAAGATAATACATAATAAAAATTACCTAATGATAAACATCACATTACAAAACGAATTTTAGGAGAATAAAATTTATGTCCCACCAATCACTTTATAATATATATATATTATCATGTATTCCACATACAACAAAAACAAAATTTAGTCATGAAATAACCTCTATAAAGTAATGTTTTGGTTAATGATAGTATATATCAAACAGTCATGAATAATCCATGGGGTTCCAAAATTTAAATGGTAGATCATACCTTTTGATATAAGTTCTATTTTCTTTTTCTATTAAATGAAAAATGAGGAGTAAATTATTTGTTTTGGGAAACAATTATTTCTAGAAAGTCATTATATTCATATTAAAAATCAACTTGCAAACATGTATGTCCAAAATAATAAATTTTACTCATAGGGAAAATATATTTATAGAATTTTATAGGAATATCAATACTGATGATATCGTTAATGTTAGATAACTAAAAGAAAATGAGTTGGCTTTTATAATCCCCATACCTTAATTCCTACTTTTATTGTAACTTTTATGTCTCATAAATAATAAATGTATATTAATAAAAAAATCTAAAAGTGAGTTATTCTCATTTTTACCACTATTTAGATATTATAACCATTTGATTATATTTCTTAATTTCCTTGTTTTTAGGGACTTCATTTGTACATCATGTTTTCCAAAAAAATCTTCTTTTTGCATCGATATTTCTAGTTTGGTCAAATTCATTTATCCATTAGTATAATTATTTTATGAATCCAAAAATACATATATTTACACATTTATATATCCTAAATATGTTTTTGTAATTAATCATTGTTTGGTGATATAAAAATGATTGGAAATTGCATCCTTGGTGATTAATCGATAGTTGATCGGTAATTAATGAAATAGAAGTAAATAGAAGTTAGAAACTTATATATGTAATAATTATGATACTTATAATAGGATAAAATAATTAATATAATGTTTAAATAGTTTCAAATAAATTTTAAATGATTTGTGTCAGATTTGTGAATTTGTTTTGAGGAATTACTTTTTCAGTGTTCTATCCCTTGGTTAATTCCTATTTTCCCCAAGTGTTTTCGATGAAAATGGAAAATTTTGGATTAAAATTATGTAGAACATGAAAAGAACATGGTTAGTGGAACCATTCACCCAACCCAAGTTACTATGTGAATTATGGTGTTTTGGGTAGTGGGAAATAGCATGGTTGGTGCATAGTTTGTAGGTCACGCATCCAAACCCTATGGCATGTTACTCTTGGACAGTGAATGGCTCATGGTTAGAGAATGGTTTATTAAACTGTGTGTCCAAGACATCAGATGTTCCATCTCATTAAAAAGTGAGAAATTACCTTGGTTCCCTCTTTGACTTTAACCCTAATGCTTCTCCCCTTCAACCGCCCAGAAATATTCTTCCATGAAATCCTCCTCCATAGTTACCAATGCTCCTTGGGAACATCTCCTAGGGTGGTTTTGACCCTAGATCATCAAGGATTCTTCATGTAATTATATTCCCATTTGATTATCTCTCTTATTTTTATAGTTTCCTATATTCTTTCTTGGGTTTTTATATTCCATAATGTTTTTAAACCATGTGGGCATTCTATCTTGTGTTTCAGGGTTCAATATTGATGTTGGTAGTTAAATAAATATTTGTTAGGATCTTATGGTTGTATAGTTATGGTTTTCACAAATTTATGGAATAATATTCACTCGTGGTATGTAGTCCCATCCATGAACCTTTTTTGACGAGTTCAACTTTCATGCTTAGTTATTTTCAGTATCATCTATGGATTACAAGAATGGTGTGAATCATTTATTAAAAATGGTGTAAGATATATATTTATATATGATAAAAATAGGATTTTTCATAATAAATTAGATAAGTATTATGTGGGTTTTATTATAGTGTTCCTTGAATATGTTAAATGACTTTTATGGTAGGTGCTAAATAGGATTTCCAAGGGATTTAATGTTGAAATGTTTTTTATAAATGAAATGAGATTATTTTCGTGTTTTAATTATTATTTTATGCCTCTTATATGAACTAAAACATTAATAATGAAGGAAAAACATGTTTTAAATATGAGTTGGGGTCATGAGTTGTTTTGAATGGGTATTTACCCACAAAAATGGTTGTATTTAAAATGTGATCTTATTGTTATGTTTCCAATTGTTTTTATAAATTGTTCAAATTATGCCAAATAAATTTAAAAAAAAATCATTATTCATTTTGAAATTGGAAATTATGTTTGATTATGTTAATGTTTTGATTGCCATTTGTTCTTGTAATGTTTGGATATGGTTTTGAAAGTGTTTTTTTATTTCAAATTTGAAATTAAGAACAAAGGGAACCCTATGGGACTAGTTGGATGGACTAGGGTCTATTTCACTCTTGATTAGGAAGTGGAATTCCTTGGTTTCAGTTATAATTATTTAAAAGTACAATAGTAACTAAACTATAACAATTGAAAAAACATGAATTTTGGATATAATCTTCTTTAGTGGCTCGTGAACGGGGATGTGGTACAGTGTGGATGAAATACTACTTTTCAAAGAGATTTTATGATCCCTTGATACACACTTGAGTTATTTACTGTTGGTATTTCTTGTGAAATATTTTTCTTTTGTGAAATAATATTTATAGCTGATAAAAAATGATTTTTTTTTATTTTAGAAGGAAAGCATGATGTTATTTTAAGGGTTTTTTCATTTAATGATGTTTTACAATAGAAAAATATTTCTATTAAAAGTGATTTAACCCTTTTCATAAGACATTCATGTTATTTTTTATTATAATGTTTTAGCATGGAATCCTTTTATTGGATGGCATCCTTTTATGCTTTGGCTCACAGCCAACATGCACCTTTGGGTGTTTGTAGATTCTTCTTTTTATAACCTAGGTAAAGTAAAGTGTTATCGGGGTGATATTTGTGGTTCTAGATTATTGTGTTCCATCCCATTCATGTGTTGGTGGTCGCGACTCATGGATGAGGACTATCTTGTTTCATGGAGTTTATTATTTGATTTGTGTTTTATATTTTTTTTGTTATTTTATTTTGGTTTGGGTTAGAGTTGTAAAATGTTGTACTCGATATTTTAAGCCGCCTTTGGTTGTGCTTATTAGATATTGTGATGTTCATTATTATTTGTTGTTAATGGTTATATAAATGGTTTAAATAATACCCAAAGAACAATATTTATATACAAGAAATTGCTTCCATCCCAAGGGGATCTAGAATTACCTTCGCGCCTTACTACAGACTAGGATGGGAGTTGGGTTGGATGGAAGTACTGACCTACTTGATGATAAAATGTTATTCTATACATGTAATATCTTTTTTTTAGTCTTGTTATTTGGGATTACTTTTGATAGTCTGGTTTTAGGATTGTCAGGACTTTATGTTTTGGTTGAAATTAGGGTGCATGGCTAGCACACCTCATTACAGGACTTGAGCCGCCATTGGATTTTGGGTTTCCTTTAGTCTCTTTGGTTTTTTAATTGTTGTATTATGTCTGGGAAATGAAAATAGAGTTGGTTCAATGGTCTCAGTGATCTTTCAGGACATAGAAAGACATGTAGAGTTGGTAAATTTGACAGGGGATATTCTTGGTGATGGTGTCATGATTGGAATGTGGCCTCTAACTATATAGAGAAGTCACCCATCGACACTAGATTCCCCTTTTGAGAGGATTTTGGTCTTTATTTACTTTGAGAACTATGTTTTAATTTCTTGTTTTATAATGCTATAAAACTATATTAAAACTGGTAATTATTTTTTCTGGAAGGTGGAAAAATGATTTTCTGATTTTCTTGAAATGATGCATTAGAAAATTTGATTTTTTAAGATGAATTTTTGGGTAAAGTGGGAATGAGCTTACTGATAATTGAGTTTCAAAATATAAAATAGATATTTTCTATTATTTTTTGGAAAATATAATTTATTTCCACAAATTATTCTGAAAACTTGTTTTAAATGAGAATGAATGAGTATTAATCAAGCATTTATTGATGAGATGATATTTTTTGAGATATTAAACAAATTTTTAAATGGCATGAAATGAATTTTTAATGGAATTCATGGGACCTTATTTTTTAGAAAGGACGAAATGATTTAATATCTGGGATTTTAATGTGATTTTTGACATAGTGGTTATTGAACATTGAAAACATTTATGACTTTTGAAATGAGAAGTAAATTAAGAAGCTGATATAGTTATTTGATTTTTTCTCTAGGTAAGTGGGATTTTTTTAACTATTTGTATTTCCAATAGTGGAACATTTATGGAAATATATGAAAATGTGGATAGTTAATGAAATAGTTGGATGAGTTCCTAGAGTGACATCAACTGATAGGTTCCTGGTTTCACACGAGAACATGCATGTGTAAGGATCCATGGAGTCTCATTCATGAGGGTGAAACCCACCAAAAATGTATTATTTCCAGATTTATTTTAAGATAACATTTTATTTTATTATAAAAAGTGATTATGTGTTGTGTCTCCTTATAAATTGGGATTTTTTTCTTGTAATATATTTAAAATTTAAAACTTATCTTGTTGGATGAGTGATTCAGGTTTGAGTTCGTGTCGATGAGTTAGTTATGAAGTTATGGTTAGCAGGCTCTATTGAAAATAATTTTGAGATTCCATTCACCTAGTTCCATTTGTGTTCTATGTATAGTTATAGAAATTTTAGTTGGTGGATTTTTTTAAATGATTTTTGGATCCCTTGTGGTATAGTGTACACCCCAACATTGGTCAATGGATATTTGATGTGCGTCCATGGGTGTTTCACCATTTATATGCCCTTAATTAATCAACATGTAGACTTTATTCCTAGGTTTAAGAAGATGAGTACTCCCATATTTTGTGTTCATGTGAATCCCATAAAATTTTAATAGTGGATACAAAAGATTTAATGAATCATTAGACTCCTTATGTTGTTGATTTCATTAAAGATGATGCTTTCCACCTTTGTATCTGAAGGTTTGGCCTAGATGTGGTTAAGGTAAATTATATTAAAGAGAATGTAAAGTTGAGTAATAATATTGGAAATAGATGTAGTATTAAAAAGACACACAAATAATTTATTTTCTATCCTCTAAGATTAGGATCATGGGATTTCATCCAGAAAAGAAATAAATACCATAATGTGTCACCTTTTTCTAAATTCCCCGAACACATACCATGCCTGTGAATGAAAAGGATCCTAGAATGTTTCTGGGGAGTGATGTGGATCCATATCATAGTGTTAGGTTTCTAGTTAGGCTAATTTAAATTCCCTTCATACCTATAATTATTTTTTCATGATGGTTGTATCTAGTGGTTTTTCCTTTTTGCCTCAAAATATATGATTTGGATTATGACTCATCTCAAGAATTTTGTTTTGATGTAGGAATATCTTTCATCCTGAAATTCCAAATTTAACTGTTCTAAATGGATATTACTTCCCAGTATTCCTTATTCATATTTTTCTCATTTGGATGTATAAGGAGATTGAATATGTGTCCCCTAAATCCCTATGTTGGCAAAGTTCCATGATGAGGAAAAGTGATCCCCCTATTGTGTTATGTTAACTTGGTTATGACTAAATTGAAATGTGACTACATATAGAACTAAAATGATTCCCAATCAAGTATTTATAGGTTTTAAATATGGGGAAATTGATTCCTCAAGACATTAGGACACAGGTCATAGGGCCTGGAGGGGGTCGTTTCACATAGTCATAAAACCACTCAAGTTGTTGAGAACATTAAAACATATCGAGCCTCCACTGTTCTAGTTTGGGTAGTTTAAGGGTTCATGATATTGTTTCCCGTACTATTTTAATTTCCTCCTTAATAAAAAATGATTGTTTTATCTTTTTAAATTTCACTAGTAGTGTATTTTTATGTTTTAATTGAATTTAGTCATCTATATGTGTTCATTCTTTTGATATTGGTTTCAGTTTTTGATTTTTATCATCTTGAGATGGCCATGTCCCATGGGGATAGTGAATTGTGATATTCATTCCACTCTAATTAGAGTTTCCTTTTCAAGGGACCCTTGTGGACAGGTTTAGGTCGGTGCTAGGTTTTTCCAGGAATTGTATGTGCCTATTTTTCCATTTCACTAGTTTCCTTAAATTATGGGATGACCCACCCAAGATCTCATGGTGGATTATTTTTGGGATGGTTATAACAGGTTGATTTCTCATAGTTGGGAGCCTCTAGTGTTAATAAATTGGTGAAGTATCCAGTGTACATTTTCATTGAGATGTTTCATTTTGATATTTTAGTTCCAGTATTCCCTTCAGAGAAAACATGAGGCTTTGAAAATCACTCAATGGTCATATTATAATCAAGAATTTAAAACATTTTGGTTTGAGTTTCAAAATATTTTGAAGTGTGGTATGGATTAATTTTTTTATTTGAGGGATGTGGTATGAGTTTAATTTGATGATGAATGCGGTTTTATTTATTTGAAAGGATGAATGATGTGGTTGTGAGGATTCCTTTTCATCTCATCGATCAGATAGAGTTGTTGTGACATTATGTATGTTGGGAGGAATATACAGTGGATTCCATTCTAGATCCTGAGTTAAATCATGTATATGTCTCATTCTATTCATTTTGTTTTTGTTTTCTTTTTTTTTATATTGTTTTGAGTTTCCTAGAGGTGTGGAGGAGTATCTATTTTTGTTTTTGGATAAAACCTTGGAATGAATTTCTCAGGGAAGAACATTTTCATGGTGGGAAGAATTATCACATCAATGACCTTTTTTAATTTTTTATTTTTCATTGTTTTGTACTATGAAAAATTCATAGGTTCCCCATGTGTTTTCTATGAAAAATGGAATCTCTTAGAAGTATACGGTTCACGAATTTCATAGGTTAAGGGAAACTATGGAGCCAACCTAGGCAACCATGTGACGTATGGTATTTCTAGGTAGTGGGAAACAACATGATTCGTGCACGGTATGTAGGTCACGTGGCCAAACTATGTGACCTTTTCCACATGAAAAGTGAGGGCGCATTTCTGTCTCACAGTTTCGTAAACTATGGGCCAAACCATACTACCTTCCAAGTCACTAAAAAGTGAGAAATTACCTTGTTTACCACTTCAAAATTAACCATAATCCCTCTCCCACTCTAACCCCAATTGATTTTCTTCCATTGGATCATCCTCTGTGATTCTCAAGGATTCATGGGAACCTCTCCTTGGATGGTTTTGACCATGGATTCTCATGTAATCTTCATTTTTCTTTCTTCTCCTTTTATTTATCTCTCCTTTTTATATTTTCCTCCCTTATTTATTGAGTTATGATTTTAGAACAGTGTATTGAACTTTGTGAAGGTTTAATCTTGTGTTTTAGGGTTCAATATTGATGTTGGTTGTTTAATCCTTGAATGTTATGGTCTTATGCTAGTATGGATTTGGTTTTGCACAAATTTTTATAGATATCAACACTCAAGGTAGATTTTTCCATGCTTAATCATTTTAATATTAGTTAAACATGATTTCTTAATTAATTACAATTTCATTATATGGATTATTTGTATTGTGTGAATAATTTTGTGAAAATGGTGTGAGATATATATGTGATATAGGTAGGGTTTCTAAAATAATTTGGCTATATTTGAGGTGGATTTTTTTTGGGTTCTCCTTGAATATGTTCATTGCCTTGTATTATTGGTTATAAGTGGTATTTTAAAGGGGTTTAATAGTGAGAATTGTTTTCTAAATTTAATGAGAATTTTTTTTAAAATTTTCCTTCCTTTTTTTTCCTATTATGTGAATTTACAATCGTAATAATGTTTTAAAAACTTTCTTTAAAGATGATTTAGTTTCTTGTGCGGTTTTGAAAGGGTATTTTCCCATTGAAATGGATGTATTTCTAATGTTCTATTCTTATTATTTTTTTAATGGGTATTATAAATTGTGAATGTCTGTGTAATTTTATTGAAAATGGTTTTACTGTTCATTTAAAAATTTCAAATGGATTTTTTTATATAGATGTGGATATCTCATTTTGTTCTATGAATGTTTGGATTATGTTTTTAATGTGTTGTTTTTTATTATTGGTTAGATATTGAGCATACAGGGAACCCTAGAGGACTATTTGGATGGAATATGAACTATTATTTGAGTTCTATGGAAGTTGAAAGTCTAGGTTTTGCTTAGAATCATTGACGATCATAAGAGTAACTAAACTATCATGATTAAAACCAATAAAATTTTAGATATAACTATCCTTAGTGGTCGTTCATACAAACACAATACAATTTGGATGCTTTAAAACATTTCATCATGTTATGATGATCCCGAGATACCCAATACTATTAGTGCCTATAGGAATTTCCCATGGCATAGTTCTATTTTCTATGATACCATATTTATTGAGGACTTGCGGTGCACTTGTGGTTTATATTTGTAGAAAATTATGTTATTATTTTTAGATTTATTATTTTAAAGATGATTTCCTTTATAAAAAATTTTTAAAATTATCTACATTATCCATTTTAATAAAAATAGTATGTTAATTTGTCTTATAATGTTTTAGTATGGAATCCTTTTGTTGACTGACATCCTACATGGATTTGGATCTCACCCCATATAAGAAATTTGATTTATATATATTATTATTTGCATTACTGAGGTAAAGGAATGATTTTTCGAAGCGATATTGGTGGTTTTAGATTCTTTTCTTCCATCTAATCCAAGTTTTGGTGGTGGTGGCTCCAGGGTGAGGTACCGCTTATTGCATAGAGTTTTGCATTGATTTTTGTGTCTCTTTCCTTCTATAGTTTTGTGGTTTCAGATAGTGTAATGTTCCAGACCCCATGGGTCTATTCCTTTATTGAAATCGATATGGTCAACACGACGCGCGTTATAATGATAAGATTTAATACTGATGATAACGTAAAAATATGTTAAATAATAATGATGATGACTTAAATTGTGTGATTAATTAATCTAAATATAGAATAATCATGATAAAATGATTTAATGGGTGTAATTATTATTAATGATGTGTAGTGGGAAGGTGTGTGACCCATTAGACATTGATAAATGAAACATGCGGTTTATTATTAATTGAGTAATTTTTGAAATTAAATTTGAATAATAATAATGGGTGTTGTGCTATTAATATTATTCATAATATTAATAATAATGATAATTTATGAAATGAGTCATGTTAATTATTGCAAAAAAAATAAATGAATATTCACAGTGGAAGCATGGTGGTGCATTAACAAAATAAACGGTGAGTTTGTTATTATTATTATATTAAATAATAATAAAAATAGTGGAGTAAAAATATGTTGGGTTTATTAAATTTAATGGTTTTTGTTTAATAAAAGTGGTTTTAATTTAGTCAGTGTGAAATGAAAATAAATAGAATTAAATAATTAAATTGACGGATGTTATGTGACATTGATTTGGCATGGTCAGATTCAGATATTCAATGGGGTGGTTTAACGTGGTCAATGCGATGCGCGTAAATATTAACATTATTAAAAATTAATAAAGTTGACGAGTTAATAAAATAAGTTGATGAATTTTTATTATTATTGAAAAAAAATAACAATGATGGCGTAAAACTATGTGTGAGAGGTTAGTGAAATTAAATGTATTAAAAAGGGGTTGAATATGGAAGTTATATTAATTTTATTTTGTCATTTAATTTAGTTAAATGGAATGGTTTTAATTTAATATGATAAAAACCATGATAAACTAATTTAATGGGATTAAATTAGAACATTAATGATGGATGTTATTAATATTAATTTTATTAATAATGACATTGAAGTGATAATGGAGGTTTGGGGCATGCCACATGGTGTAAAGGAAAGGGCAGGCGCAGCTTTTAGTAGAGTGGGAGAGAATCATGGAAGAAAGAGTTAGATTGGAGAGAGAAAATGTTTGATGCAAACAAATTAAATTTTAAACTAATAAAAAAAAGAGAGAGAATCCCATGAATGGGGTGATGCGCACAAAATTAGAGTGATTTGTGTGTGAATCTCAAATGAGATTGGAGAGGGAAATTTTCAATGAAATGAAATAATAATAATATAATATTATTATTATTATTTATGGTTGTCAAAAACATAATTTGTCTATAACTTCTTCGTGCAACCTCGGTTTTATGAACCGTCAGTGGCAGTGCGACCCTGACTTCGAGATGGAAATTATGAGTCAAATATTGGATTTCTTTTTCGGGTTTTCGGATCGGGTACCCGAAACACTTGTGAATTAATGGATTTAATATTATTATTAGACCTTCGACCCGTCCTAACTCACAAGTGTGACATCCGATTGACTTGTCATCAGTGGCGATGTGATCCTATCATTAATATGGTCAATTCAAGTCTAATTTTGGATATTAAATTATTGCTCATGGATTGGGTCCATGAGACACCAAATAATAATAATATCATTAATATTACGGGATATTGTATCCAACATATCTCCCTCATACAGTATCGGATTGACGAACCGGCAGCGGCAGAGTAACCCTGAAATTATGATTGTCATTTAAAGACCAATGATGAATACATTTTTATGACTCATGTCTTGGGTCAATAAAACACCTATTATTAATTGAAGTTATTATTATCATTAAATTCATGGAAATCGTGTGATGTGTCGTGTGTTGTCCAGTCAAACAATGTAACAGTTGTACGGTCACGTCATGTATTCATTAATACCCACTGCATACCATTTTCCCTTTCTGTTTCCTATATAAGAGAGGGTCACATGTTATTTATGGGCCTCTCTTCTTCTCCGCACAGCGATGCTCCCGGATGACCTAGAAGCCTTCCTCCTAACTTCTTCATCCGGAATCCGATCGTCGATCCGTCAGTGACTGCGGGATTGTGTCAGCGAGGATAACATCATACACCCTATTTCATTCCCTCTTCTTAGACTTCCCCTCCATAGTTTCCAACTGAGGAGACTATTGATAATTTACGGGAACGAAGTTCTGTGACGAACGACTCTAAAAAGGTATGTTAAACCTCTGTTCTTGTATTCTCTTTCTGATCCTACTTCTCCCATTTTCTTTCCATTCTACGGCATGTGATCTCCATGTTTAGGGATTTTCTTGTGTTGTGGATTCGTTGGTGCTATAACATCCTTGGTGGTTGTAGTCATTCTAGGAGAAGCCTTGTGATCGTGGTGGTCGTGTTCGTAGAAGGACATCAGAACCTGTTGAAGTAGGGATCTTACCTTCATCTCTCTAAATTGTGCATCATGTGGTGTGGGTGTCCTCTTGTTTACATGAAATACATTTGAACCAGTTTAATAAAGATAATAACTGTCTTATATAACAGGGATGGGAATTTTGTGAATGGAGTTACATTTGTTTTATATCCTGTTATATTATGTTGTTAATTGAATGGGCTTCGGCCTACTGAAAATCATGGTCGTTGGGGGCCTTTGCTTACGTAATTAAATGTTTCCCTCTCCATCTAGATTTTCTTATGTACAGAAATTTTATTGAATTTGGAAATTGTTTAATCATGTAAAGTTGGCTGATTAAATACCTGGAACCCTTGTGTGATCACCCCAGTTGAAAAAAATGAAATAATAAACATGTGGGTGCTGGTTAGGGTTTATTTATGTGAAATGGGTGTTTTGTGGGTTGTTGTGGATCGGGTGAGTAGCGGGGCTGCGGTTGGCTTAGTTGTGGGTTGGTGTGAATGCTATGTTGGCGATGGGCAGTGGGCCTGTGATAAATGGTATCAAAGGGATGATGATGTACGTGTTTCGGTGTGATTGTGGTTATGGTGGTTGGCAGTGGGGCTGTAGGGATGGGTTTGAATGTGAACGAACTATGGGTTGTGAATAATAAATAAAAGTATAAGAGTTAATGAATTGTGGGGCATGGTAATGGAACTGGAATAATAATCAATGGGGCTGGTTGGTTAATAAGAAGGGCCTCGTGTGTGTTGCTTTTGTTTTCCTGACATGATTTTTGGATGGCAGGGATATGTTTTATGAATGCTTGATTCAGTTTGGTTGTTGATAGTTTCCTGGTAGTTAAGAAACTGATAACTAAAGCTGTTGAAACATGAAAACATTAAATGGGGATTTGGGATTGATTGTTTTGTGCATACTCTCAAAGTATCAGTGCCAAGGCACATGCTCAGATCTTTGTGTAGAAGTCTTAGGATGGGCTGAGTGGTTGTTATACGTATATAAATCTATATGTTTTATGTTTCTTTACGAACCCCACCCATGTCGAGAACTATGTGCTGAACACCTGTGGGAAGAGGGGGTGAGATTCTCAAACAACCAAAGGATGGATGGTTAATATTCTTCCCTGTGCTCCCTCTTACAAGTTCTATAGCCCAAGTTCCTTCGGGCAGGTTATGATAGATGTTTCCCAAGAATCTTCGAGATGAGGTGTGATATGTTCCCAGGTGTCTTCGGGATGAGATTTGGTTATGGCCAAGGATTGTGTGCCGGTGGGATGTGATTTGAGATGGCCATGGATTGTGTGCCGGCAGGTTACTATGAGCTTCGTATGGCCAGGTTGTGGCACTAGCTCGAGCTTCATATGGCCAAGTTGCAGCACTAGCTCAGGAAGAGGGGGAAGCATCAGAGCGTTAGGCGTGATGTCTTGAGCAGTATCCAGGTTGAAGGTGGTACGGGGTACCCATACTTTGATAACATTACTACTATACTCTATTGACTTGTGTTACTTGGTGAGTGTGACTGGTGAGGCTGAGTGGATAGATTCCTTGATAAGTTTTGTTTCTTCTGTTTTCTCACGGGGCATTAGGATGTCTCCCCACTTGTGAATGAGAGCTTTAGGTTCCCTACTGAGTATACTTGTATGCTCACCCTATGTTTTCTTTCATGTTTTCAGGAGGACTATAGGGACTATGTGGGACCTTACTTGTCAAGAAGGGGGAGTTGCTGCTATTTGCTATTGTTGTTTTCCTTTACTTTTTGGTACAGTACTTTGGATCTTTTCTGTACATGTACTTTTGTTTCAGTATTGTATAAAACATGCATATGGGTTTGGTTTTGGGTTTATTTTCACTTACTTGTTTTTTTTTCTTTTGGTGTTTGACTCATCCTATTTCCCGATCTTAAATAATAAAAAGGGTAATGCCTCCCATATTTGTGAAAACTCATACCCTTGGTGCTAGTTGCCACTCTGGGGCCTACTGGAGGCGGGACTCAGGGGTCATTATCTCACTTTCACCACTACCATCTCAGGAGGGGCATCTTTGGTGGGAGGGGGTCATGACAGAATGGTATCATTGGTGATGGTTGAGAGATATGATGAAGTCTGGAGTTAGGCATAGTGAGGATTTCATGGGATGGTAGGGCAACAGTGTTGGATGATCTTGTTGTGTGACATAGGCCAAGGAAGGCTGGCTAGGACATGGGATTTTATGGCCCCCTGTGATCCGATGCAAGGACTCTGAGCTTACTGAACTACCAAGTAAGACTATAGTGATTGTAGGGTAGAGACCCTATCAAAGGTAAATGCATCATCATGATTTTTTTACATGATTTGGGTGTTTTGGGAAAGAAATCAAAATAAAATGATAAAATGAAGCCTTGAGAAAATTTCCTTGCTACATGGGCTTAGGCATTCTTTGTGTACCATACAGCTATGGCACCTGGACATCGTTCCTAGGTGAGTCTAGTAGTCGAGGCCTAGCAGATTCAGACGGTTGATCAGCTGAAGATTGACTGAGAGGAGGAAGACGACTTGTGGAAGTGCACGTTTCATGCTTTCCAACGACAGAGCTTGAAGAAGTATGAAGGAAGCACTTTGGATACCAAATCAGAGAGTTGGTTGGAGGAACTCGAGATCACATTTGGTCTGATCAGGGCTCTATCAGAGTACTAGGTTCCTCTAACAGTAAGCTAGCTGTGAGGAGCGGCGCGTTAGTGGTGGATGTTTTACCTTGGGGAGGGGAAGGAGACAGAAGTTCTATGGTCCAACATTGATAAGGAGTTCTTCAAGGAATTTTCTTTCCTCAACGAGGAAGGCTGAGAAGAGGCAGGAGTTGTTGTCTCTCCAACAAGTAATCATGTCTGTGCGGGAACTAGGGGTCATGTTAAATGATCTCCTCCCTTTTCCCCGAATCACTTTTCAGATGAGGATTCCCGGGCTAGACATTTAGAGGAGGCACTTCACCCCTCTATTCGATGCGCAGTGACCCCTTTCACCTTACCAACGTACCTGGAAGTACAGAAGAAGGAAAAGATAATCTAGAGGATGCACTCGTGAGTAGGTCCACCATGAGAGATGAGTCACCCAAGGTCATCCAAGAAGGAGGCGGTCATCAGTAGATCCCCAGCAATAGGACCTTCCATGTTTCGACCGGCAGGGAGTAGACTTTAGCATGTACCATACCAATCCCACAATTTCGGCCCATTTTATATGGGCCAGGGACCAAGGTGCTTTGCATGTGGGAATTTTGGGAATCGTGGAAGACATTTCCCTTTTCAGACTCAGTATGGAGGGACTGGCCAACTTCAGCCACAACCCCAGTAGCAGTTCCCAGCCCGACCCTTCCAGTAGCAATAGGCTCTATTCCCTCCAAGGGGAGCTTGAGCTAGTGGTTGCCAACCACTGGGAGTTCCTCAAGGACCCCAATTAGGACATGGTCGAGGAGGTGGATGTCAACAGAGATTCAGAGGAGTGGGATGTTGACAGTTGAACACAACAGAAGCGGCAACCCTATCAAGGCCGAAGATCGAGAGAGATGTTTTCGGTTTTACTTAAATGCTCTCATTTAGGTTTTGGAGTGTCACACTCCTTTGTTGAAACTCATTCTCACCCATGATTTGGGCCTGGACCTTGTTTTTCATGAGTCTATAATTCTATGTTGTTTCCCTCTTTCCTTTAAATGTTTGTGAAGAGTCCAAACTTGTAGGGAGAGGAGGACATGATCCCTAATCGAGACACATTAAAGTGGATGCGATTAAACCCATGAAGGCGAGTGAGTGCTGCCTATAGCGGATAATATCTTGACATGGGATAAGTAATTCCTCAATCCATGTGTTTGGGCAATTTATTATTGTTTTGTCTAGTGTTGGGGGCTGTGCATGTTTGAAAAATCCTAATATATGGAAGTCGGAAGACCTAATTCCTAATCAAGACGCATTAATGTGGAGGCAATTAAACTCATGTATGCGAGTTAGTGCCACCTAAAGCGCATAATATCTCGATATGGTAGAAGGAATTCCTAACTCATATAATTAGTGTTGTCGGTTGTTTCTTGTTATGACGAGAGCCCTGAGAGGTATCTTGTGGAGTGGATGTTCGGATCCATTCTTTCTTCTAGGTTGGTTTTTAATTATCGAGGACGAGAAATTTTTAAGTGGTATCTAATGTAATGGCCTGAACCCCACGGGTCCATTCCTTTGTTGAAATCTATATGGTCAACACGATGCGCGTTATAATGATAATTTTTTAAATTGATGATAACGTAAAAATATGTTAAAAAATAATGATGATGACATAAATTGTGTGATTAGTTAAACTAAAAATAGAATAATCATGAAAAAATGATTTAATGGGTGTTATTATTATTAGTGATGTGATGTGGGAAGGTGTGTGACCCATTAGACATTGATAAATGAAACATGTGGTTTTTTATTAATTGAGTAATTGTTGAAATTAAATTTGAATAATAATAATGGGTGTTGTGTTATTAATGTTATTCATAATATTAATAATAATGAGAAATTAAAAAATGATTCCTGGTATTTATTACAAACAAATAATTGAAGATGCACAGTGGAAGCATGGTGGTGCGTTAATAAAATTAAAGGTGAGTTCGTTATTATTATTATGTTAAATAATAATAATAATGGTGGCGTAAAAATATTTTGGGTTTATTAAATTTAATGGTTTTAATTTAATACAAGTGGTTTCAATTTAATCAGTGTGAAATAAAAATAAATAGAATTAAATAATTAAATTGATGTATGTTATGCGACATTGATGTGGCATGGTCAAATTCAGATATACAATGGGGTGGTTTAACGTAGTCAATGCGATGAGCGTAAATATTATCATTATTGAAAAATAATAATGGTGATGAGTTAATAAAATAATTTGATGAATTGTTATTATTATTGAAAAACAATAAATAACAATGATGGCGTAAAAATATGTGCTAGAGGTTAATGAAATTAAATGTTTTAAAAATGGGTTGAATATGTAAGTTATATTAATTTTTTTTGTCATTTAATTTAATAAAATGGAATGGTTTTAATTTAATATGAGAATAACCGTGATAAACTAATTTAATGGGATTAAATTAGAACATTAATGATGGATGTTATTATTATTAATTTTATTAATAATGACATTGAAGTGAGAAATGAGGTTTGGGGACTGCCACATGGTGTAAAGGAAAGGGGAGGCGCCACTTTTGGTGGAGTTGGAGAGAATCATGGAAGAAAGAGTTAGATTGGAGAGGGAAAATGTTTAAAGGAAACAAATTAAATTTTAAACTAATAAAAAAAAGATATAATCCCATGAATGGGGTGATGCGCACCAAATTAGAGTGATTTGTGTGTGAATCTCAAATGAGATTGGAGAGAGAAATTTTCAATGAAATGAAATAATAATATAATAATAATATTATTATTATTATTATTATTATTATTATTATTTATGGTTGTCAAAACCATAATTCGTCCATAACTTCTTCATGCGACCTCAGTTTTATGAACCATCAGTGTTAGTGTGACCCTGACTTCAAGACGGAAATTATGATTCTAATATTGTTTTTCATTTCGGATTTTCGGATCAGGTACCTGAAACGCTTTTGAATTAATAGATTTAATATTATTATTAAACCTTCGACCCGTCATAACTCCCACGTGCGACATCTGATTGATTTTTCATCAGTGGTGATGTGATCCTATCATTAATATGGTCAATTCAAGTCTAATTTTGGATATTAAATTATGCTTCATTGCTTGGGTCCACGAGACACCCAATAATAATAATATCATTATTATTATGGGATCTTGTATCCAACGTATCTCCCTCATACCGTATCGGATTGACGACCTGTCAGCGGAAGAGTAACCCTGAAATTATGATGGTAATTTTAAGACCAATGAAGAATACCTTTTTATGACTCTTGTCTCGAGTCAATAAAAAACTTATTATTAATTGAAGTTATTATTATCATTAAATGCATGGAATCTGCGTGACGTGTCGTGTGTTGACCAGTCAAACAACGTAACAGTTCTACGGTCTCGTCGTGTCTTCATTAATAAACATTGTGTACCATTATACCTTTTTGTTGCCTATATAAGAGAGGGTAACATGTTATTTACGGACCTCTCTTCTTCTCCACACGGCGATGCTCCTGGATGACCGAGAAGACTTCCTCCTAACTTCTTCATCCGGACTCCAATCTTCGATCCGTCAGTGACTGCGGGATCATGTTAGCGAGTAGAACATTGTACACCCTATTATGTTCCCTCTTCTTTGACATCCCCTCCACAGTTTCCAACCAAGGAGACTGCTGATAATTGACTGGAACGACGGTCTTTCACAAATGACTCTAAAAAGGTATGTTAAACCTATGTTCTGTTATTCTCTCTCCAATCCTACTTCTCCCATTTTCTTTCCTTGCTACGGCATGTGATCTCCGTTTTGAAGGAGTTTCTTGTGTTATTGATTCGGTGGTGATGTGATGTCCTTGGTGGGTGCAGTCGTTCTGGGAGAATCCTTGTAATCATGGAGGTCGTGTTCGTAGAAGGACATCAAAACCTGTTGAAGTAGGGATCTTACCTTCGTCTCTCTAAATTATGCATCATGGGGGGTGGGTGTCCTCTTGTTTATGTGAAACACATTTTAAACAGTTTAATAAAGATAATAACTGGATTATATAATGGGGATGGGAAGTTTGTGAATGCAGTTACATTTTTTTATATCCTATGATATTATGTTGTGAATTGAATGGGCATCTGCCTACTGAAAATCATGGTCGTTGGGGTCATTTGCTTACGCAATTAAATATTTCCCTATCCTTCTGGATTTTCTTATGGATGTAAATTTTATTGAATGTGTAAATTGGTTAATCATGTAAAGTTGGCTGATTAAATACCTGGAACCCTTGTGTGATCACCCCGGTTGAACAAACTAAAATAATAAACACATGGGTGCTGGTTAGGGTTTGTTTATGTGAAGGGGTGTTTTGTGGGTTGTTGTGGATCGGGTGAGCAGCAGGGCTGCGGTTGGCTTGGTTGTGGGTTGGTGTGAATTCTATTTTGTTGATGGGCAGTGGGGCTACGATAAATGGTATCAAAGGGATGATGATGTACGGGTTTCGGTGTGATTGTGGTTATAGTGGTTGGCAGCGGGGTTGTAGGGATGGGTTTGAATGTGAACAAACTATGGGATGTGAATAATAAATAAAATTAGAAGAGTTAATGAATGGTAGGGCATGGTAATGGAATGGTAATAATAATCAATGGGGTTGGTTGGTTAATAAGAAGGGACTTGTTTGTGCTTCTTGTGTTTTCCTATCTTTATTTGTGGATAGCAGGGATATGTTTTATGAACTCTTGATCCAGTTTGGTTGTTGATAGCTTCTCAGTATTTAAGAAACTGATAACTAAAGCTGTTGAAACATGAAAACATTAAATGGGGTTTTGGGATTGATTTTTGTGTGCATACTCTTGAAGTAGTAGTGCCAAGGCACTTGCTCAGATCTTTGGGTAGAAGCCTTAGGATGGGACGAGTGGTTGTTATACTTACATAAATATGTATGTTTTATGTTTCTTTAAGCACCCCACCCATGTCGATCACTACGTGCCAAACACCTGTGGGACGAGGTGGTGAGATTCTCAAACATCCAAAGGATGGATGGTTACTGTTCTTCCCTGTGCTCCCTCTTCCAGGATCTGTAGCCCAAATTCATTTGGGCAGGTTATGACAGATGTTTCCCAGGAATCTTTTGGATGAGGTGTGATATGTTCCCAGGTGTCTTCGGGATGAGATGTGGTTATGGCCGAGGATTGTGTGCCGGTGGGATGTGATTTAAGAAGGCTAAGGATTGTGTGTCGGCAGGTTACGATGAGCTTCTTATGGACAGGTTGCGGCACTAGATCGATCTTCGTATGGACAAGTTGTGGCACTAGCTCAGGAAGAAAGGGAAGCATCAGAGTGTTAGGCATGAGGGCTTGAGCAGTATCCAGTGGGAAGGTGGTGCGGGTTACCCATACTTTGATAACATTACTATGATACTCTATTTACTTTTGTTACTTGGTGAGTGTGACTAGTGAGGCTGGGTGGATAGATTCCTTGCTAGGTTTTGGTTCTTCTATTTTCTCACGGGGCATTAGGATGTCTCCCCACTTGTGTACGAGAGCTTTATGTTTCCCTACTGAGTATACTTGTATGCTCACCCTACATTTTCTTTTAGGTTTTCAGGAGGACTACAGGGACTATGTGGGGCCTTAATATTCAAGTAGGGGGTGTTGATGTTGTTTTTTGTTGTTGTTTTCCTTTACTTTTTGGTGCAGTACTTTGGAGCTTTTCTGTACTTGTACTTTTGTTTCAGTATTGTATTAAACATGCATATGGGTTTGGTTTTGGGTTTATTTTCACTTACTTGTTCTTTTTCCTTTTGGTGTTTGACTCATCCTATTTCTCAATCTTAAATAATAAAAAGGGTAATGCCTCCCATATTTGTGAAAACTCATACCCTTGGTGCTAATCGCCACTCTGGGGCCTACTGGAGGTGGGACGGGGGTCATTATCTCCCTTTCACCATTTCCAGCTCATGAGGGGCATCTTTGGTGGGAGGGGGTCATGACAGTTAGACTTATAAAATGTTGAACATTAATTTTTTGGACACATTTTTTATGCTTATAGTTAGTTGTGATGGTTATTATTTTTGGATATTTTTATTTATATAAATGGCTGAAATTGTTCACATGTCATATCATTGATACCCATGCACTAGTTTCTAGTATGTAGGGATTAGGAATTGCCATCACGCCTTGCTGAAAAATGGTTCGTGAGTTGGGTTGGATGGAATAGAATTCTTAGTTCATGACAATTTGGTTTTTAAAGGATTTGAAATATTGATAAATTGAAGAACAAAATAACGGAAGGTCTAGTAAAACCATAATCTTTACTCAGTGTCTCTTATCTCATATGACATAAAATCTCTCTTATTTTTTTGGTTGGGTATACTCTAGAATGTCCCTATGTATCATAAGGGTCTTGAGAGAGAGTATTTTTGAAGAAATTTGGATTTGTAAAGAAATGAATGTTTATCTTTCCATATGGAAGGAGACATGTTATTTATACTTTATGAGAGGGGTTTTTTAGAATGAAATATTAATTAAAAAATATATATCAAGGGAAAAACATGTAATAGTTAATTTTTTTACAATATAAATCATAAATAAATATAATAGAATGGTTTTGTGAATTTAAATAACTTTATAATTTTATTTCAAATAGTTTATTAAAAAATTTTGTGGAAAAAAATATTTTAGGGAATCACTTTTGACATTAGTTATTGGAAAATGATTTTTAAGTTTGGAATTTTATTTTATGGTATTTTAATGTCTCATTTTTTGAAATTAAATACATTTTCCCAAATCCTCTTGTTATATAAAATATTGGGTCATTATTTCATCACGAATGATTTATTTTAATATTCACTAGTTACAATAAAACTATATTTTTTACCATTCTTATGAATATTATTTTTTGTAGAAAATTACCAAAAAATAGCCTAGGTAAAGTATTGATGTAATTATTTGAATAATGATATTAATTTTATCAACATACTATTATAACATTTCCAATTTTAATATCAAACATAATAATTATTATTTTTATGAAATACTATATAATACATTTCTTATAAAATGTGATTAGATTTTCATTGATTTTTTTATTTATGATATTTATTTTTCTTGGATGAAATATTTATATTTATATATATTACTAATTATAAATATTATTTATAATATCATGTATTATTTTGTGGTTAAATTACTATTCATAATGTCCATATAACTATTCCTAATGTTTTGGTTACTACTCCTAATAGTTAGATTACTATTCCTAATTGCCAGGTTACTATTCTAATAATTGCATTACAATTAAAAACATCATATTTCCTCCATAAATAACACATCATTATTTCTCAAAATATATAACTCAATTCCTCTCAAATTTCAATATTACATATTTATATAATTTTTATTTGATTATTAATATTTTGTTTCATTTTCAAAGTGTTTTTTGTTGGAGGGATGATTCTAGAATATTAGGGTGATCAATATTTTTCCATTATAGATTTTCTATTTTTTATTTTACCCCTTATTATATTTTTAATTTTAATGGTTTTATTCATTGGCTAAGATAATGATTAGAAATAATTAAAATATCTATTATTGTTTTCTATATGTTTTTTATGTGTAAAATAATCTATAATATAGTATAATACACATTCATTTCAATAAAAAAATATTAATTATAAATTTGGGGTTGTCAAGTTTTTCCTCCATTTAGAAATTTCAGCCCCAAAATTTATACGTATCCTATCATCTGAGAATTGGTAAGAGTAATTTTGTTTCCTTATTTCCTCTGGTCACCATGTCGTCTCTTCATACTTATGGTTCCTCCAAAATACTTTGAGAAGGTGAGTTTTTTGTGTGTAAGACAATGTATCTACATTCCAATATCTCACCAATTGCTCCTCATATAGTAGGTCCTTATCTAGGTGTATCACCAACAAATTTATTACATGTGAGGGTTCAGGTATTAATTTTATTATGTGTGATACATGGAACATATAATGAACTTGATCCATAATTAGTGGAAGTGAAAGTTAATAGGATATTATTCCTATGAAATCATGGATCTGAAATGAGAAAATGTACATATGGATAAGATTCCCCTTCTATCCCAATAGTAAGACTATCATCTAGGGTGATATTTGGAGGAAATAAATTTCTCCAACCTCTAAATCAAATTCCCTACATCGGTTGTTAGCATATATCATTTTCTAAATTTGAGTATATGATATATGTTGTTTGATGGATTAAACCATATTAGTAATATTGAACACAATATTATGTTTAATTATCGTTTTTTCTCAAACATCATCCCAAAAAGTTGTAGTTCGACATCAATATCCATATAGAGCTTCATATATATCCATTAGATTACTCGAGTACAAGTTATTTCCAAATAAAAACTCGACCGATAGGAGATGATGATCTCATCCTCATTTAAATTTTATTCATTAAGTTCTTAACATATCTTTTGGGAGTATGAATAGTTCTTTAAGATTGGATTTTAGTTTGGGGGATAGACTATATTAAAATTAAATTCAATACTCAAATAATATTTAATAAACAACCAAGATTAAGATGTCAACCATGGATTAAAATCAGAGATTATGAAAATTGGAACCCCCTGGAGCCTCACCACATCCTTTACATAAATCATGGAATGTTTTTCTAACAACAAATATTCCAAAATTGTGATGAAGTGGGATGTCTTTTTGAGTTGATCCATGAAAAACCATATGAATTTTATTCATTTTATTATCTTCTGGATACCGGTGAAAATGTTCATTGTGACATTCTCCCATTTTCGTGTGGTTATAGAAAATGATTGTATCATCCCTTTAGAATTATACTTATTTAATTCAACATATTGAGATACCAATATTAGTGTGACATATTCCACATTCCCATTCTTTATGTTATCCAACCATAAGTTCTGTAAAAATCATGATACATATTTCTACATATGAGATGAATAGAGAATGATAAGCTATATGAATTATCTAATAACCCTTCCTTATCTCAGGTGACAATGGTAGATAATTCCTAAATCAAAATTGAATCACAACATTGTCATTGATATGGAACTCAGGTAGATTCCCATTCTTTACCACAATCATATTCTTTTGATGACCCATACCATCACAATGGGCCTCCTTGATCTTCACTTGGATATATGGTTAGGATAAATTTTGGTGAATGAATGAGGTATTCACTTCCATTATGATTACATTATCAATCCTTTTCATATCCATGATGATATGGGTTTTTTCAATCCACATCATGTTTAATGTAGCAAGTTATTTACTACTAAAAGAATCAGTTGAATTTTTTTCATTTCACATATGGTATTGAATAGTTATATATTCATCCTTTATTATCACTAACCATATAATTTGATTCATGTTTACCACCTTCTTTGTGAATATATACTTTATATTATTGTTATAATTATATATGTCACACTTCTCCTCATAGAAGCGGTACTGCCAAATCAGTGAGGAAAATATACAGCTACTAAGTTTTGATCAATCTTAAATTTTTTTTCCTCATGGATCATTAACATTCATAAGTCATAAGATATAAATTTTTCATTTTTATGGGTACACAATCCAAGCCATTATTTTAATAGTCACGGTATATCTCAAAATATTCTTCACTTGATAGTAGTACAAGTATATTCATCATAATTATCCACTTCTTTATCTCCTTAAATAATTAAAAAAATTATTCTATCCAGAAATATTTTACCCCTTTCCATGTTTACACGATTATCGTGATAGAAAATAATGATAAATTTAACAAAAAAATCGATAGTACCCTGCTAAGATAAGAAAAAAATAGATTTTTATGACACTAGTATGTCTGGACCATTCCTCAATTTCTTATTCATTGAAGGATCTAAAGAAATTCAATCACATTTGATAATTTTCCCCAATAATATGACTTACTACATCCAAAATTATCACTTTCTAAACATAGAATTCATTTTATCCTCCGTCAATTTAACTGGGATAATCCTTAAAATCTCTTCATGTGCTTCCTTGATATTTGAGGAAATGAGAATATAATCAATAAAGACTAACAAAATTATAACAATGTAGTCTCTAATTACTCTATTCATAAAATCCATTAATTTTTTAATGGAATTAGTTAGTCCAAAATGAATCAATACGAAATCATATAATCCATACCCTGTACATAAACCAGTGTTATAAATATCCTACTTATTCAACTTTAGCAGATGATATCCAAAAACAATATCCATCTTTGATAATTAATGAGCCCCTTGTAGTCGATCAAACAATATTCCAATCCATAGAATATTATAACTTCTCATTATGGGGATCTTTTTGAGATCACAATAATTGATACATAGTAAAATTGATCCATCCTTAATTATTAAAAATAGCAATCATGCATCCAAAGGAAATGAACTAGGGAGTGTGAACCCTTTGTCAAAATTTTATTACAGAAGTTTTTTTAACTCCTTCAGTTCAATTAGGGAATCCTATAGGGGAACATAGAGATAGTAGTTGATTCAGGTATGAGCTCTGTTGATAACTCAACCTCATGATATGGGGGATGTTAAGTTAACTCTTCGAGGAATGTATCAGTGTATTCCTGATCTATTGGTAACTCAACCTCATGATATGGGTGATGTTTAGTTAACTCTTCGAGGAATGTATCAGTGTATTCCCTATAAAGGGAAGTTTCCTCTGGGTTGATACCTTAGGTATAAAAAACCATTTGAAAATGTTATGCCTCCTCATGGTCTATCATCACCCACAATATTGATGGATTTTCTAAAAGTGATTCAAGATCTTCCTTTCATCCATATAGGGTCAATTGGTTGTTCAAAATATAAAAATATAATTAATTTTTCTTATAGTTTGTGTGTGATCTATATTATGAGGGATAATAAATGCCCAATAGAGCACCTAATTCCACAAAGTGAAGGATTAAATGATTATATAGATTAATATTCACTTATGAGCTCTTGGGAGAAGAGTTGAACACTATGATATCAATGATCGCACCACTAGGTTTTTGTACAGATATCTCTACATCATGATATCAGGGATTCAATTAAAAAGTACTAAAAAATTGCAGGTTATAATGGAATGTGTAGAAATTGGATTAAATAAAAAATCAATATTCACATAATGGGAAGTGTACCTTGAAAAAACTCATTTTCACATGCCACTTATGCAATATTGGTGGAAGAATAATTATCCTTCTCTATTAGCCTTGTTGGTTGATGATGATATTTAGCCTCACAGACCCATGGTTTAGTTAATTATATTAAATAGTTCAATTTATACCTATAGTTGAATCATTGAACAATATGAGGTACATTAAGAGGTTCTTTTATATCATCCATCATGATTCT
Source organism: Viscum album (assembly GCA_963277665.1). Classification (NCBI taxonomy): domain Eukaryota; kingdom Viridiplantae; phylum Streptophyta; class Magnoliopsida; order Santalales; family Viscaceae; genus Viscum; species Viscum album. The sequence continues at coordinate 1,314,365,321 of OY728134.1, read as the reverse complement.
TGGATTCATCATGTCTTTTGAGCATATATGAGATTGGTAGTCTTTTATACCACACATAAATAATTTCACCATTCCTCTGAGGAAATTCCTTTGATTTTTCTTCCTTAAATTTCTAACATGTGCGTGGTGAGATCCTCTTTCCTCCTTTTTCAATTCACACACAAGTTTGAAATTCCATTCTTCGTTTCTTATCTCTATATCTGTGGGACCATTCCCCAATCTCCATTTCTAATTTTAGAGAGAATCTAAACAATTATCTATAAATATCAAATTCTAAAATAGTTAATTCCTTTAAAAGGTGTTTTTCTTTTGAAACTATGTCACAACTCGTCCCCGGGGCCTGCGTCGTGACTACCCCAAACCAGCCTTCCATAGGCCAGGGGTTGACGACTAGCACCAAAGGTGGAAATCCCTAAGCTGGGAAGGAATTTCCTTTATAAAAGTAACACACACACAATCAGAGTAAGCTGGAAGAAAAATACTAAGTAAATACTGTATACATAAAGTAGTGATAAAAGTAAAGGGGCCAGAAATACAAGCCCAATAGTAAAGTGCAAGTACAAGGGAAAACAAGTACAACTGAAAAAGGGACAAACAACTGAATGGTAAAGGGAAGCTCATGGATTGTCCACTGGGGAATCCTACCTAAAGGGTAGGTACAGATCTCAAAAAACTCATCCCTGAGGTACATCACATCTAGTCTAGCTCCGAGTAGCCTCCCATCTATCACCCTCAGCTTTGATCACTGCTGACCTTCGTCTGCACAGAACACAACAAGGTGCAGGCGAAATCCGTGCAGGGGTGAGTATAAAAATACTCAGTAGGGGACCCCGAGTCCCACGAAGGTCTCCCAGAATCCACTAAGGATAAACCAAAGAATAAAGATACAATCTTGAAGTATCAACCATCCCTACTTAGGTATATTCCCATACATATACCTAAGTTATCAGTCACATTCTGGCTCCAACTCTTATGCCCAATCACATCCCAGTCCACAAAGGAAGTAAATTCAATCATCTTGATGACATAAACTGAAATAAACGACTCAGATCACATAGGTATACATCTTTTGTAGAGTGATAGATATGATCAGATATAGTCACTGATTAATCTAAGCTATCGGACCCACACATGATACAGGACCAGCTAAGATTTCAGACCCACACAGGATACAGTACTAGCTATTTTGTGGACCCTCAGAGAATATAAGAACATAACTCAGAACTTTCAGACCCACGGAGGATCCTGGTACATTAGTCATCACTGTCAAACCCACGGAGGATTCTGGTACAGTAGTCTTCACTTTCGAACCCACGGAGGATTCTGGTACAATATCGTCACAGCCAGCGCTAGGGTTTCTGCACACAGCATGCTTGATTCTAGGAGGGTCCACTCCTCGAGACAAGTGACGATACATCAACTATCACCAAGTACCTATTTGATGTATCTTGTAGTTCTATCTCATCATAAAGAACCCAACGCGATAGACAGTGCGTCAATCGGATGCCTGGTCTAAGAGTTATTGGCATTTTTGTTCTAGGGGCCCAGTTGGTTTTTAGGCTCAAACCAACCCGGTCGTACCCCAACTGTGTCCAAACATCAAGTGAAGTATGCCAAAAGAATCACCTCACTCCAAGAATTCCATTGTCGTAGGTGGTACGTCAATCGAACACCTTTATCCCTAGATACAGGCTAAAAGGTGTAAACGGCCATAGCGTGTCCGAGTCCGATGCGACCTAGTCGGACTGACCCGGCCCAACCCGGTCTGAACCAGGGTCTGACCCGGTCCGTGGTTCTGACCCAGTCCGTGGGTCCAACCGGGTCTAAGGAAGTGACCCGACCTGAGGGGACAGCCCGACCCGAAGAGACGGCCCGACCCGAGGGCGGCCTGGCTGAGGGGCGGCCCAGCCTTAGGTGGCCCAGCCGAGGTCGGCCTACCCTTGGGTGGCCAAGCCGAGGGGTGGCCTGGACCGTGGCGGCCCAACCGGTCATTTGTGAGAGGGGAGCGTCATTCCCCTCCCCGTATTGTCGAACAGAACCGGCGCGCTGCGCCGGTTCAGGGGCCGCGGGACCCGGTTGGTCCCGCTCGTCTGACTCCACGGCGGCCTGCCCGACCGGCCACCACTGCTCCCCAACCACGGTGTAATGGCACTGCGGTCCTCCTGCCCTCTGCATTACATGACGGCACCACGGTCCTCCTGCCCTCTGCGTGGTGCAACTGCGTCGTGCCCCCACCGCTGCGGCCCGGGTTGGCTGCAACATCTGGGTCCTCCGCACGGCGCGACGGCAACACGCCACTTTCTCTGCGGCCTGGTTTGCCCATGATTCTTCTCTGGTGCAATGAATCAGAAAAAAATCAAGAACCAATATGAGGGTTGTCATGTCGTGTTTGTTTGGCCCTCTCCCTCCTCATTAGGTGATAACAAGTGGCCATCATGGAACCAATTTTAATGATGAATAACGAGGGAATAATTCCTATATTAGAAATAATCAAATCCCCCTACCTTGTAATCAGTGTTCACTTGGCAGAGTCGTGGGAAGGCTGTGTCATTCTGTTGACCTCAGGAAGAGATGACGTCGTCGTTGGCAACGTTCTTTGTGGATGGAGTCTTCCATTTCTTTCCCTGGTTGGAAGGGGAGGAGATAGCATCGTTGTTCCTCAGTGGAGACAGGAGTTCTTAGTTCTTCGATGAGTAGTGTTCTTTGTTCCTCGGAGATGAGGAGCGTTCTTCATTGGGGGGATGTCGTTCTTCCAAGAGTTCTCCCAAAATCTCCACCAAATAGAAACACCTACCAAAATAAAATAATATCTCCCCTCTTATTTTATTATTTCCATGCAAACAAAAAGATTTCAAAAGAATTCAAATTCCTTCAAATTAATTAACTAATCCATTAATTATTTTGTGTTGACATACATATGATGGAAGGTGAAAAGTGAAGATGCTCCACACGGTTATGAGGAAAGTGAAGAGTTTCCCCCCATTAATGGGGAACTCAAGGGGTTAAAGGGGGTTAATGGTAGTTTGAGCTCATGTAAGCCCACCACATAATATCCTCCCATGGGAGGTTATGCGTGGGTGGGCCCCACCTCCAACCTCCCCTTAGAGGATTAAACCACCACTCAAATAAAAATATGTTGCACATATTTTTATTTAATTTATTTAGAAAACCCCCCAAAAAATGACTTCATCTCTGGATAAAATGCAACTACGGTACAGGTCTTCTTAAGGTAATATCGGTGCTGCGCGTTCATCGGTGTCCTTAGATTTCAATTCCATGCACGGTTCAAAATATATAAAATCCGGCATGTACGTTTAATGAACTTACATGAAAAAAACCTCAGATTGATTCTGGGCACACCGGGCCTCGGAATCAAGCGCCGTCAGAAACTGTGGACTCATAAAATTCCCATATATTTTAAAAAAAATTCCATGGATTTTATGGATCTTTACATTCTCCCCACCTCAGGGTTTTACATCCCCATAAGCTACAACACATAATAAGGGAACAAATGGTGGTACTGAGCACACATCTGAACCTCCCGATCCCATGTGCTCTCATAGAGGTTCCTGTGCTGCCAGCGAATGCACACTAGAGAAATCGACCATCCACGCAACATCCACTCTTGTCAATCCTCAATATCCACTAGAACCTCTATGAATGTCTCCCTGTCATCGATGTCCAGCTCCCCATCGTCGATAATGTGGTACGGTTCGTCCACGTATCTCCTCAGCAGAGATACGTGGAAGACTTCGTGCACCAGATGAAACTGAGGAGGAAGAGCCAAGTGGTAAGCCACCTCGCCTACCCTACTGAGGACATGAAAAGGTCCAATAAATTGCAGAGATAACTTTCATCCTCGGCCAAATCTCTATAGACCTCATCGAGGTGAGACCCGTAGAAAGACGTGGTCGCCATCCTTGAACTCCAGTGGTCCCCGTCTCCTATCAGCATAGGACTCCTGCCTACTCGTTGCAGTCTTCATCTGCTCCTAGATGATCTGCACCTTCTCCATCATAGCCTGCACCATCTCTGGTCCTACAAGTGCTTACTCCCCGGGGTCAGTCCAGCACAGAGGCGATCTTCAAGGTTGGTTGTACAGTGCCTCGTAAGGTGTCATCTCGATGGTGGAGTGGTAGATGTTGTTGTGTGCAAACTCTACCAAGGGTAAGTGATCCTCCCAGCTGCGAACAAAGTCAAGGATGCATGAACTGAGCATGTCCTCGAGTGTCTGAATGGTCCTCTCAGTCTGACCATCCGTCTGAGGATGGAAGGCGGTGCTCAAGCAAAACTGCGTCCCGAAAGCCTCCTGCAACCCCTTCCAAAGCCGGGAAGTGAAACGAGCATCTCAATCTGAGATGATCGTCGATGTCACACCATGAAGCCATACGATCTCTCATACGTAGAGGTGTCCCAACATCTCTATTGAACCCTGCTCTATGATCAGTAGGAAGTGGACAGACTTAGTGAGTCATTCTACGATCACCCAGATAGAGCCATGTCCTCTGGATGTATGTGGAAGTCCCATCAAGAAATCCATGGATATCCCATCCCACTTCCACTATGGGACCCCTAAGGGTTGAACCAAGCCTGCTAGAACTTGGTGCTCCACCTTCACTTGATAACAAGTGAGGCATCAAGAGACAAACTCTGTTACTGCCTTCTTCATACCTGGAAACCAGTGCTATCGTCGGAGGTCCTGATACATCTTCACCACTCCTGGATGTACCTCTAAAGTAGATGTGCGGAACACTAGAAACACTTCCTCCTGAAGTGAAATTGGTACCATGGTATGTCCTCTTAAGTGGATTACATGCTCCCCACCTTCAGAAAATCCATCAGGTGGCTACACTGAGGATATCTAAGCACGTAGCATCTCACAATCAATGTCCCCACTCTGTGACTCCCTGACTCGCTGAAGAAGTGGAGGTGTCACTGTGAGAGATTTTAGAAAAGTTGATCCATCTCTACCCACAAAGGATATCTACAATGTGGCCAGCTGCTCAGTCGCCTCTCCTAGTAGTTGAATACCTGAGCTCCTGCTAAGATCATCTGCAAAAATGTTCCCCTTCCCAAGAGTATAGACTATCTCAAAGTCATAGTCTTAGAGGAACATGATCCATCATCATTGTCTCAAGTTAAGGTCCTTCGGCGAGAAGATTTAACTGAGACTCTAGTGATCAGAGTAGACTATAAAGCATTCTCCCATCAGATGGTATCGCAAAATCTTCAAGGCAATGACCACTGCTTCTAACTCCAGGTCATGGGTAGCGTAGTTCTACTCATGTTGTCTCAACTGCCGAGAACCATACACGATCACGGATCACTCCTACATCAGGACACACTCGAGTCTAGTCCCTGATGCATCGCAGTATACTATGTACCCAACGCCCTCCTACAGTATCCTCAAGATGGGCGCACTGGTCAGCATCTGCCTCAGCTCTTGAAATCTCTTCTGGCATCTCTCTGACCACACGAAGGGTTTCCCCTTCTTCCTCAATGCTGAAAGTCATGCTGGAACTCTGGGGAAATCAGGCACAAATCTCTAATAGTACCCAGCTAGTCCTAGAAAACTCTGAACCTCCGTCACACTCCTAGGTGGCTCCCAAGCAAGTACTCCCTATATCTTCGCTGGATCCCCTACAACTCCAGCCTCCGAGCTGACTTGTCCCAAGAAATGAACCTCTCGAATCCAAAACTGTCACTTCGAGAGCTTAACATAAAGATGGTGCTTTTGGAGTGTATCCATTACTACGCGTAAATGGTAGGCATGCTCTTACTCAGTAGTCAAGTACATTAGTATGTCATCAATGAATACTATGACAAAGAGATTGAGTTAAGGCTGGAAGATCATGTTCATGAGACTCATGAACACTGCTGGAGCATTGTTTATGCCGAATGGAATCCCCAAGAACACGTAGTATCCATACCGACACCTGAAGGTCGTCTTCTACACATCGGCATCTCAAAATCTCAGCTAGTGATAGCCTAACCTAAGGTCTATCTTCGGGAACCATCGTGTTCCTTTGAGCTGATCAAAGAGGTCATCAATCCTCGGAAGTGGGTACTTGTTCTTCGTGGTCACTTGATTCAGGCGACGGTAGTCAACACATAGTCGTAAGCTCCCATCCGCCTTCTTGGTGAACAAAATCGAAGATGACCAGGGTGAAACAATGGGTTGGATAAATCCCTTCCCCTGGAAGTCCTCCAGCTGTACCCGCAGCTCATGAAGCTCAGCGGAAGCCATCTAATATACTGGAGTAGTTATCGGTGCCATCCTGGGGTACAGTTCAATGTTAAAGTCTACCTATCTATGAGGAGGTAGTCCTAGAACTTTGTCTGGGAAAACATCCACGTATTGATCCACCATAATAGGAAAACTCAGACTCCGCACATCAAACTCTATGAGGATGAGACTAGCCAACTGATGTGTGATCTCATTCCCCCTCCTCTGTGTAAGTCCATCCAGTGCTGCAAAGGCTCCCTTCTCGCTAGTGTAGGTGAACCTGGTCCTATCCATGCGGATAAACCGCACTTTGCACCTAATACAGTCAATCTGAGCATGAACTGTGGAGAACCAGTCCATACCCAAGATGACGTTGTAAGGCCTCGATGCCGCTACAAGGAGATCCCAGCCGAAGTTCTCGCCTCCTAGAGTAAGATCACACTGCCGGCACCAGTGCGTAATTGTCTATTCTTCTCCCGTAGGAGTCTCTAGTCGTCGTAAGGATCGATCCAACGGCTCCATCGGAATCTTCGAGCTCCGAACGAGGGTAGAGGAAATAAAATAATAACTCACACCTGTGTCTATAAGTATTGTAGTAAGGGTTGAGTAGACACAGATAGTACCTCGAATCAACTCAAGTGTGTCATGGTCGTAGGTCTAGACTACCTGGAGCTAAGCCTACCTCTGTCCTCCAGCTCCATGGGGTCGGGGTGGACCTCCTGGTGGTGGGGGTGGTAGAACCTCGAAACGTTGTCCACCACTCGCTGCTCGGCCATCTCCTCTTCCACATATGTCTACTCTCATGAGACCACCATGGTCAAACCTATGCCTTTTCTTGGGAGGTCCCTCTACTATCTTCTACTCATCTTCATGGCAGGTCAGGCAGTCATGAGCCATGTGACCCTGCCCTCCGCATGCATATCACTGCATGCTCCTCGTATAATGAGCTCTGTCCAGTGTGCTCTACAAAACTGAACCTATATCTTGGTGTCTCCCTCCTAATGGCCTAGTCCTCTTGGACTTTTGTTTCATATGTCTACTTCCGGCTGTAGAAGACTCTGCTACGTGTCGCCCTATAGTGGGTCTCGCTACTGGTGACTGCTCAGCAAGAAAACTCTCCACTAGAAGGGCTCGCTCCAGCACCCCTGCCTACGTCAGGATGCTAAGGGGGATCATTGAAGCCCTGATCTAATGCATGAGTCCCTTCTCGAAGGTCTGGGCCCTGAAGAATGGATCTCATACCATATTCGTGGATTAGTGCGAGAGGCTGGTGAACCTCGATGAGTACTGAGCTACTGTCATGCTTCCCTGATGGAGATGCAGTAACTCCTTAATCTGCACCGCACGAAGAGTGGCTGGAAAAAAACTCTGAATAGGAGAGACTCTCGAAGTATGTCTAGAGTAATGATGCCTCATCATGAACCTGGAGAATCAGGCTCCACCATCTATCTACTACTGCATGCAGGAGACTCGCGGCAAGGATCACCATGAGGTCAGCTGGTGTCCCTACCAATCTGAAAACTCTCATGACAGCCTTGAGCCAGTCCTCAGCTACCTATGGGTCCGTCTCTCCCCAAAACCTAAGCGGCCTGTGGCACTGGAACTCATACAACGCACCCAGATGGCATTCACTCTCTACTGCTGGATCTAGTGGTATCAGTGGCCCAGTGGGTAGTGGTACTTCTGGTACCTCCACTGTGATGGTGCCCTACACTAAGGCCTCGTCGCTCAGTGGGCTACCATCTCGTACGAAACTCGGAACCCTAGATGGAAGCCTTTGTGGGTCCATCCTAAAAAGAAACAGGTGTGCCACGGTTAAAACAGTGTACCTAGCGAGATAACACAATTTAGTCACGAAAAAAACTTTTTCAAAGGAAACACACATGAAATCAGTGTTTTCGTGCACTGAGTCGGAGATCAGAAGTCAGATTCCTAGTGCATGGATACGTCGGCCGCCGCACCAACACCGGTTTCCCTAAACTGATAACCACACCCAAAACACTTAACACTATTTCCATTAATAGAATCAGAGTCCAAGTTCTATGGTAGAATCGAATCCTCTGATACCAATTATTCACAAACCGTCCTCGAGGCCCATGTCGTGACTACCCCAAGCCCACCTTCCATAGGCTAGGTGATGGCGACTGGCACCAAAGGCATAAATCCCTAAGCTGGGAAGAAATTACATTTATATAAGTAACACACACACAATCAGAGTAATCTGAAAGCAAAACAATAAGTAAATACTGTATATAGAAAGTAGTGTTGAAAGTAAAGGGGCCGGAAATACAATACCAACAGTAAATTACAGGTACAAGGTAAAACAAGTACAACTGAAAAAGGTACAAGAATCTGAAAGGTGAAGGACAGCTCCGGGATTGTCCACCGTTGAATCCTACATGAAGGGTAGGTACAGATCTCAAAAAAATCATCCCTGAGATACGTCCCATCTAGTCAAGCTCTGTGCCGCCTCCCATCCATCACCCTTAGCCTCGATCAATACTGATGGTCGTCTGTAGAGAACACAACAAGGTGTGGGCGAAGCCCGTGCAGGGGTGAGTATAACAATACTCACTAGGGGACTTAGAGACCCCCAAAGGTCTCCCAGAATCCACTAAGGTTAAACCAAAGAAGAAAGATACAATCTTGAAGTATCAACTATCCCTACATAGGTATATTCCCATACATATACCTAAGTTACCAGTCACAGTCCAGCGCCAACTCTCGAGCCCAAGCACAACCCAGTCCACAAAAGAAGTAAAGCCAATCATCTCGATGACATGAACTGAAAGACAAGACTTAGCACACACAGGTATAAATATTTTGTAGAGTGGTAGAGATGATTAGATGTTGTCACTCATTCATCTAAGCTGTCAGACCCACACAGGATACCGGACCAGCTAAGCTGCCAGACCCAGACAGGATACAGGACCATCTATTCTGTCAGACCCACACAAGATACAGGAACAGTAGTCAGAACTGTCATACCCACAGAGGATCCCGGTACAATCTTCATCTCTATCGAACCCATGGAGGATTCTAGTATAGTATTATTCGCTGTCGAACCCACGGAGGATTCCAGAACAGTATCATCACAGCCAGCCCTTGGGTTCCCGCACACAACACACTCGATTCCGGGAGGGTACACACCTCAATCCAATTGACAATACATCAACTATCACTAATTCTGGAGTTGATATATTCCATAGTTTTGTCTCATCATAAGAAACACAACGCGACAGAGAGCGTATCAATCTGACGCCTGGTATGAGGGTTATTGTCATTTCCATTCCAGGGGCCCGGTTGGTTTTTAGGCTCAAACCAACACGATCGTACCCAAATTGGATCCAAACCTCAAGTGAAGTATTCCAAAAGAATAATATCATTCCAAAAATTCCATCGCCGCAGGCGGTACGTCAATCGGACACCTGTAGCCCTAGATGCTGGCTAAAAGGTGTAAACGACCAAAGCGGGTTTTGGTCAGGTCCAACCTAGTCGGACTGACCCAGCCAAGCACGGTCTGAACCGGGGTCTAACCCGGTCCATGGGTCCGACCCGGTCTGAGGAAGAGACCCGAACCGAGGGGACGTCCTGGCCCAAATAGACGGCCCATCCCGATGGTCGACCCGGCCAAGGGGCTGCCCGGCCGAGGGGCGGCAGGGCCGAGGGGCAGCCCGGCCGAGGGGCGGTCCGGCCGAGGGGTGGCCCGGCCGAGGGCTGGCCAGGCTTTCACTGCCCGGCCGTGGTGGCCCTGCCGGCCATGTGAGGGAGGGGGAACCACGCCCCTCCCCGTTTTGTTTAACAGAACTAGCACGTTGTGTCGTTTAAGTGGTCGCGGGACCCGTCTGGTCTATCTCTTCTGACTCCACGGGGGTCAGCCCAGCCGGCCGCCACCGATCCTCCACCGCGGGGCGCCGGCGTCGTGGTCCTCCTGCCCTACATGCGGTGCAACGGCGCGGTGCCGCCACCGTCGTAGCCTAGCCTGGATGCGGCCCCTTAGTCCTCTGCACGGCGCGGTGACGCTGTGCCTCTTCCTCCGCAGCCCAGTTTGGTTGCGGTTCTTATCCGGCGTGGTGCATCGGTACCACACCCTTTGGGCTGCACCTCCATCATCAACAAATCAAGAACCAATCGGAGGGATGTCGGACCGTGTTTTTTCATCCCACGCCCTCTGCATTAGGTGATAAAAATTGGCCATCATTGAAAAAATTGAAAAGATGAAGAATGAGGGTATAATTCATACATTAAAAATAATCAAATCCCCCTACCTTGTAATCGGTGTTCACTAAGCAGAGTTGTGGGAAGGCGGTGTCATTCCGATGACATCCGGAGGAGATGACATCGTCGTTGGCGATGTTCTTTGCGGACAATATCTTCCCTTTCTTTCCCTGGTTGGAAAGGGAGGAGACAGCGTCATCGTTCCTCAGTGTAGACGGGAATTATTCGTTCTTCGGAGAAGAGGAGCATTCATCATTCTTTAGAGATGAGGAGCATTCTTCATTGGGAGGATGTCGTTCTTCCAAGAGTTCTCCCAAATTCTCCAACAAAGAGATACACCAACCAAAATATAATAATAGCTCCTCTATTATTTTATTATTACCACGCAACCAAAATGAATTCAAAAGAATTCAAATCCCTTCAAATTAATTAGCAAAGCCATTAATTGATTTGTCTTTCCATACTTATGAAGGAAGGTGAAAAGTGAAGAGGCTCCACAAAGTTATGAGGAAAGTGAAGATTTTCCCCCATTAATGGGGAACTGAAGGAGTTAAAGGGGGTTTATGGGGTTTTGAGCTCATGTGGGCCCCACCACATAATATCCTCGCATGGGAGATTATGAGTGGGTGGGCCCCACCTCCAACCTTCCCTTGGAGGATTAAACCACCACCCAAATAAAAATATTTTGCACATATTTTTATTTAATTTATTTAGAAAACCCCCAAAAATTAACTTCCGCTCTCGATAAAACGCAACTGCAGTACATGTCTCCTTAAGCGAATACCAGTGCTGCGAGTTCATCGGTGCCCTTGGATTTTAATTCTGAGCATCGATTCAAAAGATATAAAATCTCACACATAGGTTTACTGAACATACCCAAACAAAACCTCAGAAATTGATTCCAGGCACATCGGGCCTGGGAATCAAGCGTCGTCAGAAACTACGGACTCGTAAAATTCCCATATATTTAAAAAAAATCCATGGAATTTCCAGGTCTTTACAAACTAATTAATCTATCTTTTTTCTATCAATATTGATAAAAACCCAAGGAATATCTTCAAAGCCTTGTGAATTTATCCTCGTAATCTTTGAAAATTTGAACTTCCTTTTTCGTTATTTATATGAATTTTCTCTCCATATTTACTCAATGTTATTTAGGTGAATACATGTTATGAAGTAATTTATTAAATTATTAGAACTCCATATATTCCATTGCATCCTTTGTATTTGTGTTCTTCATCAATTCCCACCCTGGATTAGCCACTCTATCCTAATGAAAACATTCTAGAGTCACATTCTTTATCCTGGAATAATGGAGAACATAAAATAACATCTAAAATCAGACAACCAACTATTATATAACTATAAGATCTAAATAATAACTAAATGAATGCGGTTGTTTCTGTGTAAAAGATATAATTGATAGTTTATCCTTCTTCGGTGTAGGTGGATGCTCCTCATTTTTCATGTTATTATTCACTTACAAATAAAACTAGGTAAGAATCACCATGATGTTTTGAACTCCACCTCCCATGGAATTGGGATGTAATTTAAAAAATCTTTTCATCGTCGCCTATATGGGTGGTTGGAACGGTTTCACCTGGTTTCCTCCATTTTATAAAATATAAAATTCTTAAACTAAACATAAGACAAAAAATTATGAATAAATAATATATTATTTTCCACAATTTACCATAAAATAATTTCTTATGGGATCCCTATTTTTATCATTTATCTAAAATAAGGATTCTTGGATATTTAAATATAATTAGACTAATACTATGAATTTTCACTAGTGTTATCTTATATTATTTCCGAAATAATCTAAACTGTACCTTTAATACTAACTATAGCGACCATATATTTTTTTACATAACTAATATATCATTTTTTATGATCAAAAACATATTAGTTTTACATCCAAGGATCAACACGTTAAGAATCATGGGAAAATTAGTATCATATATCACTTATACCTAATAAATAGTAATTTTTTAAAAATACTTCCAATTTCTATATATAAAATCTCTCACTTTTCCTTAGTACATTTTTTCCATAGAGGATATACATCAATGAAATGATTAGTTAAAATCCCAGTAAAAGGATAAATAAGTGACAAGAATCTATATAATACATGTGAGAATAATCATCAAAATTATATCATAATAAAAGGATAATTATCCACATACTGAGAAAAACAGTTGATAAATGCATAGAATGTGGTGATGAAAAAAAATGATATATCATGTCAATGTGATCAAAAAACACATAGTTGTGAACAAAGTTAGCATCATTTCTACATATATCATATGCACATAATTTATAACATCATAATTATAAAACAATCTAGCATCATTTACATGTATAATACACATTATTTAATGAGATACATCACATTGCATATTTTCATGGAGAGAAATATAATTTGGTCCCCCCCATCACAGTATAATATTTACGTAGTCATGAATGACACATAGAATGTATAAAAATAATATACATGAAATAACCCATGGAAATGAATATGTTTCATAAGGATTTCATAAAGAATAATATTTGGAATAATATTTGGAGTTCCCAAATTGAAAATGGAGATCATACTTTATGACATAAGATCATTTTTCTTTGGATAACATATAACACACGAGGCATCAATGATTTTTTTTGAAAGAAAAGTCATTTTTGAAAACCTTTTATTTTTCTTAAAAATAAATGTGGAAACATGTATATCATTGGAAATAAAAACGAATAATAATTAAATCATATATATGGAATATTTTTCAAATATAAATACTAAATATATCATGAAATAGAGACAATTAAAAAAAATGAGTAGTATTTTAAGATCCTCTTACCTTAATTCCCTCTTTATATTGATACTTTTATGTATCCTGAATTATAATAATAGACTTATTTTAACATTAGTACTGAAGATAAGTTTTTTCATTTATCCACTATTTAACATTTATAATCATTTTTTTATATTTCTTAATTTCCTTTGTTATAGGGTAGTCATTTTGATATCATGTTTTCCTTAAAAATCCTATTTTTCTTCGATTTCACTATTTTGATAAAATTCATTTATATATAAACATAATTAATAATAAAAACATAAAAAAAAGTATACATTGATATATGAATAATAATTTATTTTAACCAACCATAGGTTTTATAATAAGAAAACTATCTTGAATTTCCTCATTGGAAATTAGGCAACTGTTGGTGGCATATTATCAAAATAGTGGCACTGATACATTTGAAATTAATATATTTTAAAATTAGGATAATTTTAATTGGTTAAAATCATTAACATAATTTAAAAATACTACCAAATTAATTTTATAATATTTTTTTGAATCTATTTACAAAACAAAGAGATAAAGAGAAAAATATAGGATAGTTGATAGAAACCTACTCTTTCCCCGGTGTAGCTTCTCATGTATGAAACTAAATGTACCTTTATTTTTTATTTTTTTAACTCTAGAAAATAAATATGTATTATAAGGTGATTAAAATGTGGGATTTGAGCATAACTATAAATTTAGAAAGGATGGTAGGAGTGGGTTTTCATGGGTTGGGAAACGTGTTATTTATACTTTAGGAGAGGGTATTCATAGAATAAAATATTAAATTAATGGTTAAACGTTTTTATAATATAAATAATATATAATTATAATATAATTATTCTTATAATTTAAAATAATTTAAATTTTTAATTTTGTTTTTAAATTTAAAAATAAAGTGGAAAATAAAGAATATTTGTTATTTTTTATAGTCAGTTCTAAATTTTGGTTTAAAAATTACTTAGGATATTTAGAAATTGAGATTAATGTATTTTGAAGAATTAATTATGAAAATAAATGTATTTTTGATGAAAATCATGTTTTATAAATTATTAGAAAATTTTTACATCATGGATGCTATAATTTCAGATAAACCTGTTACATGAAAACAGTATTTTTCTACAAACATAAAAAATGGATGTATTTTCTAAAATTACCAAAATAAAATAACCCTTAGAAATTTATGATATTCCTATTTCAGAAATCATAATAATTTTCTCAAAATAATATTGTACAATAAGTAATTTTAATTTTTAATATAAAACCAAATACATTAAATTACAATTAATTTGATATGTTCTTATATTTTCATTTAATTTTTTAATCATGATTTTTATTTTTTGGAATTATAATATTTATATTGACATATATTATTTATTAAAAATATTATTTATAATGTTATTTATTATTTTGAGGTTAAATTGTTTTCCCAATGTTAAGGTTACTATTCTCAATGGTCATGTTATTATTCCCACTGGTTAGGTTACTATTCTAATGGTCAAATTACTATTCTAATGGAAACATTTATTTCTATAAATACCACATCATTATTTCAGTCAATATTCAAAAAATTATTCAAATGGTTCATTATTTCCATTTTCCATATTTTTTATTATTTTACTAATATTGGTTTTCTTATCTATAGTTTTGTTCATGGGAGGGGTCATTTTAGAATATTAGGGTGATCCATATTTTCCCATTATACTATTTTTTTTCTATTTTTCCCATTTTAATTATTAGTATTTTAATGGGTTTTTCATTGAATAAATTAAAAAATGTCATTAATGAAGTAATATGTTATTATTTTCATTATATTTTTTACATGTATAATATTATATATTATAATATTATGCATATTCATTTCAATCATCAAATTTCATTTATAAGTTGTAGGTTGTTACAATATAGGTGGGAACTCTAATTTTTGGGATAAGTTGAATAATGAAACCAACTTATATGATGGAACAGCATCATAAGAAGATCCCACTAGTTTAGATAACATTATTACATGACTCTATAGTTATCCTATATATTTCTATTGTTGTTATTTAATGTATCCGAAGAAAAATTGAATGGAATGACTGAAATCATGTCATAACTGTAATTTGATGGGGAACCTTTGGAGATATTTCATTAATACCAAAAAGTAATTTTCTCTTAATTTATATCATGTGTATCAAGATTCATATGTTTCATTTTTTAACACAGAACAATAGTTTACATTCTTACAACTAAGGAAACTATGGTGATTCATGGAAAATATCAACTCCCCTAATAAGAAAACAACTACAAGGAAGCAATGAACAAGGGGAAGAAAATAAGTAGTAATATGGTGCTTAAAATATGATAATTGAGGACTGGTCATTTCCATGAACTATATGAGGAACCATTTTTCATAATTTAATTATTATGAATTTTTTACTTGATATAGTTGTATCCCAAATATTTATTATTTCTCTTTTCATTAATAAAATGGTATTAAATGTCAAGCTATTTCTTCATGTTAGGAGTATTAAGAAATTTTTTGGGTGGTAGGAATGTTGGCAATTTAAATATGTATCATGTTCTATAAAAATCAATGGAAATTAGTATATTTGAAACTTTTTTGTTTTTTATATTTATATATTTTACTTAATCCTATAGATAGATTGGATAGTTTTTTTAAAGGATCTTATCGATTGTTTTTCAAGATGAGTAATTTTTACATACCCTAATATGAAGAAGAATATATTTAAAGGATATAGATATGTTGATGCTGAGAAAGTAGATATTTCATCACCAGTGGTTGGAACTATTTATAATAAATTAACAGTGATAATGTTTTCATAAGACCAAGTAGGTTTCCTTGGCCTTCTTAAGTTCCTTTAATAAAAAAGGAGGACGGTTTGTTATTCCTAAAAGTATGTTACTATAAACATAATTTGGTTATTATACATAATAAATATCTTCTTCAATCAATTTTTTCCCTTTTGATCAATTGAATGTATCCTTATGGATTTATCGAATTTATCTATGGATAGGTTGTCACCAATTCTTTATTAGGAAAGAATTTATTCTAAAAAAATCTTCTAGGATTTGTTATGTAAATTATGAATTTCTAGTTATCCCCCTTCATTTCAAAAATTCACCAGTGGTTTTCATGGAATCAATTAATCATGTCTTTCAATGAAACCTAAACAATTTTTTTGGTATTTCTTTATGACATTCTTGTGTATTCTCAAATGTTATTTTACCGTGAATATCATTTAGATAATGTGTTGAGAATTATTTTAGAACACTGGTTAAATGATATGTTCTTTAAATTGGATTTCTCAATATAAGAAGTTCATTTAATTGGGAGATATAAGTTTTCTCTATTGGAAACATGAAAATAATGTCTCTAAGATAAACCACTATCTAAAAAAAGGTTACTATCAACACTTATTTTAGGAGTTCTCATGTCTCCCATATTCTATGATGGTGCTAACGAGAAAGGGAAATCCATTCCACAGGAATGATGATTACTAAAAATCTTTTTTAAAACATAAGGTCGGTCCAACTTCATCACCCTTTATTGTCTTCCTAGAATGTGGGAAATATAATATGGTCTATTGGGACACATCTGGATCTATATTGGGATTTTATCTCATTCAAGAAGATCATGTCATAGCTTATGGATCATGAATATCTACAATTCATGAAATTAATTATCAAACCCATTAGTTGGAGTTTGATATGGCAGTTCATTATTTCAAAACATGGTGTTATTATCGCTTTGGTGAGATGTTCATTTTGTTCAAAGATAATAAAATTTTGAATCACCTCTATTCATAAAGGTATTTGAACCTGAGACATAGATAAAGGATGTAATATCCCAAGATATTAAACATTGACTTGTTTTATACAACAATAAAAGTAAATTTTGTTATAGATATATCAAGAATAGACTCATATAATCAACTATCATGATAATAACACAATTAGAGGGAATATATAAGGCTCATTTATGATATTCATATAGATTATACTAAGAAGAATGAAGTGGAAATCATCATTTTCAGTAACAGTCATGCATAATTTGGTTGATGAAGTTAAAAATTATCAAATATTGGATAATATTTAACTGATTAATACAACAAAGATGAATGGTGGGGAGGCCATTGATGTATGGAAATAATATAGGAGAATTTTTCTTCTTTTCCATGATCTGATCGTTATTCCACCTTCTTGTCAAGAACAACATATTTAAATTTATCACCATTATAAGATGGAGATTCATCCAGGAATCTATAAAATATTCAAGGATATGTAATTATATTTTTATCATTAGGTATGGATCAAAATGTGTTTAAATTTGTTTCAAAATTCCTAAAGATTCAGTATGTTAAGGAAGGGAATCATCGACATGTTGTAATGTTATAATATTTACCACAACTTGTGTTAAAATGGGAGAAGATAGATATGGATCATGTAATAGGTTTACCATGAACAATTTAGTAGAATAATTTAATCTTGTTGATTATATATTGATTCATAGAGTCATCTAACATCATATATATTCATGAATCCAATATATTGAGTTAATTAACAAATCTCAATTTCCAAGAATTTGTAAACTTTCATGGAATACTAGTGTCGATCATCTCAAATTGAGATCCTCAATTTTCCTCTCAATTGTGGTGATCCTTTAAGAATAATTTTTATTCAAAATTAACCATAATATGAATGTATCTTCCTCATAAATATGGGTTGTAAACCAATAAATTATAATATATGATTACCTTTAAAAAAACATAATGTGTTAGATAGTGTTCTCCACACACAAAATCAAACTAAAAAGAAAATTTGATGTGTTTATACTATTAAAAACAATCCAATTAAGTAGTGGGAATAAAAATGAGCAACTTATTTATAAAATATCTTTTAATTGGAAATAAATTCTTCTTATAGTATGACTGAAACAAAATTTGTATAAATAAAATTACTAATATGACTATTCTATAGGAAGAAATGTGTTTTTTATAAATATTTCCTTTTTTATGTGACGTACTTTGTTATTTCAAAAAACATATGATTAATAATGGAAAAATATATATGATATAAATAAATTTTTAATGAAAATTTAATTAATAATTTTAGGTATGTATGTATGAAAATTGTTTATATTATAAAACATTTATTTTCATATAAAAATATTTTCTTCTTATATGTCATCTTTTATTGAGAAGTTAAATTTATAAAATATTGATTATCAATTTGAATAAATTTAAATTATATTTGTATTCATTCTTTTAATATTTTCTTAACATTCATCATTGATATTTTTATAAAAATAATGATTTTTTATGAAGAGTGAAAAAATTTGTTTTTTCAATATAGATAGATATTAGTACATTATTAGTATATAATAATGAATTGGACATTCATGAAATATTTTTTAAGACAAAAAATGAATCATAAAAAAGATTTCATATTTTAGAAAAAAATTTCTTAAAACCTTTTATTTGATATTTTAGAACAAATGTTTTACTTTCATAAAAAAATTATAAAATATAGATTTTTGAAAAAAAATTAAATTTATCAATTTTTCAAATTCAATAAAATGTAGTGGATTTCAGATTTAGAATAAGTGGGTCTAAATTATCTAATAATCACCAATTTATTTTTAGTAATACAGATTACTTCCCATTAGATGAAAAATAACTACCATAGTAAAATCATAAAAAGTAAAATAATGACTAGAACACACTTTTAAAATTATTTTTTTACCTTTTAACATAAGTTATAAAAAAAATTATTATTTACATTAAAATTGGTTCTATAGAGGTTTATTTTTTTAAATATATGTTGAAATATTTAATTTGGATGATTTTTACGTAAGTTTTTATAATAAAAAAGTTCAAAATAAAAATGATTAACTTTATATGTTATTTTTCAGGAAAACAAATATTGAATGTCCCATTAAATATCATTTATTATAATTCCTGATGTAAAAAGTGCATGCATTTTTTTAAAAAAATAGATACATAATTATCTATTAAATGAGAACATGTACTAAGAATTATAGAAAAAAATGAGAAAAACATAAACTAATGCTATATATTTAACTTAATTTCATTTCTCTTTGCGGTTTCCTTTAAATAAAGATGTTTTTTATCGATATTTCTCATCTTTTGGGGGAAGAATTGATGTAGAAAACATAATGGAGATTAGTGAGGATTATTTCACTTAATATTATGAATATAATGTGGATACTTTATCTTAATACCTCAATATTATGAAGTATTCTTCATTATAATAAAAATTATAAATAATTCTATCGATGAAGGAAAATAAAAAAATGATTAGAGTAAATACAATGTTAAAATCATCGACTGAAGAAGTGATGTAAATTTGATGTGTATTAAAGAGGTAAAAAATATTAAAATAATGAGAATAAAATTTAATATATTTTAAAAATAATAATTTTGGTGGTGATATAATAATATTTATGTGATATTTTAAAAATTCAAACGCATGCTATGAAAAATATTTGAAAATACAACATGCATTTTTGAAAGTTTTCTTTTAAGATTGGGAATATATATATCACAAGTTTATAACCCCTATCTTGTTGTGGTGTTAATTTCAATTATATACATAACTAATGTAAATAAAATTTAAAGGGTTTTAATTTCAATGGTTAAATAAATAAGGTCGAACCTCTAGCATTAAAATATATATTTTTTTACAATTATAGTAATAATTCAACATGAAATAGGGATTAATACATAATAAATATATATATATAATTTATTATATATGATTTTTCATGAATTTTTCGATTTTAATCTCTATTACATATCAATTTTTATTCAATTTGACATGTTTATTATGATCCTCCTTTATATTATGTTGAAATATTTAGTACGATTGATTATAACCCGTAAAAAATGAGGCCCTCCACAACCCATCACAAAACTCATAAAAATTTTGTTCATGTTGAATTCATTCCATTTATTATTCAACTAGATTAATAGCCCACTATATAGTTATTTTTACCATAATATTTTATCCTATACCATCTATTTCTAATAGATATTCTATAGATATATCAATGTGATGAATGTGATTAATCACTTTAAAAACCATTATTATAAAATTTTCATTTCCAGTTATAATTTTCAAATACCTGTGTTATTAAATCTATATTGGAAATATATTTAATGTTACTATTCTATTTTACTAATAATTAATCACATTTTCTATTTTATATTAAGAAGAATAGAAGTATAATTTTAAAATTGTGTAGACTGTAACCATCACAGCACAACATGTTTCATTTTCCGAAATCACCATAAAAGGATAGTCTATAAAGGGGAATTAAAAATTAATTTTTCATTAATATTATTTTTAAAATTATAAAAAATTAAATCATATCACTCCATTCCCTCATTCTATAGAAAATGGAATTACCAACCATGCATATGTGGGAACTACTGCCGCCATGGAATGATTGATTTTTGTTTTTCATATCTTCATCATATTACATGTATGTAAATGAGGATGGTAATAAATTATAAAGGTTTTTTATGAAATAATTAAGGTTTTGATTTAGAAATTTTGATAACCTTTAAATGATATGACCAATAAAAAATATTCATTAATTCAATCGTTCAAAATGAGAAAACTAATAGGATAATCATATCTTAAATATAAGTAATGAATTTATAAAAATTATATTATCTTTATAATAATTTCTAATTATAATATATCACAAAAAACTATATAATATCATTATGATTCTGGTATGACAATATTACAACTAAACCACCTCATAATCATACATTAATCATTGTAGGATCATGTTTGGGTTGGTATAACTACCTACTTGAGAAATAATATGCATTTGTATCTTAAATTACCATGAGAAAATATTTATTGGAATAAAAGGATATTAATAATTATTTATTTATTTTGTAAGATTTTACCATCTTTTTTATCATTAATTACTAAAACCCAATTTATTTTTTTAAGATCCTCAAAATAAAATTATCATCAATTTTATCATCATTGTTTGTTTCCAAAAATAAAATGGAAAAAATTATACCCTTTATAAATATCATGTTCAACTTGTTCCTATACCTTTAATTGTCTTGTAATGATGAACTTTGTAAAAAATGATGAATACCAATATAGTTTTTAAAAAATCAGTTTAGAGAAATAATGACTAGAGACACATGATGTTGAAAATATGTAAAAAACTAAGTAATATTTATATTAATATAATGATTTTAAAGGAGGATTATGAATGGTTATAAATATGAGTAAGGATATTTATAATGAATTTAATGAAAAAAAATTTAATTATTCAGGACAATTGATGTAAGTGCATAACAAATTTCAACTTAAGAAAGGGTTTTATCTAAAATTAATCTCTTTTAGACATGTTAGGTATTATACAGTTAATTTTAATTTATGCATTAAATATACATCATATTTAAAATATCATATAATTACTTTACGTTTAATCATTTTTTTATGTTATATTATTGTCTCACTCATTCATGTGTTTTTTATTGTTTTTCTCAGGGTCCAAGGGTTTTCTTAGACCTAATTATGATTTATTGAGACATGATACATGTTTTGAACCATGATTTATATTTATGGTGTTATATTTATTTAATAGAACATGAATGTTCTATAAATTATTTTTTCTTAATTAATGTTATCAACTAATCTTTACAATGTTCTTTTCTTTAAATATTTTTTTGACCCATGTTTTACCCCAATTGTAAGAGTTTTTTGTAACTCGATTTTCATGCATTAAGTTATTATCATTCAATTGAAATAAATTCATATCATATTGTTAAATTTTAAACATTTATGTAATTATTTGGTATCCTATAATAATATAAGTATTTTCTAAATTACCCCCTTTTAAAATGTTTCATTCTTCGACGTGTATATTTCCCATATGCTATATTGATTACTAATATCACATTAAATTGAGTAATAATGTTTTGTCTTGAATATATAAATTCCATTAATGATCTATATCACCCTAATATATAGTTATATTAAATTTTATAATTTATTTTGTAAAGTGAGGTTGTATTAAAAATGATGTTTTTATCCTTATTACAATGTGAGTTATGAAAAAATGTATTTTGAAAATAGTAATAAGTATTTTCACATTCAATTTCATTTATAATTTTCTCTATCCATTTCGTAAATATAATCTTTATTTATTTTCATATTTCTATATTGATGATTATTTTTAAAGTAAAGTATAAGGCCACAGCCATAAACATTACTTAATCTTGTGTTATTTCAAGAATACATATTGAGGATCTTTTCAAGTTTAGAGTTTTAGAGAATTAGATCATAAATCATGCATTACATTCTACATTTAAACAAAGTGGTTACATCAAAGATAGTATTCATTTTTTCAATCAAAGTAAACATATTTAAAATAAAACATGGATTCTTTCTTGACACTTCCTCGAAACTATCATCACATCATGTACTTTTCCCTTGACCTGTGAAAAAATATTTCAAAAACATGGGATGAGCATAAAAAGCTCAATAAGGGATATAAAAATATGGAAAGAAAACATTAGTACATGTACACATAAGAATCAATGAAATCATACTTTACTGATAAAAAAATAGAACTTAAACATACCTAATGAAATCATAAGATTTATGAATAACTCATAGAAATCATAAGACAATTTGTTAACTTGAGGCATTCATAACATTCTTACGTAGGGAGTAACCCTCATGGTTACGTTTGGAATACCCATCACAGTATATTCCCTGAATCTCTTCGGAGAAACCTTAGCATTTAACTCCTTCACATTACCCAATGAATTGGAGAGTTATCTCGGGATCACCCGCCCTTAGTTTATCACAGATCCACCCGACATCATAAACAATGCCCAAGAACCATAACATAATCGTATCACATAAAACATCCATAAAGGAAACATAACATTTCCATATTTCAATCACAAGATATCAATACAACACATTGATATAATTAAAACATTATCGAAACCATTTTCAATACCAAAATAAAATAAAAGTAAAACATGGTATTTATATTTCATTTAAAAAAATTATGGCTTGTAGAGGAAACTGAAACTCAAATAATATTCACGGCGGCGGAGAAGTCATTGTCGCCAAATACATAAGACAAAGAATTACCTTTGTCGTTTAGTAAAAAGCTCCAGGTAAAAATATTTCATTTTAATGAAATTAAAAGTCAAAAGGATTTATTATACAACTAATAAAAGAGGGTTGTATATAAATTAAAGTATGCCTCAACGAAAGGAGATTGAGACGAAGTCCCTTACCTCAAGTCCGACTTGTCTTGTTTGTTTCTTTATATTACGGAATAATAAACTTTGGTCACTTTATAATTTATTAAGTTCATCCTTTAATGTTTTTTATTCAATTCATATTACATATTATCATGTTATAATAATTAGTTAATTATGTGAGTTCATATCATAGGTTTTGTCGATGTTCGGTACATGAGTCAAAATTTAACTTGTTCCAAAAGCATTGCCCATGTAGTTATAAGTACATCATCTCCAGAATGGTATTAATGATTTAAATATCATATAGATCTATTATATATTAATTTTATACTATTACATAACATTTGGAGATAAAAAATGAAATGCACCGTTCATGGAGACGGTAGGCTATACGTACGCATGAATAGTACATTCATTTCTTTGTCATATTAAAGGAATTAAAACTAAATGATATATATATATATATATTATAATTATAGTATAATATATATGTTATATAGGTAACATATGTTTATTAATTACATTCTCAATAAATTCCATGTTTGGCATGAACGAGTCACATCACTTGAGGGGGCAGTAGTCCGCACTTCCACATATGCAATTATCGCATTTGCACAACATGCAGAGAATAAAGGAATGTTTTAAATATAAAATACAGGAGAATAGAGATGACAAAAATATAATATTTATCATATATAAATATAGTGCCATCATAATGGCGACCATGATAGGTGTTAAAAGAATATTGAACCATCATCGTTTTGTGAGGTAGTAATTCTTCATCCGCAGAAACTCTATGTTATTTAACCATTAGACATAGGTGTGTGTAAGTGCCGTTAGAATCCTTATCATAACAAAATCCTAGTATATTGAGTATACTGGTGTTATTATGGGATGAAATAATAAGAATATATTGTTGAGTGAATAAGGAAAATAAAAGAAAGGAACTCGAGAGAAGACATTACCTCTAAATTAAGTAACTCTTTTTGTTTTGAGCCAAAGGATTACTTAGAAAGACTTATGCCCAAAGTGAGGCTTCTAGAAGTAGTATAGGGATGTGGAGAGATAATATGAGTAGAGTTTGGATGAACCAAGGGCTTGATAGGTGTGGGTAATGGGGTAGAGGTTGAGGACTTTTATAAGAGGGAGGAGGGTCACTTTTGGAAAGTCTTGAAATGTTTCTTTATTATAAAATGATTATTGAATTTTAAAGGTCCCACAATGATATATTCTAGGTATAAGGTGATAAGGGTTCGAAATACACCCATAAAATAGGTTTTAGACAAGTTAATGTCTTAGAATTTACCTTATCTTTTCATTTTATTTAAATCATTTGTTAATGTGGTAATCGTTGCATCATCATAGGGTCATAAATAAATTTTTTTATTTATTGTCTAAAAATTATAAATAAAATTTCATGATGTAGGAAATAATTTTAGATTTATAGTGACTATTTATAATCAATGATATAATTTATATAAACAAAACTAATTTTTTTTTACTAAGGTGTTACATACTTTGGTTATATTTTCCTTTCATTAAAAATGATATGATAAAAGGTCACTATCACACAAAAGTGATTCCATGGGGTCGCTAAGTTGTCACAAGGAATCCCATGGTCGTACATGACACCACCAATAGAATTATATCACATGTTATGGTCATTTAGTATTTTTATGATATTATTTTATTACCCTTAACTACCTGATTACTAATTAATCACGATAATTAAAGATAATTATCGTCGTTACTATTCATAATGTCCAAAAACAAAATAGTCTTAATTACATAATTTTGACCTTATGATTACAAATATGGAATCCATTTTACCAAATTTTAAACACAGAAATTGCATTAATTAATTTAAAAATAATCTTGTTGTCAAAACAAATTGTGTGTTTTTTGAAAAACAATATCTATCAAAAGATTGAAAATTATTTATGTCTAATTTAAAATTGAAATTTATTATAATGACAAAAATTGGATTAAATGTTAAACATATACTCTAATTAAACTTTAAAACCAATTAAAAAGATAATCTTACCATATAATTAAATTAGATGAAAAATAAGTTTTGAAGTAAAATGCAGTATTTTTCATTATTCATTAAAAAAATGAACATTGTTAGAAAAATACCAAAAATTTATCCAAAGTAAATTTAAATGTCCCCATTCTAAAGAATAAGTTTATTTTGACAAATATATCTTATAAAGTTGTCAAAAGTTAGATTTAAAAATGGTTTTCCATCAAAAGGCGGTAAAACATTGTTTTAAATATATAAGAGTATTCTATGCTTAAGATTTGATTTATTATCATTTAATCCTCTAAAACACTATCTAACTCATAAATATACATAGATATAAAAATATACTATTCTTTACTTACTTAAGATGTTACATCCTACCCCCTTTAAGAAATTTCGTCCCTGTAAATTATTTACTTATCGAATAAGTGGGGGTATTTATCCCTTATTGAATTTTCAGATTCCCAGGTTGCCTCTTAAACTATATGGATTTTCCATAGAACCTTTACTTGATGAATCACCTTATTCTGTAACAATTTCACCCTATGTTCAAGAATCTAGACCGGTTGTTCCTCATAAGATAGATTCTCTTCTAACTGAACTACCACTGGACTCAAAACATGAGATGGATCTGGCATGTACTTCCTTAACATTAAAACATGAAGAACATTGTGTACCTGAGATAAATTTGGAGGTAAAGCCACTCTGTATGAAAATGATCCAACTCTATCCAGAATTTCATACGGTCCAATGAACCATGGACTCAGCTTTACTTTCTTACCAAATCGCATCACACCTTTCCATGGTGAAACTTTGAGGAAGACATGATCACCTACCACGATAGAGAGATCCTTCCTCCTATTATTCGCATAACTTTTCTACCTGCTCTAAGCTATTCTCATGTGTTTTTGTATCAGCTGAACTTTTTTTGCCAACTCATCTACCAATTCTAGTCCCATCAACTTCCTTTCACATATTTCATCCCAAAAATATGGAGTTCGATACCGCTTCCCATATAATGCCTAAAATGGTTCCATCTGTATACTGGAATGAAAACTGTTATTATAATAAAACTCAACCAATGAAAGATGTTGGTCCCATCATCCCTAATAATCCATGGAACAAGCACGTAGAATATCCTCCAAGGTTTTAATTGTTAGTTCTGACTGCCCATCTGATTAAGGATGTAAAGTTTTACTAAAATTTAATTCAGTACCTAACGACTTCTGAAGGTCATTCCAAAAGTTAGAAGTGAAACTGGGATCATGACTAGATACAATGGAGAGGGGAACTCTGTGTAACCTGACTATCACTTTAAGATACAATTGATAAAGTTGATCTAGGGAAAGTTTATCTCATATAGCAAGGAAATGAGAAGATTTATTCAAGAGATCAACAATAACCCAGATTGCATTATTACCTAGAGGTGTCTTCGGTAATCCCACAACAAATCCCATGGATATATTCTCCCATTTCAACTCTCGCACTGGTAAATGCTAAAGCATCCCTTTTGGTAACTTCCAATCTGCTTTAACCTATTGACAAGTCAAACACTTCACAGTAAAATCAGTAATATCTCTTTTTATTCCATCCCACCAATAATAATACTGAAGATATCTATACATCTTAGTATTGCCTGGATGAACTAAAAATGGAGAACTATGAGCTTCACATAACAACTCTCTCTTCAACTTTGAATCACAAGGCACACCCAATCTCTTCCCAAATCTCAAAACACAATCATTATCAATGTTGAATTCCGGTAACATACCCTTTTGAACCAGCTCTACCTTTTTCTACAACTCACTATCTTGTTTCTGTTCTTTCTTAATTCTGTCTGATAGAGAAGATTTTACTGATACATAAAACAAAATAGAATAATTTCCTACACCAACAATATCCAAGCAAAAAATCATCAAATCCTTAACCAAAGGATCACATTCCAAACAAAACAAGGTTAATAAAGCATTAATTTTTCGACGCAAAGCATCTGCCACTTTATTTGCTTTTCCTAGGTGGTAGTGAATCGTGCAATTATAATCCATGATTAATTCTAGCCATCTCCTTTGTCTCATGTTCAATTCTGTCTGAATGAATATATACTTTAAACATGTATGATCAGTATATATTTCACACTTTACACCATACAAATGATTCCTCCAAATTTTTAAAGCGAAACAATAGCATCTAATTCCAAATCATGTGTAGGGTAATTTATCTCATGATTTTTCAATTGATGTGAAGCATAAGAAATTACCTGATCATTTTGCATTAGGACGCAACCAAGTCATTTCAATGAAACATCACTATAGATAACAATCTCACTATTCCTGTAAGGTAGTGCCAATATTGGAGAATTCACCAATCTTATTTTCAATTCTTGAAAACATTCATCACATTCTTTTTTCCAGATAAACGTAACACCCTTCTATGTTATGTTAGTCAACGGGCTAAACAACCGTGCAAAAGTTTTAACAAACCTTCATTAATATCCTGACAAACCAAGAAAACTATGAATCTCTGTTATATTTGTGGGTCTTGGCCATTCTTGAACAACCTTTGTTTTTGTAGGATCAACGGTTATTCCATCTTTAGAAACAATGTGACCATGGAATGAAATTTGTTGCAACCAAACTCACACTTTCTGAATTTTCCATACAATTTCTTTTCAATTAAGGTTTGAAAAATAACCCTTAAATGACGTTCATAATCCTCTTTACTTTTAGAAAACACGAAAATATCATCAATGAAAACAACCACAAACTTATCCAAGAACCCATGGAAAATTCTATTCCTAAGGTCCATGAATACAACAGGTGCATTGGTTAACTCAAAAGGCATAACTAAAAATTCATAATGGCCATATTTTGTACAAAATGTGTTCTTCGGAATATCTTCATCCTTTACCTTCAACTGATGGTACCCCAATCTCAAGTCAATATTTGAGAAATACTGAGCTCCCTAGAGCTGATCAAACAAATCATCGATATGAGGCAATGGATATTTGATCTTAACAGTAATGTTATTCAAGGATCTATAATCAATTAAAAGTCTCATTGACCCATCTTTATTTTTAACAAACAAGACAAGGGCACCCCATGGTGATGTGCTAGGTTGAATGAAACCTATCTCTAATAAATCCTGCAATTGCTTCTTCAACTCTAAAAGTTCAATTTGAGCCATTCGAGAAGGGGGTTTTTGAAATTATATTAGCATCAGGAACTAAGTCAAAAGTAAATTCAACTTCCCGATCTGGTATTATTCTAGGAAACTCATCAGGATAATCTTTTACCACTACCACATCATTAATCTGAATAGTTCCTTTGTTTTCAAAAATATGTGCAAGGTGAAATTCATTTCCATCTTTTAAAAGTTTCTAAGACTCTTGATATGTTATCAACATTAAGGGTTCATTCTTGTACACAAACTGAAATTAATTCTAAAAAGAAACTTCTTTATCTCTACATTCAATCATAGCACGGTAAACAGAGAGCCAATCCATACACAGGATAACATCAAACTCTACTAGAGGTAAAACAATAAGGATTGAAATTATTTTCTTTCCACGGATAAGGATAGAAAGATTCTTATAAATTCGTTTTGCGTCAACATTTCCCCCATGTGTTTTTACCACAAGTTTATTAGTCATTTCATGGGATGGAATTCCCAATTTACTAGAAACTTTTTCAGAGATGAAAGTATGTGTAGACCCCGAATCAAACAACACATTGTCATAATCTAGAAAAAACAAAGTACCTGATAGCACTTCATTGGACGGCCCAACATCTACTAAAGTAGTTGCAAAGGGTCTCACCACACCTTTCTGCTTGTAGTCTGACTTCTTCCCATCATTCGAGCTCTTTTTCGAACACTCATTTTCATAATGACCCATCACATTGCACTTGAAAAATTTCACTAACTGTAAATCAAATATGGTCTTACCATTACCCTGATCTTTTCTAGTGAAATCATGAGCATTATGTCCCATATTACCACATCATAAGCAGTTCCCATAATTCAAAAGACATTCCCTATCATGATTTTTACCACATTTATCACAAACTGACAACTTAGTTTTCTTACCATCAAACCTTTTTGAAGGATTATTCCCTTTCTCCTTCCACCTAGGTCTCTTCTTCTATTGGTTTCAATAGAACACTTGATCATCGGCAAACTCCATTTCCACCTTCTCAGCACATCGAAAAAGATTTTCATAACTTTTGAACTCACGAGAACCTAATTCCCTTCAATATTTTAGATTTTATCGAGAGTAAAAATGATTGATTTAACTATCAAGGTCTCACATAAAATTTGAAGCATACCTTGCCAATTGAGAGAAATTTTCTTCAGAAGCAGCCACTGAGTCATCCTCTTTCCCCAATTCTAAGAATTGTTTTTCCATCCTAAGTCAAACTGCCTTAGGAAAATATTTCTCAAGAAATATACCTTTGAATTCATCCCAGTCAAGAGCATCAATCTCATCATCGTCCCTTATATTTTTAACCATCGACCACCACTGATCTGATTCACCCTCCAAATGGTAAATTGAAAGAATAAACTTTTGCTTTTCTGGACAACCCATGACATTGAAAATCTTCTCCAGTTCTTTAATCCACCCTTCAGGTAGCATAGGTTTAGATGATCCTCTGAATGATGGGGGATGTTTCCTCATGAAATGCTCCACCACTGACATGTTCCTCTGTAGTTGATCTAGTAGATCTCATGCATGGATAACACCACCATTTATCGCTTGAGTCACCTATGACATTGCTGCAACAAACTATTTAGTTTCAATTCCGACCATCTCAGGATGCTGATTTGGAAGTTCATTTCCTTCTGTATGCCTTCCGAGCACTGCTTCCTTGTTTCCTCTGTGGAAAACCATTTTGAACAAGCATGTATTAGATGAATTAACATGGTAATCTTCAAATGATATATCATTTCAATTTGACCATGATGTAAAAACAATATTTTTGGATAATAATTTAACAAAATTCTAACTCCTAAAGTTATCTAAACTGACCTATGATACAAACTGTAAGGCCCTAGCCTTAAACATTACTTAATCTTGAGTTATTTAAAGAATACACATTGAGGATCTTTTCAGGTTTAGAGTTTTAGAGAATTAGATCATAAATCATGCATTATATTCCAAATTTAAACAAGGTGGTTACATCAAAGACAATATTAATTTTTTTCATCAAAGGAAACATATTTAAAATAAAACATGGAATCTTTCTTGACACTTCCTTGACACTACCATGACATCCTATACTTTTCCATTGACCTGTGAAAAATATTTCAAAAACATGGGATGAGAATAAAAAGCTCAGTAAGGGATATAAAAATACGAAAAGAAAACATTAGTACATGTATACATAAGAATAAATGAAATAATACTTTACTCATAAAACATAATCACTTAAACATACCTCATGAAATCATAAGATTTATGAATAACTAATATAAATCATAATACATAAAGGTAACATGAGGATTCATAACATTCTTATGTAGGTATTAACCCTCATGGTTATGTTTGGAATACCCATCAGAGTATATTCCCTAAATCTATTCAGAGAAACAATAGTGTTTAACTCCTTCTTGTTACCCAATTCATTGGAAATCTATCTCGGGCTCACTTGCCCTTAGTTTATCACAGAACCACCCTACTTCATAAATAATGCCCAAGAGCCATAACATAATCGTATCACATAAAACATGCATAAATGAAACATAACATTTCCACATTTCAATCACAAGATATCAATACAACACATTGATATAATCAAAACATTATCGAAACCATTTTAAATAACAAAATAAAAAAAAGTAAAACATTGTATTTATTTTTCATTTAAAAAAATTATGGCTTGTAGAGGAAGCCGAAACTGAAATAATGGTCACGGCAGCGGAGAAGTCTTTGTCGCCACATACATAAGACAAAAACATTCCTTTTTTCATTTAGTAAAAAACTTTGGGTAAAAATATTTATTTTTAATGAAATTAAAAGACAAAAGGGTTTATTATATAACTAATAAAATAAGGTCGTATATAAATTGAATTATGCCTCAACGAATGGAGATTGAGACGATGTCCCATACCTCAAGTCTGACTTGTCTTGTTCGTTTTGTTATATTCTTGAATAATAAACTTTGGTCAATTTATAATTGTTTAATTACTTACTTTATAGTTTATTATTCAATTCATATCACATATTATCATGTAATAATAATTAGTTAATTATGTGAGTTCATATCATACGTTTTGTCAATGTTCGGTACATGAGTCAAAAATGAACTTGTTTGAAAAGCATTGCCCATGTAGTTATACGTACATCATCTCTATAATGGTATTAATGATTTAAATATCATATATATCCATTATATATTCATTTTATACTATTCCATAACATTGGGAGATAAAAAATGAAATGCACCTTTCATGGAGACGTTAGGTCGTACGTACGCATAAACGCTACTTTCATTACTTTGTCATATTAAAGGAATTAAAACTAAATGAGACATATATATATATTATAATTCCAGTATAATATATTTTTTATGTAATTAATTACATTATTTATAAATTCCATGTTTGGTATGAACGAGTCACATCACTTGAGGGGGTGGTAGTCCGCACTTCCTCATATGAAATTATTGCATTTGCACAACATGAAAAGCATAAAGGTATGTTTTAAATATAAAATAAAGGGGAATAAATAGAAAATAAATATAATATATATCATATATAAATATATTTCCATCATAATGGCCACCATGAGAGGTGTTAAAATAAGATTTAACAATCACTATTTTGTGAGTCAGTAATTTACCACCCACAAAAACAGTATGTTCTTTAACCATTAGACAAAGGTGTGTGTAAGTGTAGGTATAATCCTTATCACAACAACATCCTAGTATATTTATGATACTGTTGTTATTATGGGATAAAATAATAAGAAGATAGATTTGAGTGAAGTAGGAAAATAAAAGAAAGAAACTCGAGAGAAGACATTACCTCTAAATCAGGTAACTCTTTTGGGTTTGAGCCAAAGGCTTCCTTGGAAAGACTTCTACCCAAAGTGAGGATTTTATGAGTAATAGAGGGATTTATAGAGATAATATTAGTAGATTATGGATGATCCAAGGGCTTTATAGGTGTGGGTAAGGGGGTAGAGGTGGGGGCCTTTTATAAGAGGTAGGAGGGTCACTTTTGGAAAGTCTTGAAATGTTTCTTTATTATAAAATGATTTTATGATTTTAAAGGTCTCACAATGATATATTTTGAAGATATGATGATAAGGGTTCTAAATACACCCATAAAATAGGTTTTTTACAAGTTTAAGTCTTATATTTTACCTTATCGTTTCAATTTATTTAAATCGTTCATTAATGAGGTAATCGCTGCATCATCATGGTGTCATAAATAAATTTATTAATTATTGTATAAAAATTATAAATAAACTATCATGATGTATGAAATATTATTAGATTTATAATTACTATTTATAGTCAAATACATAATTTATATACACAAAAATAAATTTTTTTACTTAGGTGTTACATGCTTTGGTTATATTTTCCTTTCTTTAAAAATAATATTATAAAAGGCCACTATCATGAAGAAGTCATTCCATGGGGTCCCTAAGTTGGAACAATGCATCCCATGGTCGGCCATGACACCACCAATAGCATTAGAACACATGTTTGGGTCAATTTGTATTTTTATGATATTATTTTATAACCCTTAACTACCCGATTAATAATTAATCACGATAATTAAAGATAATTACCATCATTAATATTCATAATGTCCAAAAAATAGTATTAATTAAATAATTTGGACCTTATGATTCCAAATATAGAATCTATTTTACCAAATTACAAACAAATAAATTTCATTAATTAATTTAAAAATAATTCTTGTTGTCAAAACAAATAGCATGTTTTTAAAAAACAATATCTATCAAAAGATTGACAATTGTTTATGTCTAATTTAAAAGTGAAATTAATTATAATGAGATCCATTGGATTAATTGGTAAAAATATATTCTAATTTCACTTTAAAACTAATTAAAAAAATCTAACCATATAATTAATTAAGATGTAAGAGCACTTTTGAAGTAAAATGCAGTATTTTTCACTATTCATTAAAAAAATGAACATTGTTTGAAAAATACCAAAAATTTATCCAAAGTAAATTTCAATGTACCAATTCTAAAGAATAATTTTATTTTGAAAAATATATCTTATAAATTTTTCAACAGATAGATTTAAAAATGGGTTTCTATCAAAATGCGGTAAAACAATCTTTTAAAAATATTAGAGTATTTTATGCTTAAGATTGGATTTATACTCATTTTAAGCCTCTAAAACACTATATAATTAATAAATAGACATAGATATAAAAATAAATTAATATTTAATTACTTGTTATGTTACATAAAGTTTAAAATATAATTCATGTGATCTTTTCAAATGATACCATTGAAATAAACATGTAATGTTTTATTTCATTTCATTATTTCAAATGTTTTCAAAAAGATATTTTTTATATTTCTTTTACACTATCATTTTTAAAACTATTTAAGTTAATATGTTTTATGTTTCATTATTTATCCTCAAATATATATTAATAATTTTTGGGATTTAATTCATGGTTTCAAAAAATTCAATTCATGGCCCCTTTATTTGTGATACCATTCGAAGAATTAATTTTTGAGGGTTTTTTCAATTATGGTGAAACCATTATATGCTTAGTTATTACACAAGAGTTATGTTCTTATTCATTTATGAGCATTAATTACTTAAATTTATTATGATCATGTTATCATAGTATTAAATAATTCATATACTCTTCACTCTATACAGTTTTAACAACACACTTTACATAATTTAGAATTAATGTTGTTCTCCTAGAAATAATGTAATTCAATTGAAATGGGGAAAGTATAAGAATTTTGTATGTTTTTATTAAAATATGGATGAATTTTGTAAATTTTACTATATATATTTTAACAATATACCTTATTAAGGATGGGTTATAATCATGTTATCCCATTTATTTACATGGGGAAAATTATTGGTGATATTTATATTGTTATTCAAATACTAATGATTATGGGAAAGATGATTATGTATTGTTTGGACATTCACCATATTTCTATAAATGGGTTATAATCAATGCATAAATTTTACTTTTTTATGTCAAATTATTGATTTTGCTTTTGATTTTTGACTACTAAAACAGTTTTAAATTTTATCGGCATTCTGTACTTTTCATTGTATGGGTAGCTATGTTTTTATTTGGCCAAATGATCCTTACGAAATGGTATGAAATTGATGGTTAACTCTTATGTGCAACCATTGGAAATAAACAAGTTATAGGTGTGACCCATAATTATATATCCCCTTGATGTATTCACAGTTCTCATGAGTCAAAAAAAGTTGGGTATTGGTGTATACCACTCCCCATATTAGTATAAGTTTGTGGAATAAGACTGTGTCTTTAAGGACATGTTCTTAAACATTACATATTCAAGTTATTCTTACTAATAGAAATCACTTTATTTTAGAAATGATCATTTAGGTTTAAATTTAATAGAATTATTACTAAAACAGAAAAATTGAACCTATACATTATAAGTGTATATGTATACTCTGTATCTATTTTTCCTAGCCAAGGAAACCCTTTAAAAAGAAAACATGTTTTCTTTTCATGAGATATCTTAGAAACACCCATACTGTCCTTATACTCATCCCTATTCATATTTTACCCTATAAAAACATTTAAAAACATGGTATTATCCTAAATATATTATTAGGAGACATAAATAAATAAATTCATTAGTCTAGTAAAGAATATGAAAACCCGTTTATTTTTTTCCTTTATTTTTAAGTTCTGTGAGATAATGAAATAAATAATTTTATCATAAAAACACAGACACATATAGTTCAATTAAAATCATTAAAAGTCATTGCTAGAAAAAAACCATTTTTGAAATCATAGAACATCACATTAATGAAACCATTTATAAACTAGTTTTAAATGGAATAACCATATGTGTGAGTTCTAATATAATCACTACCCAGTGTATTTGAGATCATTAATGGGTCTAGAACATTTTATAAGATATAGTAGTCTCATCTAAGAGATATAATGTCAGTAAACAATTTTTATAAGCTATATTTTCCTCACCAATGATCTAAAATGGTGATCAACCTTTTGTATCATTGGAATAACCAATATGGTCAACTTCCATCACTAAAGAATCCAATAAATTTGAGGTTATAGCATAACCACCCATCCTTGATTTATCATAGAACTGTTATTCATTGGTTTATTGTGTATCCACCGATAATTAGTTTATTATATATCCACCCATATTTTGTTTACCATGTAACCACCCATCATTGGTTTATCATGTAACCACCCATCATAGGTTTATAACATAACCACTAATCATTGGTTTTTCACATAACCAGGCATCATTGGTTTATCATGAAACCACCCATAATTAGATTATTATTTAACCACCCATCATTTGTTTTTCACACAAAAACCATTCAATGGTTTATCATATAACCACCCATAATTATAAATGATTCCAAATAACTATTATAGAAACATAAATCATCATAGATCGTAGAAAACACTATTTGATGAAAATAAACCATTCATTTTAAAATCACTCATTCTGAAAAACAATGCACGTACAACAAAAACAATTTCTTTAAATGTAACCATATAGAAATGTAAGGTAAGATCAAAATATTAGTGAGAAAAGAAAGTGGTAAATTATTTTCATGTTGTATATGCAATACAAACCATTATTTCCATATTTTTGTTGATAAAGTTACATTGAACAAATTTTAGAAACATATAAAAGAGTAAAGTAAATATTTTTTGTAAAAATTAAAACATAAGGAGAAATGGATAAAAAATAATTTTAAAAAAATTTGAGACAATTTTAGAAAATATGGGTGTCAACAAAAAATAGAGTTTTGAAGGTAACTTTTACAAATAATTTGTAAAGGAAAGTGACTTATTAATATAATATCGTTGATGTGGGAAATAATGAAATGAATAAAATATTTTTATCAATATTAAAATCACATATAAATTTGGAAATACAAAATAATATATTCAAAAGTCATTCCACATTTAATATTGACATGTAAAAATATATGGAGTAGAAGTTTAACCCAAAAATGGAAATTGGTTTAAGAATTTCCATACACTTTGTAACCAAT
Source organism: Viscum album (assembly GCA_963277665.1). Taxonomy (NCBI): domain Eukaryota; kingdom Viridiplantae; phylum Streptophyta; class Magnoliopsida; order Santalales; family Viscaceae; genus Viscum; species Viscum album. The sequence continues at coordinate 1,314,328,473 of OY728134.1, read as the reverse complement.
TGAATCGAGTGCACCCTAAAAGTAATAATTGTAAAATAAATTATTTAATAACACAAATAAAATTATTTTCATGATAAGATATGTAAAATCTGATTATATATTCCACACTATAAAAATAATTGGTCAATATGGAATATATCTCACAAAAGTGATAGTTAGACAAGAAACCCTAAAAAGATTGTATCATTGTAGTTAGAATTAATCAATGGGGTGATTATGTGTAACATAATTATATCCAGAAAAAGGTAATTCAAAATACAACATAATGAAATAAATGTTTTATTCCACATATAATCATAGAAAAATATAATCACTGAAAAAGTCATATAACCAAATGAATGTTAATTGAGTTAAGAAATCCCTTACCTCTCATTTGAGTTACTTAAAACATGTTCAAACCTCTTGTATAACGGTTTATAGAATGTTATATATGTTTTTTTTAAGGAAAGAGAATATTAATGAAGAATATCAATAGTCGTACATAAGAAGAGCCAATAAGGCAAATTTTCCAGCCATAGCTGGTTGACATCGAAGGGTCTAGAGGCCACCAGCTAATGGGCTGCATTGTTTCCTTCCCTTTTGGTAAAGGAGAAGTTGCATGAAGAGAAGCCTTGACGCAACGAGAGGATTCTCATGACAATGAAGCTTAAGGCCTGGATTCCAACGTCATTGTGGTTAAGAGTATTGATAACAGAAAGTCAGTTAGACTCGATGATGATATCATCTCATCCACATTCCACAGCGAGCATCATCCCTGCAAGTATGGCATAGGCCTCAGCAACTGCAGGTTCCCAGAAGGCATGATGTGGTTCATATTTTGCTGCAATGATCTTCCGCAGATGATTTCGATCCAGGAGGTCGAGAGCAACATGCACATCCTTGGGGAGAGAAGCGTCCACGTTAAGCTTAAGACTCCCTTCTGTTGGGGGTCCAATGAGGGGAAAAGTAGGGGGTAACGCCTGGCATAAAGTGTCCTATGCGGTCCTTCCAGCCCTCAATCCATGAAGTGGCTCGTTCAATCCAGAACTCGTGAGGTTGATGAACTTAGTGGAAAACTGAGTCATTACGCCGAACCCAAATGATCCAGGCCAGGGTGCAGCGAGAGCTTGCATTATACGATGAAAGAAAGGAACACTAGCGTATCAGAAGATCGGGGAGGTCAGAGGAAATTTCCAATGAAGCATCTGATGTCAAGCCCCATTTATTCCAAATTTCCTTGGCTCCCGAGCAGTGAATGATGGCATGCCAAGGAGTTTCAGGAATATTCGGGCATTGAATGATGTTATATATTTATTAATGAACAATATTAATATTTTTAATACCTTATATGACCATTAAATAAAAACATACCACATGTTCACTAATTATATTTCATTTTTTTGTTAATTTCATTTCATGATTTCATGGTTGGTAAACTTGTTTACCATTATGGGTGTTCTTGTAAAATAGTATTAAAACACTAGAAGTGAAATGAAATAGTATTAATTCACTTAAATATTTATCAATTTTCTCATATATCACTTTTCTTTCTTTTATGATGAGGATTCAAGCGATAAAATGTTAATGATAAATGTTTAGTTTATTTGGGGGGGTCAAAAACTAGAAACTGGTTTCATTTTATTTATAATGATGATTATATATTTTTTATATTATAACAAAATTAGTAATAATATACCTATAAAATCTTATTTAACTATTATTATACTTTTTTGACCATCCATCAAGGCATTAATGGATAAAAATTATTCACAGAGACAATTAACCATCATAATTTAGAAAATTATTTCCCTTCATTGAATAAGAGGATTTGAGAAATGAAATGGTTGTTAGATGTCATGTTATAAACATAAAACTACATTATATAAACATTTCTATAGTTATTATTCCTTTATGTATAATGTAGGTGAGTAGAAATTATTTGAAAAAAAGAAAATTAGAAAGGTTCATTGAGAAAATTATCTATAGAATATCAACACCTTAAAGGAAGCCTTGAGTACCTTTTAATTTTTATTTTGGTGACACCATAAGCAGTTTGAATTATGGATAGTGATTATGAGAGTTTTTTGTATATATTTTTATGATTTTAGAGGCTTGTGAGTATATTGGGGTCTTGATATATGGTATTTATACATGAGTAGGTGTGTGTTTAAGTGGTCAAATATTGATTATTTTATATTTGTAGACAACCACATTATGATGGAATAAATCTATAGGAATTTGAAAAATAATTAATATTTGAAAGGTTTTTTAGGGCCTATAAATACCTCAAAACCCATTAAAAAGTTTTCTTTTTTATATATTTTAATATTTTACCTTTTAAATTTAACCTATCTCAATCCTTTACAAATACCGTGGTAAATCATTCTTTTTATCATCATAACTTTTTAATGAATAAAAATGAAAATTAATGTACTAATTAATTTGGAAATTATGATTCTAAATATGGAATCAATTTAACCAGATTAATATCATATATTATTAAAAATTATTTTTGAAATTAATCTCACATACGCAATGGGAAAGAGACTTTTTAATGAGAAAAAGTTCAAAAGTTTTGAATATTTTGATATTCGATTTGAATATGAAATTGATTCCAATGACATGAATTGAAATTATTTATGCATTATAAAACTAATTAGGATTGAAACAAAATTTTAAAAATAATTTATCTATATAAATAAATTATATGTAAATATAATTTTTAATTAAACTTTAATATTTTCACTCTTCATCAAAAAATGAAGCTTCAACAAAAAAATAAAAAAGATTCACCCTAATATAATATTGATATTAAAATATCAAAAAAAAGCTTAATTGTGTAAAATAAAATTATTAAAATAATAAAATATTATTTTTAATAAATGTTATCCATTAAATGGTGGAAAAATTACCTTTTAGAAAAAAATATCTTTTTATTATTAAAATTGGATATATTATTATCTTAATCATATACAAATTATTGGATGAATTTAAAAACATATTATGTGTTATAAAGAATATAAATGTATTTATTATATTTCAATAATAGTGATTAATTTTATTTATTAATATAAAATAACATTATGGGAATAAAAATAGTTTTTTTAACAAAAACACAACCTTTATATTCAATTTTTTTTACTTTATTTTTCTAATAAATTTAAAACCAAATAATTCAGTTTATAAAGATGTCTATAATATATTTTTATAATTTATTTCATCTCATTAATTTTCTCCATTCCAAGATGTATCTCATAACATTATCTTTATAATAATAATTTGTAGTTGTCTGTTTATGCTTGATGTGGAATATCTTGTGAGATATTGAACATTATGATTCTGTTTTAAAATATTAGGATGTTATAATCTCCCTCCAATATAATGAATTTCATCCTCATAATTTAAACATGGTATAAAATACTAGGGTTTTATATTTTCAAAATACCTTTCTTGAAATCCAACATCATAACAAGGTCAAAAAATCTAAGGTTTGAACAAATAGAAAGATAATTATGAAGGTCACCATAGATGAAGAATACTTGGTTTCTGGGTTGGAAAACATGTACATGGAAGATAAAATCTAACATTCAAGAACTAATAATGAGTGACATTGAACATGTTCCAGAGAATGTTGACTACTAAAAAAATATAAATATCAAATGGGTTAGAAGGCTATTTATTTTTATGGAATAAAGTTAAATGGATAAAATTTTGGTTCCAAAATTCTTTTCCAAAAATTGAGGAATTCTATTACTACATATACTAAGAAAAAAGAGAAACATACTTACTTGAAAATTATAATTTCATCCATTAATCAATTCTAACCAAAAACTCATCTTTTCTCCAAATGATTAGTATTACAAATGAATATTCATTCCTAAAGCATCAAAAAAACATCCACATATCCAAAATCCTTAAATGTTTAACTATATATTCCCCCTTTCAATATGAATTATCCACAACCAAAGTATTTACTAAAAATTATATTAATTTTCCAAATACAATAAACATTTATATGACTAAAAACAAATTTAATCTACAAAATTCTACAATAATACACAATGTTCATTATAGATTATTCAATAAATTATTATCCTTACAATTATTAAAAATGCTTTAGACTAAAATTGAAACCCAAAAATAGAAATTATTTGATCTCATAGTCTTCCAAGATAAATTTTATATTTACTTTCTAATAATACCAATTACTATTAAAGTCTCATAGATAAATCTAATTTCTATAATCATGTAATATTCAAGATATACTAGTCATTTCCATTAATAATTTAAACCACAATAAATTATATATGTTTCCAAATGATAACTCATCCTTTGTTTCTTGACTAAAAACCCATAGTATTCTATTTACCTAAATAATAAAAGGTTCCCAAAATAGTGTTCACCATTAAAAATAACATTAATACTTAATCACTAAGTAATTTAATAATCCCATTGTTACTAATATGATAAAAATGTCTTCCTAAAATTAATTTAACCTCTATCCATCATATAGTTATTGAAAAAAAAATCTTAATAATATTTAAATCACAAGCCCAATGGTAGGCGTTGCACCCTTATAGCCCTTCAATATTGGGTTCGATCCCCATGGCCTTAACAAAAGTGATGGGTTTTACTTTATCAAATAGATTCTCAGTTTTAGAAAACAATATTAATACAAGCCTTATAAAAATCCTAAATTGTAAGAAGAATATTAAAAATTAATATTAATTTATTTTAACATCAAAGGATATCTTGTACCATTCATTTTTCATCCCTAAAATTAGTTACCAATAATTTCCTAAATTTCAAAGATCATATAAACAAAATATAATATCAATTATTTTATACCTATGTCCACAAAATGTACTAGAATTTTTCCTCAATTAAAAAAATCATATCATTAAATTAGCAATTACATGTCCCTAAGTAATTATAAACTGCTTACTACTTTTCCAGGTTATGGATTAAATCAAACATATATTTTTTCAATTTATGAAAACAAAACCTTCCATAAAAAATAATTATTTATTCCATTATTACCATAATATTTTTCAATTACCACTTTATTGTAAATTTTAATACTCAATAAATTTCCACATCTTTTATTCAACATCCTCCTTAAAATATTAACCCCAATTCATCATCTTATTCTTTAATACTTGATTCCTATATCCAAAAATATATATTATAACATAATTACTGATGATTATCATCCAAAAAATTATTGAAAATATGGAACATAAGAAAAAAATACTTTAAATATAGATATTATTATTTATTTGATATCCCCATTATATTCGGAAATGATGGGGAAAATATGTAATGTAAATGATCTTGTCCTTTGTGGAATTTACCTTTTCAATATAAATGATAAAGTTGTGACATTAAAATAAAATGGAAAAGGTTCCATGACCCATAATATTTTTGGATAAAATAAATGGTGTTACTTAAGTCAAATGGTTTCTTCTAGGTAATTTGAATACTATAAAAGTAGTTAAAGTCAATTTAATGATCTTTTTTAATAACTATTACAATCAAATCATCGTGAAGGGATAAGAATATTTTTAAATATCACATTAAGTATATCTTGATAAAAGATCATTAATATGTTTAGAATAATACCACTAAACATGAAATAAAATGTTACATGTTAAAATGAAAATAGCTCTTTAAAATATAATACCCATAGATACTCTATAATAATTTCACCTTCAAATCCTTTTTACTAAAATGTAATACCTTTATAAATCCAATATTCAAATTAAATTTATTAATCTCCTAGATATAAACCACTTACAAAAATGGGTTTCTAATAAATTGACCTTATAATATTCCTTAAAATACTTAATCCATGGTGAAATCTATAACTTTTCATATAACCTTATAAGGAAACATACTTATATCCAATGTTGTATAAATCATGTTATAATACTAACTATAAAGACTATACCTTAAACATTACATATTCAAGTTATATTTAAAAATATGAAAAAATTTCTTTCCAAAAATAACTTTTACGTATATGGTTTTTGAGAATTAGGACAAAATCATGAAAATTAAATCTTTACACTACAAGTGGACATGTAAACTCTGTATAAAATTTCCCACCAAATGAAAAAAAAATTATATAAAACATGTTTTATTTTCATGATATATATTCAAACATTTCATATCATATTCATCATTTTCGTTGTCTTCCTTTACCCCATTTGAATTTTTAAAAAAATTGGGATGATCATAAAATCCTCAGTAAGGGACATAATGAATGGAAAATGTTTGTCTAGTTAAAAACATTAAAACCAATGAAATAATAGTCTAAACACCAATTTTCATCAAGATATTGAATAAAATTATTTTTCATGAAAACACACACACCTTTATCTCAATAATAATCATTACAACCCATAGATTACAAAAGAAAACACTATTGGAATCATAGAAAATCAAATTCAAAAAACGTTTTCAAAACCCTTTTTAAATGAAATAAACATATTTCTCACATCCAATATTATCATTATCTAATTTATTAGAGATATATAATGGGTATCAACCAATGTATAGGTTTTTTCGATCTCATAAGTGTGTTTTACTAGGTCTTAACCATTCATATATGATATATCAATCTCACTAGTTAAAAGTAATGGGATATAGACCGTTGTATAAATGGAATGACCAATATGGTCAACTTCCTTATCAAGAGTACACAATACATTAGAAGTTATAACATATCCACCAATCCATGTTTTGTCAAAAAACCAACCATAGTCGCTCTATCATGTAACCAACCACTATTGGTTTACCAAGTAACCACCCATCATTGGTTTATCGTATAACTATTTTTCATTATTGTATCTCATAACCACCCATCATTGGGTTTTCAAGTAACCACTATTCATTGGTTTATCATGTGACCACCAATCATTGGTTTATCTGGTGACCACCTATCATTAGTTTACCACATAACCTCCAATATTTATAAGAAATTTCTAATAAATATAATATAAACAAAAATCATAAAATATCACATAAAAACACACCTCGGTAAAAGTAATCCTTTTAATTATAAATCACTCAATTTGACAAATTGCACGCATAAAATGAAAAAAAAAATCATTAAAATAATCCATATAATATTTTAATTTATGCTTCAAAATATTAAATAGATAATAATGATAGATATTATGTTTAGGCTATATATGTAATAAATAACATTATTTCTGTATATTTGTTGAAAAATTTACAAAAAACAACTTTTAAAAAATGACAAAAATATTTAATTTAAAACCATTTTTAAAAATATAAAACATAAATTTAAATTAATGTAAAAGATAATAGTAAAAAAATTAGAAATAATTTTAGAAAACATAGACATGGATGAAAAAAAGAGTTTTAAGTGTAACTTTGAAAAGATAATTTTATGAATAATTACCCTTTTAAATATCATATCATTGAAGTGATAATTAATAAAATGAATAAAATATGTGTATCTAATATAAATCTATATAAAAACGTGTAAAACCACATAATATATTCAAAATTAATTTCATAAATAATTTTATCATGGATTAATCAATGGAGTAGTAGACTGACCTAAATAATGATAATTAGGCTACGAATTCCATTACACATTGAAATCCGTCAGATATTACTCAACATAAAAGTATTAATTTAAAATTAAACAATAATAAAATAAATATTATGATATTCATGAAACTATATATTAAATGGTAGTATATACACCCCAAAATATAAATAAGTATTGAATAAGGCATATATCTCATAGAATTAAGATTTAGATTTGGAACACTTACAAAGTCTGTATCATTGAGGTGAGAATTAATTAATGGGATGCTAATGAATAAAAACGTTATATACAAAAAAATATATGTGTGAGTAAAAAATAAATAACTAAAAAGTATATTACATATATAATAATGGAATAATATAATAAACAAAATCTGTATAACCAAACAAATGGAAATTCAATTAATAAATCCATTACCTCACATTCAAATTCCATCAGATGTGTTAAAATATATTTAATAATGGTTTAAAAAATGTTATTAATTTATTATGAAACAATATTAATATTTTTAATACCTTCTATGTCATTTTAATAACATTATACCACCCATTAGTTAATAATATTTCATTACATACACTATTTTTGGATGCATTCAATTCATGGTTTAATGGTTAGTGAATTTGTGTAATATTATGGATATTAATAAAAAATTAGAATACAACTGTAAAAGTTGAATTAAATAGTATTGATCCAATTATAACTATATAAATATTTCCATTCTACATCTTTCTTTATTTTATTATGATGGTTCAATAGAAAAAATGATAATGATAAATGTTTAGTTTATTTTAGTGGGTTTTCCAAACACTGGGAACCAGTTTCATTTTATTTTATATTATGAGTATATATTAGTTAGATAAGATGTAATAAATTATTATATATATATTAAAATATTATTTAACCATAACTAAATTTTTTTAACCATCAATGAAAGAGGAAATGAAAAAAAAATTATTTATATAGACAGTTAACAACCGTAATTTGGAAAATGGTTTGGATTATTTGAATAAGAAGATATGATAAATGAAATGGATATGATATATTCCACTATAAACATAACATTATATTATATAAGTGATTTAATAGATATCAATATTTGATGGATTAAGGGGTTTAGGATTAAATAGAATAAGAAAAAAAACAAGAGAGGTTCTTTGAGAAAATTACCTCTTCAATTTCACCTCCTTAAAAGAACCCTTGCAGACCATGGATATGGTTTTTAAGGAGACAAATAATACATGGAAATGGGTATAGTAACTAGTATAAGGTTTTTCAGATCTTAATAGTATTTTCAAGTATTGTGAGGTGAAATTGGGTGTAGATAGGTTGTATTTGTGCTTTAGGAGAGGTGGTTTTATGTGATTAAATAATTATTGTCTTATATTTAAATCCAAAAACATTGATGTTTAATTAATTAATAGGAATTTTCGTCATAATTACTATTTTATATTTGTTTTATGGAAATTGAGTACCACAAAAATCCATTAAAAGGATTATTTTTTCAGTATTTTAAGCCTTTACCTTTTCATATATACATAATTCATTTTTTTACCTACACAATCATAAATAATTCTTCTATTATAGTGTCATGTGAATGACTAAAAATAAAAATAAACATAAAATATTATATGTACCTTATTATTCCAAATATAGAATACATTTTTTCAAATTCGATTTACATATTTGGAAAAATTAGCTTGAAAATTAATCCCACATACACAATGGTAAAGTGGGGTTTTAATGTTAAATAGTTTAAAAGTTTTCAATTTTTTCATATCCAATTTAAATTTTAAATTGATTTCAATGAACTAAATTTTATTTATTTAAAATATAGTATTTATATTTAAATAATATAGATGAGAATGTAGTTTTAAATTAAAATTTATTAGTTTTAACTATTCATTAAAAAGTGAATCTTCTCCGATAAATAAAAAAATCTCACCCAAAGATAGTTTTAATATTAGTACTTCAAAAATAATGTTTTTTAAATAATATTTATAATACTTGAAAAATTATTTTTTAAAGAGGTTACAACATTAAAACTTGGAAAAAAAATCTTTTAGAAAAATACAATATTCTTTGACTTAAATTGGACTTATAATTATCTTAAGCCTATAAAAATTATTGTATGATTTTAAAAATATTTTGTTGGATATAAAAAATATAAATTCAAAAAATATACTTCAATAATAGTGATTAATTTAAGATATTAATATAGAATTCATTTACTAGAATAAAAATACTTCTTTAATACAAACACATCCTTTATATTCAACTATATTATATTTTAATTTTTAAGTAATTGATAAAAAAATAAATAATTTTATAAACCTGTGTAAACTATATTTTTATAATTTACTTAATCTTATTCATCCACACTATTACAATGGCTAGGTGATAACTATCACATTAAAATAATAATATTTAATGCTTTTTAAGCTTGATATGGTGTATTGTGTGCGTTATTGAACATAGTGTTTCCTTTTAAAAATGTCAAGATGTTACATTTTCATCATGTCAATTATGTCTTTAATTATTCATTCCAAAAAACTAATAATAATAATTATTTTTATCCAGATTTATATCATTATCATATATATAGATTGATCATAATTTTAGTTTATTGTAGAATTATTCATAATGTTACTCTTTCCATATTATGAATTCGATGCTTCTATTTTTTTATGGATTTTGTTATATGTTTCGCTTAATAATAATTTCATATCAAATGTTATTATGTTTCAATTTCCCCAAGTTATGAATAAAAGTCTTACATTTGATATGCCTTGAATAATAACATGATTTGGGGATTTATAAATGATGTTAAATACATATAATGGATTAGGTATATTATTACATGGAAATTCAAGAGATTAAAATACCATCTCCTAAGAATGTTTATTTAAAAAAGATGCAAAGAGACATAGTATAAAACACCCACCTCCAATAAAAAAAGATTGCATGTCATATTATGATAAATCATCTTCATGAGTAAATTCATCAGTAGTTTCCAATTCAGAAGGAGTGATAACATTTTTTAAGTACTCAAACAGCTCATCATTAATCATTATTAATGTCTTTGAGAAAAATCTGGTCGACATCATCCTTGTAATGTTGGAGTAATCCTTCCACATCCTTCACCACATGTTTCCTTGTCAAAAAAGGTGAAATTATTCCACTAACCAAATACTTTAGAATACTATTGAAATATTTTAATCTCATCATTAAAATTAGTGAATTTTGTTACCAAAAAACTCTCCCTATCCTTTGGATGTTGTACTAGCATATATGATCCTATTTCATACACAAAATCATGACCCATGAAATGGGAAAGTGTGTTAGAATCCTCAAAACCCAAGTATCAATAACCTTCACCAATGACTTGGCCATAAAAGGATGTGTACTCTATTTCAGCTTCACCTACTAGTTAAAAAGAAATAGGGGCTTCACCATTTCATTGACCATCATAGACTATATCCCTCACTATATCTTCACAAATTGGTTTTAAATTAACCTCCCTATCCTCATTACCATACTCTAGATCATTTGGTAGATGTTCAAAATGATTACCCAACTCCATACTTTCCATTTCCTTTTGAGGACTTTCCACAAATGAAGAGTCTCCAAGTACTGAAGTGGTCCTATGTACTCCCTAGTAAACCTTCAAATATCATTTTAACATATCAGAAATAGCATTGAACATCGGATCAGGAGGTAACACCATTGGTTGTTTCAGCATCACACCATCACCCAAGCTCATAGGTACATCCCCCATGCTAGTTCCACCACTACCTAAGACATCTTCCACATGAGGTTGTGAGGTCAAAAAAATTTATTCGTTCAATTGACCATGTAGTTGTTATTTCCCATGAAGACTCAGGTGATCCACTAAAAAGCCATTAAAAATAAAAAATATAACATTCCCCTACTCTTTCACCCACCTTCTCAATGACCCTCTATGGAAGACTAAATCCAAATTGCCTAACTAGTTTCAAGAACTACAAAAATCTTCCCATGACTCAAACATAAAAACCTTCCTCCACTAGAATTCATGTCCATCAGTAATCTGAAAAAAAATTTATTAGAGGATTGGAAACGTCATCCTCTACATAGATGTAGGGGAAATGTGGTTACACACAAATTCTATTTTGCTATTGGTACATAGGTTATGACCGACCAAATTCCCAAAAATACACAAAATCGAATGTTTCTTTATGGTAAGTGAAATACTACAAAAACGTACCCAAACCACTATATTCGGATTATCTCTCTGCATGTGGAATTCAAAGTTCCATATAAGAGGATAGAAAACGAATTCATCACATATATTAAGATATTTATACCAAGAATAAATTTGGAATTCCATTGATCCAAACAGGTTCATGATGTGCCTTCAATCAAGAAGGCCAACGACTGCATGATCATGTAAATACCTTTCTTCAAAGATGAAATGATCGAAAACATCAATCGATGGGTGTCACTGATAAAATCCAGCCTTTAGAGTCATGTTTAATAGCTCTAAATCATTAATGAACTCCAAAGGCACTAAAGAGATTTGAGGTGAACCAATGTATAAATCTAGGATATTCTGACGTTTCATAATCCACAGAAATGGGGGAGGAAATCTATATTTGAGATGGTAAAGAAGTTGGAACGACATAATAGTGGATTTGAATGAGAATGAACTCCCCCTGTGATGGGGAGTGGGGATTCAGGATCTCTGTCATCAGTTTAAAGGCATGGTCGCACTATATTCATATACAGTTAGAAAGGTTCCCATTAATTAAGAAATATGTGGGATTAAATTTTTCATTTTTTTACATAATTCTCAAAATATATAAACTAAAATGGTATTTGGAATGGATGTAATTTGATTTTTTCTATAATTCATTTCATTATGGGATAGTTTTGATGAATAATCTATACTCGGTATCGAATAAATTATGAAAAGAATGTGTTTATAATAATCAGATTGAGGAGTCTGTATTTTCAGAGATGTAGTTGGTATCAGTGTTAGGTTTATATAACATTTCAGAATATGATGTTTGTTGAGGATAAGGTTTTATAAGATAAGTTTGATCATAAGATCAATATAATTTGTATCCCTCTAGGATAGTATTTTATTTAACATGAAGGTAAAAATGAATATTTTATTTGGGTATTAGGATAAGATAATATTTATGAAAATCCTAGGGAAAATTCCAAGATATAATCCAATGTATATGTTATAATACTCAAATGTTTTCAAGAATTAATTACATGATTTTACTAATAATGGAATCCTTTTCTAGATACTATATATGGATGTAGGCACTGTAATATATGTTCCTGGGGGTAATAAACACAAAAATGGCTTGTTTGGTATTAACTCAATCATCACTCGGTGCACAACAATGAGAACAAACTATACACCATATTTGTCACACCTAAGGGATATGATTTTTTTAATTCACTTTATCATTATGAACCATTATGAATGATTTTAATATGTATATGTTAGATGACCTAATATGAAACTAACCATGGATAGCAGAAATTAAAATGTAGATATTGAAATGTTATGGTAAATATTTATCGATATGTTATTTAAAGTATAAAGGATAAATTATATTTTGAGATAATATATTTAATACTCTAAAATGTTAAAATATTACTTCCATTAAACAAATCAATGTGTACAATAGATTACTCTATTAAAAGTAGTGAGCATAAAATAATGTGATATATTAAGATAAAATAAAAATATTTTAGTATGACTATAAAATCATAGGTATTGAATTAGCATGAATGAATGGGATTATTTGTTTTATCAAATATATCTATAAATAAAAAATTGATACTTTTAATATGATTGAAATTAATTTATTTTACCTTTAATTAATAATATGATCCTATATTTTTTGGAAAATTAATTTTCTAAAAAAAATACATTTATGACATATTCATTTATATTTCAAGAAACATATGATCAATGATAAATTATTTTTTATCTTAATAATTGGATAATACTGATTTCTTCGATGAATGATATGAAATAATAATAATAATAGTTCATATTTTAGTATGTCATCTTCCAAAATTGATTTCTCATTATATATTATGATTTTATTCAGAAATTGAATTTAATTTTTTTTATTATTAAATTAATTATAATTAAATCAGTTTTTCATTTATCAAATAAAAATTAACAAAGAATTAATTTTTTATCTTTTTATAATCTTTATGGTTTTTAGTTGAAAAATAAACACTGCAAAAAACATGCAAGTTGTTGACTTTTTCATTCAATAAGAAATATATATAATATTTAAAAGCTATTTAGTTGAAAAATTATGAATCAATGGAATAATATTATGCATTTTTGAAATATTATTTGATATTATAAATCATATTTCATACATTTTTACAATTAATTGAAATTTTAAATTAATAATAAACTAACCTATTATGTTTTTTTATTTTAGAATTAAATTCACACACCATTATAAATTGTATTTGATAAAATAATATTCAAATTTTATATTAGAATTATCAAATTAGGTAAAAATTTTAATTTTAAACTTTTTCAATAAAATTATTTACTAATTTTAGGAAATAATTTCCAAGGTAAAACTAAATTAGGATAAATGTTAAAAGCATACAAAAAATGCCATAGAATAATCAAATAAATATAATTCAAGTTGTTGTTAAGGTGTATATAGACCCATAATATTTTTCAAATATTATTGTTTTTTTTGTCTTGCAACAGTTGAATAATAGACAAACATTATTGAAAATGAAAGGGTAAATTCCAAAACAACTCTTCAATCACTTAGAAAATGGTGACAGCTTAACCACTTCAAGACATAGCTATAAATAGAATTTATCCTTGAGACAATACGATTTTATCCTCCAAGAACCCGATACTATATTAAAAATACTTTTCACCATTATTTTTTATAATGACTATATTTATGAGGTGAATTCTCAGGGTAATTCGAGTCCATAGCTTGGGTATTTTCTATTACATAGATTTTCCCCTTATTTATATTCTTTTAAAAAAATTATTACATCATTATTATAGTAATAGTTTTTTAATTTTATACTTCAATGTTACTATATTAGTATTATTATCATTTTTATTCATATTTTCTATCCATTAAGAATACGAATATTGTTCATGAATTGAGCGGATCGCCTCCTCCATGATGCAACATGTTTCATTTTCCTCCACCACCATTCACGGTTGGAAACATGGATAGGATTATAGAATAAATATTATTTTATGATATTATTATGTCACTTTAATTTCAAATTGTAGAACCTATTAATGATATGATCATAAAAAGATAATCGTTAATTTAATTATTTAAAATAAGTGTGAATAGAAGATAATTATTTATTCTAATCATGTGAGATTTTTGTATCCATTGTTTCGTATTATACATACTAAAAATTATAATATACCATAATAATAGAAACAAAATAATATCATTATGTTTGTAGTATAATTATGTTACACTAAAACATCCTCTTAATCATTCATTAAATCAGTGAATGTCCTTGTTTGGGTCTCTTTAACAATCTACATGAATAATAATATGACTTTATATTATGGATGACAATGAAATATAATTTATGGGGGTAATATTATATTGAGGGGTAAAAAAATATCAGGTTTTGTTCGAGATATTTTATTTCAGTATCAAATTCATCAATTAAGAAAACACCCTCCCTTAATCACAAATCCAAAAAAAACATTTTTATTATCGATTCCATCATAAATGAAAAAGACTAAACCACCCCAAAAATAAATTTTGAAACATAATTAATGTTTTTAAAACATTTATAACAGTATCATTAAAAACCTATTACTAGATAACTTTGAAGGAATAAGGAATACATATACAACTATTATGTAAATAGTGAAAACAATTAAAACTATAAACTCCAAATATTGAAAATCAGCATAATTCATATATAGAATAACTATTTATTAATGTTATAAATTAAAATATATCTAATTATGGTTATTTATTAATTTATTAATGTAGATTTGTGTCATACATGAGGTTAGAAATTCACATGGGAGTTAGTGTAAGTTGTAAGGGTTTTATTATAAAATTCCTATCTATTATACTTCTATGGTGTTATGCTCCAAATTTAATATATGTGGAGTAAAAACATCTTATTAGAGATATAATAACATGAAATTAATTTTGTTAATTTTTTTACTTTCAATTATAATTTGAATATTTCATTAGGTTTTGATTTTACTATTACACAAGCTCTAAGGGTTTTCTTGGTCTCAAATCTGATTATTTAATCATAATACATTTTTTGAGCCATTTTATAGTTTATGGTGTATTATATTCCCTTATATATATATATATTGATCATAATGATTTCATTTAATGGGGTTTAATAGACAAATCATGTTCCCTTATTCATGTTTCTATTGATTAGGTTGCTTCCCAAAAGTTATGATTTTTGGTAACTCAATTTCTGTTCATAGTGTTTTGATCATCCTTTAAACTTATTTGGTATAAGTTCGGTACATTATGAAAATTTATTGTACTATGTTGTATTATATAATTGTTTTATAGGGATATAATGTATTTATAAATAAATCCTTTAACAATTATTTTTCACCACTTGATATATGTTGCACGTAATTGATATTTTTATCTCAAATATTCTTATTTGATTTATAATGTTTATTATTGAACATTATCCTGCTATAATGATATTCTACCACCATAATATTTAATTATATGTTATTTTATTATCCACCATAGAAAAATTATTTTTTAATAAAAATATGGATGAAATATTATTTTTACAATGTGGGTATTCAAAAAATATAATTTTTAGTATTTAAACTTCCCCTTTCATAACCAAATTTTTTGGATCTAAATTCCCCATAAAAAAATTTATATCATATTAAAGGCTGAATTATTGTATATTATGTTAACAATAATAGTTTTAAAATAATTTTGACTTCCCCTTTTGAAAATTTTTTTTTGAGGTGACCTTTAATTTCCTCTTTTGCATCAATATTTAAAATAATTCTGAAAACTCTTTTAAGATTTCAATTCCATTTCCCTTTTAATATTAAAAATATTTACCCTAATATGGTTTTTGTCTCACTATTTATATAATATATATATATATATGGGAATGAACTCATAATACGAAATAGTATCATTCAAGATCCCTTATTGGGTGGTATTTTTCAAGCATTTGTTTCATGGTTATTTTTTATTTATTTCAACATCCTTAAAATTTTCATTCTATACACTGGGGATATGTTCTTTTGAAACCATCCAATATCTTAATATGTATTGATTATTATCTTGTAATTTAATTATTTAATTAATCATACAATCATTCCTCTATATGGTGTTTACATCACATTTTACATAATTCTGCTTTAATAATGGTCACATAGAGAGAATGTTATTCTATCAACATTGGGGAAAGTGTTAGCATTAAGTGTATTTTTATTTAAATATGGCTGATTATTGGATGATAGAATCTATATTTTCTTACCATTCATCTTATTTCTTAGGGTATTTTGTTATTTTGTTATACCTTTTATAGACATGGAGAAACATTTCAACATACCATATAGTATTATTCCAATATAGTCAATTATTGGAAAGTTGAATATGTATTGTTTGACCATCCACTTTCGTTCTCAGTATGGGTTATGACCACATTACCCCACTTATTAACAAGGGTAAAAGTGGTATATTTATTAATAAATATTTATGGAAAATTTATATTAATATGGTATTGTATTCTTTGTTAAGTACATCATAAATATAACTTCTTTTTTAGAAAGAGTTTCCCAAGGAAATGGTTTTGAAAATTATTCTTAAATTTTATAATTAATTAATTGGAATTATTTATGTGAATATTCTTTACCATGATTTTATTGACCCTTTATTTATAATCTAGTCACTTGAGACAAAATAAGTTTTATTATTTGGTGTATGCCTGCAAAATCCATCAAGATATCATGTTTGTGGTCTCGATTACAAGTAAAAGACTTATAATAAGGCCTTAATAATAAGTTTTTTTATTTGAAATTAAGAATCCCAACAGTATGAGTTAAATGTTGTTGAAATACATGTTTTCAGTTATTATTGTGGATATATAATTCTCTCAGTTTTATTTTGATTATGGAATCATTTTGTTTAACTAATCCTACCACGATATGTCATCCATGTTTATTCCACGATTGATCTAGTTGAATTGTTTCCTTTACTAATTCTTTAACCTCTCACCTTATGTATCCATTTACGCAATGTATATAAAAAATTATTATGCATGACATGATTATAAGGATAACAGATTTTAAATAATATATAAGAAATTTTAATTATACATTATTGTTTAGGTTTTTTCACATATAGTGTGCAACATTTTTACTTGAAAGAATGAATATATAATTTGTTAGATTATGTATTTTAAACATTTTTTAATTATATAAACCTAAAAAGATCCTCCTAATGTAATAGACACAAATATGTATTTATATTTTATAATTAAGGATGGTTTTCTCTATTATTTTATTATTGGTATAGTGTTTTATATGTAAATTATGTGTTTATGAGTATAATATCTCATATTGTGGGTTTGGGGTGTCATGGTTGGTTTCAATTGCATGTTTTAGATAAAATAAGTTCTTAGTAATCTTGTTAAGGATTATTTAATGTTTTATATGTCGTTTTTTATCATAATACATAAACCTTTTGAATAGTATATGATTTTATGCTATAGAAATAATAAATATTTAAGTTCGAAATTAGGATTATAGAACTATGGTAAAAACCCTCTGAATAAGACTAATTATTGTATAAAATTATAATTTTTTTCTAAATTATGGATTATATGGTTTTACTTGAATTAATAGCTCTCTAGATACTAGAAATAGGATATGAAAATGGAATAGATCCACCTTGGTAAATCATCACAAAAAATGTTGGTTTAGAATTTACTCAATCATCACTCTAATGTAAAGTGAGGTGGCCTAATATTCCACACCATTATTGACACTAATAGGGGATATTTTGTTTGGATAATCATGTTCTATTTATAAACCTTTATAGAGGATTTAAGGTTGATATTAAAAAAATTGGTTATAGAACCTAACAGAAAAATAACCTTGTTTAACCAATAACCAAACAATTAGATTCATAAATTGATCTAAAAGTATCATATTTCAAAAAAATGCATTCATACAGAGATTAAATAGTTTTATTAACATTTTCATATCCATATTTTTGATGTTATCATAAAAAATTTAGTATTATTATTTTAATAATATAGTATCATTTATATGTATCATAGAAATATAGGGATCTAGAAATAGTTTTATAATATAAATGAATAAGGAAGTATGCATAACTAGTTAATAATTTTATTATACAACTATATTATGAAAAAAATGTGATTTTTTGTTTCTTAACTACGTTAGAATGGTTTATATCTAAATAAAAATTAAATATTGATACTATTATCTATTTTTATTAGTGATTTATAATCATTTATTATATTCTGGTATATTCCAAAAGTTAATATGTTTATGTGAAACATATAAGGATTTTTATTCAATAGTTCATATTTAAATGTATGGGAAAGTATATTTAATTGTTTCAGAAACCTTGAAATGTGATTTTATAACAAGAATATATATTTATAATCATCTAAAATTTTAATAAAAAGAAATATTTTCAAAAGGAATGATAATAAAAAAAATGTTGTTTTAATAATATAATAAATAACATATATATATTTTGTAAGTTTTACACATTAATTCATATCTATAAAATATATTTCAGTTTTATTTATGAAAATAAATTTATGTAATAATATAAATTAATATAATTACACATTAAAAAATAAAATAATAGTAATAAGGTATCTTAACAAATGAAAAAAAACTGAATTTGATTAAGAAAAACATCTAATTCTATGTCAAATTATACATTAGTTTTTTAATGATAAAATAATCATTTAATTTTTTTCAAAAAAATACATAATTTATTGGTTTGTTATATTCTAACCCGTTTAATAATTATTTTTACATTATAATTTTTTTCTTACTTATACTAAAATTCCTTTTTTGAATTTTTCAAAACAAGAATTGCTAGACTACAGTATCCTTAGAAGATACTATAATTCCCTGGAGTTCAAAAGTAGATTTTGTAAGTCCTATATGCTTCAAAAAAGTTGATAGGTTTTAGAATATATGTTTTTATAACTTAATATACATAGATCATGTAATTATTTTTAACCAAATTTCTTAATCCATAATGTTATCTAAACTATTCTATTGATACCAATTGTGAGGCCCTAGACCCATGCTTTTAGATTTGGTGAAAAAAAGTTATATATTTTTTATTTAATATGTAACTAGAAAATATAGAGTCGTTTATATCTAAGAAACATTTCCAATCAATGATTTGTAGTAAAAGGAAAATTATTAAAAATTATCATATATGAAATAATAAATTAAAATATAGTGATTGAAAGATTCTCACGCTAGATCCTTATTGAATAAAAACACCATGAAAATGTTATGTGATCTTCAGATAAATTTATACAACATAGGGTGGTTATTATTTCTTATTAAGGTGTCTTTTAGAAATATAGTGAAAACCCTTTTTTAATATAATTGTACCTTTTGATAATAACTTTGAAAATAAACTTTATAACAAAATTTGAAAATAATTTTGAAAACACATCTAAAAATAAATTTTCAAAAATTATTTTGGATAATAATTTTAAAATACTGATGCATTTGAAAACATAATTATACCTTTGAAAATAAAAACATAATTTGATAAAATTATAATAATTTTGAAAAATACTTATAATTCTTGGAAAATAATTACTCTTTAAATATGCTTTTAAATAATCCTGTAATTGTTTATAAATTTTTTTCTAAGCATTGGAAAGAAACCATAGGGCCACATGAAAAATGTAAATTTGTCTTTCTCTACCCACTATCTTTAGGTATGGGTTGAATCCCCACATCCCTTTAATTTTTTCAAGTCAAAGTGCAAAATTGTTTATAAAAACATTTTGGGAAACTTTATATAAATATATTCCCATAATTCTTCAATTTAAAAGAATTATAATGTATTCATAAATATATATATATATATATATATATATATATATATATATATATTCACCGATGTTTTAGCATAAAAACATTATAATTAATTCATGCATTTATATAGATATACATATACATACTTTCTTGTGAAAAAAAATTTATAATTTGAGAAACCAAATCACATGTCAATGAATATTTTAAAAATATTCATGAAATGATAAATAATATCTGGGTATTTTAAACATCATACATACCCTCATTAAAAATATTTTATTGAAAAGGAAATAATTTGTAAATATTTATAATTTAAAACTCATTATTGAGTAAGATAATTACATACACATTTAGTTAATTCAAAATATGATGGTTTATATGTAGAATATTTTTGTAAATGTATCAACCATTTACATAAAATATTTCCAATTTTAAATTTCAATTCATATAATATATATATATATACATATAATATTCTTTTAATAAATAATCATAATAAAAATCAATTATATAAAACACTTAAAATTATAAAAATTTTCATTTTTAAGTAATGAATTCTATCCTTGGATATATATATATAACATGAAAACTATATACAAACTATAAGAATAATTTTTTGTTACATAAAATTTAATGGGGTTTAAATTAAATCATTGATGTTGAATAATTTTTAAAAATGAAATTATGCCTATATATATTAAAAATAAATTTATAATTTATTTCTTTCATAATTATAACACTTTAGAAATGATTGTAATACACATTTAACTTAAAAATTATAATTATTAAAAACATATATTTTTATATAAACATGGAATATTGAAAGACATAAATTCATGAAAATAATATATTATACCCTTACGAAAAAAGGAGTTCTTGAAATTAAACATACTATTTTAGAAATCTTTAAAAATTAATATTATTTTATATATTAAAGAATCTGTATACTTAAATATAATGTGAAAATACTTCCGCACCTTAAAATTAATAAACATATAATATAAAGATAATACATACATATAAGTTTTGAAGAACATAAACTTTATGTATGAAAATAATATATACACATAATTATTTATTAAAAAAATTAATTCCCCTTACTTAAATATAAATTAAAAACACCTCTATAATTTAAAATTAATAAAATCATAATTTAAAAATAATACATGCATGTATTTTTTGAAGAATGTAAACTTTAAGATTTAAAATAATGTTTATACATTAATAGTTACATCCAAACATAAATATTGGTATATAAAAATACATCCAAAATTTGATGTATATAATCACAGAGTTTAAAATTAATACCTATATATAAGTTATGAGAAACATAAACTTGAAATAATATATATATTAGTTAAAAAATGGGTCCCCTTATAAAAATTTAAAATAAAATTATTTAATAATTTTAACACTTAATAATATGAATTTAATACATATATAAACATGGAATTTATAATTAGTAGATAAATATATTTATATCTATACATGAAGAATATAAACATGGAAATATTTTAAAATAAAATATACATAAAAATAATTCACCATTTTATAGAATTAGTTTTTTGAAATAAAACATATAATATATAGATTCATAAAATAAATATTGTTTTTTAAATAAAGAAAAGAATACGCTTAATGAAATATAAATTGAAAATAATTACATTATTTAAAATTCAAAAAAATTTAATTTAAACATAATGCATACATATATGTTTTTATGCACATAAACATTAAGTTTCAAATATATATATATATATATAGTTTTAAAAAATCCACATTCATTGATATAGGAATCCAAATGTGGTTTCCTTATAGATATTGGAAGTGGTGTCGAACAGGTAGAAGGCAGTGGCTTTAAATTTTCTTGATGTGGGTGATCAAACCAGTGGAAAGTTAATGGAATAAAAGGATAGGGTTTCATCTTGTCTTCATGTACTGTGAGGGGCATTATACTGATATCCAGTACAAAAATATAAAATGAGGTCCATTAATATAACATCTAGGTAAAATTGTGATTATAGTGAACCTCTAATTATAATAGACCTCAATTGAGGGTTTTTAAAACGCGTATATATTTACCGAACAAATTGTGTTCTAAAAGAATCAAAAATATTTTATGTTGGAATAGAAAAACCTGATCAACATTAATAATAAAAAAAATTAAATATTTCTTTATCAAAATTGATCATGAGTCAAGGTTATCCATTTGTAATATTCATAGGTTTTACATTGTGGGAGATAGGTCGATGATCATGTCTTTTCATAAAGAAAAAGAAAAACTTTTGTGTAATACATTATGCCTAGTTCTATTTTACGTTGGTTTTCTTGTACTAGTATATGGATAAGAAGAAGTCAATTGGGATAGTTGGTAGCTTCAACTTAACTTTAAGGAGAAGTGATGAACATTTAGGGGATATAGTCGTCCTGGGGAAGAGGTTGATCAGGAGAAGGATCAAACAGATGAGGACTTTTTATCTAACAATAATGATATAACTGTTGTTTTAAATAGCTAATAGTTTCCATACTTTTCGATCACACATTAAGATAAAACACAACTAGTTTCTCACATATATGCTTAGCCAAGGCACTAAAATGAGAAAATGAATAACTATCCTTATAAATGGGCCAATGCAAGAAACCTCACCTAACACATGCATATCCAAACAATTTGTTTCATAAATAATTCTAAAATATATCTTAAATAAAAAATTAACTTTGTTATGATTTCAATTATCTTATTTTATTTATTTTATTTTTACATTTTATCTATAACTTATAATATTTGAAATTACTTAACTTTTTAGTTTTTTTTACAAAATGGTTACTTTTATAATTACTATGTTTTATTTTTACTATTTTCCTATAATTAGTGTTTTAACTATGTCATTGTTTTTAAATTATTACATTTTAATATAAAGTACCAAATAGTCATTATTTAATAATTTTTTTCAACAAGTTTAAAAAAATAATTATGAGATATAATTATTCAATAGAACATATTTTTAATTTTTCAAAAAAAAATTACACTTAATTAAATAATACAGTTATTTTATAATAAGAAACAAATTATTTAATAGTTAATTTATATATTAAAGTTATAATATATTGAATAATATAAAAATAGATTTATAATCATCTAATATATTAAAAAAAGATATATTTTCTAATGTAATGATAATAATAGATTTTCTTTTAATAACATAATAAGTCAATAGTCATGACTTAGTTAGATAAACAAATTAATTAATATCTCTAAAATAATATTCAGTCTAATTTATTAAAATACATTTATTTAATAATATAAATTAGTATACTTATATATTCTTTAATAAAATAAATTTAATATTTTAACTAATCTTATAATAAAACCAAATATGATTGAGGAAAAAATCTATATCAAGGTTCAATTATAGTTTAGTTCATTTTAGTAAAAATAATTTAATAATTATTTATTAAAATGATTAATTTCATGGAGTTTTTATAAGAACTTTCTATCTCAATGTGGTCATGTGATGGAAACCCTTGAGTAGTAATGTAATGACCCTGACCCTCATGACCCCGTCCTTTGCCAATTATCGGCGTGACCGATCGGTGAGACCGATCAACGCGACCAATCAGTTTTTAAGCCATAATTAATATCTTAAAATCCTAAGAAACCTACCTATTTAATATCAATTAATCCAGTCATGTGTAACCACCCAACTGTGTGGAATAACCACGATCCGACTTCCAAGGCGTTCAAATTTCTTATTCCGCAACAACGGGATTTTATCTATATATCGCAGAATAAGTTCTTTTTCCCCTTCTTCCTTTTTGGTTGACCTCTCTCTTCTTCCTTGTTAATTTGAAGTCCTTTGTTACCGGGGCAAGTGGTGCACCTGTGTTGGAGCCTTGCAAGTCGCACATCCCATATTCCTAGGGCATGGAGAAAAACTTTGATCTTTGATCAATCAGGTAGGGATCACCCCCTTCGTCTCTCCTTACTGTGTATCATGCGGGGTGGGTATGCTTTCGCTTCTGAGGGGATTGATGAAACCCAAAGTTAATGAAGATAATAAACTAACGATAAAGAACTAAGGGGGTGTGATCGATGTTTTGTTGTAGTCGTTTGTGTCGATATATGTTGTGAATTGTATGGGCTTCTGCCCACTGAAAATCATGGTCGTTGGTGGTCTTTTTCTATGCACTAATAAAACCTTACTTCTTATGCTGGTCATGAATAGTAAATTGGTTAATTACTTATATTCAGCTAAATAAATTGAAAGCACCGAGATCAATAATTTTCTGTGATAACCCTAATTAAAGTACAACGGAATTGGAATCATGGGGTGTGTTAAATATTTTAAATATGAAAATACTGGCATGGGCCTGCTTTTTGGTGGTGGTAGTGGTTTTGTTGTTTTCATTCATAGGCCAATTGTTGAGTGATGTGGGTGGGTATGGGATCCCCGGTTGTTATGGATGTTCTGGTTATGAATTTGAGGCTGTGTGCTTACTTGATTATATCACAAATTGGGGAGGGATAATCTGTTGTTGAGAAAACGTTGGCTCCTGTATCTTGGGGACATGGGGTTGTATCTTGGGGTTTTCTTTGGTTCCAGTACTTCAAGGGATCTCACTTATCCCTTTGTTGTTGTGACATTACAAGAGAACCGAGTGTGAATGCTTAAATTGCTATTGGGTTTATTCTTTCCTTGGCTTGTGCTTATGCTTACTAGTTGCCCAAGTAGGTGCAGGAACTTATTTGAACATTTTTTTACAGAACATGAAACAAGGTTGGGACAAATTGGTTTTGGTTTGGTGTGAGTTGTGACTTGGTCATGGGTGCTGATTGTGTTCTTTAGGCTGGCTGAAGAAAAAACTAGATTTGGGTGAGTGCTTGTTATCTATACATATACTTGTAGTGTTTTGTTTCTTGTTCGCGCCACACCCAAGTTGAGCACTTAGTGCTAAACACCCCCATTTCAGAGGGGAGCATGTTTTTTCCAACACTTATAATAGTGTCTGGTTATTAGCTTCTTTCTGCTCCCTTTCCCGGATAGCCCAAGTATCTTCGGGCAGGCTGTGATGGCCTGAAGTCTATTATTAGCCCAAGAGTCTTCAGGCAGGGTAGTATGGTGGTTGGCCGAAGTGTGTACGGGCAGATGGTTTCCCAAGTGTCTTCGGGATGAGTCCCAAGTGTCTTCAGGAATGGAATTGGATCTTCTAGCCTAGGTTTCTTCAGGTGTGGCAGTGGTTGTTCTGGACTAGGTGTTTGTAGGCGTGGTTACGTGTGACGGTTGTGGCCCAGGTGTTTCTGGTTGGGGTTCTGCAGTGGGACTACGTGGGGATATAGCCCAAGTATATACGTGTAAGGTGTGGTTGTGGGAATGCGGTGAGAATGGAGAGATTAGTCTGATGCATAGTATGTCTTCAATAACTAGTGGAAAAGTGGTGCGGGGTACCCAAACATTGATGTGCTATAACTATACATTACTTTACTTGCGTTATTTGGGGAGTGTGCCTTGGTGAATCTTGGGTGGTTAGTTTCCTTGTTAAGTGCTCGATTATCTCTTTTCTCACATGGCATTAGTATGCCTCCCCACTTGTGCATGAGAGTCTTTGTTTTTTCCAACTGAGTATACTTGTATTCTCTCCCTACGTATATAAAACTACTTTCAGGTTTCTAGGAGGACTTCAGGGATCGCGTGGGACCATACTAGCTTGGACCTTTAGGACAGTTTCTATTTTTGTTTCTTTTTTTTTTTACTTGGTATCTTTTTACCTCTGGTGTTTTGTGACTTGTATCTTTACCTTTGAACATGTATGTGGGAATGGTTTATTTTCAGTCGTACTTGCACTTTTAGTTTTGGTGTTGTGGGATTAATTATATTATCTCACGATCATATTAAAATAAAGGTTAATGCCTTCCATTTAGTGAGTGATTTTATACCCTTGGCACTGGTTGCCACTCCGGGACCTATTGAAGGCGGGTTTTGGGGGTCATTATCTCTCCTTCAACTTAAAGAAGGAAGGGCCTGGAAATCTGCTGACCCTTCCTTCCTTTTGGTGAAGGTGGGACGTGACAGAATGTTATCAGAGGGGAAGTTGAGAGATAGGATGGAGTCTGGAGTTAGGCATAGTGAGGATCTCATGGGATGGTAGGGAAACAGTGTTTGGTGACCTTGGTGGGTGAATTAGGCCAGGGAAGACTGGCTAGGACACCGGGATTTTAGGGCCCCCCGTGATCCGATGCAAGGACTCTGGACCTACCAAATGACCAATTGAGGCCATGCTGATTACAGGGTAGAGACCCTAGGAAAGAGACATGCATCATAATGACTTGTGTTCTCGTGTTTCAAGGGTGTCTTGGGAATTTGGAATAAATAATAAGTTTAAGAAGTGTTAAGAATGATATTCTTCACTACTTGGGCTTAGGCATTCTTTGTTTACCTGGCAACTATGGCACCTGGAAGACGACCATGAGATGTACGGGCGATCGAGGCCCAGGAGGTTGACTTGGCTGATCAGCGGAGGGCTGATCGATAGGAGGAGGATGACCAGTGGCAGAAGACGCTTCGATCCTTCCAGCGATAGACCCTCGAGAAGTACGTGGGAAACACCTCTGACATGAATATGGAGGGCTGAGTGGAGCAGTTGGTGATAGCCTTCGGCTTGATTCGGGCTCCAACCAAGTACTGGGTTCCTCTGGAAGTCAGCCAGATGCGGGGAGCAGCACGTCAGTGGTGGATGCTCTACCTGGGAGAGATGAGAGAGGTTGAGGTGTCATGGGATGATTTCAAGAAGGAGTTCCTGGTGGAATTCCTCTCTTCTATGATGAAGGAAGATAAGTGGCAGGAGCAACTCTCTCTCCAGTAGGGGAGTATGTCGGTAAATGAGATGGGGATAAAGTTTAAGGATCTCCTCCGCTTTGTTCCGGACCTCTTTCCGGATGAGGAGTCTCAGGCGAGACGTTTAGAGGAGGCACTCTGACCCTCCCTCCAATACACTGTTACCCCCTTCACCTTACCAACATTCTTGGAGCTCCAGAAGAAGGAAAAGGTCATAAAGAGAATGCACACGCTGGGAAGGGTGTCACAAGAGGGGATTCAGCTAGGCCCATCAAAGGGAAAGGCTTTCAGCACCAGACCTCCCACATAGGGACCCTCTAGGTTCCGACCAGCAGGGAGCAGGCCACAGCAGTTCCAGTTCCGGTCCCCCGGTCCTGGCCCTTTCCCTTCAGGCCCAGGACCATGGTGTTTTGTCTGTGGGAGCCATGGACATCTCTGGAATTAGTGCCCAGACTGAGTTCAGTATGGCAGTGGCGGATAGGCCCAGTACCTACCTCAACAGCAGCATCCATCAAGGCCCTTCCAGCAGCAGCAGCAGGGGCAGCGAGCTCCCGCTCTTCCGAGGGCCGATGTTGCAGGGGGGAGGCCGACCTCAGGGCACTCCGCAGGGACCTCAACCAGGGCATGGTCGGGGAGGCGGCTGACAGTCGAGGGGAAGAGGATCTGGGTGTGGACAGTTTCACACCGTAGAGGCAGCAGTTCCAGTGGGGCTGGAGGTTGTTCAAGGTACGATCAGTTTGTTTAGTACTCTTGTTTACGCCTTGTTTGATACTGAAGCTTCGCACTCCTTTGTTGCACCTGGTCTGGATCATGCTCTGGGCCTAGATACCAAGATACTTCCAATGCCCCTGGTGCTGAGCACACTAGTCGGAGGTCAGACCTACTTGTTATATGTTTGTCAAGGATGCAGACTGATGATAGGGCCACATCAATCGATCAGGGATTTACTACTCCAACAGATACAGCCATACGATGTCATTCTAAGAATCGACCGGTTGTTCTCTGTGGGTGTCGTCATCGACTGCTTCCGATGAAGGGTTGTGTTCTCAGACTTGGGTGGTCGGAATGTTACTTTCACCGGTGAGCGGAGCAGTCAGAAGGGCAGCAGGTGACAGGAACCCCACCTCTCTTTGTTAGCCGAGCTGTCAATAGAGTCAATAGATACTGAGATGGTGGAGGTGCCAGGAATCATCATAGAGTTTATGGATGTCTTTCTTGAGGAGGTAACTACCCTACCCCCTCGACATGATATCGAGTTTGGAATAGACTTGCATCTTGTTGCCCGTCTGATTTTGATGGATCCTTACCGGATGGCACCTTCAGAGTTACGGGAGTTGCGGATTCAGATTGACGATCTGATGAAGAGGGGTTATGTTCGACCAAGTGCGTCACTGTGGGGTGCTCCAGTCTTGTTCGCAAAGAAGGCAGATGGTGGTATCAGGTTGTGCATATACTACTGAAGGTTGAATCAGGTAACGATCAAGAATCACTACCCTCTTCCGAGGATAGATGATCTTTTCAACCAGCTGAAAGGGGAAGGATGGTTCTTGAATATTGACCTGCGGTCTGGATATCACCAGTTGAGGGTAAAGGAGGGATACATCTCAAAGATGGCCTTCAGGTGCAGATATGGGCACTTTGAGTTCATGGTCATGCCTTTCGGTGTTACGAACGCCCCAGTTGTGTTCATGGGACTTATTAACTCCGTCTTCTGGGAGTATCTAGATCAGTTCATAGTCGTGTTCATCGAATACATCCTGATCTATTCATGATCAGAGGAGGACCACGCAGAGCATCTGAGGACGGTTTTAGGGGTCCTCCAACAGCACCAGTTCTATGGGAAGTTTTCAAAATGCATGTTCTAGATGTGAGAAGTACACTTCCTTAGGAACGTAGTGTCCGAACAGGGGGTAGCGGTAGACCCATCAAAGGTTGAGGCAGTTGTTTCTTGGGCAGTACCCAAGAACGTGGCGGTGGTCCGTAGTTTCCTCGGGCTGGAAGGTTACTATCAGAGGTTTGTACCCAACTTCTCCCGAGTTGCAGCACCTTTGACAGCCATGACCAAGAAGGACCAGGTTTTCGTATGGGGTGAGCAGTGCGAGGCAGCCTTCAGCTATCTAAAGGAGAAATTGATTAGTGCCCCAATGTTGAGGCTACCAGAAGAATGGGCGGCATATGAGGTGTTCTATGATGCTTTAGGGCAGGGCCTCGGATTTGTGTTGATGCAGTGACAAGGGGTGATCTCTTATGGGTCTAGGCATCTACACCCTCATGAGCGTAATTATGCCACCCATGATTTGGAGCTTGCAGCGGTCGTTTTTGCTCTAAAGTTTTGGCGGCATTACCTCATCGGAGAATTCTTTGTGGTCTTCACAGATCACAAAATCTTGAGGTATATCTTCTCCCAGCGAGACCTAAACTTACAGCAGCGAAGGTGGATGGAGTTCCTCCAGGATTACGATTTCAATATTTCTTACACCTCAGGGAAAGGAAACATGGTGGCTGATGCCTTGATCCAGAAGTCACAGAGGGATGCGGTCCAAGAGTCAGCAGACACTTGGAGGGAGATGGAGGAGTTGGCTGCCCTTCACCTGGATGCGAGGATGGATAGTGGTAGAGGTTACCTGTATCAAATGACAGTACAGTTTTCTTTGTTACGTCTGGTGGAGGAGTCTCAGTGGGGAGACTCAAAGTGCGAAGTGATGCGTGACCGAGTTGACCAGGGAAATGCTCTGAAAGGGTGGACGTAGGATGGTCAGAACCGGATGCTTTTCCAAGAAAAGTTGTTTGTTCCAGAGGTGATGCACGACCAAGTCCTTAGTGAGTTTCACAAATCACCCCTAGCAGTGCACCCAGGAGTTTCCAAGATGTACCAGGGTCTGAAGATACAGTTTTGGTGGCTCAGAGTAAAGCGGGAAGTGGAAAAGTTTGTGGCCAAGTGCCTAGTGTGTCAGCAGGTGAAGGCTGAACACCGTGATCCAGGCGGGTTGTTGAAACCTTTAGATGTCCCCGAGTGAAATTGGGACGATATCTCGATGTATTTCTTCACAGGACTACCCAATGTCCAAGGAGGCTACAACGCCATATGGGTAGTAGTGGACCGGTTGACGAAGTCGGCTCACTTCTGGGCGATTAAGGAGTCGAGTGGAGTGGACGCTCTAACACGGAAGTATGTGGACGAGGTAGTGTGGTTACATAGAGTTTTGAGTTCCATAGTCTCGGACAGGGATTCAAACTTTACCTCATGAGTCTGGATGGGATTTCAGCATTCTTTTGGCACTCGTCTACATCTAAGCACTGCTTTCCACCCCCAGACAGATGGGCAGACAGAGCACACCATCCAGACCTTGGACGACATGTTGTGGGCATGTATTCTGGACTTTGGGGTATCATGGGTGCTATACTTACCTCTGGTAGAGTTCGCCTACAAGAATAGTCATCACTCTACTATTGTCATGGCTCCCTTAGAAGCTCTATATTGGAGGTCATTTTGCTCACCCGTGTGCTGGGATGAGGTTGGAGAAGCAGGTGTTCTTGGCCCGGAGGTGGTTCAGAGCACGACAGAGAAGGTTCAGCTTATACGGGAAAGGATGAAGGCGGCCAAGGACCGACAGAAGTCGTTTGCGGATACCAGGATAAGGCCCTTGGAGTTTGAAGTTGGAGACCACGTGTTCATGAAGATCTCCCCTCGGTGTGGACAACGGAGGTTCGACAAGGGGAGTAAGATTTCTCCCAGGTCCATCGGACCCTTCGAGCTGTTCCGGCGGGTCGGCGAAGTGTCTTATCAGCTAGCATTACCACCGCCGATACTGGGGATACATGACGCCTTCCATGTGTCCCAGCTCTGTCATTATGTGCACGAGGATTCACATGTCCTCGGCTGGGGAGAGCTAGACATAGAGGACTACGTGAACTTTGTGGAAATACCAATGATGATCGAGGATCATGAGGAAAAGGTGCTTCATGGGCAAACCATTCCCTTGGTTCATGTGTTATGGAGACATGGTGGGCTTGAGGAAAGTACGTGGGAGAGGGAAGCACAGATGCGTGCCCAGTACCCAGAGTTGTTTTGAGTTTTGTACTGTTCTATTTATAGTTGTTGTGGTGGAGCGTTTTACCTTCTTGGCTATGAAATATGTGGTTTATCTCTGAATGTGTGTGAAAAGTCATGGCTATGGGTAGGGGAGGACCCGACCCCTAATCAAGACGCATTAAGGTGGATGCGATTAAACCCGTGCGGGTGATTCAGTGCCGCCCAAAGCGGATAGTATCTAGACATGGGGGAAGAGACTCCCCAACCCACATGACTGGGCAGTTTGACAAGGTATGTTTCTTGGTTCTTTAGAGGGAGGTGTTTTTAGTTAACAATGAGGTTCACTCCTGAGAGGTATCTTTTGAGGTGGTTGTTTGGACCTTCTCTTTCCTTAAGGGTTTTGATTCTCGAGTGTGAGAATAGTTTGAGAGGTATCTGATGTAATGACCCAGACCCTCATCACCCCGTCTTTTTGCAATTATTGGCGTGACCGATCGGCGACACCGATCGGTGTCACCCAGCCTTGGCGGGTTTTTCTCCAACAGCCTCCCCTGTAACCCCACTTTTAGGCCCTTTTGACCTTTTGAAGCGTTTCAAGGCCGTTTTTAAGCCATAATTAATATCTAAAAATCTTGACAAAACTTCCTATTAAATAACAATTAATCCAGTCTTGTGTAACCACCCAACTGCGTGGAATAACCACGATCCAAATTCCAAGGCGTTCAAATTTCTTATTCCGTAACAATGGGATTTTATATATATATCGCAGAATAAGTTCTTCTTCCCCCTTCTTCCCTTTTGGCCGACTTCTCTCTTCTTACTTGTGTGTTTTAAGTCCTTTGTTACTGGGGAAATTGGTGCACCTAGGTCGGAGCCCTGCAAGTCTCACATCCCCTGTTCCTAGGGCGTGGAGAAAAACTTCAATCGTTGATCAATCAGGTAGGGATCCCCCCCCCCCCACTTCGTCTCTCCTTACTGTGTATCATGCAGGTTGGGTATTCTTTCGCTTTGGAGAGGATTGATGAAACCCAAAGTTAATGAAGATAATAAACAAACTTTGAAGAATGAAGGGAGTGTGATCGATCTTCTTCTATACTCGTTCGTGTAGATATATGTTGTGAATTTTATGGGCTTCTGCCCAATGAAAATCATGGTTGTTGGTGGTCTTTTTCTGTGCACTAATAAACCCTTACTTCTTGTGCTAGTTGTGAAAAGTAAATTGGTTAATTACTTATATTCAGCTAAATAAATTGAAACCACCAGGATCAATCCTTTTCTGTGATAATCCCGGTTGAAGTACAGCAAAATTGGAATCAGGGGGTGTGTTAATTCTTTTAAATCTATAAATACCAGCATGGGCCTTCTTTGTGTTGGTGGTAGTGGTTTAGTTGTTTTCATTAACGGGTAGATTGCTGGGTGTGTGGGTGGGGATGGGATCCCCTGTTGTTATGGATTTTCTGGTTATGAATTTGAGGTCATGTGGTTACTTGATTATATCACGAATTGGGGAGGGATCCTCTGTTGTTGAGAAACCATTATCTCCTAGATCTTGGGGACATGGGGGTGTATCTTGGGGTTATCTTTGGTTCCAATACTTCGAGGGATCTCACTTATCCCTTTTTTGTTGTGACTTTACAAGATAACCAGGTTTGAATGCTTAAATTGATGTTGGGTGTATTCTTTCCTTGTCTTGTGATTATGCTTACTAGTTTCCCAAGTAGGTGCAGGAACTTATTTAATCATTTTTTTACAAAACATGAAACAAGGATGGGACAAATGGGTTTTTGTTTTGTGTGATTTGTGACATGGTCATGGGTACTGATTGTGTTCTTTAGGATGGTTAACAAAAACCTATATTTGTGTGAGTTCTTGTTATCTATACATATACTTGTAGTTTTGTGTTTCTTGTTCGCACCCCACCCAAGTTGGGCACTTAGTGCCGAACACCCCCATTTCATGGGGGAGGGTGTTTTTTCCAACACTTGTATTAGTGGCTGGTTATTAGGTCCTTTATGCTCCCTTTCCTGGATATCCCAAGTATGTTTGGGTAGGCATTGATGGTCTGAAGTCCATTATTATCCCAAGAGTCTTCAGGCAGGGTAGTATGGTGGTTGGCCCAAGTGTGTGCAGGAAGATGGTTTCCCAAGTGTCTTCGAGATGAGGCCTAGGATTCTTCAGGCATGGCCATGGATCTTCTAGCCCAGGTGTCTTCAAGTGTGGTAGTGTTTGTTCTGGCCTAGGTGTTTGCAGGCATGGTTATGTGTGACGGTTGTGGCCCAGGTGTTTGTGGGCGGGGTTCAATAGTGGGACTATGTGGGGATATGGCCCAGGTGTGTACGGGCGGGGTGTTGCAGTGGGACTACGGTGAGAATGGCGAGATTGGTCTGATGTATAGGATGTCTTCAATAACCAGTGGGAAATTGGCGCAGGGTACCCAAACATCGATGTTCTTTTACTATACATTAATTGACATGCATTATTTGGGGAGTGTGCCTTAGTGAGGCTTGGGTGGTTAGTTTCCTTATTAGGTGCTCGGTTATCTCTTTTCTCACAGGGAATTAGTATGCCTCCCCACTTGTGCATGATAGTCTTTGGTTTCCCTACTGAGTATACTTATATGCTCGCCATACGTATATAAAACTTCTTTTAGGATTCCAAGAGGACTTCAAGGATTGGGCGGGACCATACTATCTTGGACCTTTTGGGTAGTTGCTATTGTTGTTTCTTTTTTTTACTTGGTATCTTTTTACCTCTAGATTTTTGTGAATTGTATCTTTACCTTTGAACATGCATGTGGGAATGGTTTATTTTCAGTCATACTTGCACTTTTTGTTTTGGTGTTGTGGGATTTACTATCTTATCTTTTGATCATATTAAAGGAAAAAGGGTAATGCCTTCCATTTAGTGGGTGATTTTATACCCTTGGAACTGGTCGCCACTTCGAGACCTATTGAAGGTGGGTTTCGGGGGTCATTATCTCTCCATCAACTTAAAAAAAGGAAAGGCCTAGAAATCTGCTAACCCTTCCCTCTTTTTGGTGAAGGCAGGTCGTGACAAGTAGGAGGTAGATAATTTCGGATTATTTTTCCATACTCAGTATGGGCTTGAATTTTTAAGGAATTAAAAAAAATTCTAGATCAATCATAGGATGGGAGGACCTATAATAGAAATTACTTTTCCAATATAAATCTATAATGGGGAATAAAATAGTTCATGACCACTAAAATAAAAATGATTTTTATAAAGAGTAGGTATTGAACTTTATTTTTGGGTGGAAGGGTTTTACCTATTATTAGAACTTACAACAGCGTCAAGAAGATTTTATATTAATCTTGAGATGAAAATATTGTTATGACATGAGAAAATTTATTATTTTAGTAAAATTTCAGTTTGTATTATATGGTATTTATATATTTTGATAGAGTATGTAAGATTCCATTCATTGAACCATTCCTAATAATTATCTAGTATTAATAGATCAAGGAAAAAGAACTTGTAAATTAGAAAAAAAAAATTACACTAAAGCTAGATCTAGTGCCTATTACTATACCCAAACCCATGAAGTACAAAGTTGTACTCCATCATGATTTCCTGCAATAGTAGAAACTTCCTTATTAGGGGGAGAGAATTTCATAGGTTCATAATGCATGTAGGCTAGAAAAACTTTGTTTATTATTTTGGTTACGTGGTGGTTTCTAGATAAATAATTGCAACTATAGAGAAGGACCTAGTAATGATTCCATGTCCCATGAATCCTTACCAAGTTTGCCTCAATGACAACCCAAATTATTACCCCATCCACCGACTATTGGTACACAACATGTAGAAGTGAATCATTATTAAAGGAATACTTTAAAATAGGTTAGATGTTGGGAAATTAAATCTAGGTAATACCCCAACATAAATTGATTTCATTTTTCCATCCTCGTGAATTGATGATAGTGAATGATTGGAAGGCTAAAACAATTGTCCAATAGAATTTTAAGATTGGATTACTAGAGGGATGATAAAAATATTCCTCTTCATTATCATGGAATTACATAATGATAGTGTTATGCCCCCATCTCACTATGTGATGGTTGAGTTGACTTTTTTAGCACAATATTCCTCCAATGGTTGGTCTGCGAAGAAATAACAAAACAGGAATAGGTGTTACAAAACTAAAAAACAAAAATATAAAATATTTTCAATTCCTAATCTAATTAAAACCCTATAAAACTATAATCACTTAAATTCAAATTATCTTCACCATTATTTTGTATGGTTCAATAGGTATTGACCCATAATATGATATCCTTTTAAGAAATAGAATCATTATATGGATCTGTTAATTTAATTCACTCATTGGATCCATTCTCATATAAAAAAGTTTTATATAATAAAGAAATCCACTATCATCATCATTTTGAATTTGGAAGAGGACCTTGATCCTAATGGGATGGAGGAAGATGAGTTCAACATAGACTTATAAATTTATGTTTCATCACTACTTAAACCATATATGTTGCAGAGACCTAGAGACAGATAGCCCAGTGATCTCCGAAAGAGGACCAATTATATCACATATCCTCCAAATCTCATTCAATCGCAATCACAGTGAAATAAATATTATATAATCAACATATGTCTAGTCGATTTAAAATTTTGGAAAAGTTATCTTAGACTAAATAACTGATGAAAAACATTCCCCATATTCCTGATCAATGAAGTAAATCATCATAATAGACCAATACAATTTTTAAGCCTCAATATAATGAGAAGACTCATGAAAAAAAATACAAGGCTCCTACTAAAAATTATGATATCTTGAAGAAATTTTATATTCAACATCCATGCATTTTAATTATTAATTCTCATCAAATTTCAAAATAGATTTGAGAATATATTTTGTGGATCCTCAAATCCCTCAATAGAGTTATGTTTAGGTGACTACCACTAAATCGTATCCTCTAGATACATAACATATTAAGTTTCATGTAATTATCCCCATTGAAAATAAAGAAGGTAGACTCAAAAATAGGGACATATCAGGCCCCTGTACATTTATGGAAAATAGAAAATAGTTGAATTTCATCAGGCTCTCATTGATAATTGATTCAAAACCTATCTCTTTATAATATGATAACTTTTATGATCTGGATATAGAAACGATAATTCATATACTTATACCATAAAGAGAAAAGGGTATAACCAAATTAAGAAAATGACTCTCAATAAAGTCAAGATTAGAATCAGGTTCAGTGACCATCTTTATGAAACTTTGTTTATAGGTTTTCATTAAGCATCAAATTAAAATGAATTAATGGTAGGATGATGACAACATTACCTTGTAGTTGTTCCCGCATCATATTAGTATTTCCTCATGTTCTATATCAACTAAAATTCCAATGTATAGAATAGTGATAATTTCCCATTTGAGTACATTGAATCTCAAAAAATATATGTGTGATTTTATCAAAGGGAAGATAAATATCCACATATCAACATTGTTTTTTGTGCCACCTATACAAAAATATAGATAAATACAATGTTAACATGTTACTTGAATAAGATAAAGATATCATACTTCCATTAAACGAATCGATTTAATGATTTTTTATTTGGGGGTCATTGAGTTACATGATACTTATCTTAAATGATAAATCATCTGATCACCTATTTATCATATGATTACAAGGCCTATTTTCCCCCAAAATTATCACATTTTTTAAAAATATATAATTTAATAAAACTTATGGTGTAATTATTTTCCCTCAATTTATCTATAATAATGATGGATTAACTGATATTCAACCCTTGTTAATAAAATAGAGACTCATCAATAAGTGGAGATGAATTCTATGATGTGAATGAAGGGCCAAGGTGTGGTCATATTTACGTCTTTTTTTATGATATCTATTCTACTAAAAAATATGACTTTGAAGAACATGGATCTGATCAAAAATTTGATGATGATTACATAGTTAAAGATACTACTACTTTGTATCTAAAATACAATGAGACCCTTGCATCACTATAGAGAAAAAAATTCCCCCACTTCACCATCATGAAATAAAAATATCATAATGTAATATACTAAATCATAGGATATCAGGACATCTTCAACCCCTACTTATTGAAAAAAAGAAGGAAAGAATCTAAAAAATTCCAACTAACAATTATATGAAAACAACTCCTCCTTTGGAGTCCTTAGACACTTACACATAAATAATAAGGATAAAAATTCCATCACATTTTATTATGTCCATGAAAATGTCCCTCCATCACATAAAATCAATAAAATTGGGGGGGAATGAAGAATAAGAGGGGATTATATATGTAATTCCCCCAATAATGATGTTTATACATCTACACTCTCAATGTATGAATATTACTCTCCATAATTTATATAGGATATAAATTCCCCCTCATTTTTTCTCATTCCCAAAACTGTTCCATCATCACCAACATCCAATAATAAGGTTCCAAAAAAGAGTAATACTATCTTAGAGATTCCCCACTAGAATTTGAAGAAGGAATCTCTACCATTGTTGATGAAATCAAACATGTGACTCTAGGTATAGAGTGATACACATGTAATACATTAATTTATTTTTCCATGGACACTAAAGAAA
Organism: Viscum album; assembly: GCA_963277665.1. NCBI lineage: Eukaryota > Viridiplantae > Streptophyta > Magnoliopsida > Santalales > Viscaceae > Viscum > Viscum album. Next base: position 1,314,290,327 of record OY728134.1, on the reverse strand, counting down.
AAATTACATACATTTATTTCATAAAACAACATCAATATTTCTTCAACTAGAAATATTCTAAAATTACCATACATTAACCTAATGTGGTTAACCAACATTTTTTTTCTAAATATCATCATAAAAACATAAAGGATGCCATTAGAATATATATAACTCATTTTTTCATGGTGTCAGCACATGTCGATAGGATCATCAAATTAGAATGAGGTTCAGTAAAAAGAAATAGACCACCAAAATTCTACCTATTAATAAGAAGATTGGGAACATCACAGTTCTGATCAAAATTAGGGACCTCAATCATTATATATTAAATATTTATAATAAAAAATATAATTATAAACCATAAATATTTACTTATTACAAAACATTAAACATAATACAATCCCAGAACATCATGTTTCCTCGATTCTATGGTAAATTTGGTACATAATATAATCACATAAATAGTGATACAATTAAATCGCATAAAAATCCTTTAATAGAATATTAAAATCCATTGACTATTACAAACGTCATTATAAAGATGAGGTAACACTTAATAAATATGTGAGTAATAAATCCCATAAAGGATATAATCAAATCCTATAAGAATGAAAAAAAATAAATGTGAGGAATGATTCATTTCATGTGGAAATAAAATGTTTTTCTGAATCATATACAGGAGCATTGAATCATGGTAAAAGATGAAAATATAAAGGAATCATGTGAATTTGAAAACAATATAAAGCATGAAATCATAATCATAAGTCACATGTAACATCCAATACAACATAACTTAGTGTTATTTGGATAACCTCTTGTGAAACATACATGGAATATCCTGAGATGGTACCATTAAATAATGCATTGGAGGGCTATATACTTTTTGGTCCCACAAATCACAATTATGTCACGTACATGCATATGTGTGCCACATAGATCATAAAAAATAATAACTAAATTATTTAATTATATTCCAATAATTAAGAATGTTAGGTTAAATAGATGGATTTACCTAATAAATTAATGATATGTAAATTATTTTTAATACACTTGAGTGGAAATGGTGAATGGTACTCACTATAAATTTGGTTGGAATAGAAAATCAAAGGAAAATTTCAGCAAAATAATGGGGGTATAAAGTGGTTTATAGTAGAGTATAATGAGATTAAAGGGTTATCTCATCACTTTAACATCACATTGATATTAATATGTTTGTCTGAAAAAATACCCTAATATTTTAAATTTGAAATAGAAATTCATAATTGTAAGGAGGTGCTTGAATAAATTGGAGAAAGTGAGGATCCCTTACCATAAGGTTTCAGTTCTAGAGTCTTAGGAGGAGAAAGAATAAGATATTGATGGCACCTTGGGAGGGTTATAAGGAGGTAAAAATGATTGAATTCATTCACCATGAGTTTTTAATGAAGAGTAAGGTGAGGATTGGTTGGTTTATATTGTGATAGAGTGTGAGTTATTTATTAACATTTAAACATGGATTTGTACTATATAAAATAAATTAATCCAAAACAACATAAATCACTTCTTATTTTACCACAATTTCAAAAAGGGAAGATTTTGTTTCATTATTTTAGATTTATAATAACTAAAATCATAAAATTAATACCATTGGTGATGTATAAGCGAGTCATGTTTATAATGAATTGATTTAATAAAATTAAAATTTAATTTTGGTTATGGAAAAATCATTAAGGGTTTATAAAAATAATAAAATATCCTATAAAACACCATATTTTATACAAGATACATAATTTTGTTTTTGGATACTCTTTATAATATCTATTACAACACTATTATGATTTTATAATGTCATAATACGTACCATTTAATTATACCATATATAGTTTTAAACAAAAAATATGATTTTCTCTGAAAATTGTAAGAAATTAACCATTGGATAATTTTTATGTAATGATTTCAAAAAATATATTTATTATATCCAGATAATTCTATTACTATGGTAATTTAAACTTTAAAATTAAAATTATCTATTTATTGTCAAATACTGGTTTTTTATAATATAAATTTTCAAACCCTTAAATCATTTACATTTATCTTCATAAAATTTATATATCATTTATATTTAATAAAAATTATTTATTATTAATATTTTTGTAAAATAACATTTATCTTCAAAAATTATTGAATTCACCGAAAAAAAATTATTGAAACTATATATTTCTCAAAAATTAAATTTCTTTTTTCAACATATCAAAGTTAATTATTTATCAAATTCTTTATATAATCAATATAAAGTAATAATAAAAATTATAAATGTAATAATAATTTAAAATATATATACAAATTTATATTATTGTTTTCTATATACATAACCCTTTATTAAACCACTGAAATTCCTAAGTGTAAGTTGTTTAATGTCAATATTTATTTAGGGTGGTTCAACTTCCATGGTTTTGACTGTTATTGCAATGAACTTGAACTTATCTTATAATTAGTTTTTATCATGATTTATTTGATAAATATTAACTTCGGATTGGTCAATGGAAAATCCTAGTAATGATATCTCTATTAAAATCTCTAATAAATTGGAATCACATGGTATGATCCTTTTGGTCAAGGTTATCATCCATCATTATATGTCAATTACAATGTATTATCACACTTAATATACTATTAATAATAGTCATTTTTCACTAACTATATATTTAATGGTTATGATAAAAAATTGACTTCTTTTTACATCATACTAAATAATTGTAAAAATTTAGCAAAATTTGTTCATGTTATTTCTATAACTACATTACATAATAAAGGATAAATTCATTACAAAATTGTAATTTCTTTTATTAATGTTTGGTTCACTAAATTTCCACCCCCCCCCCCCCCCGCCTTAGAAATTTCACCCAAATTGTTTTTATTTCATGCACTAAAATATATGATGGTAATTCTACTTCATGGACTCTTTCAGTTCCAATGTTTCATCCTCAGAATTATTGTTTCTCCACAACATGTAGATAATGTGAGTTTTCTAGTTTCAATGAAAACTATCTCTAGGATATAATATCTTCACTACATACTCCTCAAATGTAAAATCATTCTCTAGTGGTACCACCTATGGATTCAGTACATGTGAATGGTGTGATGATTACTTTCTCAAGAATGTTACATTTAACACATCATATACATGATGAATATTAGGTGGTACTATTAGTCGATAGACCACCACAAAAATGTGTTCAATGATAAAAAAGTTGAATATGTGTCTAAAACTATGATATTCCTTTTTTAAAAACCTCATGGAATTCTTATATGTAGATATATTAAGTATAACTTATCAATGACATCTATCTCTTTGTATCACAAATTATTTTTAGTATATATTTTCTTTTAACATTGTTTTTTTTCATATGACCCTTAATTGTTTTAACCTAATCTTTCTTATCTTAGAAAATATTATTTTTCACTAGCTTTCACTCTCCAAAATCATCCTAATATATCAATTTTTGACACCTTTTCACACACATATCCCCAAAAGGTTTCATTTAAACGATAAAATGGAAACAATTTTTATATGATAACTTCACTATGGGATGTATTTTATCCCAACATCATTGTAAATCCATTGACCATGATCTCATCGTAATCTCTAGAGTTTGAATGGACCTTATAAAATATCCATCCATATGAAGGTTATAAACAATGTTGAAGCTCGATTCTATATCCAATCCTTGCTGAATGATTTTTCAAAACATTGAGGTAGAAATCTGGTCTTGATCAGATACACTAAATAGTAGAACTCCATGATTTCTTACTACTTATATTATATATATATCAAAGTGAGTTTTTCATGGGAGAAATATTTTATTGGTATAAATGTAATACACTGAATTTTTAAGAAGATTGACTACAACCAAGATGGATTTATTCCTTTTGATGTCTTGGGGAATCCTATTATGAAGTCCATTTATATATTTTACCATTTTTATACTATTATGGGAAATTGTTTCACCATACCCTTAAAATTCAATCGATTTTCCATCCCTTGACAGCATACAACACATAGAGAAAAAAAAATCCACAATATCTCCATTCATGATTTACCATATAGAGTTTTTCTATAAATACATATACATATTAGTTCTACCTAGATGAATAGAGAAGGATGAGAGACACGCATCATCCATAATACCCCTCTTCAGTTTCGGTTTTGGTGGTCCACATGTCTGGTTTCCTAACCTTTTAACAGTATATTTAGGAATGTTGAACTCCAAAATATTTTCTACAATATTTTATAGCATTGTGAAATTTTCTAGCCCTCTATTGTCAAACTAAGAATTAATGATGGAGAAATTATTTGAGAATTGTGGGATGAATATAATTTTATGATTCCCATGTACATAATTTATATTTATAAGATGAGTGGATCCCTTTTAATTCCCATTATGGACAGGGTTTCAAGATCATTTTAACTATGTTATTCTTTCTCATTTTTCACCTTCCCATGATTGTAATTGATTGAATAATAATAATTGATTAGATCCAACCACATTCATAATAGTATATTAATAATCATTTGTGTGAAAATACACTTGAGGATTTTATGATCCATATATATGTTACAATATTATCCATGGAGATATTATCACCAAATATTTAATGTAAATATCACTAAAACAATTATTATATAATTAATTGTGCAGTTATTCTCATGGATATTTTATTTTTCAGAGGGATAGGTTATCACTTTCTCATATTTCAAGACTGTACAACAAAAAACCTTTTTAGATTCATTGTTTTATATTGTAAACCATTCCCCGTTGGTGGGTATCGTGAGTGAAGGTGTAGTGACTAGTCTCTTATCCTATTATATAATTCTTTCCTCACATTCAACATTCAAACAAAACATCAACACTTCTAATTTTACTTTCTTGGTGGGAATGGAAACAATTTTAATTTTCTCAATAATGTTTGATATAAACCTTCTTATATAGGGAACCTTTTTATTTCTTTCATAGTGGTTGGTTTGGGTCATCCTTAAATTTCCCTATATTTTTGAATAATCCAAATATATCTGTTTTCTTGGGAAAACATTCCAAAAAATTGTTAATTTATCTTTTAAAAAATATATACTTTTGATACTTATTTTCATTTCATATTTTCATCAGTATAGAGTAAAAATTCTTCTCATGGTCCTCCTTATATTTCCATTAGATATGAATATCATCTACAAAATACGAGCACACATTTGTTGAGGTAATCTACAAAGACTCTATTAATTATGCATGTAAATATTTCTTCACCTTTAGTGAGTCCAAATGGAATAAACATTAACTAATAGTTCTTGTACCTTGTTTGAAAATAGTATTAGGTATATCCTTCTTTTTCACCATTACATGATAATATCCAAGCTGAAGATCCACCCTAGAGAAGTAATGGGGTCCACATAGCTGGTTAAAACATTTATTAATCGATAGAAAGGGATATTATTTCATTATTGTTTTCTAATTGTTCTAATGATAATCAATTTAGTTGAGCATTTACACACACTTTTATTGATTAATAAGACTGTTAAACCCCATAGTGAATCACTTCCATACATAAACCCCTTCTTTAAATTCTCTGGTAGTTTATTCATTACTGGTTAAGTATAACAATGTAAATTCAATGCAATAACCCAAAATTATGTCAATGTGATTTCTGTTCTTTTGTTTGTTATATATAGTATAAATCACATATAACCACTTAGAGAACACAATACAAACATTATAAATGATTAATGAATTAAATAAGAGATATTTCTAGATGTTAATTTTCATATACTAGTGGAATAGTATCTTTACCTTTGGAATAATAATGTGACCATTATATATAGTAAATTGACCAATAGAATAGTTTCCTCGCCAATTAATTTATAAATAAAATTTAGTCATATTAAAATTAATATTATGATATAATATTATTATATTATAAGTAAATTAATTTAATAATAATTAGTATTTATGTTTTGGTATTTTTTGAGTCATAAATATTTAATTATAATTTTATAACTAATAAAAGAGTTTAAAAATTTTATTTTTATAAAATTTATTCATAAATAATTATTTTATTATATTAGGATTTTAGGATAATTTTATGAGACATTAGTTATTATTTTAGAGTGTCATAGAATCAGTTATAAATTTAAAATCTTTATTTTTTTGTGTAGATGAAGATTTTAATTAAATATTAAATTTCTCATGTTTAGAAAATTATTTTCATATAATGGAGATATTTTTTTAATTTTACACATCTTTAAATGGTTAGGGTGAATTTTTTGGATTTTTGTGAAATAATTGACCTTTTGTGAACAGTGAAATACAATAATTTTTGGTATTTAAATTATAATCCAAACACATTAAATAAAAATATCATGAATCATGTAAGAACACAAATATATAAATTCCATTACTTATTTTAATATATTTGATGATACGTTTTTAAACTATAGATAGTCTTGAGTTAAAATAATAAAAAATAGAATTAAATATCAAAAAATCACTCCTCTCCTCCACTATAAATACCACAATTTCCCCACTCGTCTACTCACATCTATAATCCTTAAAAATTGTCAATCTTATTCCTAAATACACTTTCCTAATCTCTCCCTCACATCAAGGAGATCTTTGTCTTAGAAAAAATTCCAAAATCTATTTTTGTAAGTAGGTTCTCTAGGAGGACAATTAAAGAGGTAAACCCACTTCATTTTTCTTTTAATTTCATTTCAATTTATCTTTTTTTGTTGTTATTTCCCTGCCTCCTCATTCAAAATGATGATGATAAATTCATTATCATATATATACATTAATGATATTTTTTTAATGTAATATCAATTATAAATATTCTTACTCGCTCTTTATTTTATTTTAAAAATGAAATCATTTCCCGAGAGGTGCTGATCTACAACCTTCGTGGACAACAAACTTTCATTATTTGTTTTGTACTTCAGGGATGGTCATGAAACACTTTCCATGGTTGAACCAAAATATAAAATATATTTTATTTATTATTTAAGGTTATTGATCCATTTTATACACATTATATTAATTAATAGAAAAAAACAAGTTCATTATGATCGAAAACTGCTAAAATTAAGGTAAATAATTATCATTAACTAGTTATCTAAAGATTAATCCTCATATATGGAAATAAGATAATTTATAGTACAAATTAAACTTTTGGGAGTTCATTAATATCTTTTAATTACAATTTTTTATAATTAGACCCATTTTACATGAACTCTATTACTTATACTCAACTGAATAGAACATGAAATAAAGGAAATGAACAATACAGAATGACATACTTAAATATTATAACTTATAAAAATGTCCATAAATAAACCTAATAAAATAATAATAATCTAAATTCATGTCTTATAATTTCTATATTAAATTATTTTTTAGTCTAATTTCATATTACATGACTTTAAGGTTAAGTCAGTAACAGGTTCAGACATATGGTAAGGGTTCCTACCAGAACTTCCATTTTCTTTCGGGTTACTCATTTTATCTATTTACCGTTATGAAATTATTAATTATTACTATTTAATTATCATAAATTCTATATTAATATTCAATATATATGTACCAATAAGAATCCTTTTTTATTTTATGTGTATTTACCTGTTTTAAATGGATGTTTTCCAAAGTCTTCCTCATAAATAAGCCTGATTCAAGGGAACTTCTCAAATTCCAACCGATTTTCATCTATACTCTATAATTTGATTTAATGAATCATTATTTTTATAAAATAATTCATTTTATTGTAAAAAATTAACTTACTTCACTTCAAATTTTATACAATGGTTTTTTGAGAAGACTGCCTCTTTATAGAGTAAACTAGTATTTCTCTCAAGAATTACTCGATGATTTTGTAAGAGTATTTTCATATAATACAACACTCTTGTTGATCATTATGTTTAATTGGGAATAATATGTTATTATATAATCTATCGTATTGTATTGAATGGTTTTTGATTTGTTTTATTTTGGATGTTCTAACTTGATGTGATTCATCGTATTACTCCGAATGGTTATTGCTTATGCTTAGTGATTGAGGAATCTTATTTACATTCCATATGTTATTTTTAAGGTGAATAAATATATTGATTATGTTTCACCCAATTATCATTAGGAATTTATTAGACATTTTCTATGTTAGGTGGGGCATGGTACAGCCCCTAGGTGCATCTTTATGTCTCAAAAACCAGACTAGTTTGGGTTTTTACATGTTTATATATGGTCTTACAATGAGGCCTTGATAGAGTGGTTATAACATCTCACATTATAAATTCCATCATTATGAAACTAGTAATTAATATTTTATGTTATTATTCAACTAGTAGAATTTCCATGGTTATGATTTATTATGGAATTATTTAATCATCTTTTATTCCTACCATTTTATGTTTAAGGTTATGTTCTAATGGAATGTGGGGGAACAAATATGAGGATGGAATCACGAGAACCACAAAAAGTGCCTTCAAGAGACCAATCATGAAACCATAACACTAATTCTCAATCCTTTGAGGATGTGTCTCTTGGTTAATCTATCAACTTAAAGGAACCTCCTGGCAACCAAAATGTAAATCCTTGTATTACCCGAAAATCGTTTTTACATCATGGTCATTCAGTAATATCATTCTCTCTAAATAAAGTTCTCTTACTCTACTAGGATATTTTATTCATGATTTTTAGTAATTTCATCCATGTTAGGATCTATTTAAATTACATAATAAGGATGTTGGAAGCTATTTGGATCATTAATTTTCATATTGGCTTGATGAACTTCTCAAATGTTGTCTTTCATTTTTCATCTGAAGATGATTACTATCATTTCGAGATGTTATATTCTTTGGTTTTTAGGGGTTGTCCTATGAATTGTATGAAATGTATCCCATATTTTAATCCTAACATCGAACCACCCATAATTCCAATTTGGTTAGGATTTTATATCCTTACACTTTATTTTTTTTAAATGAGAAGCCATTTTTCCAATTACCATCCTAATTGGACATCTTCTTAAAATGGACTATGACACCAAAAATAATTCCAGACCCTCAGTTTTCTGGTTTTACACTAATATTGATATCTCTCAACTTCTTCCATCTGTTTTTTGGATACAAAATGGTGATTTATCCTTCTATCAAGGGATAAATTATGAAAATCTACGATCCGATTATCATAAATGTCATAAGATTGGATATTCCTCTAAATATTGAAATCATTAATTAACTATCCCATGCTCTCTAAACTGTAACAAGTCAATATTGTTGGAAAATTGTATCCCAAAATTTATTCCCAAAATAGGAAATGATTATGATTATTAGAAAATAGGGGAACCTATATCCCTTGATGGATCTCCCAATACCTAACCTCCTTCGGAGATTGCACTGATTGATAATGCATAATCTAACCCTGAAGCAGTTGATAAGGAGGCCCCAATGAGTATCACAACCAATAGGGATGATATTGGTTACTCTAAAGAGTTCCATCCATTGAGTCCTATTGTTTATTATTTCTATATCTTTTTTGATGATGTTGATAACAATCAGACCACTATTGTTACCTCATAAGCATCACCTGCTACTCAGAAGAAAAAACATGAGACACAATCTAACTCTAGGGAATCTAATCAAGATGTTATTGATCATTCATTTCAAATGGAGTAAGACAACCTGTATTTGAGTGCTAAAAATTGGAAGAATCAAATTGTTAACCTGTATGGATTTATTACACCACCCACCAAGAATACCTAGATATGTATTGATTATTCTAAGTTGGAGAGAACTATTGTCACTAGATACATAGTGATTAAATTAGAAAAACATGTGTTCCATCTATAGTAGAAAGTGGATGGGGATCCCTCCTCATCATCAGATGAAGAGGATTATTCCCTGTCATCGGACATAGAGGAGTCAGAGGATGATATTAAAATCAGGAATTTCACTCTTGTTATCAAGGAGGCTTTTAAGGTGGAATTTTACTCCATTATTGAGAAAAAAGATAGACAGTCCTTTGGATTGAATATTAAAAAGGAGATAACCATATATGAGTATATAAGTATAATAGAGAACCAGTTTTATAGGGTGGAATTTGAACTTGATAGAGACCCTGACATTGACTTTTTCAAATTTCATTAGAATATATGTATTTTGACAAGTCTTTACAAATAAGTTGATCCATTGATGTGGTTCTGAGCTCTGTACTCAATATGTTGTCGTTGTATTGTTTTCATCTTCTTTGTATGTTATGTGATATGTGGAGAAATATAACTAAATGAAGGATCAAATATCTGATCCTTCACCAAGATGGATTACGATCTGGATGGGGATTTCTTTTGGATGATTTTTGGGAAGATTCTACACAATGAATTTTTAACTGCTTCTATGTATTTTTAAGGAAAACTCGTGAATGATTTAGGTTCAAACACCTTATGAGAGGTTGAAAATTACAATTAAATATAGTTGTTTGATGTTATTTACTAAGGATGGTGGCTATTAAGGATTATGTAATCGATAGCTATTTTTTTTTGGTGATATTGCTAGCACCTCTTCACATAATTATGGTATTTGGTTTTCTATGACCCGTATGAACATTTCATGAAGATTACTAGAGATAGTTTTTATCTATCTTTTATAGGGTGATTGAAAAATTTTGAACCAATTTTTAGTGCATTTATTAATTAGCTTCAAGTTGGTCCTCTTTGAGATATTGTTCTAGATTAGAGGATTTTTATCTTGCTATAGAGTTGTTTATCCTTATTTCTAGTTAACTTATATGGGGATGATGCCCCCTTGAATATTTGTGATGGATTTATTGGACCTATCATATGGGTATCCATAATGAAATATGGGAGGGGGTTCCATTTATCCTGAATGATGGAAATTAAATAAATTCAACAAAGGATGAAATTTTTTATTAACTTAAATAGGTTATGGGATATATATTTGAATGTTAGAAGAAAGAGAGAAATAAATATTTCGTATACTTGAAACCTTCAGCGGCCATTTACGTGAAGCTGAAAGTCAGGAAACATGGGATTGAAACATTGACTACATAGAGAGGGAGCATAAGAGATTTCATTTACTAAAGGAACCCATTTTTGGAATTTGATATTAGATATCTTTATGATTCAGTAAGATAATTTGAATGTAGTTCTCATTTTCATTGATTTTCATTCTTCCTTGTTTTTTCTTTCATTGAATTTATATTTTTAAAGGATTATTGAACCTTAAGTAATCATTGTATATGTTTTCTTTAATAAGGTTTTGGGGAGCATTATTTGTCTTTCAACACATGCTTTTAGCCATTAATTGTAGCTACGTTTTCATAGAATGCGTACTTTTAGTTATTCACCATGCCTTATATTTATTCTTCCACATTTTTAAATACCCTTACTGAGCATATATGCTCTCCACTTTATTTTGTTTTTTATCCCCCAGGATGTGAAGAAGTATATTATAAATGATTTTCAGGGAAAATATTGGACTTATAGATGTTACTAATAGAATTTCTATATTTTTTTTCATTTCAATGTTGTTATGTAAAACTTATGCAAGTATCTTGATTTTTGAATCTATTAAACCATTTGGTCCTTTAGGATACGAATTCCTTGTTTACTATAAAAATGTAATAAAATAATTATTTAACTCCAAAAAACTAGGGTTTTGGTCTTTATAGTTGGTATCAAATGGTGTTTAGTAGAAACCTAGGAAACTAGATTTATAAAAACATATATTTGGAAACAAAACCCTAAGAGAGATTTTGGGGATAATCATATAACAACATCCTTGAATTTTGGTAAGATATAAATTATTTGGATAATCCTAGAAAATTCATCAATTTCAAGATACTACATCAGGATGTGGTTCTAGCATAGATGTACCTAGGATTAAAAACTCTAACAAGGTGTTCCTGGAATGACTTGGGTAACACGGTATAAGATAATAGGCCTCAATCTGCAAGAGGTTTGTCACTCTCGGTGGATATACTAAGGATAATTCAAATTTTATATACAAATAATTATGTAGTATTTTCCTCAAATAAACCATGTTTATGATTATAATATTTGTTATTTATAGTATTTTAATTAATTTTGTGTGTATTTATAGTTTACAATTATTCAATATGATTCATAACCTAGTTAAATTTATGCCAATATTTAAAAATGGCTTAATAGTGGATGGAATGAAACCCGCATGAACAAGAATATCCTATGTAAGGATTTTCATTATATGAAATATAATTAGTTTGGTTCTAGAGATGTGACTAGTCCTCAGAAACTTATAGCAATACTAGGATTTCTAACTCTTGTTATAAGCAATAACCATACCCATATGGAGCATCCTGATCCACAAAATGGAGGAGCAATGTTAAACTGATTTATCTAAAAACCCCATCAATCATTAAAAGGTAAAATAGACCCATTCATAGTATAGAAGTGGATAAGTTACTTATATATGATTTTTCATTCATTAGGAATTAAGGAAATAGAGAAGGTTTTCATATTTTATGATCATCCACCTAAGATTCTAATCAATGGTGGTTGTGGATTCAAAACATAAATGTTGAGGAAGAGATTGAAAATATAAAACGAAGGAATTTTAATGAAATTTACCTTGGAAAATATTTTCCTCACAAACAACAAGTTGATATGGATAGGGAATGTTTGAGTCTATGATAGAAAGGGGTTGAAATGTTGCGAAGTATGAAGCAAAATTTACAAGGATAACATGGAATACATCAGACTACATATGTAATCCTATCAGAATTATTTATTAATTCATTGATGTTTCACACCCATTACTATGAAGGGAGACGGTCTCTCATAATTTCACATCATATGACGATATTGTATCATGTTCTATCAAGATAAAAAATAATTCTCTAATTATTATGAAATTTAAGGTTAGAAAAGGAAGAAGATGACTACTGAAAACTATAGAAAATGATATAATTAAATGGGGAATAAGGTAAGAGTTAACTTTACACCCAAAAGTAATTGTGGTAAGAAACACCCTAGAAAATGATAGAAGGGAATGGGATTTTATTATAATTATGGAAAAAAAATACAACAAACATATGATAGTAATGGAAAGAAGGAAACTAATAATGTCTGATGCTATAATTGTAAATATATGGGTCATTAGGTACATGAATGTCCTAGACATCAAGGAATAATTTACCATATAAGGCCAAAGGAGAAAGTATAATCTTATGAGTTCACAAATTCTAAGGTTGAAGTTTCTAATGATGAAGTTGTAAGTAATTTAATCATTTAGTCAAACATATCAAACCCTTTATTCAATTAGGGATCATCACAATATTTTATATCACCCTAGTTTTACAACAAATTAGATACTTCCATTTTGATTTAATAAAGGACTTATCAGTAAAAACACCTAAGGGAAGTATCATTGCAATAAAGATGTGTCGATCAGTCCCCTTTGTGGAACATAAATGAACTTTAGTTTCTAAAATTATCATCATACCTATGATTTATTTCAATTAATCCTTGATAGATATTAGATTTCAAAATATTATTTAATAATATTATACAAGAAGATGGAAGTGAAAATTGGTGAGGGAAATATATAATTCATTATCGTTATAGTAGAAACATCATTATTTGGTTCTTATCCAAATCCACCTTCATTATCTCCTTTAAATGAAATTATTGGAAAGTAAGAGAAAACATCATCTATAGATCTTCAAATTGAGAATGTGCCAATTGTGATAGAATAAATTGCTTTATTTACAGAGGATTTACCATGATATCCTCAAGAGTAGGATGTTGATTTCTTTATTAATTTAATTCCTAGTGCGAGACCTATAAAAAAGACTCTTATATGGTGGCCACAATGGTAGTAGTAGACCTGAAGAAAAAATGAGAGTAATTGAGTGATATGGGATTTATCCACTTAATTTTTTATCCATGGAGATCCCATATTCTAATTTTCAAAAAGAAATATGGATCCATTTTTTTATGCATTGATTATAGAGAAATCAATTTTAATACAATAAAGAACAAGTATACCCAACATTGTATTGATGAATTATCTCATCAACTTCAAAGATATAAATATTTTATTAATATTTATCTTTGATATCAATATCATTAATTGTGGGTAAAGAAGAAGATATTACAAAGGCAGTATTTCTAAAAAGGTATAGGTATTACAATTTTATAGTAATTCCTTTTAGATTGACTAATAAACCAACTATTTTTATCGATCTAATGGATAGAGTTTTCAAAGAATATCTGGATGAATTTGTTAAGGAATTTATTAATGATCTCCTTGTACATTACAAAATCTAAGAATATCATGAGGATCACATGAAAATTGATCTAAAGTCTCTTAGAATAAATGGGTTATATGGGATGTTTATCAAGTGTGAATTTTGGAATCAACTAGTTTCTTATCTTGGCCATATTTTCTCTGTGGATGGAATCTTAGTTGATCCTATGAAGTCAAAGTATGTTTGTTAATGGCCTTCACCAATGAACATAATCAATAAACATATTATTATTGTTTTAACATGATATTATTAGTGTGGTGTTCATAACTTCAACTGATTAGCTAACCCATCAACCGTGATGTCTCATTAGGGGGTAAAATTTGTATTGAAAAAAGAATTTGATGACTGTTTTGATGAATTAAAGAGGATATTTTTGAATTCTATGATATTGACTTTATCATTAAAAAATGGTGGACTTGTGATTTATAGTGATGTGTCATTGAAGGTACATAGGTGTGTCATTCAATAGAATGATTGAGTTAGTGCCTATCCACCAAATAAGTTAAATATTTATGAACATAACTATACAAATAAGTATCTTGAGATGGAAACAGTAATCTTTTCATTGGAAAAATGGAGACACTATCTCTATGAAGAAATATGCGAGATATATATTTATCAAAATAGTTTGAAATATATCTTCTCCTAGAAATAACAAAACATAACGAAAATGAGATTTCTTGAACTAATCAAGGATTATGATTGTGAAATACACTACCACACTAGGAAGGAGAATAAGGTAGCAGATGTATTGAGAAGGAAAGATCATGAAGTATTGAACAAAATGAGAGCTAAAATGAATCATGTGTTCATGGGTATAATAATTATTGATTTGAGAATTATTGGTGAAGGTAAAATATCATTACTTTTTCAATTGGTTTCCCAGTCATATTTATTGGAAATAACTAAATTTTCTTTGATATGATGATTAGAATATTTAAAATAATTTCAAAGCTATGAATTATGGGATGTTTCCAGAAATCATGAGTGATGATGAAAATAAAAAAAGTAGAGTAGGTTATGTGTTCCATATATAATCAAGGTAATAAAGAAGATATTGGATGATTACCTTATTTTTAATTTCATAGTACAATATTTTAGCACTAAGATATATAGATATTGAAGGATCATTTCTTGTGGGATAACAAGAAGAAGTAAATTTATAATTATGTATCAAGATGTTTAGTATATCAATATGTGAATGCAGAAAGACAATAACCTTGAGTATTCATGTAACCTATTAATATTCCTACATGTAAATGGGATGATATTACTATGGAATTTGTCACCGTATTACCCAATACTCAATGAAATAATGATGATATATGTGTAATTGTGGATCAATATACCAAATATGCACATTTCCTTTCAATAAGAGAGGTCTTGACATGAGAGTGCCTTTCATGGGTCTATATGAAGGATATTGTAAGACTTCATGGAGAACATATTTTAATTTTTTTCTAATCAAGACTCATGATATACATAGAAATTCTAAAAATGTCTTCATAATGATTTGAATATTTACCTTTATTTGAATACTTCTCATTACCATCAAACTAAAGGGTAGTCATAAAGGATGATCCAAACTTTTGAAGATATGTTGAGATCATGATCACATGATTTTCATGGTATGTGGGATCAGTATTTACCTTTGGTATATTGTTCGTATAGCAACATTTTCCATTCTAGTATTCAAATGGAACCATATGATTAATTGTACAAAAAAATATTTCATACACCAACATATTGGGATGACGTTTTTGAATGCAATCTTGTAGGCCCAGATCATGTCGATGAAACAAATTTGAATGTAATTTATATTCAACACTATATCCAAGTATCTCAAAAAATGAAAAGATATATACTGATAATAGAAGGATTTATATTTAATTTCAAGTGAGAGATCACATTTTTTTGAAAATATATCTGTGGAAGGATGTTAAATTATTTGGGAAGAATGGGAAACTGAAACCAAAGTACATTGGTCATTTTGAATTTTTGAGGGAGTTGAAGATGTGTAATATTGTTTTATGATGACACCTAACATTTATAAATCACAAAATGTGTTAAATGTCTACTTGTTAAGGAATTAAATGCCAGAACCAACACATGTACTCACTATTTAAGGTATCGAATTGGAACATGGAATATCATACTATGAAGAGCCTATCTTGATTCTGGACACTAAATAACAGGTGTTGAGAAATCAAACAAAACATCTTGTATAGGTATTGTGGAAAAATCATGAAATTGAAGATGCGCTGTGGGAGCCTGAGGAACATATGATGAAGAACTACCCAGCTCATTTTATAAGGTGACATTGTGGAAATTTCAAGGATAAATTTTTTTAAGGAGGGGAGAATGTGACTTCCTAAAATTCTATCAATGAGATCTCCATTATTATGTTCATTTTATATAGTATAAAAAACATAGAACTAGAGATATAAAGAATAAAAAATTTATAAATGATGAATGAAATGAATAATAGGTATTTATAGATGTTAAGGATCCTATACAAGTGGAAGGGTAACTTGACCTTTGGAACAGTAATGTAACCATTATGAATATTAAATTATATAGTTGAATAGTAACCTCACCAATGAAAGTATAAATAAAATTTAGGCATCTCAAATATAATAATATGGTATAATTATATCATTGTATAATAAATGATTATTTTAAAAATTAATATTTAAGTGTTGATATTTGTTCAGTAATAGATATTTACATATAATTGTATAATTAATAAATTTATTTAAACAAAAATTTATTTTTATAAAATGTATTAATAAGTCAATATTTTGTTTTCTTATAATTTTAGGCTAATTTTATGTTACCTTAGTAAATTTTTAAGAGTGTTTAAAATTAGTTAAAAATTTAAAATTTATATTTTCTAGGTAAATGAATATTTTAAATAAATATTAAATTTCCTATATACAAAACATTATTTAAATAAAATTGATGTAATTTTTGAATTGTACATATTAAAAATCGTTATTGTGATTTTTTGTATTTTTATTAAATACATGAATTTTTTGTGAATAGTTAAATATGGTAATTTGTATTATATAATTGATAATACATATACATGAATTAAAAACATCATGAATGATTTAATTACCAAAATCTAGAAATTCCATTATTTGATTTAATATAATGGATGAAAAATTTTAAACTACTCATAGTCTTGAGCCAAAATAAAAACAAAATGAATAAAATAATTAAAAAACACTCCTCTTCTCCACTATAAATACCACCCATTCCCCGCTCCTCTCCATAATTCTCTCTGCCTTGAATTATGAAAACATTCTACTCGAATCATTACACCTAGTCTCTACAGCATATCTAGGAGCTCCTAGTCTTACCAAATGACCCAATTCCATTTCTTTATGGAGGTTCTTAAGGGGATAATTCAAGTTGTGAACCCTCTTCCGTTTTAATTTAATTTCATTTCAATTTATTTTCATTGATTATTATATCGTAACCTACTATTTCCAAATGATAATGATAACTCCAGTATCATCTATATACTATAATTATACCATGTCAATGTAATATACATTATCAGTCTTCTTGCTCTCTCTCTATTTTATTTCAAAAGTGAAATCATCATTCAGGAGGTGCCAATTTACAACCTTCATGCACGACACCCTTTGATTATTTAATTTATCCTTAAAATGATGATCATGAAACCATTTATATGTTCCAAAAATATAATAAAATACTTATTAAAACTTATTCATTATTCTGGATCCATTTTATATACATGATATGAAATAGTTAAACAAAAGTGGTTCATTGGGATCGAAAAAATGCTAAAATTAAGCTAAACATTTATCATCAACATCTTATCTAACGATTTATCCTCAGATATGGAAATAAAACAATAAATAATAACAATTACTCTTAATATAATTTAATTACAATTCTAGGGAATTATCCCCATTTTACATGAACTTCATTACTTATAATCAAGGGAACTGATCATGAAATCAAGGAAACAAACACTATAGAACGCCAGAATTCAAAAATATAACTTCTCAAAAAGTCCATACATGAACATAATAAAATTAAAATAAACTAAATACCTGTCTATTTTTTTAATTAAAGTATTGAGTATTCTAATTTCATATTCATGGAACTTAAGGTCAAGCATAGAACACATTGGTACATAAGGTAAGGGTTTCTTCCCGAATATACATTTTCATTGGGTTACAATTTTTATCTCTTTACCCCAATGAAATTATTAATTATTATTATTAACTACTATTAAATTATTTTTGAATGTTCTATATATGTACCTATTTTATGTGGAGTAATATGTCTTAATAGGATCTTTCTCAAATTATTCTCGATAAAGAGGCCTAATTCCGGGGAGCTTCTCTAATTCACACCTATATTTATGTGTAAACTATAACGTGTTTAAATTCACCATTATTTCTTCTAATATCACTAAATTTATTATAAAAAATATAACTTAGTGAACTTCTTATTTTATATAATGGTTTTTCTAAAATAAATCTTCTTTGCAAACAAAATGTGTATTTCTCTCAATAATTACTTGATAAAATTATAAGAGTATTTTTGTTTATTTCCACACTCTTGTTGATTCATATGTTTAATTGGGAATAATATCTTATGATATAATCTACCATATAGTATTTAATTTGTTTTTATTAGTTTTACTATGGATGTTCTATCTTGATACCATTCACAATATTACTCTGAATGGATTGTGGTTATGTTTAATGATTGAGGAATGTTATTTACCATTCATATGTTAGTTTCAATATGAATGTTTATGTTTATTTTGTTTAACCTATCACATATGTGGAATATAGTGATCATAGTAAGTGTAAGTTGGGGCCCTCCATCTCCCCTCAATGCATCAGTACGTCTTGTGAGAGAAACTAGTCTCCATTGTAACCCGTTTAGGGATTTTCTTCCTAGGATGCCGTTAAAATATGGTTATGACATCAAGCATTATACCTTCCATCGTTATAAAACTACTAATTTATTGTCCATTTTATTATTCAACAAGTAGAATAACCACAGTTATGATTTGTTATGGAATTATTTAATCATCTTTTATTCCTTCCATATAATTCTCAAGTTTATCCTTTAGTGGCATGTTTTGAATTAGTTATTCATTAAGCCTTACATTTATGCTTCTAATATTTCACATACCTTTAATAATAATGTGAGACTACCTATTTATTATGATTTATTTTTTCCAAATATGTGAAGAGGTATATTATGAATTAATTGTAGAGATAATCTAGGAATTATGGATTTTTCTAATGGAATTTATATTTTCTTTCCTTTCAAAGTTGTAATGTAAATATTATGTATGAATATTGTTTTCTAAACATACGAATATATTCATTCCTTCAGGATATGACTTCCTTCTTTACTATGCCAATGTAATAAATAAGGCACCGACTTATCAAAATTTCATTCATGGTCTTTCCATTCTACAATGGTTCTTTTATAGTTAAAATGATCTAGGTATAAACCTGATTGAGAATTCAGCCTCTCAGCTTGGTGGATGACCCGATAATTATTCAAGAAATAGATCAGTGTATCCTCCCAAAATGGGATTGTCTTCAAGTATTATATATTAATTATTATTAATCATTTGACCAAGATATTCTTGATAATAAATAAATAATATCTCGGATTCAGTTTATTAGATTAATAGAGATTCATCCTCCTACTTTCACTTATATAGAATCTTTGGTCAATTCATGATATAGAGGGTGGTCTCATTCACTTATAAATTTAGGTTGGATAAATATAAATAAATCCAATACATTTGTATAATTGAATCAAATTCCTATAATTGTAGAATCAAAATAATCCCTATGGAATTTATCCCCCAAATGTTTCTAAGGTCGGGGTTATATACATGGGATGTAATGATTTCCTCATTTTTATTTTTCAAAGATATCTTCACCAATATGCTTTGATGTGGTGTTTGAATAGTTAATCTAATGTTTAGTGATACAATATAATCTATTATACCATTTTCAAATAGTTAATTTTAAATTCAAGAAAGAATGATAATTGTAACAAACCATGATTTTACAGTTTGCCTCTTTTAAAATTTGACATCTTCAATAACTTACATTAAACAAAACACCAAACTTATACAAATGATTAAATATTATTATTTAATAGAAAAAAACTATCACCTAGCCAATGGAATAGTGAAATTAATTATACTAAATAAATTATGAAAATTTTGTTCACACATGTTTATAAAATTAATTCATTGGATTAAAATTAGTTATAAAAGAAAAAATAATCCAATTGATCAAAAAGGATGTAATCTTTATAAAAAACTTGTTTAGGCCCACAAAAACATTTGAAATTAATAAATTATATTAATAAATATTAGTGAAAGAGATAAACTAAATTTATTTTTAAAATATTCAAGAAAATATTTTTAAATTGTTCTCATATGTTTTACAAGCTTACGATAATATAAAATCTAATTTTAAGCAGATTTTTTTTTCAAAAAGGAAATTTCCCACATTTTAATAGAACAATTGTTTTAAAAATGAATTTTGACACTTGTATAATTTTTATTTGAATGAAAAATCTTTTTTTAATGATTAATGTAAAAAATTTCGTAGATTTATTTTTTTCGTATATTTATGAGAAGATCCATTTTTTGATGTATAGTAAAAAATACTATTTTTTATGAAATACGGTATCTTTTGTGATATCATCAAAAAAAATATGATGTAAATTTTTATTAATCTTTTATAATGGAATATTTATTATAATATAATATAAATATCTTGAAAAAATATTACAGAATATAAAAATTTGATATTATTTCATTATAATTATAAAAAGCATTTTTAGTGTCGATGAAACTCCTGCATAGAATTGCAACCATAGAATTTGGTTCTTTATAGATAATAATTGAGGGATAAAATGTATTTCCATGAATGTTTTAATACTTTTTTTATAAATGAGAATTATGATTTATATTTTCAAAATTTATTGTCATGTAACATGAATCGTATCCAATTGCATGCGCAATGCTTTTGCAAGGCCAGAAATATAAAATTAGAAAATTTAAAAAGTTACGTTGAAATGAATATGAGTAAATATACATAATTAATGAAAATAAAGGTTTATATTGAGAATTGTTTTTTGTTTTTATGATATTATTTTATTTTTAATTTTTTATATATGAAATAATTAATTTTAAGGCTTATGCAACGCTGATGTAGTACTTGTACATAGAGAATAAAAATAAATAAAATGAATTTAATTAAAATTATAAGAATCATTAAATGGCATAAAAATTTTATATATCCTATTTTATGAGTAATATTGTCCCCAAACAATCCTTGGGTCTAATATAAGAACTTTTGGACCATCATAGGTTCAATTATATCCCTTTTAATATTTTATTGAAATGAATGTCAAATTTTTCACACTACGATTCCTAATTAGTATAACATTTTTAATATAAGTTTTTTCAAAATCTGTATTATACCAAAAATAGTCTATGGAAATATAAAATATTTATATTCTTATTGTTAATTTATTATTAATTTTTTGGGAAGAAATAAATACTGTAAATTCTTACACAATGATCATGTAGTGAATATTAAATTAATGGAAAAAATAAATAAATGATATTAAAAATATTTTGATAAATATAATTTGACATAATTAAGTTGATCAATTGATTATATAGATAACTATAACTTTTATAAAATATAATTAAATATTATTTTCAAGTATGATGTTTTTATTTTTGATATTTTTAAATTCATAATAACGGATAGTGTTAATTTTTACAATAACGATATTTCATGAATATAATATTTTATTAAGTTATTTAAAAATCCATAAAATACATAATAATGAAATATGGGATAATATTTGGTATAAAATGTATTAACTTGTGATTTATTGGCCTTTTGGAAGTCTTTTCCTCTAGAATGGCCTTAATTATATTTCAATATTTTATGGAATTCATGAAGTTCCCCTCACATAAATTATAAAAGTGCACTCATTCTTTCACAATCATTCCCCACCATTATAATATTATATAATTAAAACCCTTACTATTTATCCTAATAACAACATTATAAAAGTTTTTTAGGTCCTATTTTTCTAAAAATACCACTTATAGATACCATATGATGAAATCTAAAGGAACTGCACTAAAGAATATGTAATCTTTTTTACTAACTCATTCATATTAATTTCCTATAAAAAATCCTCTTAATGTTTTGTTTCTCTATTAACATAATAACTATTATAATATATATATATATATATATATATATATAATGATGTCTTATTATTATTATTATGAAACAACCATATTCTACCTTTTCTCCATCCAAAAAATGAAAGCATTGCATGTGCATGCATATGGATTACCATCTCCACCTAGCAGTGTAATAAATTTTTCATCACCACATTACTAAAATGGAAATAATGATAGATATAATGGATATAAAAGATAATAATTAAATTATATTGATTTTATATAATTAATATAACATCCAGATCCTTACCCTTTCAATAATTATAAATGATATCATCGCTCTGGTGTATGTACGGATTACCGACTCCATGAAGTGATGTGATTCGTTTTATATATTCAAAATGAAAAAAATATTATAAAAATACATTTAGTTATTAAATAATATTTTTATGAAAATAATTGTTTTATGGGTATGTTGGTTATATACAATATGAAGGAGAACTTTTATTTTAAAGACAAAAAAAAAAGAAAAACAATGCAATTAACACTAAAATTGGTGAAATGAATAAAATATTCTTAATAAAAGAGTGTTAAATTTTTATAATGGGATCATATATGATATCATATTTATTAATATTAATATTCTTATAGTTAATAATATTTCAAAAACCAATATACAAGAGTTTCATACATGTACAATGCAAATTAAACCTAAGGTAATTTTTTAATTCACAGTCTCATCATTAATCAGTATTGTTTCTGTATAAGTCACCATTAATGAATATTTATCCTCCATGTAATTGTTTTCTAAAATGGTTTAAAATATAATAATTGTTTCTATTATCCTATGAATTTATAATGTCATTTTTACCAATATTATAATTTTTAAAAAATGGTTTTAAAATAATAGTTTATATCATTTTCAAAACAAGACTCTTTGTGAAATTATGAAAATAATATACGAATGGAATTTTCTTTTTTTAACTTATATGGAATATAAATTTTTTCCACATTAATGGAGAATTATTTTATTTAATATTTCACTATAATTGTACAAGGTTCTTCTAATTGTTTTTTCATTTATAATTGTGTGGATTTTTAAATACTTGATTTCAAAGAAAAAAAGGATATTTCTCTCAATAAATCATGAATGATTTTATTAAATTATTTTGATATATATATATATATAAATTGTTAAATATTAATCTTAATTGAGGTTAATATTCTATGATACAATATGCAATATTTTTTTGCATGATTTATAATCAATTTTTTTGTGGATGTTTTATTTTGATAACATTTATTGTTTATTGTTAAATTATTCCTATTTCATAGGTGAATTTTTCAATAAATATTTTTATGATTTTTATGATTCACCCCATTGATATGAGGAATAAATTTTACTTAAAAAGTGATGGTTGAGGCCTCCTATAGCCCCTCGATGGATCATTATGCCTCATGAGACAAACTAGTGTTGGTATTGGCCATTGACTTTCCCGTTTATATATGGTGTCATGGATGAAGCATTAAATTTATGTTCATGATGTCCCACATTATTCATTACCTCATTATTAGATTAGTTATTGATAATCCATGGGATTATTATTTTAGTATAATATCCATGGTTATGATTAATTTTCATAGTACTATTTACATTGAGCATTTTATTATCATTTATTCTTACGATATTATACAAAATACTATGTTCAAATTCATTTTTTTGTTATTCACCTTACCTTATTGTTTATTATTATTTATTATTCATAGATTACATTTTATTATTACCTTTACTGAGCATCTTATCTCTCTACTTACTTATGTTTTATTTTTCCCCAGGAATAAAAAATGAATATTATGACTAATATTAAGGGTTCAGATAGCTGAATAATGGTGTTCTAAATGGAATCACAATGATTAATTTTATATTTTAAATTGAGATGTGATAATCAACTATTTTTCTTTTTTACCAATACTAGGAAACTATTTATTACTTTGGGATGAGATTACTTGTATCTTATGTCAATGTAATAGTGTAACCACAGACTCTGGGATTCTCAGGTCGCAGTGAATACAATTTGTATTAGAAACATTTTAGTGGAAATTTTGGGAACTATATTTATTAAACCCTAGATTATAGAATTGAAAAATATGACAAAATTTTTAGAAATTTACAATAAAAACAAACACAATGATTTAGCGATTATTTATACATAAATTTTCAATTTTGTTTATATGATTCAGTAGTTATAATATTATAAATTATGTTTAATAATTATTTTTAATAATCTAGGGTATTCCATTATTTTCTGAATGGAACATAGTGGAATGAATTAAAACTATATCAATGCATGAAGGGATTTTCCTCATGGGAAAGATAATGAAGTTGTAGTTGTATCTGAGAAAATTATAACTATATTTTGACAACTGACTCAGGTCATAAGGAATTTTTATTCCCTCATAGAGAAGACAATTGATTTGGTGTAACAATGTTAGACTGGTTTATGTGACATAATCGTCTATACTTCAATGGGAGTAAAAATCCATTTGTAGATTATAAATGTATAAGTTCCTTAGAAAATATATTTCTCTCTTGTGCAAGTAATGAAAGTTTAAAGGTCATCGTGGTAATTTATCATCTCTAGAGATATGTGAAACAATTGTTCCCGTCAATTCAAAATGACAAGGAGGTTGAGGAAATTTCAAAATGGAATAGAAATATTTTAGTGAAATTTTATAAGAAAATTGTTTTCCTGATTAACTAAGAAAATATAATGAGAGACCATTATTAATTATGAGACAAAAGGAGGAAGAAATTTTTTCTAAATATGAAACCAACATTGAAATATTATAAAGGCATATTGTGGACTACATACGTAACCAAATGGGTATTATTGACCATTTATTTGATGGGATTAAGATAAATCAATGAAGGGAACTTATCTGGAAAACATTCTCATCACATGATAATATGACATTCTATGCTATCAAGATGGAGAAGTAATTATCCACATCTTATGAATTCAAAATGATAAAAGGGAAGAAGAGGATAATAGAGAATAATATAGCAAAAGGGAAGAAGGGAATGAAGTATTTTCCACATATGTTAATTGTGGATGGAAATATCTTATTACTTTCTTGAAGGGAAAGAGAGTTCACTACAATTGTAGAAATAAATGCCACCTAGCTCATGATTTCAATAGAAGGAATGATATTGTCGAATGCTTGAACTATAATAAGATAGGAACTATGTAAATAAATGTCATAATAATCAAGGGAATATGGCATAGAATAAGAAAATGGATCAAGGTAATTATTATACTCTTACTATAGTGAAAGTGAAATAATTAAAGTATTTCTTTGTACTAAATAAACTTTTTATGATATTTTTATTTTAAGAATCATAAGATATATAAGGATTGGAATATATTACTTCTTATTTATTGATTTCAAAGCATGCATGTTTTAATTATGGTTTTATGGTAACAAACGTATTCATAAATTTAGTATTTTAGATTAAGATTTACTTTATTTTGTTTTGGGAATCTAATGTTATGTTTATTTTTAAAATTTAGTAACATTCCTTCTAAATTTTTTGTCATTTAATTTGGGAAGACATGTTTTAGATGAGTCTTAAGATTAAATAAAACTGGAATAGATTAGGTTAAACTCTGTAAATTATTTTTTATTGATAAAATGTGTTAACATTTTTTGTTTTAATAAAGACATAAATGATGACTGAAGGACTTATGGATATTTTTGATAATAGTTCTTTAGGTATGAAAAATTATTCAAAAATACCCATTTCCAAGAGTAAAATATGAAGTTCAATTAGATCAATGAACAACCAAAAGATGATTTTATACTTGTTACGTTGAAATAAATCGAGTTTTTTGAAATTATCATGTTATTATATAGATTCTAAATGAATCCATCAACATTAAGAAAATCATTTTTGTATAAAAAGTTTATTCATTCACTTTCCTCAGTGAGAAATAAATTGTAATTTAACCCATTATAGAATTAAAATTTTGTAACGGTAAACATTATTATAACCATGTTAAATATCTCTATCCATCAGAACATTATTTTAATAATTATATCCCATTTCTATGTTTTCCCTTCCCACTAATTCTCTCTTATTAAAAAGCCTTGTTTTATGGTGACCATTGCATTTTCCTTTCCCTCATTTTAAGTGGAAGTTTTCTTTAGCCTTTTTACGATGTCATATTTCAACATGGTAATTTTAAAATGAAAACACCATGATCAAAAATAAAAAATTTTAATTCCAAGGACACAATTTAACACCTCATGACATTACATTATTTTACAGTTAAAATTTAACTTATTCGATAGCTTACGTTACATAGAACACTAAGCTTAAACAAATGATTAAATATTATTACTTAATTTTGATGGTTATCATCAAGATTTTGGAATGTATGGAATGAATGAGATTAACTAAATTATAAAACTATAGTCTAAATATGTTTATAAAAACAATAAATAGGCTACCAATTAATTATAAATGAAAAAACAAATTAAAAATAAAGGATGTGTTTTGTATAAAAAATTATTTTTATGCCCACAACGACATGTTATCTTATTAAATTAAATTAATAACTATTAATGAAAGATATTAATGAAAATTTTATTATATATATTAAATAATTTTTTAAAATTAATAAAATAGGTTTTATAGGCTTAGTATAATATTAAATGCTATTATAAGCATAAAAAGATTAATTTTTTTCTAAATGGGAATTTTACAACCATTTAACGACACTCTTATTTGAAAATTAAAATTTATAATGTTATAATTTTTATTAGACAAAAATAATATATATTTTTGAAATATTTATTTCAAAATTATCGTCAAGAAAATTTATTTTATTTTTATCCAAAGATTCATTTTTTGATGAATATTGAAATATATAGTTTTTTAATTAATACGGTATCTTTTGTGATATCGTCAAAAAAATATTACATAAAAATTTATTAAAATAATTTATGGACTCATTTATAATAATATAATACATTTACCATACAAAATTAATTGAGAACATATTAGTTATTAATTATTTCATTGCAATTATAAAAATCATTTTATGTATTGACGTAGTGTTGGCGTAGCATTGGAAAAGTCATATTTAGTTCTTTATATATAATAATGGAGTAATTAATATTATTTGAACAAATTTTATATTAATTTATATTTATTAATGATGATAATTATGTGTTTTTTTTAATTTTAGAGTTATGACACACGAATCTTATCCAAATTCCATAGCAATGTTTATGCGAGGTAATAAAAGTAAAATTAACAAATTAAATAAGGTTTATTGACATGGATATGAGTTAATATACATATATAATTAATATAAATGATTATATTCAGCCGAAATTATTTATTATTATAATTTTAATTTTTTTAATTTTTATATATGAAATAATAAACATTAATCCTTATGAAATGTTTATGCACTACTTACGTATGTGGAACCAAATCGACAAAATGACTTTTATTATAATTATAATAACCCATAAATGAAAAAAAATGGATAATTATTATTTTGTGATTTATATTCGGCCAAAATTATTAGTGGGTTGAATATATGACATTTTGGACCCACTTATTTGAAATTATGTCCTTGTAGTATTTTATTGAAAATAATGTCAAATTATTCAAACTTTGGGTTCTATTCAGTATAAAATTTTTAATATAAGGTTTTTCTAAATATATTTTGTGCCATAATTATTATTTTTAAATATAAAATATTTATATTTTTTTGGAAAATTTATTTCTAATTTTTAGGGATGATATAAATACCTATAAAATTTTACACAACAATGAAGTAGTAGTTATAAAATTAATGGAAAAATCAAATAAATTATATTAAAAATATTAAAATAAATATAATTTGATATAATTAATATCATCCATAAATTATAAAGACACATATGAAGGGTATAACATATAAAAAATAGTTTTCTCAAATTTTAATCATTGTTTTCTTGTTTTTAAAGTCATAGTAATGAATAATGTTGTTTTTGGAAATTATTATACATCATGAATATAACATTTTATTGAATTATTTAAAAACTGTGAATAAGGAAAAATGGGATAATATTTGGTCAAAAATTTATTACCATTATCTCTATAGGTCATTTTTATATATTTTCTACTAAAATGTCCTAAATTATATTTTAATATTTTATACAATTCCTAAAGTGCCTCTCACCTAAATTATAAAAGGGCACTAATTCCATTACATCACTTCATCACCTTGAGCCTTCTATATTGATAAAATCATGATAATTTATACTAAAAGGGTCCTTATACAAGTAATAGAGGTCCCTTTTTTCAAAAATACCATCTATATATCCCTTATGAATAAATCTAATGGATGTGCGTTGAAAAAGAGGTGATCATTTTTATCATCACATTCTAATTAATTTCTTCTTCTACATCCACTTCATGTATTGCTTCCATACTAAAATAGTAAAGTGTGTATCATCTATATAATTACAAGTTTTTATGACTATGAAACAACCATATTATTCCTTATATCTAACATATGAAAAATGAAAGCACTGTATGTGCGTACATACGACTTATCCTCTCCATATAGGAGTGTAATTCATTTTTCCTCACCACTTTACTCGAATGGATATAATGGTTGAAATAATTGAAATATATGATGATATATAATTTTTATTTATTCTATAAAATTAAACTAACAATAACTTTTTTACATATTCAACCAATAAAAATTGATATCATCGCATGTGCGTACGTACGTTTACCAACTCCACAAAGTGATATGAGTAATTTTATATGTTGAAAATTCATGAAGGATAAAAAATTATATTTAATTATTAAATAATATATTTATGAAATTAATTGTATTATAAAGATTTTGGTTTTATACCCAATGCAAGAGTACAATTAATTTTAAGACAAAACACACATTAGAAACAAATTAACACAAAAAATGGTGAAATAATTAAAATATTCTTAATAAACATGTGGTTATTTTCTATAAGTGGATCATATATGATATCATAAATATTTAAATTATTCTTTTATAACATTTTTTTTAAAACAAATTTATAGGAGTTTCATACACGTACAAAGGAAATCAGTTTTAAGGTAAGGGATTACTTAAAAATCTCATCATTAATCGAGATTTTTTCTATTTATATCTATACTTGAAAATATTTTTATTACACATAACATTTTTCTAAAAATTATTTCAAAAAATGTTTTTAATATTAAATTATGAAAGTATTATTTCATTTTCAAAAATATTTGACTTTTCTAAAAATGTTTGTAAAATAATTTTTTCCATTTTCTTAACAAGAGTCTTTATGACTTTTCCAATAAAAATATATGGAATTAATGTTTTAAAATATATGGATTGAATCTACTTTTCATATTTTATGATACCATAATGTCTTCATAAATTATTTACATGTTAAAAATATTCTAAAAATGATATTTTTCTTTGGTAATTGCACAGATTTTTAAATAATTAATTCAAAAGTAAAATATATATATTTCTCTCCAGATGTTTTGAATAATTTTGTTATATTATTTTTTTATCTATGTAAATACCCTTTGATGATTACTATTATAAAATTTTTTTTATCTCTTATTATACCATATATCATATTTTATTGATGTTTTTGTGATTACTTTCACTATGGATATTCTATTTTTATACCATTCATGGTTTTTGGTTAAAGTATTCACAATTTATATGTATGTTTTTCAATGTGAATGTTTATGTTGTTTATGTGTCACCCCTTTCATAATAGGAAGGAATTATAGTTATTATGTGATGTTCATGATTTGATATATCTCATAAATCCATTAGTAGGATCATTATACAATCGATTTGGATATTGGTTTAGGCCCTACCTATTTATGCATGATGTCTTGAGCTAAAAATTGATAGTATTCTTACTATGTCCCACATTATGAATAACCTAATTATGAGATTATTTATTGATAATAAATTTAATTATTAAATTAGTATAATATCTATGGTTAATTTTCATTGTCATGTGATTATTTATATGGAATCATTTGATTATCATTTATTCATACCATATTATGATTAAAACTATGTTTAATTAGCATATGATTCAGTTATTCACCTAACCTTATTGTCTATACATATTTTTTTCATGATAGATTCCATTTAACTCTTACCTTACAGAGCATCTAGGATCACCCCTTTCTTATGTTTTTTTCAATATTCCATGATACATATTATGACTAATATTAAGTACTAACCTAGGATAGTAATGGTGTTCTCAAGGGATTAAAAATGTTGTATTTTATTTTTTTGAATTGAAATATAAGATTCAAGTATGTATATATTTTAACAACAATACCATTATATTATATCCTTTCGGATCTGATTACTTATATCATTTTCCAATGTACTATAGTAACTACTTACTCACATCTACTGGGGTTGTGGTCTTTACAACAATCCATTATTTCAATATTTTATTTTGTTACTAATCATTTTCTTCATCTGAAATATACTTAGGATGAAATTTTTTTAATATATTTCACAAATAGGATTCAGACAATAAAAAATGTCATTCTAACTCATAAATGTATTACATTCCTTAAACCATTAATTTTTATTATTGAATCTCTATTACCCCAGATGTATTTCACAATTTAAAATCTCATGGTAATCTTGTTTAATTCATAATTATTCCTAAGGATCTTTTGAATTTACCAAACCATATCTCCCTAATGTGGAAAATTAGGTTTCCAGTAAGGCATGTTTTCATTCACGTGGTTTTTATTGATCATATCTCATTAATCCCTTTTGTGGTTATCAATCATAGGTAAAATTGTACTAGAGCCACATCCCCTTGTAGTATCCTGAAATGTAGGTAATTTCATAGATACCATTTATTATAAACATTACTAAGATTTAAGAATTTTTTTAATTTTTGGTCAAATCCCTATGGATATCTATTCTGTCATATAATCCAAATCCCCAAACTAAACTATACTTCTCAATTACACAAACTATCACAACCCATATCTTTATTACTTTCTAATTCTTGATTTATTTTATAATAGTACACATAATAAAATACCATAAGATATTGGGGCCTAGATTCTTTGGTAAATTAGATATATAACATAATATAATGAACATGGATACAATTTAATTATTCAAAACATCTCTAACATGCCCCTAAAATCCATCGTCCTTTCAAAACTACGTGGGAAAACATGGGGAAATACATATAAAAGGGGTGAGAAATAAATCCCACTAATGTAATAATCAAATAATATCATGATTAAAACAATAAATGGTAGGAATTATTCACATCATGGTGACATAAAAAGGGTCTTAGAATATAAATATGATCATTTCTGCATGAAACAAGATGATATCATAAAGGAAACATTTGAATGTGGCAACAAAAATAGAAAACATGATATCATAAAAATAATTAAAGGATAACTACCAAAAAATCATAACATAATGTGACTATGATAACCTCTTATGAACCATACATGGAATCTTGTGAGATAAAAACATTACCCAAGGCATTGGAGGGATATATAATTTTAGGCCCACCCATCACATTCATGTCATGTACATTTATAAATTTTCCACATTCATCAAAAAAATAAGAATTCTTTTTAACACGTTTTACCCCATAGTTAAGGTGTATGGATTGAATATATGAAATTCCCTATTAAATTAAAAGATTTTAATTTAGTTGATTTCCATTGAATGTAAATGGGTATGGGTACTCCTTACAAACATGTTTGGTATGTATAAATACTAGATAATTTATATAGTAAAACAGGGTTACATAATGGTTCCTAGAAGGGTTTAATGATATTGAAATGGGCATATCATCAATTGAACATCATAAGGACAAGAATTGGGATATGTGAAAACATATCACAATACGTTCAATTATAAATAGAAATTCATAATATAATTTTGGTTATTGAATAATGAGGAGAAGTAGGTGATTCAATGAAGGGGATAAAAATAGGATCCCTTACCTTTAAAGGGAAATTTTAAAATCATGGGAGAAACATATTATGTTCTTGGGGATCCTTATGTGGGTTCTAGAGAGTCATAGTCATTGTAAATTCATGATCCAAGTATTTTTAGTGAAGATATATGGTTTGA
Organism: Viscum album; assembly: GCA_963277665.1. NCBI lineage: Eukaryota > Viridiplantae > Streptophyta > Magnoliopsida > Santalales > Viscaceae > Viscum > Viscum album. The sequence goes on along the minus strand of OY728134.1, from coordinate 1,314,257,595 downwards.
TGGGTGGGTGATTACAGAAAAAGGTAGGGGAATTATTTATTAATTTCTATACTTAGGTTACTAAAATATTATATTATATGTTTATGAATAGAACTAATTAAATTAATACTATTTGTGATGGGAACTGAGTCATGTTTAGAAAGAACTGATTTTGAAACCAGAAAATATAATATAGATTTTAGAGGATTCATTAAGGGTTTATAAATTTAATCAAATGACCTCAAAACAAATTATTTTAAATAGGTAACGTAATTTTCACTTTAGAAACCATTTATAGAATTATTTATAATAGCTTTCATATTTTATGATGCCAAAATTCATACCATATAATTACAACATATTTAACTTCTACTCGAGAATTTTATTGTCTCTGATAATTGTTTAAAATCACTACTACATAATCTTTACATTTTGATTTCAAAAAAAATATCAAAATGTTTCTAAAAATATTATTATTTAAAAATTTAAATAAAAAATATCCATTTATCAAGAAATTATTTTTTTATAACAACATTTTTCATACCCTTATAATAATTACACCAGAAATCATAAAATTATATTATAATTTATATCTAATAAATATCATTTAATAAAATATCATTTATGTCAAAAATTTATTGAATTCACCAAACAGTGTGTGTTGATTGAAATTATATATTTCCCAAAAATAAAATTATCTTTTCATCATATCTAAATCTATTTTTAAATCAGAATAATTACATAATCATTAGAAATTAATAAAACGTGATGAATATAATCAGTATTTTAATAACAAAACAAAAACTTACATACTGTTAGGGTCTATATACATAACCTTTTATTACCCTCTGAAATCCCTAAAATTATGTTGTATGGTGGGGAGATTTTATTTGGATGGTATAGTGAACCAGGTTTGGATCATGATCTCAATGATCTTGAACTACTCTGATAAATGGTTTCACTCATTCTTTATTTTTCCAATCATAGCTAAATATAGGATAACATAATATCCCAATAATGTTATCCCCCATTTAATCCTTTATAAAGGGGAAATATAGGGTATGATCCTACTAATCAAAGTCATATCTCTTTACTTCAATGTTAATTGATAATTATGATAACCCTTAATATACAAATCCTAATGGTCACTATGAAATAAATATCTTATTAATGTTTTTTATTCATAAACTTAATTTAAATTAGATAGAATATATAATAAAAAAAATAAAAAAATAGAGTTTGTTATATTTATAACTACCTTACTTAATAGAGAACAAAATAATCAAAAATGTGAATTTCATTTATAGGTTTTCAGGTTGATATAATAATGATTTAATAGCTTGGATCATGGAACTTCTAATTGATGAAACTATTTATTTCTAACACCACTACTATTGTAATGGGTACTCAAGATATAACAAGATATAGATGGACCACAAATATTATGAGGCTATATCATTCATGTCTCCCATAGTATGGTAGTTCTATTGAGTGATTCTATTCTTATTGATGAATGATGGAACCACATATTAGTGTGTCATGTACCATATTTTATACCCATTTATAGGTAAGGTAATTGAATTGTATGTTAATGAATTTGTGGTTTTATCTTAATATCATTATAATCATCTTACTGAACATGAAATTCCTCTTGATGAATATCGAAAAAACTTCTTGAAGACAAACCCCTTGAAATTCCCATTAACGGTGACATCAGGGAATATTTTTGTCTTTACGGTGTACCATTTTGTAATCAAGTTAAAACACAATAAAACCAAGGATATTATTAATATTTCACCTCTACAAAATAAAAAATATTATTGAGGGATTCAAGGTAAACTATCTTCTATCATATGCATCATAGTGAACCTTGCATGAATGTTCCTACGCTTTACAAAGCTCGTAAGTAAAGAAGTAAAATATCAGTGGGAAACATATTTTTAAGAAGGTTTCAATAGTCTCAAAAATATCTATTGATCCCGCCATTATTGATCTGCTCTATAAAAATAATTTATCGATTCAATACATGATAGTATTAGATAAATCACTTGGTTCTATTATTACACATCATAATGATACGAAAAAATAAAACACTCTCTACATCCTCAGTAGTAAAATTCATGATTATGAGACTCTTTTATTATATTAGGAAAAAATTTCTTGTTCAATTATTTTTGTTTCATAAATTGAGACATTATTTATATAATCATAATTTCCACTATCTCTCTCATATTGTCACACTCATTTATATATTTAGTTGTATGATGTTGACTGATTGTTTTGCATGGTATGTAATCATCCTAATGTTGTTTGATATCCAATATATACTAAAAAATTTAATTAAGGGTTTAGCACTAGAAGAATTTCTCATGGAACATCCCACATATGAAACCAAGACAATGGATATAAAATTTCCTAATAAATTGGTATTATCTATTCTTGATTCTCTTTATAGATAGGTGATGAATTTCAATGGTTCTTCTAGAAGCCAAGTCAGAATAAGATTGGAAAATCTAAATCTCAGCAGAGTTTGATTTGGAATTTTTCTTAAGTCTATTGTCAAGGTGTCCATACCTAATTTATTTTTGTAGTCAGAAGGATGCACAAATAATAAGGTAGAATACCAAGCACCCATTTCATGTTTTGAATTATATTTATAGGTGTTTGTTTCTTTAATAAATATCAAGGGTGATTCAGAACTGGTAATCAATAAAATTAATGGATGGTATAATATTAATAAAGAAGAATTAATTTGAATTACCATTTATATATGAGGGTTAATAATATAAATCCCCTCCAATCGAACACTATCTCATCTTCTTCATTGATAGAACAAATTTCTGGATGAAAAGGCTAATATATCCCCATCCATGGTTAATCCATACCAAGATGAGATAGGCAACAAAAATTTCACACCATATGGTGTTTTCCTCTATCATTATCCCTATTTCAATAGAGAACAATAAGATCAAAAGTACTCCTGGAAAAGGAAGTCCAAAATCATGTGAAATGGTTCAATCATTGGATAGATCCCCCCCCCCTAATTGACTAACTTCAAAATGTAAATCTTTCAATGGATCAAGATAAAATTAATCAGATACGATGATGGGACATAAAATTTTTATATTATGATTGAAATGATTCTCATATTCTCCTCTGTAAATAAGAATTTTATGGATTCTATTGTATATGCATGAAAGTTGGATATTCCATTGTATTATTATAATAATTCAATCAGGTGCAAGTGGTGGCCATCAATAAGGGACCAGGATCTCTCACCATATTAGGTGACCCGAATACTTCTATCCATCAATGACCTAGGTTGTCATGGAATTCACAATGAAATGTCCTCATTTATATATAAATTCCAATTTCACTCATAAAACCCCATATTTTTTCACCTCAATAAATTGTCATAACTATTTTATTTTGGGTAATAGATATAATGGGAATATTTCCCTCACCCACATCTAAGAAATTTAAGTATATTATTACTACCATGTGTGTTTTCTCTATGTGGGGAAACGATTTATCCAACAAGGAGGCCATAATTAAGTCTTTAACTAGAATAATTAAGTAAACTATCATTTCAATATTTGATATTCCTTAAACAATATTGGCAGAAAATGAAACTAGCTTATTCTCTTTTAATTTGAAAATGATGTAGTAGTTATATAAAATTTTGTCTAATGACTCATTCTACTACCATACACTATCTAATGGGTAGATTGAGGGTTTTAATAAGACTATATCTTAAAAATATTTAGGTCAGTGCATAAGGATAAGAAATAATATCTATAAAAACCTATAATCTTTGTGGGATTACCACAACACAACCTGTATGACAATATAAGAGATCCTAACTCACATTTTTATGGGACTGAGGTTTTATGACCATAAAGATCAATATTCCACCACATTAAACTATCATATATAACCAACTATCTGATTATGAATAGACTGATATGAAAATAGATGATCTAGAATGACTCAATGAGAAGACGTTTCACACTCTACATATCATTGATGTCCATAAGAACCATGTTTCGTGATCATTCAATAAGAATGTCTACCTATATCAATTCACTAGGAAGAACTACATTTTTTACTATAACATTGAAGATACCATGGAACATTCCTCTAATTCATGATCCAAAGTGGGAGGTATCTTCTTTTATACATAGATTTACTTCAACATAGCTTATTTCTTAGTCATAATTAATCGAGAACAGGTCATACTTGCCATAAATGAATGGTTTCTCTTGAAATACTTTAGATAATTTCATATTTTATAATTTCTATTATATTCATATTTTTCTAAACAATAAAATTTAATGTATGAGATATTTGACTTTGACCAATATAGAAACAATCCATTCTACAAGAAATCAAAGTGATCGCAATTCATCACTGTTAGATGATTATAATGTACATGATAGAAGTCTTTGCTACAATAGTTTGAATTGCATATCATAACACCCAAATAAAAAAATTTACAACTACATAAATGTGTCCTTACCATATTATTTAAAAATATATAGTAAATTACCTAGTCTCATGACATTATTCAGCAAAAAAACTCCAAGACTATGAAAGTAAAAAAGATATTGTTTGTTGGACATTACCATATCATATGTTTTAGTATGGGTTGAGTAATCCTCTAATTTCTATTTTTGATAACAACAATTATGTTTCACATGTTATTAAAGGTCATTATTGATCATTATATTTAGAATGACTATGATTTATATAACTAATTTCAGGGAAAATATATTTTATTTTACATGAACCAAAACTGATTAAATTAACAAAAAAATTGGTCTAATTTACCTAGGAAAGACATGGATCTATTTAGGAGTACGTTTCACACAATATTATCTTATCTGATGATATTATTACCCTTTTTCATTGTATATAATCTCGATCTATATAGATAATTTTACCTAATGGACTGCATGTGGATTGATTCTAACTCAATTTGGATACATAATGATTCTTGTATCATATATCATATTCCTAGAAACAAATTATATCAATTAGAATTCCCTCTTTTCTATGTATGAGTTTGATCTATATTGGATCTATTCGAATATATGTCATTATCTAAAAGCCTGTGATAATGGTGATCCAATAAAATAACTATGTGTGATATTCTCTCAATTATTTCTGGATGTGTATTGATTCATTGGTAATTTATCCAATGCCAAGTCCTGAATTAAAAAAATTAAAATATCTATATGTATAAATCAGATATAAATATGGGTTCATTTTCTATTTCTATGGGTTTTAATGATTATAGTTATGTCGGTTACCCTAGAACCATTTTTCACTTAACCTATTAGATAAATAACCTCTTCTCATGCATATCAGCTCAATATATACATGGAATCCTTCTTATGTGCATAGTATTTCTTGATTAAAACTATTAAAGGATATGTAGTGACGAATGAATCCATTATCTTAAGCTCATCCATAAAATCCAATATTGAAAATTCCATCCTCCAATTTAGTGTTTGAGCCTGTCTAGAAATATTTCATATACCAGACAGTGGTACATTGAGCTAATGAACCCTTTTCGAGCCCTACACATGATCTCGACCAGTGTAGAAGTCTCATGGAAATTTATTATTTCAGGATTAAAACTTTTATTCTTGTGTATAATCTCATTTTCATGAACCACACTATTATAGATTCATTCAAGAATTTTATTACAATATATTCCCCCATTAATATATATGATAAAGATATATATAGGATTCCTCATTATTGTTTTCTTCCCTTCTATACCAATTCTAAAAAAGATATTATTCCTTTTATGAATAATCTTGATACACAAAGGTAACAAAATACATGAATTCTTTGTCTTGGTTTTAGTTTTGATGGGACATATAGTGATGTCTGGATACTATAGTAAAGCCCAATCTACAGTTCCATAAATCAAAATTCATATCCCTTAATGAATTGAATCAGACTAACATAATCTCTTCTAATGAAATTATTTTAGTGATCCTACAATAATAATGATGAGAAAAAAATCCCCCATAAAAGTGTTGGAGTACTCTATCTATAATGGTTTATTTCTAATAGTCTATTTTACTAGGAAAAATCATAACTACATGTGGCTATTTTCCAATACATACATGATATGAAGTGAAACCGGGATTTCCATTTCTAGGAAAGGATGAAAATTTTAACCGTACACACTTTCTTCTTAGTATTCATACACATTAATTTATATTCGGTTCCATTCCTTGGGATTGGAACTTAAATAAATAAAAATAAAGTTTTAAATGAGGTAGATATACAAAAATATTATATGTAAAATCCCTCATCATATAACTTAAAAATTCTTAACACTTATATATTCATCATAATATGTAAAACCAAACAACAATAGATCAACTGGTATGATGGTAAACTACTCAGAATAGCCTATTAATATGGATAACATTCCCTACATGGGAACAAGATCCATATATTGGTGCCTCTAGGTATATTTTTTTCCTAAATTGGCATTAATATAAAATACCCATGTTCTAAATATTATATAAAAATGTTTATATGTTATCCAAAAATATAATAACCATGTGTGTCTTGATTCCTTATATCTCAAGATACATTGTGAAATTTAATTCCTATATTTGAAACCCATCCATGATTAATCATCCATTACTATTCAGTTCATTAAAATCATAAAAACCTAATCTTGGATAGATCAAGTCTTTAATTCCTCTATCTCACTTCAAATAAAACCCCTCTCATAAATACAAATTCTCACATATAGTGTCTTGCAACACAAAAAATCCATCCTTTTTATGAGAAATGAGTTAGTTTGACATCGAAAGGAAATTATGTATTACTATTCATACAAATACTAAAGTATGTATATACATACGTACCCCTAATATAGCCTATCATTCAGAGGAATTTTCATCTTGAATGGGAAGAACTTCTAATATTTATATTCCCATACTGCATCACAATGGAACCCATCATTTGAACTTGTGTAGTTTCCATCACTTTCATACCAGTATCTTTTCATTTTTTCTTTATAAACAACTGAAACATGTGTTTCATGACTTACATAGTATCTTTTTTAATGGTATTGGGATATTCTTAGTCTATTACAGAACATTTAGGTTGTCACCCTCACCCTTTATAGGTCCATGAATAATGACAACAATCTATGTGGGCTTATCTTAGATAGTCAATAGTTATATAGGGGTCTCCTTTCAAATATGGGTCTCCCTTACATAATTGGTTAAATGGTATCACATGATTGTAAAATCAATATTACATTCAACTTTGTGCTTGTCGGTCAATGTTGTATGAATGTAAACTCAATCACTTATTATTCTTGACCAAAAGACCTTAAAAATATGTAAAAAAGTAACAATACATGTCCAGCTGAAAAGAAGTAAAAGGAAGAATTTTAATAAAGTTTATTCCTCTCTAGCTAAACCATTCACTCTTGTGTATTAGAGATAAATTAATCTACAAATTAAAAATACTTAAGTATTGTGGTTCCCACCTTATGTCCACATAAAAATTCAATTTGTACTTGTCGTACCCCTTAGTTCTAGAAAATGTTAGAGTTGTATATAATATATATATTCACCATAAACATGTGTTTCATACATAGTTACACAATCATTAGGGTTCCAGAACCCTTCTTGAGAATTTTGTTCTTTTATGAACCAACCTCATTTGGGAAGTGATTGAATCTCCAAAATAATTTCCTACCTATAAGTCTTATATGGATTTGACTCCAAATGACACATATGATTGAGTATGAATATAGTTCCCCTGATATGGATCAGTATAGCCTCTACAAATTTGGCCTATCAACTAAAGGAATGTTCATCCTGAAGGGGAATATCCTATGATCACATTATTCCCTAAAACAGTTATATAATAACCCATCATTTTAATATAATCCATATTCATCCCTAGAATACATATACCATATCATCGGTCATGATTGAAACTCCCTGGGATATGACATACCCAACTAATATTCCTTATATCCAAGTGGATTTACTACACTTGATTTTATACACATGTTCATCATGTTCATATTCTTAGTAGAGATTCTAATTCTTTCCCTTGAGCATTTGAATTGTCCTCATCACATGATCCTAAATTGCATGACATGATAGTATGATATTCATGAAAATAAACTAAATCCCCCCCCCCAATATAGTCAATTTTCTTGATTTATCCATCACTCACATATGGTTTTACCCTTCCTTTTTTAGATTTATTTTTCTAGATGTTTCAATAGTGTATTTTGACCTAAAACATCATCAATATTATACCTAAGAGATAATATATTTAACTATGTACACATTCCTAAGATATGGGAGGTTATTGGTAAATCCCATATTATCATGTATTCCTTGCTCAGATAGCTATATAGATTTATCCACATTTGGTCAAAGTTATTCAACCATAAGCATTATTTGTATTGGTCTGACAAAGATGATTTGAAACTTCCTATGAAAAGACATAAATAACTAACCATAGAGAAAACATAAAAATGGAAACCTTGGTAAAATTTTAGTAATTCAACACTAGATACACACCACATGCTATTAAAAGAAAAAAATTATCTTTTGAAATTAAAAGGCAAAAAAAATTATAATGAAAACTTTTAAAGATAAATAGAAGAAAAATCCTAGTAATTTCCCAATAGTCCTCTATAATATGTGCTATAAACAAAAGTTAGGGAAACAAAATAAAAAAATACTCAATGATTTTTTGGTCCACAATAAGACTCTAGTAGAAGTTATGTTAAAACATAAGAGACCCATTTTATTAAAAAAATTATGATAATTAAACCCTTCCCTGGAATATTTCTCTAGAAGATTCATGTGAAATGTGAAAAGTCATAACATTAGGGAATTCATAACCTTATGAGCATTGGAATACTAATTAATATGTCCCACTTCATGATCCTCATCTTGATAAGATGATCCCAAGAAGAAATTATTCATTTGAATAGACCAATTCTAGTGTTATGGTGATGTTAATTGGTCATATACAGATCTATGTTCCATGATGAGGAGGAAATAATTCATATCAATTGAATAAATATAGTGTTATAGTGATGGTAATTATGTATATAACAATTTATTAGTCACACTCAAGGGAAAGGATTCAACTAAAGGGACTAAATCTAGTGTTTTGGTGGTAGTTTTTATTCCTACACCCATCCATGAGCCACTCCCATGTGAAAATCATTCATATAGATGGAAAAATATTATGTTACATTCATGGTAGTTATTATTATACCAATCCATGAGCCATAGATAAAAATTTATCATTCATACAAATAAAACCACTCTATTATTATGTTGATGGTATTCATGATTACATTCATCCTTGATCCTTGATAAATAAAAATTAATTTATTAGAATGGAACAACTCTAATATTGCAAGGATGTTAGATGTATAAATACTCATCTATAAACCACAACCAATTAGAAATCATTCACATGTATGAACCAAATCCAGTGTTATTATGATTTTATAAATGCATATACCCCTTATTGATCCATTCCTAGAAGGAAATCATTCTAATTAAAGTGTTTTAGGATGATGATTGAATTCATTCATTCCATGTTAAATTTTCACACTTCTTATGTATATATTTTTATTGTACATTAAGATTCCTCTAGTTATTATTGAGGTAAATTTGAATCATGGGAATGGAAAAATAATAAAAAATAATTTTTCATTAATTAATCAAAAAACAAGTGGATAACCCAAGGATTATATTCCCTTTTTATAATTACAATATATAAAAAACAGCCTCGATGGATTACTAGTGTTTTATAAATGATTTAATGGTCGTATTGATGTAGATTAAAATTTAATCCATCCTTTCATTTTCTACTTCTTCAGCAATGTGAAGACTTACTACTATAACATATTCACTTCCCCCTTTATAGAAGTCTTTCATTGTGAGTGTCTAGTATTCCTCTTACTCTATCTTGGAATAATCTAACTCTTATTCATGGAATCTTATAGAGGTATCTATTTCATCACCCATGAATTTTTACTCTTGGGATAATAAATCATTGTAATATTCAAGTTGAATCATGATGACTGAGAGCCTATAATAACATGAATTTTATTCTCCTTCCTGATGTTACACCAAGGCCCCCTATTCTTGGTAATTTACCTAATGGATCATATTAATTATTTCATAAATTTATCTCCAATGGAATCCTCATCGTCCCATGTATAAAAATTTATGGTGTATTATCTAGAGAAGCCTGTCTATATGGGATATGGATGTCTCTAAAATTAGAACATATTTTTACCCAAGATCATTGATGAACTAAATGACATAATTATAGTGATCCCACATCTAATACAATTTCATTTTAGATGGAGGGTCATATTAATTGATGAAATATATGAGGAAAAAGTCACCAAAGGAAAATTCCTTACTAATTACCTCCAAAACTATTATTGTTGGGACAGACCAAGACTGCGTACACTAAAACTACTATTATGAGAAAGTAGTAGACTTTGAGAATAGATTTTTTTTCATGGGATAATGGTACTATAATGATATAAAAGAATGAATATTAGTCAATAAGTGTTATTACTATCAAGTGTAATTATAAATTGTTACACTTTTTTATTTCTATATTTTCCTCTGTGACCAGTGTCACCATAGTTAGAAAAATAATTGAATAATTCTCCCTAAAATATTTCCCCACATTACCAATCATGGGACAATAAATTTTTGGAACATTCTGGGTATTAACTTCAACACGAATATTCTGGTCTTCCTCAATATCTTTACCATCCACGAAGCCTTTACCAACGTCTAGGTTATCTACTTCTTTAATGTGGTCATGAGGAGTATTTGGATATGGAAGGTCACTATATAAGGATCATGGATATATTTAGGTAAACATGATTCATATTCATCTAAATATAGATTAGTTGAAGGTATAGTAGTAGGTGTGGCCTCTGAATTCAAAATACTTGACTATTTTCCAATTTAATCAAGGATAGTCCAATAGATAGGGAATTATTTATCAACTAAGAGATCCTCTAATCTATTCCAGGAATCTAGTATCCTTATAATACCTCATATAATAAAAAGATATAGTAATTATTATATTACATGGTCATTAGGTTTGGTTGTCATACCTGAATATTCTCCTCTTTCATTGACATGAACAAATGGGGTACTCACAATTTAAATGATTCCCATTGTTGATTTGTTTACATGAGTATTGATTATGAAAAAAATAAGTTATATTATTCAATGTTTTTGTGAACTTATTTCAATTACCTCATAGGATGAGGGAGTGACTGATTTGATGTCTAATATTTCCATAACATCCAAATCCAAATGCACACATGTATTATATAAAAAATCAAGGTATGATTTTGAAACTAACCATCAAGAAAGATTAATTTATCCAATTACTTTTCCCATAATTAAATATTAATTTTATATTATTAAAGGATATTATATTCCATCCCAAACATAGGTATCGTATGGAAAAATTGAGAATGTGATCCATCCATCTATTCTTATATGAATCTCTATCATAAAGATAATTCCCCTACCGCTATAAAATATGGATTCATAATTAAAAAACTATTAAAAATAATATTGATAATAAATATAAAAACATAGAAATATTCTATTAAATTTTTTTATTTATCGAATATTTGGGATTAAATCAGTTATTTTCAAATTTGATTAAAATTCTAATTTTGACCCTTCAATGCAAACTGTATTGGTCTGGTCATAAATATTATCCTATACCTTATTTGAGTATAAGATTTCATAAAATAATTATTCACTAAATGGGATAAAAAAAAATTTATACCATTAAAGTTGTATCATTCATTTTATGGCAATAAATTATCTATGAATTTCATGTTTGATTGGAATCATCAAATTGGACCCCACTTCATAATTAAGTCATATATTTAATATATATACTAGAATTTGTATGAATTTTATACTATAGATATAGGAATACATTCCATAAAAATTATCACTAATAATTAGTTGATGAAAATAATTTCCTTCCATAGGATCCTAATATGAAATAAGATTATTGGGTACAAGAGATGGTGAATTGTATGTCTAAAAACATTCACTTTTAATCTTAGGAATATCTTCATTTAAAAAAGTTAAACTATTTGGATTCACTAAACACTGTTTTTTAATGTTAATGAGAACAACTCAGATCTAATAAATATTTTTGTGATAATAAAATTAATACACACGTTTACATGAAATATATTCTTCCTTTAATCATATAGAATCATAATTTAGAGTTTAAGAAAAAAGAGAAATTATATAATGAAACACTTTCTATTTAATAAAAATTTAAGTGGAATTTTGAAACCTATAAAGAAACAAGTAAAACAATTCAATTGAATTCTATTAACCCAAAGGTAAGGTTATCCAATGAATTTGGATAAAATTCACTTTATTTATAATTTCAAGAAGGTCTATCTTACACACGCTAGGGTATGCCCTTGATCAAAAAAACATTAGATGTAGCATTTTTCTTTTTATCCCTGCAAGATCTGGATTAATAATGTTATCAACACCTATGTCTTCCTTTAGATGGAGTCCATATATTAAAGAATTTGACCTGTGAAAAATATCATAAATTTACAACCTCATGAAGTTTCATTGTGATTAAAACTCTCTTACTAAAGAAAAAAATATAGGGAATAAGCTGGTCACACTCTAGTATCATGGGAGTAATTTTACAGCATGTAGACACACACACACACAATTGTAAAGCTAGATTATTTCAAATGATGAAGTGACCAAGTCTTTATAGGCATGGAGTCTAATGGCCATATTAATCTCCAATGATCATATGTTTCCTAAAATAATATAGGGACCAGTGCAGCTGGCACTTACCATGGTAATAAAATATAATATTATACAACATCATTTTAGCATAAGAAAAAAATACTATGAGAAACATTATTATGTATTTTTTATTGAAAATATGTATAAATCCAATTATATGTATAATAAAAAGAAGGAAATATAGAAAGTAATCGATTTTGATAATGTTATGAAATCAGATTCTTAGAACAAGGAAAATTGGGTATGATAAAATTTGAGAATCAAATTCGTTAAATAGATAGAATCAAATTCTAAATTATAAGAAAAATATGATTTGATGAACTCAAAAAATCAGATTCTAAATTCAATGAAAATAATATTTGAGAAAAAATGAGAATTAGATTCAAAATTCTTTGAGAATTAGATTTGGGAAAATGTGAGAATTGTAATTTTTTTAATAAAAAAGGATTAGATTTGGGATTCTTTGAGAACCAGATTCCAAATTCTGAGTGAATCAGATTTGAGAAACTATGACAATCGGATTCAAATTTTTGAGCGAATTGGAATTGAGAAACTGTGAGAATCAGATCAAATAATTAGAGAAAATCATATTAGTGAAACTGTGAGAATCGTATTCAAAAATCTGATTGAATCAGATTTTATAAATTGTGTATCCAATTAAAAGTATCAATCCTAATTTCATTTATTATGTTTTCTATTTGGTCATAAGAAATAGTTGTTTATACATATATGGAAAACAATACAAAAGACGCTAAAGAACAAGACTCTTATTTTTATCACACTACCATATGTTTATAAAAAAATTCATTATTAAAACTTATATAAATATAAAATATTAATTGATATGGGTTTCTGATTTCCAAAATAGAAGGAACGATAAAATCATAATGAAACTTATGAATAAAATCCCCCCCCCCTATTTTGAATGCACAAAAAATAATTTAAGAAAATAATTTTAAGACCAAAATATTTCATATTTCAACTTACAAGAAATAATTATCTCCCCTTGATTTTGTTACTCTTAAAAATATGAATATGAATAACTCCTCCTTATGATATGAACTTCCCCCAATGATCATATTATTTTATTAAGTATTTTTCATCCATTCTTATGAAAATATTTCTCCCTTACATAAGGATAAATTCATTAATAATATTAACCACTATCCTCCTTTGTGATTTACAAAAGGAATGTTGAAAAATATTTTTGTACTAAAAAATTATTTGGAAACATTCTATATGAAATAATTGAGATAAACATTACATAATATTAAAATTGTTTTAAAAAAATTATTTGGGGACAAAAAAATTGATCCTTCTTCGACATTAAGGTTTTGACCATAAAAATCAATGCCTAGTATACTTTCTAAATATTTACATTTGAATGTTTTTCATGATATCTTTTATAAAAAAATTTATTATAATCATTTTATACATGAACTTGTGTTGTAGAAAAAGAACTTTTTTATTATTCAAAATACTACAGGTTTAAATGTCACATCCATAGGCAATTTGTGTCCTAAAATATCAACTATGTCTGATGAAAATTATTATGAATGATGGAGAGATAGAATTAATAAATTTGTTATCAATACTGTTTTTGATAATTTTGTAATGCTTACTAGAGATTATAGAATTCCTCATAAAGAAGTGATACTTTTTACCAATCAAGAGAGACTGGAATATCAACTTAATTATGAGGTAAATAATACATTATTTTTTTACATGGCCAGGAATATATATAGCCAAATACCATCTTGTGAAGCGGCGAATATCATTTCAAATAAGATTAAAAATACTTATTTTCATAGATCTAACTTTATTGAGACAAGAAAATCCACACATAGAGAAAATTATCATTGTTTTTTTCCTATGAAGAACCTATAGATAATGATCAAAAAGGATTCATGGATATTGAAAATATCCTTCATTTGATGGTAGGTAATGTATTACATGATGATATTTTTGTAGATAAGATTATAGATATCATTCCTAATGACTAGTAATCGAAGAGAACGATGATTAGTGAGTCATGGAAAGTCACAACAATAACTCTTGATGAGTTATTTGAAAATCTCTTCCAGCATGAGAACAAATATAAAAGAGATAAAAACATAAAAATAAGAAGAATAGATGTGTTTCTATTATAAATACTTAAAATTATATAAAAGTCTATACTCTTGAAAATTTTGTTTAGTCAATAATTAATACAAAATTTATTGTCCAATCAGTGTCAAATGAATCTAGACATTCAGAGAATGAACAATCCAATATTACTTATAGGATGAACATGATTTGTTAGTAAGAAGGAATTTCAACAGAGATATAAGAAATATGATATTAAGGATAATAAGGACTTAGATTTCACAAGATATGACAGCAAGAATGAATGAAACATCTTACCTAACTTTCCAAAGCTGAAAAGAAAAAACAAGAAAGATGGACATTTTGAAATGAATTAGAAAATGTACCATAAGTCTAAGGGAATGAAATTTCTTATGGAAAATGATTCATGGAGTGAGAGTGGTCGAGATTCATCTGATGAATCCCTATATAATGAAACATATGTACACAATAATATTGGTATTATTTTCAAAATACCTATTGAGAATCATTGTCTTATGGAAAAGGTAAAACCTATTGAATCCATTACCAATATGTCTTAATGGTACAAAAACCCTAATGATGAAAATTATAAATCATCATATTAGGAATCTTCCACATTAGAAAATAACTATTTACCTTAATTTGATAATGATATCAAGATTTTCCATGTTTCCTGAGAATTATAATAAAAAAATAAAAAAATAAGCATGATAATGAAAATGATAGAATAAAATATTTAGATAGATAAGTATCATATCTCTCTAAATATCTTGATATAAAATATTTTAAAACAAAATATTTGTTTAAATATTATGGAGGTAAATTCAGAAAAGGATAAGCATTCTAGGGATCTTGAAAAACTAATTTTTTGGAAAATTATTTTAGAGAAAAAACTAAATTCTAAAACTAATGATTAAGAGCATAAAAATTTAGTCATTACAGTAAAATATGAAAAACATTTATTTAATGAAACCATTATCAATCTTTAATTCTGTTAAGGAGGGTTTTGATAAAATGTACAATAAACTTCTTCCTCTTAGGATTAGTTATGGAATTGGTTATTCTCACTCAAAACCTGTTTTCTTCGATAGTTATTTTGTTCCTAAAAGCTACCCTTTTGAATTAAGTTTCAATTTTCTGGACACAAGGAGAAAAAAAATTCATTAAATAAAATTCAATCCTCAAGATTTCATAAATAACATTTTCTTAAAAAGATGTGGATTCTAAAAATTTTCTTTATATCAATTCTGAATCCATGATTGTTTCAGTTTTTATAACCAAACTTTTTTATTTTCAGATAAATAAGGTAAGTACCAACAATAATTTTACTTGGAAGATGGATAGTGGACATTCCCATCAAATGATTAATAACAAAATATTCATTTAAATGTTTTTGGAAATTAAAGGTGGAATAGATACCTTTTGAGATAATTCTCAAGGAAGGATTGTTGGTATATGTAATATTTTTATTCTTGAATAAACCTTGATTTAAAATGTCTTATTAGATAAAGGATTTAATCAAAACCTTATTATCATAATTCAATTATGTAATAATGGTTACCTTGTGAATACTAGTAATGATAAGTGTGTAGTACACAATTCCAATGATGAATTCATTCATTCTACTCATTGTCATAGGAATGTTTATACACATAACATAGAATACCTTAGGTGCCAAGACTTACATTGCCTTAGTGATATGGATGATTAATCTTGGTTATGTAATAAATTTTTATGACTCTATAACATTAAGAAATTATGTAAATTATCTAAGAACGTACAGATTAAGGATCATTCAGATCAGATATTTGATTTTTTAGAAGTATGTGAACCTTGTCAATTTTTCAAGTAACATAAGTCAATAATTAAATCTATTAGTGAAGTCATGACATCTGATGCCTTATAGTTATTATACCTGGAATTTTTTTCCTACACAATGTGGAGTTATTGGAGGAAATACTCTGCATTTTTTTATTGATGATTGCACTAGATTTTCATGGGAATATTTTCTTACAATGAAATCTAAAGAATTTTCTTAGTTGAAACCCATTTCAACCATAGTTAATATTGTGAAGAATCTTTTATTATTAACTATTTATAGTTATCATGGTGGAGACTTTGAAAATTATTATTTTAAATTTTTTCATAAGAAAGGGATTACTCATAAATTCTCAGCTCCTAGAACACCTTAGAAAAATTGTGTTGTTGAAAGAAGAAACTTAATTATTCAGGGGAAAACAAGAACCATGTTGAGTAAATATTCAACAGGTAAGAATTTTTGGGTTGAAGCAGTTAGTACTACTTTCTATACTATAAATCCAGTTTTAATCACTCCATTTTTTAATACAACAACTTACGAGTCATGGATAGGGCGAAAACCCAAATTTTTATACTTCGAATTATATGGATTCAAAGTATTCATCTTGAATACAGAACATAACTTACACAAATTTTCACCCATTTCTAATGAAGGTATCTTTTTAGGTTATTCAACTAATTATAAGGTTTATAGATTTTTCAATAAAAATTTTTATACTATAGAGGAAATATTGCATGTAAAAATTAATGAAATTGATCATTTTGTTTTCAAGCAATGCCAACATAAATTTTTTGATGTTTTCTAGGAAACTAATTATCAACCTTTGATGTCAGATTCTTGTAATAAGGATAATACTCAAGAAATTGTTTCTGAAGTATTCACTCTATAAGACTTTATATCATACATTGATGAACTAGATTTAAAAAAACCCAGTTAGTTGTTTTATAGGAATTATACAAGGGATAATATCACTAGTGATGTAAATCAAACTAAAAGGACTAGAATTTCCTTATAAAATGGAGTAAAAAAATATTTTATTTTCTTAATAAATTCGAACTGAAAATTCCTAATGGGGATTTAGGTGATGAATATTGGATTAAAGGAATTAAAAATAAGTTACTCGAATTATAAAGTATTAAATTATTGGCATTGCTTGGATGACCTAAATAAACCTCTATAATTAGAGTAAAATGGGTCTTTATAAACTAATGTGTTGAAAATGGAACCAGTGTATGTAATAAATAATGACTAGTTGCTAAAGTCTATAATCAATAAGATGGAATATACTATGAAGAAACATAAGAAATGATTTAAATTATTGTATGGAAATATATATGAATATGATCAGTGATAAGAGGGGTGTGAATTCTATGTTTAAAAACATTCATTTTTAATTTTAATAAAATCTTCGTTTAACAATGTTAATCAAATAGGATTCACTAAAAACTATTTTTTATGGTTAATGAAAACCCATAGGTCTGATAAAGATGATTATTATAATGAAATTAATATGCAATATCACATTAAAGAGACTCTACCTTAATGCATATATAATCTTAAATCAATTTTTATGATGAAGAGAAATTATATAATTACAAACTTTCTATTTAAAACTAATTGCAGTAGAATTAAGAAACTTGTAAATAAAAAAGTAGAATAATTGAATTGAAATATTTTATCCCAAAGGTAAGGGTAACCAATTAATTTGTGTAATAGTACATAAATTTATAATTTTAAGAAGATATGTCTTACCCATACCAGGGTAACCCCTCGATCTGTAAAGAATCAGATATAAATTCTATCTTTTTATCCCTAAAATCCCCCCAATTAAGCTAGTAATTAGCACATATTTCTTCCATTAGCTAGAAGCCTTCAATTAAAGAATCAAACTCACTAAGAAAATATTAAAGACACTATAACATCCCAGGTAAATAAATAAAATTACATTCTAATGTTTATCTATATTGTGAATAAAATGTTAATACTACTTTAAAGGGAATGCTATGCTCGATGGCGTACCCAATACGAAACAACGAGTTTCTTTGAAATCTTACGTTGCACACTAATAATATAATAATATTATAATAGTTAACGCCTATCCATTTAAATGTAGGGAATGAACAAAAATAACTAAAAAATTATTACATATGTTTGTCAAATATTTTTACATTTATCCAATAAATGTTAGAGGTTGAAAATCCAAATGAATCCAATTTTAAGAAAAAATACTCTAATATTTTTAAAAGATTGTTTTACCGTCTTTTGATGGCGAACCTTTTTTAAATATAACTTTTGAAACTTTTATAAGCTCTATTTTTCAAAATAAACATATTATTTATGATTGGGATATTAAAATTTGCTTTGGTTAAATATTTGGTATATTTCTGACAATGTTCATTCTTTTTAATGAATAGTGAAAAATATTGCATTTTACATCAAAACTGATTTTTCATCTAATTTAAATATATGGTTCGATTACCTTTTTAATTGGTTTTAAAGTTTAATTAGAATATATTATTAAAATTTAATTCATTGGTGGTCATTATAATTAATTTAACTTTGAAAATGGACACAAGCAAGTTCAAAACTTTTCATAGATATTGCTTCCAAAAAACCCGCTATTTATTTTGACAGTGGGAATTAACTATATGATTTATTAATGAAACGTCTATGTTTTGAATTTGGTAAAATGTAAATCATTTCTGAATTTGAAATATCAAATATAGATTCGGGTTAATTTTTGGAATTTTTCTGATAATGCTTTTTTTAATGAATAGTGAAAAATACAGTTTTTAATTCAAAACTGCCTTTTAATCCAATTTATTTATATATTTAGATTATCATTTTAATTGTTTTTAAAGTATAATTGAATTATGTTTTTATCAATTAATACAATTCTGTTCATTGGAAGTAATTTCACTTTTCAATTGGATGCAGAAACAATTCAATCTTTTGATAAATTTTACTTCTTAAAAACCCGTCTTTTGTTTTGACAATGAGATTTACTTTTAAATTAATTACTACAATTTATGTGTTTTGGATTTGATGAAATTTATTACATATTTGGAATCATAAGGTCCAAATTATTTAATTAAAACTTCTTTTTTTTACATTATGAATAGTAACGACGGTAATTATCTTTAATTATCGTGTATAATTTGTAATCGGGTAATTAAGGGTAAGAAAATAATATCATAAAAATATAAAATTACCCCAAAATGTGTCCTAATTATATTGGTCGTGTCATGTCCAACACTGGGATTCCTTGTTCCAACCTTGGGACCCCATGGAATCACTTTAGTGTGATAGTGACCTTTTATCATATTTTTTTAAAGAAAGGAAAATGTAACCAAAGTATGTAACACCTAAGTAAAATACTTTTAATTTTGTCTACATAAATGATATCTGAGACTATAAATAGTCATTGGAAATATAAAAATATTTCATACATCATGAAATTTGTTTTATAATTTTTAGACATTAAATAAATTATTTTATTTATGACACTGTGAATACAGTGATTACCTCATAAATGAACGATTTAAATAAAATGAGAAGATAGTGTGAAATATAAGTCTTAAACTTGTCACAAACCTATTGGATGGGTGGATTTCGAAACCTTATAGCCTTATCCCCTAAATATATCCTTTTGTGACCTTTAAAATCCGAAAAGCATTTTATAATAAAGTAATATTTTATAACGTTCTAAGAGAGCCCCTCCTCTTCTCTTATAAAAGGCGCCCACCTCTACCAACTTACCCACACATCTCAAGAATTTGGATCGGCCAAAACCTGCCCATTTCATCTCTCCACATCCCTCTATTCATCATTGAAGCCTCACTTTTGGCATAATTATCTTCAAGAAACCCTTTCGGTTCAAACCAAGAGGAGTTACCCGATTTAAAGGTAATGTCTTCACTTGTGTTCTTTTGTTTTATTTTGCTTCTCCAAACCCCTAAAATATTTTTATTCATTTATTTTGTAACAAAACCAGTATATTCAATATACTATGATGTTATTATGTGAAGTATTCGAGTTACACTTACACACACCTCTATCTAATGGTTAAAGAACATACTGTTTCTGTGGATGGCGAATTACTGCCTCACGAAACGATGATTGTTCAATCTTCTCTTAAAACCTTTCATGGTGGCCGTTATGATGTCACTGTATTTTATATATGATATATATGGTATTTATGTTTTCCATATTCTTATGTATTTTATATTTAAAACGTACCTTTATGCTTTGCATGTTGTGAAAATGCGATAATTTAATACGAGGAAGTGTGGACTACCGCCCCGCAAGTGATGTGACTCGTTCATGTAATACATGGAATGTATAAAGAATAAAATTAATGAAATTATGTGAACTATAAAACATATATATTACTTTGGAATTATAATATATATCTCTCTCAATTATTTTTAATTCCATTAATATGTCAAAGAAATTAAAGTAGCGTTCATGCGTACGTACGGCCTACCGTCTCCATGAACGGTGCATTTCATTTCTTTTTATCTCCAAATGTTATAGAATAGTATAAAATGAATATGTACTGGATATATATGAAATTTAAATCATTAATAATATTCTAGAGATGATTTACTTATAACTACATGGACAATCATTTTCAAACAAGTTCATTTTTGACTCATGTACCAAACATCGACAAAAACGTCTGATATGAACTCACATTATTAACCAATTATTATAACATTATAATATGTGATATGAAATGAATAATAATATTTAAAGGAGGACCATAAGTAATTATAAATTTACCAAAGTTTATTATTCAGGAATATAAAGAAACGTACAAAACAAGTCGGACTTGAGGTAAGGGATCCTACCTCTCTCTTTCTTTTGAAGTACTCCTTTTAATGTAACTTACATTAATCTCATCTTTATTATGTAGGGGGATGTTATTTTATATTAATATTGATTTAAACTTTATTTTAATATGATTAGAGATCCTATTTGATCTCATCAATCCATTTTTGGAATTTTTATGTGGCGTCATCGGGCTGCCGAATTTTTATAAGGGGATTTTCACCTCACTTTTTATTCCTGTGAGATTCATGCTACAATTGCCACTGTTTCGTTTTGTATGGTGTATGTAATGCCCATTATTTTAATATTTGTATAATATACTCTCATTTATGGGTATTTACATATTCATTGTATGACCCTTCTTTCATGGGGTGTACATTTCGAAAGTTGCCCAAATCGGTAAGGGAACCTTTCACACTCCTCTTTTTAAAAGACTTATTTTGTTATGTATTTTAATTTACATCTTTTTATGTTGGTATATGTTCTTATATATCATTATTGATGTAAATTTTATGTCTATGTGATGTGATACCATTTTCTCTCTCATCAACTAATTTTATGAATTTTAAACTGACGTCGTTAGGCTGTCGAATTTTACCAAGGGAACTTCTTAACCCAATTTCGATTTCTTTGGGTTCAACATGTAGTTATTGAATATGAAATCCTTTGAATATGTTTGAATGACCTATGATTGTTTTACAATTAATATCCACTTATATTGGGTGTATTTATATTTTTCACACATAATTATGAGATTTATTTACCCTTAATTTAAGAATACCTTCTTTATAAGGGATTTCATCTCATTTTACATTTCTATTGAGACTTCATTGTTGTTATGCACTAATTCACCCTTATATTGTGTATATAATGTCCTTTGGAATATTATATCATGAATACCTTTATTCTCATGATATTATAAAGTTCTGATTAAATGTTATTCCTCAATTATTGTATTCGAGTGTCTCTCATTTTGTTAAAAACCCTTTAACTAAAATATCGTTTTAAATGTTTTAATGATTTATTCTTATAAATATTTCTCATTAATATCCATGTTTTCAAAATGTTTTTAAGGATTTATTTATATGGATATTAATGGTTTAAAATGTTAAAAGCTTCAAAGTGGTATGCGACACTTTGATTCAAAAATCTCTTTATTAATTGTTTTAAATGGTTTTGAAAATGTTTTTTAGAATGGATTAATTGTTTCAATATCTTAAAATGTTATAGTGTTATTGAAATGTGGGAATGTTATATTTCCTTTATGCTTAAATTATGTGCTATGATTATGTTATGGTTCTTGGGCATTGTTTATGAATACGGGTGGTTCTGTGATAAACTAAGGGCGGGTGAGCCCGATATAGATCTCCAATGCTTTGGGTAACGCGAAGGAGTTAAACGCTAAGGTTTCTCTAAAGAGATCTAGGGAATATACTTTAATGGGTATTCCAAACTTAACCATGAGGGTTACTCCCTACGTAAGAATGTTATGGATTCCTCAAGTTACCTTTATGCCTTATGATTTCTATTGAGTTATGCATAAATCTTATTATTTCCTGAGGTATGTTAAATTGCTTATTTTTTATGAGTAAAGTATGATTTCATTGAGTCTTATGTATACATGGACTGATGCTTTCTTTCCGTACTATTATAACCATTACTGAGATTTTTATGCTCATCCCAAGTTTTCAAAATGTTTTCAAAGGACATAAAGTTGAATAGGGTCAAGGATGGGATCAAGGAAATGCCAGGCTGTCTAAAACAAGGAACTAGACATGACTCTTTTGTTCAAGAGTTTTTATTTTTGTGAAAAAAATGGAAGCTGAGTAGATGTGTCTACTTTGTAATCTTTGAGATGTAATATTTATGTCCTAATTCTCTAAAACTCTAAACCTGGAAAGATCCTCAATGTTAATTATTCATTTAATTCAATAATAAGTAATGTTTAAGGTCGGGTCCTTATAGTTGTATTAGAGTATGGTTTAGATAAATTTAGAGGTTAGAGTGTTAAGTGACAAGTTGTGTATAACCACAATGGTTATTATATTATATAGACTCATTGTTATTTTTGAAGGTTGGAATGAGTTTTAGATAACATGGATAAGTATATCTTAGTGTTTATCTTCCTCTTTAGTACATAATTATTTTGTTGATATACTCACACTGACATTTATGGTTTTAGTAAATGGATGGATCTAGAAGGCACCAAAGTGACAATGGGTTTAAAGGAAACTGTGGTGGTTCTCTGATTAAGAGACTCGATGAAATGGGGGATTCAATGAGAAATCTCATGGTTATTCTAAACCAACTATCAGGTGTCATGATCAACTTCTTGAACCTTGGTGAGTTCTCTAATGCATCATGTTCGAGAGAACCAACTCGACATGGAAGTTCAGGTAATAATTATAAAGGTAACCATTAGGGTTTATATGATCCTTACTTTTGAGGTAATTATGGGTTACTATACGTTTTGATGGAATATGAACAACATGAGATTAACTTGAGGTTAAATTATGTTATGGTTATTTTTGAAGATTTTATCTCGTTTTGGGGAATGTTTTAAGAATTATATAGTTTGGTAAAAAGGACAACACGCAGACCGTGTGACAACCCGTCGCGTCGAACAAAGCTGCAGGATCTAACCCACAACCAAAGTGCGACTGGTATTTATCGCCTACCACTGGACTACGTGAAGTCCCTGGTTAGTTTGAATAATTGTTTTTTTAGTTGGATGATTTTATGAATCAAGATTAAGTTTATTTTGGGTTATATATGGAAATTATTAACCTATCATGGAGGATATGTGATTAGGTTAATTACTTTTCAGTATGAGACTTTAAGAGAAACTGATGTTATTTGGAGATAAATGTTAATTTTTACCTTGGGATACTATGTGATTAAATCCTTCAAATATTTGGGTTTAAATCTTAGTTGGGTTTACATTGAAGAATTTTATGGATAGATGTTTATTGAATGGTCTTTGTTGAACTTTGGGTTTTGTTTGACAAATTTTGGAGACTAGGAGTAGTTTTTCTTTTTGTAAAAAAATATCTTTTTTGGGTATTATCTGATCTTGTGCTAAACATTTTGGTTTGGTTTTGGTTGAGATATAAAGACAAGGTAAATATATAGTTCTATTTTTTGGATTAGGTGATTCTCAAGAAGTTGATTATAGTAATCTTAATGCGAACAAGTCTTCCTAAATACTCATCTTTTGGAGAAAAATATGGGTTTGATTAAGGAATCTAGTAAAAGTTGAAAGTCTACGTGACAAGTAAGTATGTTTCATTATGATTTAGTTAATCTCAAAAATAAA
The DNA here is from genome assembly GCA_963277665.1 of Viscum album. Classification (NCBI taxonomy): domain Eukaryota; kingdom Viridiplantae; phylum Streptophyta; class Magnoliopsida; order Santalales; family Viscaceae; genus Viscum; species Viscum album. The sequence continues at coordinate 1,314,232,667 of OY728134.1, read as the reverse complement.
TTCCTCAATGAAGAATAACTTAAAACAAAAATTTTGTCTGTTAACTTTTCATACTAGGGAATCGAATAACGTTTAACTCATCACAAGTTTGTCATTTTCTTGTGGTTAAATTTCACCTAGACATGTTTACTATCAGTCTCCATCAGAACATGACCCTTTTTTTTCTCCTCCATATCCATATTTTCATAATTGGAATCATAGTATGGATTAACTTGGGTGACCTTTGTACTTCTATCCCTTTCTTTTAAAGTGATAGTTTTACTTACTCTTGTTCCGATGTGGGACTTTCAATGAATTTTCCAAGCCCGATTTTGAAATTGCGAGGACGCAATTCCCAAAAGGGGGGAAGGATATAACATCCCAGGTAAATAAATAAAATTACATTCTAATGTATATCAATATTTGTAAATAAAATGTTAATACTACTTTAAAGGGAATGCTATGCTCGATGTCATGCCCAATAAGCAACAATGAGTTTCTTTGAAATCTTACGTTGCACACTAATAATATAATAATATTATAATAGTTAACGCCTAGCTGTTGTAATGGAGGGAATGAATATAAATAACTAAAAAATTATTACATATGTTTTTCAAATATTTTTACATTTATCCAATAAATGTTAGAGGCTTCAAATCCAAATGAATCCCATTTTAAGAATAAATACTCTAATATTTTTAAAAGATTGTGTTTACCGCCTTTTGATGCCAAACCTTTTTTAAATCTAAATTTTGACAATTTTATAAGCTCTATTTGTCAAAACAAACTTATTATTTATGATTGGGATATTGAAATTTACTTTGGTTAAATTTTTGGTATGTTTCTAACAATGTTCATTCTTTTTAATGAATAGTGAAAAATATTGCATTTTACATCAAAAACTTCTTTTTCATCTAATTTAAATATATGGTTATATTAACTTTTTAAATGGTTTTAAAGTTTAATTAGAATATATTTTTACAATTTAATTCAATGGTGGTCATTATAATTAATTTCACTTTGAAAATGGACATAAACAAGTGCCAAACTTTTCATAGATATTGCTTCTAAAAAACCCGCTATTTATTTTGATAGCAGGAATTAACTATATGATTTATTAATGAAACTTCTATGTTTTTAATTTGTTAAAATAGACATAATTTCTGAATTTTAAATATCAAATATATCTTAGGGTTAATTTTTGGTATTTTTCTGATAATTCTTTTTTTAATGAATAGTGAAAAATATAGTTTTTAATTCAAAACTTTATTTTCATCCAATTTATTTATATATTTAGATTGTCATTTTAATTTTTTTAAAGTATAATTGAATTATTTTTTTATCACTTAATACAATTTTGTTCATTGGAAGTAATTTCACTTTTAAATTGGATGTAAAAACAAGTCAATCTTTTGATAAATTTACTTCTTAAAACCCCATCTTTTGTTTGGACAATGATATTTACTTTTAAATTAATTACTATAATTTATGTGTTTTGAATTTGATGAATTGGATTAAATATTTTGAATCATAAGGTACAAATTATTTAATTAATATTCTTTTGTTTTTAAACATTATGAATAGTAACGACGGTAATTATCTTTAATTATCGTGTTTAATTAGTAATCGGGTAATTAAGGGTAAGAAAATAATATCATAAAAATATAAAATGACCCCAAAATGTGTCATAATGCTATTGGTGGTGTCATGGACGACCCTGGTATGCCTTTTTCCAACCTTGGGATCCCATGGAATCACTTTAGTGTGATAGTGACCTTTTATCGTATTTTTTTTAAAGAAAGGAAAATGTAACCAAGGTATGTCACACCTAAGTAAAATACTTTTAATTTTGTCTACATAAACAATCTCTTATAATATAAATAGTCTTTATAAATCTAAAAATATTTCCTACATAATTATAATTTTTTATAATTTTGAGACATTAAATAAATTATTTTATTTATGACACCATGATGATGTAGTGATTACCTCATAAATGAACGATTTAAATAAAATGAGAAGATAGTGTGAAATATAAGTCTTACACTTGTCACAAACCTATTAGATGGGTGGATTTCGAAACCGTATCATCTGATCCTCGAATTATATCTTTTTGGGACCTTTAAAATTCGAAAATCATCTTATAATAAAGTAATATTTTATAACTTTCCAAGAGTACCCCTCGTCTTCTCTTATAAAAGGCCCCCACCACTACCAACTTACCCACACTTCTCAAGCCTTTGGCTTGGAAAAAACCTGCTCATTTCATCTCTACACATCCCTCTATTCATTATTGAAGCCTCACCTTTTTCATAATGCTCTTCAAGAAACCCTTTTGGTTCAAACCAAGAGGAGTTGCCCGATTTAAAGGTAATGTCTTCACTTGTGTTATTTTGTTTTATTTTGCTTCTCCAAACCCCTAAACTCATTTTATTCATTTATTTTGTAAAAAAACCACTATTTTAAAAATACTAGGATGCTGTTATGTGAATTATTCGAGCTACACTTACACACACCTTCGTCTAATGGTTAAAGAACATAATGTTTCTATGGATGGAAAATTACTGCCTCACGAAACGATGATTGTTCAATCTTCTCTTAACACCTTTCGTGGTGGCCATTATGATGTCAATGTATTTCATATATGATATATATGGTATTTATGTTTTCCATATGCTTCTGTATTTTATATTTAAAACATACCTTTATGCTCTGGATGTTACGCAAATGCGACAATTTCATACGAGGAAGTGTGGACTACCACCCCCTCAAGTGATGTGACTCATTCATGCAATACATGGAATGTATAAATAATTAAATTAATGAACTTATGTGACCTATAAAACATATATATTATACTGTAATTATAATATATATATATATATCTCAATTATTTTTAATTCCATTAATATTTCAAAGAAATGAATGTAGCGTTCATGCGTACGTACGGCCTACCGTCTCCATGAATGGTGAATTTCATTTCCTTTTATATCCAAATGTTATGTAATAGTATAAAATAAATATGTACTGGATATATATGATATTTAAATCATTAATACTATTCTGTAGATGATTTACTTATAACTACATGGACAATCATTTTCAAACAAGTTCATTTTTGACTCATGTACCAAACATCGACAAAAACGTCTGATATGAACTCACATTATTAACCAATTACTATAACATTATAATATTTGATATGAACTGAATAATAATCTTTAAATTAGGAACATAAGAAATTATAAATTGACCAAAGATTATTATTCATTAATATAAAGAAACGAACAAAACAAGTCGGACTTGAGGTAAGGGATCCTACCTCTCTCTTTCTTTTTAAGTACTCCTTTTTATGTAACTTACTTTAAGCTCCTCTTTCTTATGTTGGGGGATGTTATTTTATACTCCTCTTGATGTAAATTTTTATTTAATATGATGATAGATCCTATTTTATCTCATCAATCCATTTTTGGATGTTTTATGTGGCGCTGTTAGGCTACCGAATTTTCATAAGGGGATTTTCATCTCACTTTTTATTCCCGTGAGATTCATGCTACATTTGCCACTATTTCCTTTTGTGTGGTGTATGTACTACCCATTATTTTACTATTTGTATAATATACTATCATTTATGGGTATTTACATCTTCATTGTATGACCCTTTTTTGATGGGGTTTACGTTTCAAAAGTTGCCCAAATCTGTAAGGGAAGCTTTCACACTCCTCTTTTTAAAAGACTTATTTTGTTAGGTCTTTTAATTTACATATTTTTATGTTGGGATAGGTCCCTATGTATCATTATTGATGTAAATTTTATGTCCAAGTTATTTGATACCATTTTCTCTCTCATCAACTAATTTTATGAATTTTAAAGTGACGCTGTTAGGCTGTCGAATTTTACCTAGGGAACTTCTTAACCCAATTTCGATTTTTTTGGGTTCAACATGTAGTTATTTAATATGAAATCCTATGAATATGTGTGAATTACCTCTTATTGTTTTACACTTAATATCCAATTATATTGGGTGTATTTATATTTGTCACACATAATTATGAGATTTATTTATCCTTAATTTAATAATACCTTATTTATAAGGGATTTCATCTCATTTTACATTTCTATTGAGACTTAATTGTTGTTTTGCACCAATTCACTCTTATATGGTGTATATACTCTCCTTTGGAATATTATATCATGAATACCTTTATTATCATGATATTATAAAGTTCTGATTAAATTTTATTCTTCAATTATTGTATTCAAGTGTCTCTCATTTTGTTAAAAACCCTTTAACTAAAATATCGTTTTAAATGTTTTAATGATTTATTCTTATAAATATTTCTCATTAATATCCATGTTTTCAAAATGTTTTTAAGGATTTATTTATATGGATATTAATGGTTTAAAATTTTAAAAGCTTCAAAGTGGTATGGGACACTTTGATTCAAAAATCTCTTTATTAAATGTTTTAAATGGTTTTGAAAATGATTTTTAGAATGGATTCATTATTTCAATATCTTAAAATGTTATAGTGTTATTGCAATGTGGGAATGTTATCTTTCCTTTATGCTTAAGTTATGTGGTATGATTATGTTATGGTTATTGGTCATTTTTTATGAATACGGGTGGTTCGTTGATAAACTAAGGGCGGGTGAGCCCGATATAGCTCTCCAATGCATTGGGTAACGCGAAGGAGTTAAACGCTAAGGTTTCTCCGAAAAGATTTAGGGAATATACTATGATGGGTATTCCAAACGTAACCATGAGGGTTACTCCCTACGTAAGAATGTTATGAATGTCACAAGTTACCTTTATGCCTTATGATTTCTATTCAGTTATGCATAAATCTTATGATTTCATGAGGTATGTTAAATTGCTTATGTTTTATGATTAAAGTATGATTTCATTGATTCTTATGTATACATGGACTGATGATTTCTTTCTGTACTACTATAACCCTTACTGAGCTTTTTATGTTCATCACAAGTTTTTGAAATGTTTTCACAGAACATAAAGTTGAATAGGATCAAGGATGGGATCAATGAAATGTCAGGCTGTCTAAAACAAGAAACTAGACATGACTCTTTTGTTCAAGGGTTTTTATTTTTGTGAAAAAAATGGAAGCTGAGTAGATGCGTCTACTTTGTAATCTTTGAGATGTAATAGTTATGTCCTAATTCTCTAAAACTCTAAACCTAAAAAGATCATCAATGTGAATTATTCATTTAATTCAATAATAAGTAATGTTTAAGGTCGGGTCCTAATAGACAAAACTTCACATAGATTGTTTAATATTAACACCCTCTTACTAAAGTAACATAGATATAAGGAATAAGCAGTTTACACTAGAGTATCAAGAGGAAAATATATATCATATAGACAAACACAGTTTCTGAGTAAGCTTATTTTAAATAATGAAGTTAACTGTTATTTATAGGTGGGGTGTCCAATGTTTATTTAGATCTCTAATGGTCATATTTTTACTAAAATATTAGAGAAACCTATATAGTTGGAACATAAAATAGTCCTAAAATGACAGATTATATGACATCATTTGTGCATAAGTAAAAATATACCATAAGAAACATTATTATGTAATTAGAATTACAAATATTCATGAATATGATTATATTAATATAAACAAAAAGGAAATATAGTAACTAATTGATCTTAAAAATGTTATGAAATTAGATTCTTAAAATAAAGAAAATCAATTTTCATAAAATATAAGAATCATATTTGATAAAGTTTTATAATCGATTTCAAAATTATTAGAAATTTTGATTTTATAAACACTAATGATTAGATTTGAAATTATATGAAATTTGGATTTTAGAAACTCTGAGAATTAGATTCAAAATCATATTTGAGTCGGATTTGAGAAACTATGAGAAAAAAATTTTAAATCTGAATGAATTGGATTTTAAAAACTATGATAATTAGATTTGAAAACCTAAATTAATCAGATTATAGAAAATATAATAATTATATTTGAAAATCTAAGAGAATAAGATTTGAGAAACTGTGAGATTTAGATTAAAAAAATGAGCAAATATGGTTCTATAAACTATGTATCTGACTATAAGTATGAATCTGATTTTCATTGATTCATGTTTCTATTCAGTATTAAGAATTATAGGGAATAAAACATTTTAGGTAGATTTTTCGTGTATTTATTTTTATTTTCTATGATTTTTTTATTTTTTTAAAGTAACATATTACACACACGTAGAACACACAAATGAAAATCCAAATGATGCTACACAAATATTTCACCCTTCACTAAAATTAATATATTAAATTTTTTATCAATTCAAACCTATGAGATGATATATACATAGGAAATGTATAATTTTAAAATTATAAAAAATATATAAAAGTAAAAGGGTTTGGGATACCATGATGTTATCAAGTGATGATGTGCTCATGTAGTGTGATTAAATATACTACCTAATGCTATCATGTTATGATGTGGTTATGTAATACTCCATATTGTGTATTATTTTATATCTAAACTAAACCTTAATGAAAATAATTAGATATGAAACAAGGGACTAACCATATAAAATTCAACAAACATGGAATCAACATCAGTCCTCAACTATATTGAATGAATTTTCACCATTATAAAAATCCCTATTATGGATCATTTTTTCATTTTTTTCATTTTCCCTCACAATATAGATCCTTGAGTTTATTTATAATGATAATAAAATCTCCTTGATATCATGAATTTATTGATTCCTTTGATCTCCTTCTTTGAATGAATCCATATTTCAGTTTTTTATCCTAAAAAATGTTTGATGGTCAAAATCCAATGGAATAAGGCATGCATACCTAAAAAATATTATATGGGGTCATATTAATGTGTGTCTTTTAAATTATCCTATAATCCCAATTTTAATCATCAAAACACTTCCTCCATTCCATTCTATTTTGATGCACTATTTTATCTAAAATCTTTTTCAACACCCAATTTGAATCATCAGCCTAGTTATTTTTTGGGGGTGATATGATGTAGATTTTTTATATATCACCCAATATTGTTGAAGGAGGTAATACAAATTTTTTACTTATAATGTTTAACATTTGGTCACAGATCAATTCCATTAACATTCTAAACCTATTAAAATTTCATTCCATATAAAATCCAATAAAAAAAGGGCATTATCTGTCCTGGTGGTCCTCACCTCCATAAATTTTCTAAAATAATCAACAATGTCTAGAATTAAAAAAAAATTAACTTGGACAAGTACGAGTAAAATCAAATACTCATACATGAAAAATATTTTATAATAATTAATATTGTTCATGAATCTCATGTATATTATAAATTTTTTAAATTTTTTAGAAACATAAGAACAAATTTAAAAACACATTAGAATCATTGAAAAATATAATCCAATATAATCTAGAGTCTAAGACATTACTTGCTATTGTTAGGGCTCAAAAGTGTCCACAACATGAAAATGAATGGTAAAAATGAAGAACATACTCAAAATCAATATTTGTAACACACCACATAATAAATTAGTACCTAAACATGCACAATATATATATCATTGAAAATAACCCCTAGAGTCACTCTAATATTTAGACCTAATGTTTATTTAAAATTATAGAAAATACTTATAAAAAATGTAGTTACCTAAATCTGAATACTAAGGAAATATTTTTAGGAGTTTATAAAGATGATCATCAATTAATACATCTGGATGTGGGTCATGGTCCATGGTTACATCAATTATTGTGTGACTAATGCTTCTTTTGTGGTCTACCACCATGTTCAATAAACCATTATTTTCTTTTATTTTAATATCGAACTCTTGAATAAATAGATTCTAATCATTATTTATGGGATTTGAATCTATAATCTTCAAGAGGTAACTCAAGTTCTATCTTCATGGTTTGTAGTCTTATTAGGATGAATCCACTACCCTCAAATCATAGAAAATCACATATGTACTTACATCCACCCTATATGATACGACTTCACTAAATGAAATGTTGGAAGCATCACACTTAATCATGAATGGAAGATCCCGCCATGGGGGATAACTAATATTTGGTGTGGTGATAAATTTAATCGTCTCACCAATAGAATACTTACATGAATAAACTAACACAAATTCATAATCCTTTTGAATAAATATTGATAAAGAAAGGGTAATACTACTAAAATATATAAAGAAGCACCAATGGAAACATGAATTTCTTATGAAAGATCTAACATCAAAAGAAAATCCAGGATATGGATATGTGGAAATAATGTTTAACATAGTCTATCAACCATTATTCTATTATTTGTGAGTACATGAGCTAGGAAAATTCCCTTATCTATCATGAAATGACATTTCTCAAAAATTAAAACCACATATTTTTAAATAAAATGATGTTACACATTACCAAAATAGAAACTACATACATAAAATGAGGAATCATTTATACTAAAATCATCCATAAATCCCTCTATGAAGGTAACATGTAAATCAAAATGATGCTCACTATGAATCCCTATATAGTAACTAGGGTATTAAAAATTCATAATGGTATCCATTAGCAAGAAAATCTACTAAACATGAAGGTCAACTTCTCATGGTCCTATACTACAATGGGATGTTGTAAATAATTATGGAATACAACCAAGATATAATAATGTGTCCAAAATTTGAGTGTCTCAAAATTACATTAAATTAATTAATGGGGAAATAGTCTTTGAGTGTGGATTGATTTAGTATCCAATAATCCATGAACACTCAGCAATTGTTTTGTATTTTCATTAGAAGTAACTCATAATTTTGTTTTTTAAAATTGTAAAAACAATTTTATATGGTAAAACCTAGATAGGGCTGACCAGTTGATAGTTAAAAATGGGGTAAATAATACATTCCATAATAATTTTTCCTATATTTCATTAAAACTTATAATAATGTGGAGTTTTATATTTTTTATGGTTGTGTAATTAGTTTACCCCCATATTCTAAATAAATTTGTTTTCCATTTTATGTGATAATAACTATTATGTATGAAAATATCCTCCTAATTTCCATAATATTATCCTATAAATGTTTAAAATTTTGTGTTTTTTAATAATGAATAATATTATTATAAATTATTATTGGAAACTTTCATCATTAAATAGGTATGAATATTTTAAATTTTGGTGAAAAAGTTAGAGATATAGATTGAATTATTACGATACTAATGGAAATAAAATTATGCGTGAGATATGTTCACAATTTATGTTAGGGAATGAATGTACATCATAAACGTCAGTAAATAATTCTCCAAATCCATCTTCAAAATCAACTTCTTTATGATAATAATAATGTACATAACCAATATTTTATTGCACATAATAATCAGAACAAATAGAGGTTTAATTAGTAAAAACATGTGTGGTAATTTTTAGAGACATCAAGCCCACCCCAATACTAAAAGTATTCATAATAATGGAATTATCAAAATTTGAAAAATATCATAAATATATATTCGGTGGATTATTACATGACCGGTAAGGATAGGAGATACAGATAGTATAGTGGTTATCAAAGGGGTAACTTATAGAGTCTAAAATCTTAATTCTTGTGTTCTCATCTCTAAACCCCATAGAAATTTTAACCATGTAGATATTTATGATTGTATTGTTAGTTTTGTAGATTTTTCTTCCTATAATGATGGGATCATGAGAAAAAATACTTGATCATCATCCATATTCATCATATGGATATATTTTGGAAGAATAATTTCTGTTAAATGAAGATTTATATCTTCATTGACACCTATAAGATATGTCATAACACTATTTCTAAAGACCCAAAATTTATAAAATGATAATAATTTCCTGATAAAATATATGTTATATTTTATTTTTTACACTACAAAACTATATATATTTAATAATGAAGTGTGGATAAATTGAAATGTGACAAAAATGATTTGATTTTTATATAATTTTTGGTCAATATGGCCATTGGGAACTATACTCTTCATAATAAATTTAACATTATAATTATTTTTATAAATAGAAATGATAGTGGTTAATTAATTTAGAATGAAGAGTCGATGGCCTCATCCTATAGCGTTGTGTCATACAAAGCACATTTTTCTAAACATGGGAGGGATATTATGTCTTTGGAATTCTATCTTAACCAATCCCATGTTGATCCTAAACATTTTATGATTCAAATAAATTTCATATGGTAGAAGTTCAAGTTAGTGGAGATTACCACGTGGGCAATTTTATCCAAGTCTCCCTAGAAAACAATCACCACACCATACCTTACCAATATGTTTTTAATGGGTGTTATAAGAGGTTATGTTTCAATTAAAAAGTTTTTTAATGTATAATACCATTTTATAAATAAAATTAGTGTTCCATCATTTCCGTTTTGAGAATAGTTTTTCTAAAAAATAAGATGAATTTGATAAATTAATTCTTCATACAGAAATTTTAATTTTTCATAAATGATATAATTATTATATTAAATTATGGTATTAAGATTAATTATTATTTTAATGAAATAATATGATTAAACTACATGTATTAAAATTTAATTAATAAAAAAATTGTCTTTTTTCAAGTATGATAAATTTTACTATTCATTTTACTAAGCATTTTTTATCAATTATTATTTTTAATAAATATATATTTTTATTTTAAAAGGATAATATTATATTAATTAGATAATTATTATTACAATATAAACATTATTATTGAAATAATCACATAGAAAATTGTTTAGAATTAATTTATATGATTTTTTAAAAATATTTTGTTTTTTCGTTAATAATAACAAATACAGTTTTGAGTGTTCAGTATGTTTAATAAAATCATAATGATGTAATAAGTAGTATAAAATAATTTATGAGTCATATGGATTAAAATATTATAATAGTTTCCCCATGTTTCTAATTACATGGGAAAATACGAGGGTAAGGCCCGTGGTTTTTCAAAAACCACTACTGAGGTGTGGAAGGAAATTAAAAAAACTCCCTCACTTTTGATATAAATACCAACCCATTCCATTATTTTTCTACATTAAAAATTATTCCACCATAATTATTTGATATTTTTACATCCCAATGAGTCCACAAAATGTATCTTCAAGCCCCCAAGGTCCCAATATTTTAGTTTTTGGATTTTTTCTTCTTGGTTAGGAAAATCTCAACTTCTCTTTTCCTTTCATGTTCTCTTTTTATATGGTATTTCATTAAAATTTACATACCATGTTATACTATACATTTTACTATATACCTATATTATATTGATATTATTTTATTAATGGTTTACTCTTTCCCTATATCTTTTTAATATTTTCTAAAATTGTCTTTCATACTCGTTATTTTGTTGAATTTTATTCCCAAAATATCTCCCTTTTCCTAAAGAAATTATTTTATATTATTTATGGGAATAACCCAACATATTAATTTTATATATTTATTCAACAAGTTATAAAAATTATTAACTTTATTTTATATTTTACATATATAAAACCCTCATTCCCATTTCATGGGTTATAAATGACATATTGATGATGGTTTAAGAACTTTTTTAAAAAGTCATGATTTTGATATGAAACACATGTAATTTATTATATATGGGTTATTTATGATATTTTTTTATTATTTTATATTTAACTAAAATGAAAATTAATACATATTAAGGGTGAAAACATATCTCTCCAATTAATTGGGTAAATTATTTAATCTCTATAGATGGCATGTTTTATGATACCTTGGGGAATAACCTTGGTAATTTTAATGTAACCTTATTGAAAAACCATTTTGATATGACTATGAATATCTAAAATAAATTTTGTAGCCCCAATTATAGTTTATGATTCATGTTCTTTTATTTATAATATGTATCATGTTCTCTTTTTCATGCTTTAATTATATTCCTTGTGTTCTCATCAATATTTCTCAATATTCTATGTAAATAGTTTTTTTACATTCCATTATAGGGCCTTATGCTCACACATCCCTTTTATATATATACCCAAGTTATGAGATGTTGTCATTGTACATAGTATGAACCTATGAAGAGTCTTTTCATGTGTATTAGTAGAAATTTATCATGTTTTCATGTTTTTTGTGTTATATACCTTATTTACAATACACTAAACGTTAAAGGATAATGTCTTTGTAAAATAATAATTATGTTATGTAATCAAAGGAAGAATTCCATATATTGTATCAAATTAATGTTTAGTTATTTTTGAAAACTAGTATTTTTATGTTTTAAGAATAACCTTATAGATATTTTAAAATATAATAAAACATCTTGGTATTTCTGTAAAGCATTAAGTAAGTGGTGTCTGATAAGAGAAGTCATTGTTTGGATATGAAAAAATGGGATGTGGATTTGGAATTGATATATCTTGGGTTAAAACCCAAAAACACATCTTTTATCTAGACTGAAATGGGAAATGGTGCATGATAACATGCCTTGATTCACTCCCGATTTGACACTCCTAGGTGATATGTATGATTAATCGCAATCTTTTTGTGAAGCATTATAAAGGATTTATAAATAATGTAATTGTTGTTAAAGAATACCATATTAAGCATGATTTTTATGAAATTAATTTAGAATTATAAGATTATTAAATGTAACAAAATTTTCACTATGGTTTTATTCTTTTAGAAAATGGATGTAAATAGGAGAAACCAAACAAATGGTTTGTGTAATAGACCAGGTGCTAGAAACCTTCTAATAGAAGCCAAAATGGAGAACATCATGAGAATAATGAATCAACTTACTCCAAATACATGAAATAAACTGAATCAATTTTTTAGATGAGATTTTCCTTAAAGGGAATGACTTTTTGATGTGTCCTTTATGCATCAATGACCACCTGCCTTCATTGGATCTACTAACCCATTGATTTCTGAACAGTGGATAATCTCTATTAAAAAAAATTTGTTCATTGTAGTTCATAACAAAAGAAATTCACCCTAAATTTTTATATCTTAGATGTATTACCAAACCAATGGCAGGAACTGATAGAAAATATGAATCCAAGAGAGTAAATTGATTCTATGGAGTGGTAATAGTTCCCGTGAACCTTTTTCAAAAAATATTTTCCTTGTTCAATGAGAATGAAAATGATTATGGAGTTCCTAGAGATGATCCCAAAGGAGAAAGAATCTATGGGAACCTATAATATTAACTTATCAAAACTTTCTCATTACACATATATCATTTTCATGGACCCTAATGGTAAGGTTGACAGATTATTCGATGGGATAATACACCATCTATGAAATAATCTATCCATCCATGAAAATGATAAATATGAGGAGATCTTCAAGTGTTACCTGAAATTTTAACTAGAGTTTAGAGATATTTAGTGGTTTCAGTGATCAAATGAATAGAAGATATCCTTGAAGACAATATTGGGAAGGTACTTTGATTAAGGAAGAAGTGGAAATCAAGTGAAACATTCCACATGAAAAAAATGTGGGAAAAGAATTCATTAAACTCATTTCTCAGGTGTGCTAAATTTAAAAAGTGTGGAAGAGATGGACATATTGCTTACAACTATCGTAGTGAGGTGAATCCTCAAGTTCTCCACACTAACAATACAGGGAATATGATGAAGTCCCTACATGAAGTCCAATACATCAGCTATAGATAGTTTTTAAACGTTTACAGTCCCTATCAAAATATAAGTATAATAGAGGAGAATAACTGTAATCCTCAGAATTGTCTATAAGAGAAAGGTTATTCTTTTTCTACCATTATGGTTGAAGATGAAGCTACAAATTATGTGGTGGCACGTACTCTCATTGTTATCTAAAATTTAGCATGTACTTTTTTTATTTTGGTTCTATGCACTCATTTATCTCTTTCATGTTTTCATATAATATAGAATCAATCCCAGTATTTATAGAAGTTCACTTATCATTATAGACTCCTATAGGGATTATACTGGAGTCAATAGTGTATAGAAACTATAGTATTCACATTGGAAAGAACAACATCATATCAATTGTTGTATTCATTCCCATGTTGGATTTCAACACTATACTAGGGATGTACTTGATCTCAAATTATAACAGTGTGATAAATTGTATAAGTAAGGAAATATCTATAGTTTTTATTGTAAAAACTATAGTTCTTTTCAAAGGAGATATATCATGACCTGGAAATTTTCAAGAGCCACCACCCATACCCTTATTTTTGGAAATGATTGGTGAATAAATGAACAGAATGAACTTATACGAATAAAAAAAATCCTAAAATTTAGGAATACATTGACTAATTTCTTGAGGAGTTACATAGACCTCCCCTAGAATGATAGGAATATTTCTCCATTGAACACATTCTTAGGTCCAATCTGATATCAATAACCCTGTATAGAATAAAAGATTTGGAGTAGGAGTAATTAATGAAATAATCCAAGTTATTTTTGAGAAGGAGGTTATCTAACCATGTCTGTCTGCTTGTGGAGAACCTATTGTCTTTGTAAATAATAATGATGGTTTAATGCGGCTATACATTGATTATAGATAACATAACTATATCACAGTGAAGAACATGTACCCTCCACCAAGAGTTGATGATTTATTTGACCAGCTTCATGGGAATCAATTATTCTGAAAGAGTGATCTTCGATGTAGTTACCATAAATTGAGGGTGAAGAAAGAATATATTCAAAATATTTTCTACTGATCATGATATGGGCATCATGAGTTTGTTTTTATACCTTTTTTATTAACTAATGATCTGGTTATATTTATGTATTTGACGAATATATATTTAAGGACTACCTTGATAACCTTGTCGTATTTTTTGTTGATGATATTCCAGTATATTTTAAAATATTAGAGGAGCATGTGGATCATCTAAGGGTTATATTAAAAACTATGAAGAAGGGGAGTCTTTATATAATTTTTATAAAATGTGAATTTTTTTACAACAAGTTACTCTATTGTGGAACATCATAACCAATAAAGGAATATCAGTTTACCCTACACAGAAATGGGTTTTGGAGGAGTTCCCTCATCCTATAAAAATACCTAATATTCCTAGTTTCTATGGTTTAGAAAGACAATATAGTAGGTTTTTGAAAAAAAATCACAATATTCTAATCTACTTAGAAAGTTAACTCAAAAAAGGGTAACATTCAAAAGGACGAAGGAGTGTGAAGAATGTATCCAAGAGCTGAAGATTAGATTGTTAACTACATACATGTTAAATATACTATATATCAAAGAATGATTCGTCATTTATTGTGATTCATCTATTAAATGGTTTGGTTTAGTTCTCATGAAAAATGTATAGGTGATTTCTTATGCATCTCTACAGTTAATGGCCCATGAGAAGAACTATCATATGAATGACATGGACCTAGATGTGGTTGCTTTTTCTCTAAATAAATGGAGGCATTATTGTTAAGGGTAGAAATTTGATATATACATATTCTGTAATAGTTTGAAGTATATTTTCTCAAAAAAGTAATTTTACATGAGATAGAGAAGATGGTTGGAACTTCTTAACTTATATGATTGTTTAATTCATTATCATCATGTAAGAGAAAACAAAAACGTAAATGCATTCAGTGGTAATGAACATGTTATGCTTGAAATGATAAGGATTCAAGGATATCCTTTGATCAAGGACCTATTGAAACTGGACATGGGAATTTTCTGGTTTGTGACATCATGAACCCTATTTCAAATTATTTCTCAACCATCCTTACTAGATAATATCATGATATAATAAAGGGATAATCCTCTATTTCAAAATAATATAGAGGATGTAAAGGTTGGAAAGTATCATGAGTTCATTATTGATCAAGATGGTGTACTGAAATTTCATACATGACTATGTGTTCCATCTATTCTGAAAATAAAGACGGAGTTGTTCAGTGAAGCTCATAACTCTACATTTCCTAAATATCCTGGAAGAAAGAAAATGTTTAAGGACCTCTTGGATCATTTTTGGTGGGATTACAAGAAAATGGGGATTTGCAACTACAAAATAAAGTGTCTAGTGTATCAACATGTAAATACAGAGTGACAACTTCCTAAATTGACATTACAACCACTACCCATACTAGCATGGAAGTGGGATAATAGAACTATGGATTTTATCACTTTTATCCTGAGTACATTGAAAGGAATTAATGTTATACATATTGTGATGGACAATCTCAGAATGAATGCCCATTTTATCTCTATTTGGAAAAGTTTCTCTCTTGACTAACATTCCATGATTTTTGTAATGGAAGTGGTGAGGTTTCATGGAGTTCCACATTCTATCAAAAATAATTGTGATCCAAGGTTCTCATAAAAATTTTAGATACATATTCAATAAGATCTGTGTATCAAATTGAAATTTAGTACATCCTATCACCCCTAAACTGATGGCCAATATAATAGGACTATTCAGAAACTCAAAGACATACTGAGAACATCCTCAATTGAATTTAATGTTGGATGGGATCAATAACTCCCTTCATTTGAGTTCTCATAAAACACCAACTTCCATTAGATTATTCAAATGGAACTCTATAAAGCTATTAATGGAATGCGATGTAGAAATACTACATGTTAGGTTATATCTGGTGATATAATGCTTCTTATGATATATCTTGTGCAATATGAGACATAAAATTTTCATTCCATCTAACAACCCATTAATTAAGAACGTATTCAGCATAAGATATTTTTTGAAAAATGTATAAGGGAATAGGAGATTTATTTTGGTGATAAATAATTCTTTTAAGTTTCTCTTTTTAAGAGATTCATGTGGTTTGGAAAGAAATTTAAGTGTATCCCCTGGTATATTTGCCCCTATGAAATCCTTGATCACATAGGAGGAGTGTCCTATTATCTTTCACTTCCTCCAAATCTAGATCAAGTACATGATGTATTCCAAATATCACTCTTGAGGAAGTACATACCTAACCCTTCCCATGTGCTAAATCCTTAGGTGGTACAATTAGAATATAACCTCTATTACAAGGGGAATCCAATGAAGATAATGGACCATAGAGAGAAGTTTCTACACAATAAAACTACCCACCTTGTTAAAGTGTAATAGAGGAACCACTTTTATGAATTATAGATGTTGGAACTAGAGTGGAAAATGAAACAGAAGTTCCCAAACCTTTTCTAAATAGAGATAATGAGTTGAAATTTTGGGGAAAGGGGGAATGAATGTAATGGCCTAAAATTTTTAAAATGATAATTGTTTCCAGATAAATTCTATGTTATATTTTAATTTTTTAATGAAAAAACAATATATATTTACTAATGATGTGAGTATAAAATGAAATGTAACCATAGCATTTCGACCATTACATGGTTTTTGGTCAATATAACCATTGTGAACTATACTCTTGATAATAATTTTAGTATTATAATTAGTGTTACAAATAAAATTGATAATGGTTAATTAATGCTTAAATAAGAGTCCGTGGAATCATCTTGTACAGTCATGCTTTACACATCCCATTTTTTAGAAATTTTTGAGGGAGCCAACATCTTTGGTATTCTCTTCTGAACAATCCTATGTCGAGCTTCAACATGTTAAATTTGAACTAAATCTCATATAGGAGAAGTTCAGGTTATTGGAGATTACCACTAGAGTCATGTTATCTGTGCCACCCTAAGAATTTATCACATTCACCCACCTTACCCTCAGGTCATAAATGGTTGTTATAAGAGGTTATTTTTTAATGCCATAGTTTCCTAAAGTGTAATAGCTTTGTATAAATAATCTTTTTGTTCCACCATTTCTGTTTTGATAAATATGTTTCTTAAAAATATGAAAAATTTGTTAAATTGATTTTTTAGATTGAAATATAAATTTTATAAATGATCTAATTATCTTAATAAAATTAAGTTATCATAAATAACTATTTTTTAATTATATAACATGATTAAAATACTATAATATAAATATTCATAATAGGAAAAAAATACATGTGTTAAAAATTTTACTATGAATTTTATATCTGCTATTATTTTTAATAAATAATTATATTTTTATTTTGAATTTAAATTTCATATAATTATATAATTAATATAATAAATTAAAAAAACATTTTTGAATATAGTATGTTAAAATTAGTATTTGGTGAATTTATAATACTTTTCTAAATTATTTTGTTTTTAATGAATAGTAAAAATTCAGTTATGATTTCTTGATATGTTTATTGACATCATAATGTTGTAATAAGTAATATAAAATTTTAATCGACACTTTTAGATTAAAATAATATAATAATTTTCCCAACTGGCCAATACTATTGGAAAATACCATGGGCAGTCCCATGATTTTCTGACAAAACTACTGAGGTGTCTAATGAAATTAATAAACCAATCACTCACATTTTCTATAAATACCCACCCATTACATGGATTTCATTCATTATAAATTCTTCCACCATGACTCTTTGATAGTTTTACATCCCACAAAGTCCTCCTAATGTGTCATCATTCCCCCAAGGTCACAATCTAAGAGTTGTAGGAGTTACTCTTCAAGGTAAGGGAAATATCAACTTCTCTTTTCATTTCGCGTTAACTTTATATGTGGTATGTCATTCAAACTTATATACCATGTTCTTCTATCTATAATATTCTCTCCATTAACTATATAAATATTATTTTATGAATGGTAGATCCTTTTCCTCTTTCTTTTTACTGTTTTCTAAAACCATGTTTCAAACACACTATGCTGCCGAATTTTCTTCTCAAATGTTTTATGTTTTTATCAAGAAATTAATTTATTTTATTTATGAAAATACCCAATACATTTTATTTTACATGGGTATTAAAAAATATGTAAAAAAAATTATTTTATTCAATATTTGACATACATAAACCCCTCATTTCCCATGCCATGGGTTATAAATCACATAATGATCATGTTTTATGATTTTTTAAAACACCCTGATTTTGATATGAAACCCATTTCTTTTAATAAACAATGGTTATTTAAGAGATGCTTGATTATGATATATGCAGTTTGAATGTGAATTATTACATATTTAGGGTGATCCCTAATTGAACACAAATTCATTGGGTAAATAATTTATTCTCTAGATTGGACATGTTTTACTATACATTGGTGAATAAACATGGTAATTTTTATGACACCTCAGTGACAAACCATGGTGATATACTTATGAAAGTATGAAATAAATTTTGTATAAAAAATTCCAAGTTATGATTTAGGATCTCTTATTTATTATATTTTTCTTGTTATCTTTTTTATACCATAATGACATTCCTCATGTTCTTATAGATATTTATCAGGATCACGTGTAAACTATTTCTCTTACTTTTCATTATTAGGACTTATTCTCACCATTTTCTTTGGTGTATGTCCCTAGGTTATGAGATGAAGTAATTGAACATAGGATGAAGCTACGATGAATCATTTCAAGTGGATGAAAATATTATTTTCATTTTTTTCTTATTTTTATGTATTATATACATTATTTCAAATACACTAAACATTAAAAGATCCTTTATTTTTAAAATGATATGTAATTTAATGCTATAAAAATTTTGTATGTCATACTATTTTTCAATTTCCCGAGAACTATTTTATACATCAACTCAAGACTCTATAAATAAGGAAAAAATAGTGAGGAATTACATTTATTGAATCTACCATATCGCATATATCATTATAGAAGTAAAAATTCCACATAGATCATGTAATGGTGTATATCTTGGGGCCCTTTGAGCTTATTGAAATCATCGAGGTTGGTTTGATGAGCACATATACGTTAATTCCATTTTTTATCTTCTCATTTCCCTTTATCCATATTCTGTTTGAACAATTTTTTTAAAAAACATTGAATAACTCATAATTTTTACGATTGAATCAAGTATAAAGAAGTTTTATATCAACTTTCATTAATTTATCATTAAACACTATTTATATATTTCCTCTCCATCTATCTTCATGGTTTTTATATCTATATTCCGAAATGAAAGGGGTTTAGGAGGAACATCATCATTTTTTTTTCTTACCTTTATCTTTCTTCTTTGGTTTCTCATCAGTTGGTCATGAATGGGGCTTCTCCAGATTTGAGGTGACTCCCATTTGACATATATGAGCATATGTCCCAACTATTTAATTCCCACTTCTTAGAGTGATGGAACTAACATTCCCCGTGATATTTGAAGTAGGGTAGGAATGAAAATTTTTAGATTTTTTACTTGTTGTCCATGGAAGAAGCTATAAATATTTATTATTTTTTTCGATATCCTAGTCGGCGATCCACTTAACATGTGCCTCGAGTCGGTGGGTCACATGGCCTCAAGAATGAATCCATGTATAATAGAGGTAGCTTACCCATTATGAGGGTGTAAAGGTGATATAGTGTGGATAATATACCCTTATATCAAATTTGAATAGTGGGTATACAATAAAAAATATTAAAGTATAATAAACTTGAAGATACAATCGGAAAAAATAATAAACTGTTGAAGGGTAAATAACTGTGAAAGTGAATAATAAAATCAAAATAAAAAAAAGGTATATTTATATACATGGATTCATGGATTAATGATATATAAAAGTGGAATAGAGGATATAAATATACATTAATACTATAAAAAAGACATAATTAAAAAATAACTTCTCTATTAGCATTACAGGCATATGATAATTATTTTTCTCATATCCTCTATCAATAAGAAATGAATAACACTACTATATAGCATGGATATTTTCTATATCTATACCTAAAGGAATGTAATCGAATTGAATACTAAACGTAGTCATAGTAATCTGTGGAATAAAATTATAGTATTCAACCACTAATGGTGTCTATAATTAATCCATGTAGTGCTCATAGAAAAAAGTGTACATGTATAAATAATTATCAACACTGAATAAATATACACCAGCCTACTCAAGTTCATAAAGGAAACATAGTGGCTCTACCTGCTTCGGCTAATTGAGATTATTATTGTCTAAAAATTAACTAAATATATAGTAATAATATATATATATATTAAAGTTTTATATTACATCAACTTGTATGAAAAAAGTATGTGCGGATGTATGTGGACATATACCTGGAATAATAGGTGCTGGCTATATCAGGGCATGACCGTGACATCCATAACCATTCTATATTATCCAATATACTCATGAAATAGGGTATATGACCTACATATAATAATTAGTGAGGGAAATCATGATCTTCACTCAAGATAGATGGTGTGTCATGATGCTAACAACTAAAACATGGGACGTGGTGCATCATGCCCAGCATCCTAATAGTGTAAATTGTGTGAGACATTATGATCATCACTAGAGATGGTGGATGTGTTTTCCTAACATGAACCGAAAAGGGGGATGAGTTTCAACATCTCCATATCCTAATAGTGTCAATGGTGTGAGATGTTATTCTCATCACCCAATAAAGGTAGTGTGGATCATCATGCTCAATAGAAACCACACCATTATTCTACCACATGTATCAAAGGTTAAATCACATTTATAATAATATACATGAGGCATTACCTCTCATTAATTATTATTATCAATCCCTACTATAATCATGGTCATCATAATTCAATTAATTCATTTTATAGATATTTAACATGTCGAATGACCTATCCACCCTCTAATCATTTAATTAATTAGAAAATATAATTATTTATGCAAGGATGACCATCATAAAATAGGTAATTATATATAATACATTCAATTTATTTTAGCAAAACATGTAAATTTATTTTAAAAGTATCAAAGGGACATATAGGGGGTTCCATTTTAAATTTCAAAATTTCCCACATGGTAAATTTCATTCATAAGAAAGAAAATCACTTTGTATGTTCCTTGGTTTCAAT
Organism: Viscum album; assembly: GCA_963277665.1. Lineage (NCBI taxonomy): Eukaryota > Viridiplantae > Streptophyta > Magnoliopsida > Santalales > Viscaceae > Viscum > Viscum album. The sequence goes on along the minus strand of OY728134.1, from coordinate 1,314,210,854 downwards.
AAATAGCTATATTAAAGAAGAAAATTTCATTTATAATAAATAATCAATGCTTAGTAGTTGTTTTCTGAAGTTAATCAATTAATTAAAAAGTTAAATTCATTTTGGCACACCAATGTGGTGTTTTTTGATCAAGTTCATCATTCTAAATTTTCATAAGAATAGTACTTGAGAGTATAAGATGTTACATATAACAAATTATAATGATGAAATGAATTTTAGGTAGATGTGTGATAATGGATGATGTGTGAAAAAATGGAGGAGCAACAAAAACACTTTAATTTTTGTAAAAATGATGAGAATGACAACCTTAAGGGAATTGGTGACTCCTCATCCGATAAAGTCCACATATTTGAAGTAGCTTATGAGAAATCACTAAAATAGTCTAACACTATGATAATAGGGAAAACATTTCTTCACAAAAATAGATCAATATATTTAATAATATATTGAAATATAAATTGGTGGGAAGATGTAAAATACTGAATTATATTCAACTCCATCAATGGATCTTGATTCAATATTCAACGGTGGTAGATATAAAAGATATTATTCTAGGGAGAATAGAGTTAATAGGATGAGAAGAATGGTTCCATCCACAGGAATTGAAAAGATGAAAATAGAAAAGTGTTTAAAATAATCATTATGTGAGAAAAGGTAATTTCACCCCAAAACAATATAGGGGTTCATAGTTTGGATGTGTTGATTTGACAACCAATGCATATACTTTTCTAGCCTCACTGTTTAAGGAAAATCCCCTCACAGTTAAGTTGTGTGGTTTAACTAACAGTGCAGAAACCATGGTAAATACCTCTTAGAGGGTTTCATAGTTTCCTAAAAACCAATCGGTCCATATTTCTCATCTTTCTCACCATTAATGGTTAGTAGATAATGTGTGGTAAAGGTCTTATGGTTTCAAATAACTATTCCACCTATTTTATTTCCCAAATTTATGAGGTTCTGGGTTCCGAACAAGCCCCGGACACCCTCACGACCTCTATAAATAAATTTGGTAACACTATAAGGGCCTTTTAAATGAATTTAAACTAAAAATGCGTCATAAATCCATGAAAAGATGGTTTGTTACAACCTCCCTTCCTTAATGAAACTTGTCCCCAAATAGGCCTTCTATGGGTAAAGTGGTATTTTTTGCAAAGAGTTCTGAATATTAGGGTTTTATATCAGCTTCCCATTCCTAGGTTTCTTCATGTACTAATCCATTCTTCCATATAACCTATACCAAAGTAACTGAACTTTATCATAGTTTCTTCACACTTTGATCCACAATACAAACTGGGTACTCCTCAAAGGAATCATCCACATCCAACTCAACATCAGTAAGATGAAAGAGAAGTGATCAGTTAGGATGATACCAATAAAGATGAGACACAAGAAAGACATCATGCATTGACTGGTATCTCTGACTTGGTGAAATTATGTAATCCACTAGTCTAATTTACTTCACAATCTCAAAGGGTCCAATGAACCTAGGTGATGGATTGTCCTGCCTATGAATACGTCTATGTCACAACATGGGAATAACTCGTAAGAATACATGATTTCTAACCTCAAACTCAAGGGTTCTTTAGAATTTATTATAATATGAATACTTCCTTTGTTTATTTATCATCATGTTATTTTTGATCAATTGGAACTTCTCTGTAGTCTCCTCAACGAGACACAACCCAATAATAACTGCCTCCCCTCCCTCTAGAAAGCATAGAGTTGAACTAAACTTTCTACCAAATATAGAATCATAATGAACCCTTTCATTGGTATCTTGATAACATTTATTATATATAAACTCAATAAGGGGAATTTTTTTATCCTAGGAACCCCCAAAATCAAGGACACATGCATGGGTAATGTTCACTTTCATTAGAATTGTACGCTCTATATGTCCATCTATCTGAGGGTCATAGGTCATTCTTAGAAGCACCTGTCCACCCAAGCCCATTTAAAACCCATTCCAAAAATATGATCTGAAATGAGAATCTTTGTTAGAAATTATATAATGATATTCTCTATGGAGAGTTATGACCTACATGATGTACAACCTCCCAAGAACTTAGTTTCGTCTGGAAATGGGGATGACATTATTGGTTTAAGGTTCAAACATTCCAATCTGTTTCTAACGGGTTTATTCGTAGAACCGGAAAAACCCAATGATTCTATATCCATTTGGACCTACTTTCCAAAGGTAGGTTTCGTTAGTTGTGGACTAATAAGGCTTAAGAATTTCCATTGTTCCAGAGGATGGGAGGTCGGACTCATCACACCTTTTTTAGGGGAATTATTTTCTACTCCGAGACTATATTTATAGATTTGAGTTATCTTCGTGAATCCTTATTAATTTACAAAGTATAAAAATGAGTTTTCCTTTATGTTTATAAACCAATGATTAATATTTATGGGATGTAGAGAATCCTTTATATGTATTTGAGGTTCTCCATTGATAGAGAATCATCTGTTTGAGTTAGGGATTCTTTAGTCAATGGTATCCTTCAATACATTATATAGAATTCTCTTGGTCATTATAATGACCATACTGATTTTAAAGCCACCCATTGGGGCACTTGAAGTTTATTTTCATTCCGAAGGATAGGGATTATTTCAAAGATGGGACCGTACTTGTAGATGGGCTACCTACGTATCCTCATTAAAAATAATCAGAACCCATGTAGTTCGATTGGAGAAGTGTAGGGCTTAAGTATGATTGACGGTCCATGAAGATGTTTTGTGGTTACTTTTACGCTCTAAGATCACGTGAGTCATGCTCAGTGTGAGAAATAAGAGGTATCAATAATCCTGATAATTGTGCCATGAAATATGTGGTCACGATGAATGATATGGGGCTTATGTATTTATGACTGCCCAAGCAGATAAAGACTAAGACATACTTCAGAAAAGAAGCCTAAGAGTAAGGTCCATAAAGGTATACGTGATTTATGGAGATTTGGATACTCTAACATGGATATTACTCCTGAGAGGGAGGCCCAAATTAGGGGGGACTTTAACTTACGATTGGGGCTTACTCTTAAGGAGGATGCCTAGATCAAAAAAAATCTGACTGGGGCTTACTTCTGAAAAGGAGGCCCAGTTTAAGGGAACTTGGAACTTGGGGCTTACTCCTAAGGAGGATGCCCAAAATTAATGGGAATTGTAACTTGGTACTTACTCCTAAAAAGGAGGCCTAGGTTAAAAGAGTTCGATATTTGGGGCTTACTCTTGAGAAGGAGGCCCAAACTGGGAACTTGGGGCTTACTCTTAAGGAGGATGCTCGGATTAAAGGTCTTCTCATCTTAAAGGATGAGGTTGAAATGAATGATATCTCTAACCTTAGTGACATAAATGTTATATAAATTACAAGTTTTTGATATATTTTCCACAGAATTTCTTTCAGACAAAGAAACCAACAAATGAACCAAGTCACAAATGGCTCTAAATATGGTTTTGAAGGCTCAATCTTGAAGAGGAGAGGTGGATTTGAAGAAAAGAGTGGCATAGGAAGAAGGGGAACCCAAAAAGAGGCAGGTGCACAATTCTTTTTTGGGCACACAAGTCTTGGTCACGCAAGTATACTTGCGTGACATGGGTGTACTTGGGCGACATTCAACCCATAAGGTAATAATTGGGCGACACTTGTCTAAAACCCTTAGTATTATCCCTAGAGACTTCCAAAAGGGTGGTGTGAATGTTCTGTTGAAGGGATAAGGCAGTACACAAGTCTGTTCATTTCCCTTATGGTTTAGACACTTAGGCACGCAAGTGTTGATGAATTTCAACACTTAGGCCTTATTCCCCCTCTTTAGATCTTCCATTCTAGATAAGAAATTACCTTAGAAGTGTTCAGAAGACTTCAAGAAGAGACTAGGGCACTGAGAGCTTAAATCTGACTTTTTGATTTCTCCGTCCCGAAAATGGGGGGCCCACAAGGGGTATTTATAGTCTAATGATGGCCTAGAGTGAAAATCAATTAGGGCGTGCAAGTCACCTATGCGACCAAATGTGGCGTGCAAGTATACTTGAGCGACTATGATGAAACTTGTGTGGCCCATGCTTAAAGCAATCTTTGTTCATGCCTTTGTCAATTTTTTATGTTTCATCAAAGGATGAATCTTCTTTTCTTGAGTTATTCCCCTTTTTCAGTACTTAGACTTTGTGACAAAAAGTATAATCAAAAAAAGTCCCCCCTCGGAGTTGGATCTGAAAGGAAGGAGGATTTGACTCTGAGGTAAAGGATAAAACCAAGGAACTGCAACGCGCAAGTTTTGAGTGTGCATGTAGCAGCGCACAAATGTTGAGCGCATAGGTAGTAGCACGCTGGGTATGGCCTTTGCCTATAAATATATGTCCATTCTCGCGCAAAGCAACCAGATTTCAAACCTTCCAGCTCTCGTCTCATAGGTTGATTTCATCGCACAGGTGTCTATATTTTTTGATCAGTCACTCTTTCTTTGTGTCGCACTTCTACAGAGGTATTTGGACTTGCAAAGCGATACCTGTGTGCATATACTTGCGCAACAAAATTAGACTTGCGCGCCAATTTGAGACTTTCACACCTTAATTCCTTAGCCATTTTTTTTCAAATTTCTTCACAAATTTTATGCAAAATCAACTTACTTAAAAGTTAATTATCTGATGTTTGTGCAGATTAAATGGATCCCAAAAGAATTGTAATGGATGATGAGATGGCTAGCAATTGGATTGATGATACGATGAAAGTCGTTGTCCATGATTACTATAATATCTATGATAGCACTCTCCCAGATTTGTCCAAGTACTTGAAGAAAAATCATGCAAATTTCCTATAGAGAATCTACATGCCTTTGTATGGATATGGTCATATATAAGGATTCAATACCCCAAAGTCGAAGAATCATACACCCAAGATGCAGCCGCAATGCTACCCCTATATTTTGGTTATGCAGTGCATTAAGTGTAGCAATAATGATGTGAACTTTCAAAATTTTTCTTCATGCCATTTCCTTGGAGATATGAAAATGTAAAACCCATGGTCTGATATGTATGATGAATTTATCCCTCCCAAGGTGACTTGGAAGGATTCAGAGAAGACTCTAGCTTTGGCTCGGGAATTACTGAAAATTTTCTACAAGATCAAGAACACAAAGACCTCTAAAACTCATTCTAGAAATTATATTCATCCAGAAAAGTGGATGGATATGTTTCTTACCAAGAATAAGGAGAAGGGGACCACCTGTACTCGTCCTACTACCAACCCCAAAACAGATAAGAGGGGTGATTTGGGCACATTCTGGCCGACTCTAGAAGTAGGAAAATATGAGAAGTGGGGGTACGAAGTGGATCATAGAATCCCAAAAAAGAGCCATCTGGTGGGCTTCTTAGCCTTATGGCTCATTGTTAATCTTCTTTCAGTCAGGGATTCAATGGGAGGCGTCAGGCTAAAGACCTTCGTTGTTGCAACCAATTTGGCTGAGAAGAAAATGGTTGGGTCAGCCACCCCCATTTTGGCTATGATTCACAGGAGATAACTCCATGTCTTTATGGGTAAGTCTCATTTTAGAATAGTGGGACCATTCCAAGTTTTGTGGGGATGGATCGCCACCCATTTCAGGAAATATGTTTTACATAGTGGAGTACAAGTTCCTGGAAGTTCTTTCAGGCCATCAGTGCAGGAATATTCTGGAATTTTTCCGTTATCCATCAACTCCTATGATATAAAGGTGAGGCTGAGCATTTTTAATGAATTCCATTTCTTTCCTTATGGAAACCCACCAACTGGGCAGTTTACTGATAATGGAATAGCCATCCTGGAGTTGAGGTCATATATTTGGGCTTGCAGAGATGGTGTACTGGCCACCCTAATTAACGGAGAGATTATATGTGAGGCCTATGCTCCATGTAGATTTGAACGCCAATTCAAGTGTCTGCATTAGACTGTAGTACCCCCTCCTATTCATGCAGGTCAGAACAGCATCCAATGGTTTCCCAACAACTTTAGTTTCTGAAAGTTTTAGAGAAGATCGGGACAGTGTTTGATCTACCTATTGCTGAAGCGGCGAGTATCTTGACTACGTGGTATGCCGAGAACTGGGTAGAATCATACCCGGAAGGGGTACTAAATCATATGATTCCTCGGGTGGGGAAGAAAAAGAGAACTATTGAGAAAGAAACCCTTCATCTGGAAGGTGACTCTTCCACACCTGGAGCTGATTCACCGGGTTCCTCACCCAGGGCTGACTCACCAGATTCTCATGATAGGGATGATGAGGCACGACATGCGTCAAAGTGTCCTCGTTCCAGATATAATCCTCCTGTAAGAATCAAGAGACCCAATTCATCGACTCCTGGTGAGTTACTTCATTGAGGAAATTTAATCGCCATTATTTTATAAAGCAACAAGTTTTATCTTGTTATCCTTCTCTATAGTTGTAAAAGCTGGGAAAAAGCCGAAGTCTATGATTGTAGGACCCTCCTCACAGCCTTCTGGTACACATACTCAATATCTATGACTAGAGGTTGTCCAGACATAGCAGATCTTATATTGTGATGATAAAACTGCTTGGTTGGACCTATGTGAAGGGCTTCACATCCCTGGAGTAGGGAATCTTCAGGATTCTACCGATATCTGTTTCAAGGATAACCCCGATGAAGTGCGGGCCTATATCAGAGAGATGGAGATAATCATATATTCCACTGATGATTCCATTCCTATCACCAATCGGGTGAAGTAAATGATGGATCATGGCACCACTGAGGGTACTGGTGCTACTGGAGATGAGGAGTGAAACGATTACGTGGCTCTTGAATATGTAAGTATCTTTCCTTATTTTCTTTTCAACTTGATTCTAGTTAAAGCTTTGTTACTCAAGGAAATTAATTTCTTTATTCTATATCTTGTAAAAAAAGGAACTGTTGAGGTTCCTTCACCACGGTACAGCCCTGGTGGAACCACTATCAGAGCTATTGAATCTCCTCGTGAGTCAGGTGAGGTATCTCCAGGCCAGCAAGCCATGGATGAGGAGTTAAACAGTGCTTTTGATTCTCCAATTTCTGTATTTGTAGATGATGAAGTCAACACTCCCAAAAATCCAAATAAGTAAAGACATCGAAGGAAGAATTCCATATCTAAATGCTTCATCAGTAATGTTAAGTCCGTCGGATAGTCCTGAATTCTAACTCATGAAAAGATTGCTCATATTCCTTGGAATTACAGGGGATTCTTAAATTTACCCTTTGAGGGAGAGTACTGAACCTCCTCTGAAGTTGACAGATGGGTGCTAGTGAATAATTTACAACTCATGCTGACCTAGATGCTCCTGAAAAAGAGCCAATATATGTTCCCTGTAATTCTCCTACTACTGTCGCAAGGAGAGAAGAGCCTACTTTTGGTAAATTAACAATTATTCAAAAAAATGTTGAATGAAAACATCAACGGACTTCTATTCTGTGATACGATAGGTTCAACACCTGCACCAGAACATTTGGCAGCCACTGCAACTGACTCCTCAATTTTATCTAAAGTAGTTGATCGGGGTCAACGGCTGCAGGATGAGGTTCGCCAAGAAGACACATCAAATTCTCCCACTAGTGAGACTAATCAGGAATCTGGGATATCATTGTATGAAATGATAGACCTTGGCGTGTCTTTCGAATAATTTTTAGATCGTGTTAAATTACCATGTGATTTAGAAGATTTTGGAGGTGAGTGTTATCCTTTGTCCTATAAATTTTCATATGATTTACACTTCTAATCATGGTTTAAAATAATGTGCAGTTCCATCCAAAGAATTTGCTACACTAATAACACTTGAGGAGGGTATGGACATTGATGTCAACCCTGCCAATGCAGAAACATTATCTCAAGTGGAACGTAACACGGTAGACCCTCCTAAGACCCATTGTGAAAAACCTATTGAAGCTAGGAAATATGGGTAGGATTATTCTCAAGCTACTGATCTACTATTACGTAAAAGATGATGATATTTGTGGCTATACTAAATTTGAAAGATATCCAATAAACTTTTATTGTCCTTTGAAACTAACCATACTTTTAATTGATCAAATAGGGTTGTCAACTTTAATGGCCAGATCTAGAGGTGAATCCTCATCCTCAGACCAAACAGTAGCAGAATGTGAAGCAACCAGGGTCAGGGTGGAAGGAGTAGAACAGGGCACTTCTCTAAGTGCATTAATCCCAGACTATATTCCCCCCTATCATAGTGATGTTGAATCAGACCTAGAGGTACAAAAGGCACTTCAATTTTTATGTCACAAGGCATGGTAGAACATATGGAAGATCATATCTGAAGTTCCTCCTAAAGAGTTTTCCTCGAAGATCCCACGACTGTCATCCCTATTCGTCATTCTAGGACTTGGCGGCTTTGGATATCGAGATATCCATACCGTGGTGAAACAAGTCATTTTCAGGAGGGATCGGGAGCAAAAGTGTTGTCAGGATCTGATCATACCGTGGTGTCCTGAACTGAGGCTGATCATGCTGCTAAGTTGAAGGAGTTGAAGTAGAAGATCAAGGATAAAGTTTTCTATCAGATGCACTTCCATCAACAGTTAGATGTTGTTACTGGGGAACTTGAACAGCTTAACAATTCACTGGAAGGAGTTCAAACATATGGTATGAAATCCATCACAGATGCCAAGAAATCACTTCATCAAGCTGAAAAGAGTGAATCTAGTCAAGTTCATGAACTTCAAGTGGCTGCTGGTGAAGCTTGGGATGCCATAAAATAGATGATAACTTATGTTGAAATCCTTCTGTAATTCTTGAAAAAGATAAGAGACTCTAATCTGTGGATGTCCTTCTAACTCTTTTGCATCAATGCAAAAAAACACTTTTATCTTCAATAATTTTTACTTGTATTCTTTTTTTGGCATTTTAAAGTCATTCATGTCGGACATAAAAATGGCTAATGTTTAAGGTCGAAATAGCTTTGACCAAAATGGATTAAAATTGACTTAATTCCTTGATAATTTGATTGAAAACATATTACCATATTCAAGTATGGGGGGGAATGTAAACTATGACTTAATAATTTTTGAATCTGAGGGATGATATGAAAAAAAGAATAAAAATCCATTAGAGAATGTATTTCCTAAGAATGAAGTTACCACTAGTTGACAAACCCATTAGGGGGTTGAATTATTCAGGGCCATTTAAGGGAATTGGGTGTATAGTCAAATAATAGCATCTTTTGGCTGACAGGTCCATTATATAGACTTGTTTATGCAAGGCCACCTAAGGGAACATGCTTCATAGTCAGGCAAAAGAACTCTCAAAAATTTTAATTTTTTATTGCTAAAATCCAGTGAAAGTTTATAGAGATTCAAATTTTCTAAAGCATATTTTCTGATATATGGAAAGATGTACTTGAAAATGAAGAGGATATCCCCAATCAAGATTATCAAAAAATTAGATGAATGTCACTCCTACGAAGGTCGGACCTAAACGTATGGAAGGTAAATATAAACCATAGACTTGAATGCTTTTAGATCATGAAAAAGAGTATGGGATAAATATGTTAAGGATGTTTTTTATTTTTTATCCCTACATATTTTTATTAAGACCAATAAGGACAAAAGAGGTTTTACTCCCTAAGAATTAAGTTACTACTATTTGACCAACCCGTTAGGGGGTTTGAATTATGCAGGGCCACCTAAAGGCATTGGCTGCATAGTCAAATAATAGCATCTTTTGGCTGAAAGGTCCGTTATGTAGACTTGTTTATGCAAGGCCTCCTAAAGGCATGTGCTGCATATTCAGGAAAAAGAACTCTCGGGTATCAGACATTTTGTGACTAGAAGTAAAGAAAAGGGTTATAGAGATCTGTAAGTATTTAAGGTTAGGAATATGATACATCAAAATGGGTGTTGTTCAATGCATGTAGAAGATACATAGACCAATGCTAACCATAATCATGTTGTGGCTAGGTCCTAAATTGAGACACTAGACTTCACCATGTATCTCATTAGGATGAGAATCAAGCCTTACATAGTTCTTGAGAAATAGTTTAACGTCATGTGGGAAAAATCATAGGAGATCTTATTTTAGTGTCATAGAGCTCCGACCATAATAAGGGAGACACATCGTGTGTTTATTATAAACTTGATTTAAATAAAGACCGTAGTTTTAATATCACATTCATGTGCTCGTAAGGGGACTTTTCTGCTGAGTAACTGAAAGTGGAATTCGGGGTTAGGCCCAAATACATGGGCTGGGTTCGGGGGATGCTTGAACATTCTTACATATCCCATAAGGATGGGAATCAAGCCGCACATAGTTCTTGAAATACCCTCTGTACAGATTTGGTTCGTACATGTGAAGGGTGAAAGAGGACATTAGTGCAATGATGGTTGGACCCAAGGTTAATGTTTCAGGCATTACCATGTATGCACGTAATCTTTGAAATATGACATGATCAGAAATCAATGTCAATTATTATTCCCTCACGGGCGAGGGACAAAAGGGACGTACACAATTTAACGTCATGTGGGAAAAAATTGAACCAACGTAAAGAGATTGGTTTTGGGCTTGAACCTCAGGAGGTTGCCTACGTACCCAGCCTAGAAGGTAGGGATCAACATCTGCATAGTTTGATTGAAAATTAATTGATGATCGAGTTGTAGTATGTTTGAAAGAGTCTTATTGAAATCCTCTATTTTTCCATTGGCCACTGCATGATACCGAGATGAATGTTTGGATTTGATGTTGTATTCTTGACACAACTTTCTCATCTCATATGAACAAAAGTTGATGCCATTGTCTATCAATATAGTATGAGGGACACCAAATCTGGTAATGATGTTAGACTTGACGAAGCTAACAATGCTTTTAAAACTAACTTCTTTGAGAGGTATTGCCTCTGTCCATTTGGAAAAGAAGTCAGTAGTAGTAAGGATATACTTAAACTACTTGGTTGTAGCCGAAGGATAATGTCCAACTACATCCATTCCCCATGTGGAAAATGGTCATGAGTATTTAGCTATATGAAGCAACTCTGGGGGTTGATGAATTAAGTTGGAACATACTTGGTAAGAATTACACTTCTTAGTGAAATCAACACAGTCTTGTATCATTGAAGTCCAAATGTATTCAAGCCTTAAAATTTGATCACACAGTCTATATCCAGACTGGTGGGAACCCCAAACTCCTACATGTACTTCTTTCATAACAACCATTGTCTCTTCACCATCAATACATATGAAGATAATTCCAACAAAACCTCTCTTGTAGAGAATTTTTCCTAGGTGAACAGGGCTATCATAATGAGTAATATTTACCACATGTTGCCGGACTTGTTCTTTCCCAGCTCTATCAGGTGGGAGTGCTCCATTTTGAAGGTATTCCCTAATAGGTGTCATCCATCCTGTAGTATGACCATATGGTTCAGAAATGGGACTAATTTCATTGATTTCCTCTATTCTGATTAGAAAAAAATGTGAAACTACACAACAGTGGGCAATACTGATGATTTTATCGTCCTGGTTTGGATCTACCGGGGTTGTGTCTATATTAGCCAGTGTATCAGCTTGGGCATTTTGAGGTCATGTTACATAAGAAAATGTCGGTTCCGGGGGAAATTCCGCTATTAATTCTCTGACGTAATCATACAAAGGGATTAACTCTTCTTTTCTGATGGCATAATCACCATTGACTTGTTTGATTACTAGGTTTGAATAACCTTTTACCTTTAAGTGATTCACCTATTCCTGATGCGCCAACACCAATCTTGCGATGAGAGCTTGATATTCTGATTCATTATTTGTACCACCTCCCCACAATAAGAATAAATAGGGTAGCACTGACTTTTCCAGGGAAATAAGCACAATTCATATCCCAACTTTTTTGATCTTAGGATCTTCCATTTTCTTCCCTGTTGGACTTTTGGAAGCACCATCAAAGTACATTTCCAATGTTTGAAGATTATCTTGAATAGATAAGACTTCCTCATCAGGAAGTTCAATGTCTAAATATGTATCTTCTACTAAAGGGTGTTCAGCAAGGAAATCAGCTAGATCTTGGCCTTTTATTGCATTTTGAGACACGTACTAGATGTCAAACTGCTGCAAAATAACTGCCCACATTTCTAGATGTCCTGTAAGCATTAGATGACTAAGGATGAATTTGAGTGGGTTATTACGAGATACCAATAGGACCTCAGGATGGTGCAGGTAGTGCCTCAATTTCTGAACTGCAAAGATTAATGCTAGGAAGCACTTTTCAATACTCTAATATCGAGTTTATGCCTCAAGCATAGTCTGACTGAGGTAGTAAAGGTTGTTTTCATTCCCAGTATCATTCTTTTGGGCGAGGGAGTCACCTAGTGATCGCTCTAAAGCTGTCATATAAAGGATAAGTGGTCTTCTTTCAATAGGTGGAATTAATAATGGTGGACTTAAGAGGTATTTCTTAAGGGTATCAAATGATTCTTGGAAATCTTTAGTCCATTGGTAAGTAACTCCCTTCTTCATTAATCTGGTGAAGGGTAAACATTTTCCTGTCAAATTGGAAATGAAATGCCGAATATAGGCCAAATGTCCTTGAAGTATCTCAATTATTTCAAATTTCAAGGAGGTGACATACCAAGGATTGATTTTTTCTTCTCAGGATCGACTTCGATACCACGATGGCGTACAACAAAGCCCAGAAATTTTCCTGAGGTTACCCCGAAAGCAAATTTTAAGGGGTTCATCTTCAAATTATGATGTCGAAGTTTGCGAAGTACAATTTCCAAATCAGCCAAGTTATTAGAAAGTTGTTTGGATTTAACCACCAAATCATCCACATAACATTCAAAAAATTTCCCTAAAAGGGTTTGAAGATACGGTGAATGGAACTCTGATATGTTGCACCTACAATCTTCAGGACAATAAGAATTACCCGATAGCAAAACACACCTTGAGGGGCTCTGAAGGCTATAGACTCCTCATCTTCTGGGGCCATTCATATTTGATTGTACCCAGAGTATCCATCCATGAAGGAAAGAGCTTTGTAGCCAGTGGTTGCATTAATTAAGAGTTCTGTAATCGAAACTGGAAAATCATCCTTAGGACAATGTCGATTAAGATCTCTAAATTCAATGATAACTCTAATTTTTTTATTCTTCTTTTTCACAGGGACAATATTAGCCAGACATTTGGGATACTAAACCTCTCGGATGAATTTAGCCTTGATAAGCATATCTAGTTCAGCCTCAATTTTGGAGGCTGAAGTTGGGTGTATTCTTCTTGCATCTTGCTTGAATCCTCGATGTTCTTCTGGAAAACTCAAGTGATGAGTAGAAACATCGGGATCAAGACCTAGCATTTCTGTATAATTCCAATAAAATATATCTCTAATTTTCTTTAGAAATGAATTATACAGATCTTTCTCTTTAAGAGTCATGGTCGCACTAATTAAAGTGGGGCATGGATCTTCTTTTGTACATAGATTTATTTCTCTGAGTTCATCCACTGTGGTAGAGATACCCTCTTCAAATGCTGGAAGAGAATCCCTAAGATCTTCCTCCTCTTCTTCAATATGTGTTACTTCTTATTCTTCTACTTGCATAGTAGATGATGAAGCAAAATTTCCATAGTCAGGAGAGAAGTTGAAGTTTGAACATCTTGAAGGAGAAGTTTCCATTTCTGACCCTATTGATGATGAAGGGTCTTTTTGGGTGGATAGAGAGGAGATGATGGATTGAGAATCGATATCATTATTTTTCTCTAGACTGACTAATGAAGTACTAACTTGCTGGATTTTAGAGGACAAAATGAAGACATCTCCATTTGAGCTTTCATTATTGCTTAGTGAATCACCAATTTCTCCCATGTTGTCTAGCTCGATTGTCGTAATTGACATTATGGAAGTTTCCATAAGAGTGTTTGGATTTATGTCTTCCTTGTCAATTTGACTGATAGGCAACACATAATTTGTACTCACATGCATGAATGAATTTACTGGAATCTTTTCCAAACCATATGGAGCATTAATTTTGGTGACTTCCTTTAATATGGATTTTTTCTTTCCCTCTATGTGCTAAAATTCTTACTCAATGTATTGAGATTCAAATGTTTTAAATGGGGATTTATCACCATAAAATGTCCCAATTTTACCATTGAAACAATATTTGAGATATTTATGGTATGATGAAGGTATAGCCACATATCGATGCAGCCAAGGTCTTCCAAGAAAAATTTTGAAAGTTATAAAATGACGAACAACCATGAAATCATAATTAGATACAAGATCTCCAAACTGAGTTCTGAGTGTAATCTCACCTAGAGGTTCTTGTTTATTTTTATCATACCCTGGTAATATTAAAGTAGAAGGAGATAAATCAGATTCGGTGAGGCCCAATCGAAGAAGTGTACAAATAGGGATGAGGTTGACTCCTGAACCATTATCAATGAAATCTCTCTGGATGTCTACATCATTGACCTTTCCAGATAAATACAGAGGTCTAATATGTCCATGTACAATAGCATCTTCATCTTTATCTGTAAAAGATATCACTGAATGGAATTCTGCAGGATCATTCTCTACATAGTAAACTTCAGCCACAACAATTTTAGTTACGAATTCCTGAGGACTTTACAAAGCCTCGATGAGTGTCTCCCCAAGATCCTTTAATAAATTCTAGGCATCCATAATTGAAAACTTGGCTGGTACTTGTGCCAAATGTTTCAAGACATCATACTTTTTCTCTAAAGGTCTATGTTTCCCAATAGCAAAATGTGTTTTTTCAGGTGCCTTAGAAGTTGATTCTTTGGAAGTAGATGTATCTTGTATCAAGGTGGGAGTTGGAAATACTCCTAGCTTTGTAATATTAGGCTGACTTGGTCTATTTACTTGCTGAGAGGAAGAAGGTGTAACCTCCAACCGATCCTCCAGAATAACTGTGCCAGGACTGAATCAGCCAGGTGTGGAAGAACTTTATTTTTCTTGTTGGGCCCGCTGAAGGGCTCTGCCACGAGTTTCTGCTGAGTATACAGTTCTAGTAGGGGTAGGATTGAAATTGTGGCTTCTGTAGTATCCACATCTTCCTATGTATCCTTGACCTCTGGAACTCCCTCTAATTCCTCTATTTGATACAGGGAACTCAAGCTCATCAAGATCAAAATTGTGATTGGCATAAGGATCTGTTAAGTGAATCATATTAACAGAACCAAAGATCAACTCTTCATATGATGAAGATTCTTCCTAATTAGCCCGTTTAGGTTGTTCCATTTGGTGGGGTGGTGCCCGTGGCGTCAAAGTATATGGCATAAAATCTGCAAGATTAAAATCCAACTTGGGCTTCAACATGTTCTCATCTTCTTCTGACTGCTCTTCTTTCTTCAAATTATGTCGTTTCTTTGAGGATTCTCTAGTGTCATTCATAGAAGAAGACACAACTGGTTTCTTCAATTGTGTTCGTAAAATGGCATGAGTTAGGATGATCGTTTTCCTAACCATACAATCATCATATTTCTGTGCATTTTTGTTTTTGACTTCATGCCATTCTCCCTCTTTCTCTGGATCTATAGCATTAACACCTGCTACTTGGGCCGAAGAGCCTTTCAATTTTACCTGCCCAGAGTCTACCATCTTTTATAGGAGTATTTGAAGACAAAACACCCCTAGATGGAATGCCCCAACATCTAATGAAATGGGAAATATTTGAGAAGATCTTAATCTCCTTCCTTGTTTGACCTTTTAGGCCTTGTAAAATGAACCAAATTATTTTCTAGAGCTGAAATGAAATAACCAGGAACTTGTTCATTTCGGAAAGAATAAACATTGTTCTTTAACTCCTCAAACGGTTTCCATATTTGATATCTTTGATCATCTTGATGAAACAGCCTCTATTGTTGACATTCAGGAGGTGGATCCCTTCCACATGATGAAGGTTTTGAAGTGGAAGCAGGTACAGGTGATTTTTTAAGCATAACTGTAGCAGTCTCTGATTTCCCTATTCTCCTTCCTGAAAATGATGAAATTAAATGAGATTTATCCTTAGTCTTTGTAAGAGAATCTTCAATCTGTTGAGAGATTAAAGTAAGGTCTCGAAACCCTCCTGTGTATTTCATAGGGATCAATGCCGTGTGTAATTCATCACGCAGATTTTCCACACAAATTGGAAATAACTCTTCTTGATGGAGCTCTAATCTTAAGGAATATGTTAATCCCTTCCAGCAAGCAATGAAATCCAAAACCCTTTCATTATCCCTTTGTTTACAATTAGTAAGATCAAAAACTATCGTCTTTGGAAAAGTTGAACTGAATTGAAGAAGGAATTGATGATGGAGATCTTCCCACCTGGTAATTGACTGGGATTGCAGGGCTGTATACCAGACAAAATCAAGTCCTTGCAAGGTCTGCATGAATCATATGAGTTTCACTACTTCTTTCTATTCTGGAGTTCCCATTATAGGGTCGCACCAAGATGCGTAGTGTGTCAAATGTTGTTTCAGATCGCCTGATCCATTGAAAATAGAGAATATAATGTTCCCAAAATTTGATGGGGGGGGTATTGTATCTACCCATTCAGGGTAAAACCTCTTTTCTGGTTGAACCTGTGCAAGCTTACCTTCTATAGCTTTCAACCGATCTGTTAATGAAACAATGGTAGTTATTAACTTTTGAGAAATATCTGGTTGAGCTTGGACCTGATCAGGTGCAAAAACTGGAGTTTGGATGGGTGTGGAGACTGGTACTTCCACTGATGGTAGTATTACTGGTTGTTGTTGTACATGACCCATAGTATTAGACCTATGAGGGTGTACTGGTAAAGGAGGATATTCTTTATCTATCCCAGTAGCTACAACAAATTCCCTTGATTGACTGACTCCAGCTTTCCTAGGAGGAAGACTACCTTGAATTAGTTCCGCATTTAACCTCCTTAACTCCTTCATTACTTCTTCTTGACGTGATAACCTTTCCTCAAATGAGAGTGATTGGCCTTCTCCATAGGTAGGGTGGAATGTAACCATACTTTTCCCTTTCCCCTTGTTGGACGTCTTTCAAAGAGGGGGAAGATGATTATTTGAAGGAATACTCAAATTCTGGGTAAGCCTTTGATTTCGGGTATGCACACCTTCACTTGTCTTTGTGCGTACAGCCTCTTGAGCAGGAACTTCTTCATATGATTCCTCTGAGTGAGCCTCGCATTCTGGAGGATCAGTGACAATGGCATCGATGACATTTATTGATGCATAACGCATTACAGTGTTTCTGTTAGTGTTTTTTCAATACTTTCTTCTTCCATGTCCTTGATGAGACATTGCCTTTTGTTGATTTTATCCCTCAGGAACCTCTTGATGAACCATAATTTGGAGGTAATCTCCTAATAATTCGGCTCTACGTTCCTCTTGTGGCTTCTTCCCTAATTGATAAAAGACTGAATTTCATTGAGGAAGAGATTGAGGATTTGAAAAAGTCCCTAGTCCAGTGAACTGGGGTTGTTTTTGTTGTTCCTACTCAACTCCTTGAATCTTATTTGTTGATTCTGAGGGTTGGGTTAAAATAGTCCCCAGTCTAGAAAGTTAGGGTGGTTCTTGAGCTACTATATCTGATAATTTCTTAAAATCTCTCTAGATTTTACGGACTTTAGTCTGGAAATTGGCTGGATGCATCAACCTTCATCCACTAAAATCACCTGGCCCATATTACCATTGGATGATTTCTAATACTTTTGTCACCTGGCGATGTGTATTCTCTAAACGAGAAGCCTGTTCGATATTCTCATTTTTCTGATGATAGAGTAATTCGACAACTTGTTCTTTGTACGCCTGACTTTGGGAAGAACTACTTGAGGACTGTTCTTGACAAGCCTTTGATTACAAACCAAACCAATTTGTTGTGGCTGGCCATGGGCAATAACGTTGCATGAGACCACTTTCGGCGGGCTTTGTTGACTGGAGATTAAGTAAAATTCAGTGCTTCATGAACACCCCATCCTCTGATATGAATACTAGATGGGGCATTGGAAATTAACTGGTGCAATATTTTTAGTGCACCAAGGCATGAACGCTTAAGGGTTCTCTGCTGCTTTTCCAACTTTGGATATTGGGAAACTGAGAGAGATGCCAAATCGATTTGGTGTTGTAACCCTTCTATTATCTTGACATTATTTTCATATTCATCATAAGATAATATTTTATTTTTCAATTGACAAAGATTTTTCCATATGTTGAGACGAATGTCATGAATACAATCTTCCCTCAACATTTCTAGAATATCATATTGAGAGCCATCCAAATGCCAAAACATGACTGGTACTTCACCTTTTGCCAGTTTTTTTCTCATATTCAGAACCTCCTCTTTGTCATTTGATGAAGATTCTTCTAACTGATTAGAACAAAGCTGGTTCTTGGTAGAGAATTCATTAATCACATTAGAAGATGAGTGACCTAGGGGTGGTTCAGAGAATTACCTACATCCCAGGCTATCTTCTAATTGAGAAAGTATTTCACCTGCTAGTAGTAAAGCATCATACATGAATGGCTTCACATTTTCAAGTGCCTCTAGATAAGAGGGCTTTCTTTTCACTACATTGTCCACCGGAGAATTTTCCAGGCAATGTGAGTTACTACTTCAGAGAGAAATTTTGTAGTGAGATTCATCATCATGGGGAGGACCACCATGGTGGGTTACAGCAAGAGATGAAACCTCTTTCTCCTTGATTCTTTGGCCACATAGACGGTTATCGTGGCTCTCATCTGAAGATGATACTTCAAGATCGACCGAACTGTCATGAAGCAAGCCTTCATGAGGAAGTGTCGGATGAAGACCTTGGGAATTAGTGTTCCCAATATTGGGAAATGGGAGAGTAGATTCTTGAGTACCAACAGATAATTTTCTGAGGGCTTCAAGAACTCCAGCATCGATCAAGGCCTTACTATAGATTGGATCTTGATTTCTTGACTGTGTCAGACAGGTCTTCTTCTTAGATGCCTTCTTACTCACTTTGGGAATCACTTGTTGAAAAAAGTGGTTATTATGGGCAAGTGTCTATGCCTTCTTAAGAGATATATCCAGGTTAGCCTGAAGGTCTCCATTCAAATCGGGTGTTTGTGCCTGACTTGATTGTCCGTATGACATGGGGGAGTATGCCCCACGACCCTCATGGAATAGAACAGAGGTGTGTATCTGTTCAGGGGTGACATGTTGATGTGTCACTCCACTAGTAGGGATAGATTTATGTGTCTTTCCCAGAGATACTGCTGAAGCTGTTTTAATATCCTGACAAGCATCCAGGATATGATAAGGGGATTTCTTCTGCTCTTTCACCGTTGTCAGAATGTGCTTGGTGACTTCAGCTACCATAATAGGAATATAAATCCATTCTGGGTTTGGAGTAGGTGTATATGCCTGTTCCTGTCCTCCTTTTCCTATTAGTGGATTCTGACAGTACTTATGCATAAGAGCAGAGAGTTGAGTCTGTTCTAAATATGTCGTCGGAGCTTTTCGAATGACTTCTCCGGGTGCTACCAAATGAGACTGTTGGTAGGCTTGATTAACATTTGCAGGTTTAGGTGCCTACTGTGTATTGTTCTTCAAGTATGGCTGACAAATTTCCTTCAATACTGGTAGACAAGACTGCTGACAGAATTGTTGATTGTAAACAGGTGTATATTCCTATTTACCAGTTGCCACCATATTAGATTGGTGAGCTTCATTGGATGCAGTCAGACGAGCCTGCTGACTGGTTGAGGAATTGTAAATAGATGTATGTGCCTACCTATAGTACTCAGCCAGAATTTCCTGGCGGGATTGGGGTGTTGCTGTCAGACGAGTCTGTTGGATAGCGACATTAGGATGGACAGGTGTATGTTCCCATTCGTTATTTGCCATCAAGTTGGCTTGATGGACTTCTCCAGAGGGGAATAAGTAAGGACCTGCTCCTTGTTGACCATATTTCACCTCTGGCAGTTCGTCTTACGTGCTCGGGTCTAAGGAACCTGAGATGAACCCCTAAAGGTGGTAGCCTCATAATGTTTAGGGCGCACTACAGCACGAGTCTAACGACGATTGTTGATGGGAGTCCCCAGGAAGGACTTCGTTTTCTTGAAGTGAGGCCCTGAGTAACCTCTTGATCCACCACCCCATAGTATGAGAGAGATTGGTGATTGTGTTTCGGGGATAACAACCCAAAACGGTTGGATATGGTGGTTGGCACCACCAGCTTCTTGATTACTAATTGTCACTGTCCAAACAACCAGGGTGAATTGTTGACTTGGAGGGATTGTCGAGCATCCTCTAGAGTCGGAATAGTACTGTGTTGACGATATTCCTTAACCAGTGCATTTGAGACCCAGCATTGAAGAGGATGAGTAGGTGATTTCTTCCTCAGAGCAGACGAAGATCCAGCAGGAGTTGCGGTAGAGGTATTCACAGGCGTTAACTTGAGAGAAGTCATTTTTGTAACGCGGAGAGATCTTGGAAACGAGTACCTGTTTGATATAACAAACATAATCAAGATAATTTTGGCCACTACATCTTTTGGATGAGCACATATACTATTGATTTCTTTTTTGGCCCTCATATTGAATTTAAATAGGGGCCTAACAAATAAGTAAAACGTCATTTTAACTTGGTTAAGGATTCACATCGGGTTCACCATTTTTTTCGTCTGGAAATGGGGATGACCTTGTCGGTTTAAGGTTCAAACATTACAATTAGTTTCTAATGGATTTATTCGTAGAACCAAAAACACCCAATGATTCTATATCCATTTGGACCTACTTTCCAAAGGTATGTGCTCTTTAGTTGTGGAATAATAAGGCTTAAGAATTTGCATTGGTCGAGAGGATGGGAGGTCGGACTCATCACACCTTTTTTATGGGAATTATTGTCTACTCCAGGACTCTCTTAATAGATTTGAGTTATGTTCGTGAATCCTTATTAATTTACTGAGTATGAAAATTAGTTTTCATTTATGTTTAGCAATCCATTATTAATATGTATGGGATTTAGAGAATCCTTTATATGTGTTTGAGGTTCTCCATTGATAGATAATCATCCGTATGAGTTAGGGATTCTTTAATAAATGGTATTCTTCAATACATTATATAGAAATATATTGGTCATTATAATGACCATACTGATTTTAAATACACTTAGTGGGGCACTTGATGTTTAGTGTCATTCAGAAGGATAGGGATTATTTCAAAGTTGGGATCGTACCCGCAGATGGGCTACCTATGTATCCTCATTAAAAAAGAATTAGAACCCACATAGTTCGATTGGAGAAGTGTGGGGCTGAAGTATGATTAACGGCCCATGAAGCTATGTTGTGGTTACTTTTACACGCTAAGCTCACGTGAGTCATGCTCAATGTGAGAAACAAGAGGTATCAGTAATCCTGATGATTGTGCCATGAAATATGTGGTCACAAGGAATTATATGGGGCTTATGTATTTATGACTGCCCAAGCAGATAAATACTAGTAATTACTTCAGAAAATAAGCCTAGGAGTAAGGTCCATAAAGGTATACATGCTTTATAGATATTTGGATACTCTAACTTGGGGCTTACTCATGAGAAGGAGGCCCAAATTAGGGGGACATTAACTTATGATTGGGGATTACTCTTAAGGAGGATGCCCAGATCAAAAGAAAATATGACTGGGGCTTACTCCTGAAAAGGAGGCCCAGTTTAAGGGAACTTGGAACTTGGGGATTACTCATAAGGAGGATTCCCAAAATTAAAGGGACTTGTAAATTGGGACCTACTCCTAAAAAGGAGGCCCAGGTTAAAAGATTATGGGATTTGGGGATTACTCCTAAGAAGGAGGCCCAAACTGGGAACTTGGGGCTTACTCCTAAGGAGGATGTCCGGATTAAAGATCTTCTCATCTTAAAGGATGAGGTTGAAATGAATGATATCTCTAGCCTTAGTGAAATAAATTTTATATAAATCACAAGTTTTTGAGAGATGTTCCATAGAATTTCTTTTAGATAAAGAAACCCACAAAGGAACCCATGCCACAAATGGCTTTAAAGATGGTTTTGAAGGCTAAATCTTGAAGAGGAGAGGTGGATTTGAAGAAAGGAGTGGAATAGGCAGAAGGGGAACCCAAAAAGAGGCAGGCACGCAAGTCTTTTTTGGGCGCACAATTCTTGGTCACGCAAGTATACTTGTGTGACATGGGTTTACTTGGGCGAAGGTCAACCCATAAGGTAATACTTGGGCGACACTTGTCTAAAACCCTTAGTATTATCCCTAGAGACTTCCAAAAGGGTGGCGCGCAAGTTTTGTTGAAGGGATAAGGCGGCGCGCAAGTGTGGTCATTTACCTTAAGGTTTGGACAATTAGGCATGCAAGTGTTGATGAATTTAAACACTTAGGATTTATTCCCCCTCTTTTGATCTTCCATTCTAGGTAATAAATTACCTTAGAAGTGTTCGGAAGACTTCAAACAGAGACTAGGGTGCCGAGAGCTTAAATCTGACTTTTGTATTTTTCCATCCCCGAAATGGGGGGCCCACAAGGGGTATTTATAGGCTAATAATGAACTTGATTGAAAATCAATTAGGGTGCTCAAGTAACCTACACGACCAAATGTGGCGCGCAAGTATACTTGCGTGACTATAGTGAAACTTGCGCGGCCCATGCTTAACACAATCTTTGTTCATGCCTTTGTCAATTTTTGATGTTTCTTCAAAGGATGAATCTTCTTTGCTTGAGGTGTAACACCCCAAGATTTTATGAAAAATATTCTTTTTAATTTCATTAATGTCTTGTGTTGTATGCTACACTAAAAGGAGCTTGCACAACACGCATCCTTGACTTGCCTTGCATTATACGCAATCGCGACCTTCCTCAATAGCGTGTGTAGTACACAATACCGTGTTTTACTAAACAATGATATGCTATTAAAATTTTATTAAAACTAGCCTTTATGAATAGTATTAACTAAATTTTGAATCTTATAACATTATTATTCGTCTTGCACATTTTCTAAAACATGGTATAAGAACAAAATAAATTTTTCGGGTAAAATAAGTATTTTTAGAAAAATGCAGTTTTGCCGCCTTTTGATGGCGCACCCACTTTAAATATAGTTTTTGACATGTTTATAAGTTCAATTTGAAAAAATAAAATTCTTCTTTGGAATCATGAAATAAAAATTTACTTTGGATAAATTTTCATATCATTCTGGTAACTTTCATATTTTGATTAATAGTAAAAACACACTATATTTTAATTAAAAACAACTTTTTCAATCGAAATAATTAATAGTGATAAATTATTAATTTGAGTGGTTTTAAAGTATATTTAGAATATATTTTTACAATTTA
The DNA here is from genome assembly GCA_963277665.1 of Viscum album. Classification (NCBI taxonomy): domain Eukaryota; kingdom Viridiplantae; phylum Streptophyta; class Magnoliopsida; order Santalales; family Viscaceae; genus Viscum; species Viscum album. The sequence goes on along the minus strand of OY728134.1, from coordinate 1,314,187,589 downwards.
ATACAGTTTTGGTCATTGGATGTAATTTCACATTTAAACCAGACATAAACAAGTGTCAATCTTTTGATAGTTATTATCTCTTAAGAACACGCTATTTGTTTTGACGACGGGAATTAATTTTTAAATTAATTAATGCAACTGATATGTTTTGAATTTGGTAAAATAGACATCATTTTTGAGTTCATAATATCAAATATAGCTTAGGGATAATTTTTGGTATTTTTCTGGAAACTTTCATTTTTTGATGAATAGTGAAACCACTAAGTGGTAGTTAAAAAAAATGAATTTTCATACAACTTAATTTTACCACTTCTGTGAGTGGAATTTCAAAAATCCGAAAGACACGGTTGATGTCAGGAAGTAAAATTTGGTTCAACGAGATGAAAATTATTTTTGGTGAATAGTAACTTTTTACTTTTTTTTACCACAGTTAAAAGTAAATAGGGTAATTAAGGGTTAAAAAGATATTATTATTACCCTATCACATGTCCTAATTCTATTGGATAAGTTTAATTCGACCAAAAACAACCTTAGGAATACAATATAACCATTTAGGCCCACTTGGATTAGATTAGGACATTTATTATTATTTAATTCAAAGAAGAGTTAAAATAGTTAAAATCAAAGTTTATTTACTAAAACATTTTTAATATAGGGTTATACATAATATAAATACGATTTTAAATATTCATTAGAAAGCTAATAAGATTTACTACATAATTGTATTTTATTTTTAATTTTTAGACATTAAATAATTTAATTTATTTATGACACAAATCCAGTATTTATCTTATTAATGAAATATTGACATAATTGATGTTATAAATACCCAAATAAATGTAATTTGAGACTTTTTATGAATTACACTAATTTTATAGGTTACTATGACATGTTATTATTGATTTAAGTAACTTTTTTCAAACTAATCATTCTGTTATTATTTTCACAAAAATCAATTACTAAACAGTGTCAAAATTGACATAAAATAGTTTTTAAAACAAATATTATATTATTAATTGTTATTTTATTCCTAAAAATCTAAGGTTCAGCCAAATGACTTATGTAAGGTTATATATATTAATAATAAACAACTTGGGGTTCGTTTGGATTGTTATAGTAAATTTATTAACCTTATAGTGTAAGAACACAAGAAGACACGGTAAAAGTAAAATTATTTAACTTAATGTTAAATCTAAATGATAAGGTCCAAATAGGAACCTAAACTTGTCTAAATTCTATTGGGTGAGAGGATTTCGACCCATCCCCACCTTATCTTCGAAATAAATCAATTTGGAGCTATTTAAAACCGAATTTGGCTTTATAATAAAATAATATTTTTAGTTATTCCAAAGGTGCCCCTCTCCTCCCTCTCTTCCTCACACCCCTTTGAGCCTTCAATCTCGGCCAACCCCTGCCAAATTCCCTTCTCCACTTCCCTAGAAACATCCTAGAGGTTCTGGTCTTCATCAAAGACCAATTTTAGTGACCTAAAAGGAGATCTCAAAGAGGCACTACAAAGAAGAGGTAATGTCCGTTACCGATTCTTTCAACTTTATTTCTTCTTCCACTTCTTCTTCTTAGGTTGTTTCATTATGAAGTAATAACATCAGTATCACTAATATACTGATATGTTATTATAAGTATGAAACAACCCTATTTCACCATCTATCCATCCTATGGAAAATGAAATCACCGCACGTGCGTACGTACGGAATACCGTCTCCACGCCGTGGTGTAATCTATTTTCCACCACCACCTTACTTGGATGGGTATAATGGTGTAAATAATGACTATATATGATTATTGTAAAGTGATATTGATTCTTAAATATTATACCTACACTTGAATACAATTCCATGATCATGGGAATGATATCATCGCTCGTGCGTACGTACGGACTACAATCTCCACGACGCGATGAGATTCATTCTCAATGATTAACCATTCATGAATGATTATAAAGTATATATAATAAGTAATCATGAAATATATGACATAATAATGATACTGGATTTATGTATATATATATGTATGTCATCTATTTAATTCCATTCAATTCAATAAGGAAACGAAAAAAGCGTTCATGCGTACGTACGGCCTACCGTCTCCAAGAACGGTGTATTTCTTTCCATTTATCGATATATTATATATGTGTATATTATGAATATATATTATATATAAATCATTTTTTACATTCTGGATATAAGTAATCATGATCCAAGTAATCATATTAATAATTACAAGTTAAAACATGAACGACAAATGAGACGATTTTACCCAAAACGCTACTTTAACATGAATTTACAAAAGAATGGGTAATATAAAGTCATAAGTGGACCATATATGATATAATAACAATGAATATGATTCTTTAATAAGTCAATAACATTTTTTAAATCATTATACAGGGGGTTCAGATACGTACGAAGCATATCGGACCTAAGGTAAGGGATAATTTCGCAATCTCATTTTTATCCGAGATTGCTTATACGTAAGTATTCACTGGGGTTACGTTTATCATCCATGACCATGTTTTCTAAAAATGCTTTCATAAAATGTTTACCATTCTTCCATGGATGTTTAAAGTCATTTTTCCCCTTTATTGACTTTTTACCACATTGTATGAATGAAATATTTCCTTTGGTTACCATATAAGGTACTTTTTGACTTTTCTGACAAAAGTATGAGGAGAATGTTATTTGTAACTTATACGGCATGAACGGATATTTACGATTTCATAACTCCTCATTTTCAGGAAGCTTCCTATACAAGATTGCATGATTATTTTTAACAAAACCTTTATCTTTTAAAATTGCATGGATATTTGTGAAAAGAAAATGATTTTAAAGAAGAAATGATATTTTCCTCAAGAATTCATTCAAGTGTTTTGTCAAAACTATTTTCCATCTAAGATGACATTATTTCATATGTGTATGTTTCAAGTAAAATGTATCTATGATTTAAATGGTTTCAATTTTCTTATGATGAAATGATATCAATTGTTTATGGATTATGTTATGATGGCATGATGTTTAAGAAACCCATTTTATTTCATGGGTTATGCTATGATGTATGATTTATTATTTTGTGGCACACGAAAGAATGATTTCATTATGATATGGGTGGGACCTATATCTCCCTCCAATGCATTGGGTAAAGATTTATATCTCATAAGATATACATGGCTGGAATGGTAGGTTAAACCGGTTCAGTAAAACAAGACTGAAATGAGGAGTGAACTCGATTCAGAAAGGGACTTTGTCCACTAAGATGGTCTTGGCAGCAATGCCTTGGCTACTATGGAAATCATTACAAGTGCTTAACGGATGCCACAATTACATGTTTTATTCCCATGCTATTTTATCATGATTTATGTTCCATTATGATCTATGTCTTATGTACTTCCATGTTTTATGTCGTTGTTCATGATTTTTAAGGTTCATGTTTTTTTTAAGTTCAAATGTATATGGTATGTTTTATTTTATCCATGATTACCCTTACTGAGAATTTGAGATCACCCTTTTTATGTTTTCTTTTCCCCTAGGATTAAAATAAAGATTTTAGGTAAGGAAACAAAAGTAGGAAGACCTTTATGGGAGATGTTGAAGATCTTTCACCGCGATTAGAAGATTACGTTCAAAGTTTCCAAAGACACTAAATGATTATGATCCTTGTGTGTCTGTTATTGTTATGTATTAATTATTCCAATAAAGTAATGTAATATCCATGTACGTCAAGCTTCGGGTCTCTACAGTTGGTATCAAAGGAAAGGTTAGTCAACCTTTAGAAACTAGGATGCGAAAACGTTAGTGAGATCCCTAGAAATATTTCTAAGGTATGTCTAGGGATGTCCCTAAAGATAAGTATACATATATGATATAGTCCTAGAACTATGGTAACAATATTAGATTAAACCAAAGATTTTAGATATTGAAGTTACTCCCCCTTTATTATGATTTTTACCACTCACACTATTCTTTTTGGGTTTTAGAAAATGGCTAGAAACAAGATGATTCACGATAATGGAGGATATGATGGACAATGGAATGATATTCTTCATGTGAAACCAAATGAAATGGTATTTGGAAGTCCAAACATCATTATTATGCCGAATCAGCAATCTCATAATATGATCAATAAAGTAAAATTCGTTAAGTTTCCTGACTCGGCTAATAAGATAAAGATGGAGTTTCATGACGATCATAGAGTAAAGAAAGTTCAATTTCCCCTATGTAAATCATGTGGGAAGAGGAATCAAGGAGAATGTTTCAAATGAACTAGAAGATTCTTTGGGTGTGGAAAAGAAGGACACAAATCCAGTAAGTGCAATGGAAAATGTTCAGTTAACACCAGGGATGAGGATAATGGTATTGCTACGACATCAACAATGGTTAAATGTTTTAAATGTGGAATGTACGGGCATTATGCAAACCAATGCCCTAATGGAAAGTCTCATGAAGAGAATCAATATGGTCATATGGGTAGTATTTATATTGATTATGATTAAGAGACTACAAATGATATGTGAGATGAAAGAATTATTGAAGCTCGGTCAATGGTTTAAGAATGTAGTGGAATGATTACATGTTTATCATGTGTAATGTTGTATAAGTAATCTCATGGTACTATGGAATAAAGAGACATCTAAGGATTATTACACTGTTGTCTTTCCTTGAGTTTTGAAAGTGTATGATTAATGTTACCAGTACCCATGAAAGGTTATTCGGATATTTTTGGAATGTAGATGATATGCGCATAATGAAGGGATAAGGAGAAAATTAAATGTTTGATAGTATTCATGAGCTCATGACTGATATAAGGAGAATGTTATGTAATGGATTGAGTATATAGAATTTTTGGATTTTGGTATGTGGAAAGAGTTAACTTTTGACAGCATTCATGTTTTCACTAAGGTTTAATGGGTATTAATTTTTCAAGAGAATACATGATTAAGTTATTCACATGATTGGAATGTGACCAACAAGATATATGGGGTATAAATGATGGTATTCACATGCTTGGTTGATGACATTTCAAGTAATCATTTTCTTTATACTATGAGCTTGGACCGAAGTATTTTAGATAAGCCTAAAAATTGGAATGGATTATGTTGGACATAAGTTAGTATTGTTTAAGGATAAAACTTTTTTGATTTTGTTGATGGGATGTTATAGTAGTATAGCTTTAGAAAAAGGACAACCTGCAGGACGGGCGACAGCCCATCACGTCGGACAAGGCTGTGGGAATCGAACCCACAACCGAAGTGCGACTGGCCTTTATCGCCTACCACAGGCCTACAGGAAGTCCCTGTTTAGTATAAACTAGTTTTATTATATTAAGTAGTATGATATATGAATTATAAGTCCATTTTAGGAACCATATATGATTAATCTCACTATAGATGGACTTATGTATTTTTTGATAACTTTTCTAACCTTTTGTTTGAGACAGATGGAATGACCCGTCATTCTATCACATGATCTGCTAACACATTACGAATGACAAATTCAACTTCATTTCTTTAAGAGATGAAGTGGAAATTGTCCAAAGAACAACCAACGGTGAGACTATACCGAAATCATGAAAGTATTTCTTGTAATTCCAATTTCATCAACTTTAGGGAAACGATCTTGAAAACCAAAAATGTTGTCCTAGTTCTCTTATATCTGATGAATCATATGGTACCTTAGATCGTCACAAATTTATGGCTTTGTGATTGCTGGCTTTTCCATAGCCATGTTCTCTACCACTCTCCATCAGAACATGATGGTTAGCTTTCTCTTCCATATCCATATTTTCACCTATGTGGAAACCCAGTGATTAGTTTATTTGGGTAACCGTTATGTTTCATACTTTTGTTTTTAAAGATTGGTTTTGGTATTCCTTTTTACGATGTGGGTTTCTATTAAAGAAACTTTTGAATAGTAAACCATTTATAACCCCGACAAATTTCGAGGGCGAAATTCATTTTAAGGGGGGTAGAATGTAACACCCCGAGATTTTATGAAAAATATTCTTTTTAATTTCATTAATGTTGTGTGTTGTACGCTACACTAAAATGAGCTTGCACAACACGCATCCTTGACTTGCCTTGCATTACACGCAATCGCGACCTTCCTCGATAGCGTGTGTAGTACGCAATACCGAGTTTCACTAAACAATGATATGCTATTAAAATATTATGAAAACTAGCCGTTATGAATAGTATTAACTAAATTTTGAATATTATAAAATTATTATTCATCTTGCACATTTTCTAAAACATAGTATAAGAACAAAATAAATTTTTCGGGTAAAATAGGTATTTTTAAAAAAATGCAGTTTTGTCGCCTTTTGATGGCGCACCCACTTTAAATCTAGTTTTTGACATTTTATAAGTTCAATTTGACAAAATAAAATTCTTATTTGGAATCATGAAATAAAAATTTACTTTGGATAAATTTTCATATCATTCTGGTAACTTTCATATTTTGATGAATAGTAAAAACACGCTATATTTTAATTAAAAACAACTTTTTCAATCGAAATAATTAATAGTGATAAATTATTAATTTGAGTGGTTTTAAAGTATATTTAGAATATATTTTTAAAATTTAATATAATTTTGGTCATTGGATGTAATTTCACATTTAAACCAGACATAAACAAGTGTCAATCTTTTGATAGTTATTATCTCTTAAGAACACGCTATTTGTTTTGACGACGGGAATTAATTTTTAAATTAGTTAATGTAACTGATATGTTTTGAATTTGGTAAAATAGACATCATTTTTGAGTTCATAATATCAAATATAGCTTAGGGATAGTTTTTGGTATTTTTCTGGAAACTTTCATTTTTTGATGAATAGTGAAACCACTAAGTGGTAGTTAAAAAAATGAATTTTTCATAAAAATTAATTTTACCCCTTCTTTGAGTGGAATTTCAAAAATCCGAGAGACACGATTGATGTCAGTAAGTAAAATTTGGTTCAATGAGATGAAAATAATTTTTGGTGAATAGTAACTTTTTACTTTTTTTTTACCACGGTTAAAAGTAAATAGGGTAATTAAGGGTAAAAAAGATATTATTATTACCCTAACACATGTCCTAATTCTATTTTATAAGTTTAATTCGACCAAAGACAACCTTAGGAATAAAATATGACCATTTAGGCCCACTTGGATTAGATTAGGACATTTATTATTATTTAATTCAAAGAAGAGTTAAAATAGTTAAAATCAAAGTTTATTTACTAAAACATTTTTAATATAGGGTTATACATAATATAAATACAATTTCAAATATTCATTAGAAATCTAATAATATTTCCTACATAATGGTATTTTATTTTTAATTTTTAGACATTAAATAATGTAATTTATTTATGACACAAAGATGATGCAGTAATTATCTTATTAATGAAATATTGACATAATTGATGTTATAAATACCCAAATAAATGTAATTTGAGACTTTTTATGAATTCCACTAATTTTATAGGTTAATATGACATGTTATTATTGATTTAATTAACTTTTTTCGAACTAATCATTCTTTTATGAGTTTCACAAAAATCAATTACTAAATAGTGTCAAAATTGACATAAAATAGTTTTTAAAATAAATATTATATTATTAATTGTTATTTTATTCCTAAAAATCTAAGGTTCGGCCAAATGACTTAGATAAGGTTATATATATTAATAATAAACAACTTGGGGTTAGTTTGGATTTTTATAGTAAATTTATTAACCTTATAGTGTAAGAACACAAGAAGACATGGTAAAAGTAAAATTATTTAACTTAATGTTAAATCTAAATGATAAGGTCCAAATAGGAACCTAAACTTGTATAAATTCTATTGGATGAGAGTATTTCGACCCATCCCACCTTAGCTTCGAAATAAATCAATTTGGAGCTATTTAAAACCGAATTTGTCTTTATAATAAAATAATATTTTTAGTTATTCCAAAGGTGCCCCTCTCCTCCCTTATAAAAGGGCAACTCCTCCCACTCTTCCTCACACCCCTTTGAGCCTTCAAGATCGGCCAACCCCTACCAAATTCCCTTCTCCACTTCCATAGAAACATCATAGAGGTTCCGGTGTTCATCAAAGACCAATTTTAGTTCCCTAAAAGGAGATCTCAAAGAGGCGCTTCAAAGAAGAGGTAATGTCCGTTACCGATTCTTTCAACATTATTTCTTCTTTCACTTATTCTTCTTAGGTTGTTTCATTATGAATTAATAACATCAGTATCACCCATATACTGATATGTTATTATAAGTATGAAACAACCCTAGTTCACCATTTATCCATCCTACGAAAAACGAAATCACTGCACGTGCGTACGTACGGAATACCATCTCCACGACGTGGTGTAATCTATTTTCCACCACCACCTTACTTGGATGGGTATAATGGTGTAAATAATGACTATATATGATTATTTTAAAGTGATATTGATTACTAAATATTATAAATACACTTGAATACAATTCCATGATCATGGGAATGATATCATCGCTCGTGCGTACGTACGGACTACCGTCTCCACGACGCGATGAGATTCATTCTCAATGATTAACCATTCATGAATGATTATAAAGTATATATAATAAGTAATAATGAAATATATGACATAATAATGATACTGTATTTATGTATATATATATGTATGTCATCTATTTAATTCCATTCAATTCAATAAGGAAACGAAAACAGCGTTCATGCGTACGTACGGCCTACCGTCTCCATGAACGGTGTATTTCTTTCCATTTATCGATATATTATATATATATGTATATTATGAATATATATTATATATAAATCATGTTTTACATTTTGGATATAAGTAATCATGATCCAAGTAATCATATTAATAATTACAAGTTAAAACACGAACGACAAATGAGACGATTTTACCCAAAACGCTACTTTAACATGAATTTACAAAATAATGGGTAATATAAAGTCATAAGTGGACCATATATGATATAATAACAATGAATATGATTATTTAATAAGTCAATAACATTATTTAAGTCATTATACAGGGGGTTCAGATACGTACAAAGCATATCGGACCTAAGGTAAGGTATAATTTCTCAATCTCATTTTTATCCGAGATTGCTTATATGTAAGTATTTTCTGGGGTTACGTTTATCATCCATGACCATGTTTTCTAAAAATTCTTTCATAAAATTTTTACCATTATTCCATGGATGTTTAAAGTCATTTTTATCATTTATTGACTTTTTACCACATTTTATGAATGAAATCTTTCCTTTGGTTACCATATAAGGTACTTTTTGACTTTTCTGACAAAAGTACGAGGAGAATGTTATTTGTAACTTATACGGCATGAACGGATTTTTACGGTTTCATAACGCCTCATTTTCAAAAAGATTCCTCTACAATATTGCATTATTATTTTTAACAAAACCCTTATCTTTTAAAATTGCATGGAATTTTGTGAAAAGAAAATGATTTTAAAGAAGAAAGGATATTTTCCTCAAGAATTCATTTCAAGTGTTTTGTCAAAACTATTTTCCATCTAAGATGACATTATTTCATATGTGTATGTTTCAAGTAAAATTTATCTCTGATTTAAATGGTTTCAATTTTCTTATAATGAAATGATATCAATTGTTTATGGATTATGTTATGAAGGCATGATGTTTAAGAATCCCATTTTATTTCATGGGTTATGCTATGATGTATGATTTATGATTTTGTGGCACACAAAAGAATGATTTCATTATGAGATGGGTGGGACCTATATCTCCCTCCAATGCATTGGGTAAAGATTTATATCTCATGAGATATACATGGCTGGAACGGTAGGTTAAACCGGTTCAGTAAAACAGGACTGAAATGAGGAGTGAACTCGATTCAGAAAGGGACTTTGTCCACTAAGATGGTCTTGGCAGCAATGCCTTGGCTACTATGGAAATAATTACATGTGCTTAATGGATGCCACAATTACATGTTTTATTCCCATGCTATTTTATCATGATTTATGTTCCATTATGATCTATACCTTATGTACTTCCATGTTTTATGTCGTTTTTCAATATTTTTAATGTTCATGTTTTTTTTAAGTTCAAATGTATATGGTATGTTTTATTTTATCCATGCTTACCCTTACGGAGAATTTGAGCTCACCCTTTATATGTTTTCTTTTCCCCCAAGATTAAAAGAAAGATTTTAGGTAAGGAAACAAAAGTAGGAAGACCTTTATGGGAGATGTTGAAGATCTTTCACCACGATTAGAAGATTACGTTCCGAGTTTCCAAAGACATTAAACTATTACGATCCTTGTGTGTCTGTTATTGTTATGTATTAAGTATTCCTATAAAGTAATGTAATATCCATGTACGTCAAGCTTCAGGTCTCTACATGAGGTATTCCCCTTTTTCAGTCGTTAGACATTGTGACGAAAAGGAGCATCAACAAACTTCTACTAAGATGGTCTCCCGCACAAGTAAGAAGTGGGCATCCTTCATCAAATGATCATCGAAACACACCCTATATCATTTCTAAAATGTTATTTAGGTAGAACCATATATGATGACTATATCATCCTACATATTTTTAGCTCCATGATCAATACATGATGTGTCACGTCTTTGGTGATTCTTTATCAGTGCTGAAGTCAATCATCCCTAAAACTCCTGAAAGGATTCTTCACAATCTTCCAACGATATGAATTTTTTTTTATTTATTTTTAAATCCATTAATCAGTGCTTCAAGTCATGAGGACTCATGGATGAAGAATATGTAATACTCTGGTATCCCCAAGAAACATCCTATATCAAATACATTCCTGGGTTTCTCCCAGGAAACTACCGCACTCACTTTATCTAGGACTACTAAGACAAATGACATCAATATGATTTGACCCAAAAATTGGAAATTGTCAATCTTGTTAGGCCCATTAGGTCAAATACCCTAAGGGGGGTGAATTAGGGTATGAAATTTTAAAACTACTTCCCCTTTTGTTCTTTTTTTTCATGAAAAACACACTTCTATATTTCTCCCATAGTAATATATGAACCAAAATGGAATCATTCATGGGACATGGTGAATTTACTTGATTCACCCTCATTAGGCTATGTATAGGGAGTATATAATGGTGATTGTTTTATGTACCAAATCCAATATTTCTAAATTCCAATTTACAAGGTTTGGGATTTATCACTTCTATGCCCAGTCACACTACATTTATAATGTTTTGGTTAGCTCATTACTTTCCCAAGGGTCACTCCCTATGTCTCTTTATCTTGATCATTTTCAGTGGAAAGGATCGCCATCTTCCTTTTAGATTGGTCAATTATTTTGGTAGGGATCCAATCATATTTTATGTACTTGTAGGTCCCCTCATTTTCATGAATGAGCACATCCTCAACTATAGGTAGATGCTCTATTGAAGTAAAATTTTCACGCATAGATGAAATCTCCTTTTTAGTGTACTTTATGATTAGAGAAAATAATTTTTTTGAACTATTTTATCTTTTTCATAAACCTCATAATTTCATTATTAGACTTCCTTACTTCCTCCATGAACTGTGATGCACAAAACAAAGTATGATTTCTTTTTGTTCCACCTCTCATTCACATACTACCTCCACTTCCTCGTACTGTCTCTCCTTCCTCAGACTGATTCTTCATACGCAGACCAACCCTTCTTCAATAGAATGTACATGCTATGCAGATGATATCTTCTTCCAAAAGCACCATTTCTTCAATGGACTTTTTTCCTTTCCCGAATAAATATCCTAGAAAAAAACCCCTTCTGTAGACTATCTCTATGGAACACTTCTCCTTTCATGGAATCCTGCTTGAAAACCTCTTCTTCTTCATAGACTCCCCAGTGAACTATTTCGGACTTAACCAAATTTCTTTCCAAAAAAAAATGTCTTCTGATGAAAATCTCTATGACATACATATTATATTATCATTACTTATATTGAAAACATATCCAAAAGTATCTCTAATACAATTTAACCAAACCATATATGTAGTATAACCTTTACCACATATTGTCCTCCTCCCATGAACTTTTTCTCCATTTAGGGTCTTCCTAGAACCATGATCCTTGATGTTGGCCGGTCTATTCAATAAAAAAACCACTTCCTATCTTCCAAAAATGACCCAGCTCCCATGAAACACATTCCTCCTTCGAACTGTGATCATTTTGTGAACTAATTTTCCTACACGGTCTACGAACTGTGATTCACGATCTTCATATTGCTACTATATGGAAATTATTACATTTCTAATCTCATTAAAAATCCAGTATAGTCCCTTTGGGTTCCATTAACTGTGATTTTTGGTCTATGAACCATTCTTTAGATAATACTTTGTGAAAAAATACATGTTCCAAAAACAATACTCCCAATTTTGTGAGCCAAAAAATTGGAAAACACTGGGAAACATTACCACCTTAAAAATCAACTTCATAAAACTCTAATAATACTCATTCATGGTAATCTATATATTTAAAAAAACACAGTCACACCCAAAAACAACTAGAGGATTCATTTTGGGATTTTTTCAAACAATATCCCCCTTTGGGTTTGTTGAAAGCTCTTCTTATTTTGATATATCATTAAATCTTCTTCTGTCATCTACCGTCATTTGCTTCTAGTGATTTATATTTTGATCAATTATTTACTCAACATATACTCTAAGACCATGTGATCAATGCTCGAAGTGAGAAACCTGAGTATAATGTAATTTTTATCAATGAATCACTTCATTCCATTCCAAAACCACTAACATTCTTTCATCACAAACCTCTTCAATCATGATTTATAATATTTGATCGATTATCTTTAACTTCCTCAAATTTTAAACCCACCTATCATGTTGCTCCATTAAAATTACCCATATAAGATTTATGTCCTCATGTCTCACTAGTCCACCTGGGAGATTCTCCCCATGTATTTACTAAGAAATTTTATCCCATTTTAAAGAAAAAATTTCTCCCCCTTTGGAAATAAACCCAAAGGTCTCTTTGTTATGGTCTACAACATGGAAAAGAACACCCATAAGTACATTTAGGAAAAACACACTATACCTCCGGGATATGGGGTCCCATATCCACACATATTCAACTACAGGCAGTCAACAGAACTCCCAGATCCAGTCAATGCTACTCAAATGATTCCTTGGGTAAGGCCTTTGTTAGAATGTCTGCAACCTATTGTTCTATAGGCACATAATCCAACTTCACCAGCCCTTTCTCTACCTTCTCCTTGATAAAATGATATTTGATTTTAATATTCATTGTATGTGAGTGTTTTAATGGGTATTTCTAATATTTATATCACATGAATTGTTATAATAGATTCTGATCAGATACTTCACTTCAACCCACATATTATCAAGTTGATGCTTTATCCCCAATAACTATGAGCATACTTGAGTAGCTTTAATATACTCTACTTCAGTATTTCTCAGTGAAATGAAATCATGTTTCTTGATTTTCTATGAAATGAAAAATCAACTAAGATAAAATACACCACTTGATGTTTTCTTTTTATCATCTTCTAAACCAGACCAATCATCGGCTGTGTATCACAATAACTCTTACAGAGATTTTTCGATGTACATAAAACCAAAGTCCATTGTTCCCTTGATATAACAAATTATTATTTTCACTATAAGTATGTGTATTTATATGGGATTTATTTAATACCATGTTACATTACATGTTAAAAAACAATGTCAAGTCGTGTCGTTATTAAGTACAACAAGATTCCATTGATCTTCTTGTATTCTATGACATTAAAGGCTTTGTGTTCATCATCTTGTGATAGTTTCATCTGGTTATCCATCAATGTCATAATCTCCTTGTAATTATATATTAAATATATTTTCAACTCCTCTATAACATATTTATATTGAGAAACGAATTTTTCATTTATTTTACTTGTGTTACCTATAGACCATGGAAATACATGAGTTCACCAATCATTGACATTTCGAACTAACTCTTCATGAGTTAATAAAATTTTCCAAACTCTGACTCATCTGATCCACATAATATTATGTCCTTGATAAAACTGGCACTATCATCCTTTAATTACTCTTGTGGTTGACATATAAATTGTAATCAACTCCACAATGCCGAAAACTAAACTTCTTTAGAAACTAAATATCCATGAATACCATGATATTGGTGCTTGCTTTATACCATATATAACCTTATTTAGCTTAAAATATATACTATAATCTTCATGAATGGGAGAACCAACTATATTTTCAATGAAAAATTCTTCTCTAAGAACTCTATTAAAAAATTAATACTTGAAGTCCATCAAGAAAACCTTGCACGTTGTTCTCTATACTATGGAAAAGAATATTCTGGTTATCTCAAGCCTTGCAACAGGGGAAATTGTTTCATAAACATTGATACCCTCTTTTTGGGAGTAACCATTTCACACTAGTTGTTGCTTATTTCAAATTACCACACCATATTCATTCATTTTGTCATTAAATACACATTTAGTATCAACTACATTCGTATATATTGTCCTTGAAACAATCTTCCATGTAGGATTCTTATCAATTTGGTAATGTTCTTCATTCATAGACAGATCCCAATTCTCTTCTTCAACTACTTAATTAAATAATTTATGATCTACCTATGATAAGTATGATTCTTTCTGTAGAGTATTCATCATATTTGTCTATACTAACACTGTGACATAACTAATTATGTTATTTCTATAAATTTCATCTCTTTTCTCCTACCATTAAATATTAAAGATGGTTGTGTTTTGGAAAAATTCCATAACACTAAATTATATTCAAAAAAGAAGAAAGGATAACAAGGGGGAATTACATGAGACGATAAGTATGTATTTTTCTGGTGTCTCTAATATATCAAGGAAGAAAATCTGTAGGAATTTCATTCCACTAAGTGACATCATGAGGAACTCCAATATTAGAAAGACCATCATCAATCCTGTTTTCTTCACGGTAGGTGTGAGTGACATTGAAATTGAGATTCCTGAGTGAGTTAAGACAATCAATCCATCGGGAGGTGAGAGTCCAAGCAAGATTGGCAACACCATTCCAAATGTATTTCACTATGGTTTTAGAGTCGCTCTCAATTCAAATGTTATTCGTTAATATCCTTTGGATAATGATCATTCATTTACTGAAAATTAATTCTTATTCTACACTATAGATACATTAGGGATTTCAACTACCTTTTCTATCCTCTTTTTGATTCATTTATAATCATTTCATTTCTATAAGTAGCCAAGAAATGTCCCTTCATCTCTATAGGACTAAAACATCATGTGTTTCTCCTTATTGAGAATGAAACAAATATTCTCAAGACTCGAATGTACTTCAATAATAGTTTCATACATACCATATATATATGGAGTCTTTAAATCTTCCTAAAATAGTAATTCCGTATTTTATGTAAAGACTATTGTCATCACTTCTTCATTCCAAAATTTCTTTGTAAGGTCATTCGCAATGAGCATTTTTCTATCCTTATCATTGATAATCTAACATATTCTCTCTACTAATCCATTATTCTATGGAGTTATAACTACTGAAAAATGAATCTTTATCCCATGCTTCTAAATATAATACTCCACTTGGGTGTTTGTGAAGTCTGTGTCAATATCTTTTTCAATCTTCTATATTGTTCGACCCAACATCTTCTCAACTTACCTTCTATGAGTTTTTATACAACCGAATACCTAGGATTTGGGGATAAAGATTGAAACTCATTCCATTCTGATAAAATCAAATATTAAGAGAACATAGTATCTCCTCCCACTAATATCCCATGGTGAAATTAGCCCTCACACACCAATGTGAATTGGATAAGGAATGTTTCTTGACCTTTAATATTTTTTCTTATATTCCTATAGAATAGTCATCCCATTTTGACAAGAATCACACATCTGGGAATGACCACATGATATTATCCGTAGATATCAAGAAGCCTCATTTTTACCGTACCATCCAAGGGTGTTAGGCTAAATATGACAATGAATTTATACCATGACATAAATTATACTTCCTTATACAGAAAGCACATATCTTCTTCTCCACTCATGAGGATGATATTTCCTTTTATAAGATTTCCCTAAAAACAATGACACCGTTATTTGACTTGGTGACACATAATTTCTAGTAAAATATTAAGCATGTATAGATTCACACATTTGACTAACACATAGTATGTTGTGACTAAGACCATCAATAACCAAAACATCTACACATGTCATGTCTCTTTCCCCAAACATTTATTTTCCAGAGCCAATAATTTTCAAGACTTCATCATTCCCAAGTCATATGATACCCTCATTATAATACCTAATTTTGATCACCAGATCCTTATATCCTATTATATGTGAGGTACATCCATTATCAATGATCTATATTCTAGTGTGATCTGATGCTTTAAAAGAAATCTCTACAACCATTGGCTATTCAACATTCTTCATTTTTACTCATGTTTTTTATTTCACACTCAAAATGGAATGATAATATTGATCACCCTCAGTATTTGATGGACTAACATCCTCTTGTAGAGCTATGAAAAAATTCTTCATTTTCCTCTAATTTGATGATACTTTTAGATTCTTCTTATGGACACGTCCAATATCCTTCAGAACACTTTACTGTATTATTGATAAGAAATATCATTCCATGTTTTTGAATCCTCCACATCTAAAATAGTAACCATCACATGATCTTATATTAAATTGAGTTTTGTATGGATCCTTTTGGGGATCCTTTTCAATTTGGTTCCACTTTTCTATGTAACAAACATTATTTGAGTGTCCCATATTTACATAATAATAGCATCTATTGTGGGGTGCATTCCTGCATGGAAATATTGTACTACTAGTTATCCCTTTGGTTCTATGAATCATCTGATATTACTTCAACCCCAAATCAGTCTTCAATCTTAGATTCAGTTCTTGTGGTATGACTTCAACCATTATAGATTTAGGTTTTCAATCATGCACCATACTAGCATTATCATTTTTATTTTATTATTTCTTATGTTATTTGGACCAATATGCTCTACTTTAATCTTTTATATTTCTTGTATTAATTATTTTCCCATTGTTGTTTTGAGAGTCAACAATTGTTCTTGGTCCTTAACATTTCATCATAGATAGATGAATTCCTATTCAAGTTATTCAATGTGATTTATTTGATATTTTATATTTCATCAAAACTCTTAATTTAAATTTTTTCCTTCAATTTAGATCTTTTAATCAATAACCTTACATGAACACTCTGCAATTGAAGACATCAGTTTTTTAATTTCATCATTCATCCTTGACTTATCGTCTTCCTGATATTGTATGTAATGTTTGGAATCACCAACCACTTTATTTTCTTACTTCATTCAAGCTCTGCAAATATCTATTTACTCAAGAGAATATTTTTATCGACTCAATGTTCAACTCTTCCATCAATTTGTCCTTCTTCATTGTCACATTATTCTTTTATTAAGAAATTTCACACAACTTCTACCAAATCATCTACTTCATGATCCATGAGTCCTCTAATTTGTCTAACTTATATTCTTATAATCTATCATCTTCTTTTGAAAGCACATTCTTATTTTTGAAGAAATTTATATTAATCATTTTATTACATTTAACATAGGTTGAAGACTTATTCATTCTAATTTCAACTTCATCATCATCGCCTTATTGAATCTTTTTGGGGTACTGGGAAGATGTCCAACATTTCCACATCTAAATCATTAAATTGGATGTTTCCATTTGAACATTCCTTTTCATCATTGATGATTTGATAAAAGTAATGAAATCACGTCATCCATCTCTTCATCTTTCTATCCATTTTCAATGGTGAGCTTCTACATGGCTTTGAATTTTACCTCTATAGACTTCTCGTTTTCCAAAAAAATTATCATCATTTCTCATTTTGTATGCGATATGGGTACTATACAAGTTATCCAATTTCATCTCCTTTGGGTCATTTTATTCCAATATATAAATTTTCCAATTGAACTGAGTTCGATGTTTTCTCAAGATACGCATAGAAATATTTATATCTTTAATGATTCCTCAAAGACCAAGCATGTCTTCCACAAAAAGAATTTTTCTAATAAAATAATTTATCAATAGAATCATTGGGCTGAATTATGATATCCTCATACTTATCCACAAAACCTACATCTTTCCTTCCCATATTTTTGATTCACCCTCATAATTATTCAGAAACTTTACATATATAGCACGTAAAGGCTTATATGACATCAACTTTGTTTAAATTTAATTTCATAGGGATCCACCTATAGAATTGATCCATTTATCGTCAGCATCACATTCCCTTCTATCATCTTCTTATACAGCACCACTGTTAATATTGGATGATATTCATTGCATAGTTTATATAAAGACATTCATTCCTAATGATTGGAAGTAGTGTTGCATCCAATTATTCCATAGTTGAAGATTATTTTTGTTGAAGATCCTAATCCATTTGTGATTGACCACATCCATTTCTTATACATATATAGAACTAATAGCATTCAGTATTTATCTCTAATACTAATATTAATCCCACAAGTTCAAATACCATGAGAGGTGGGATCGTGGTAAGTTAAATAAAAAAACATATTCTTTTTATCTTATTTCATCATTTAGCAAAACACACTTATCTATTTATAAAAATTAAATACATGATATGAAATGAAATTATGCATGGGACACAGTAATTTAACTTGGTCCACCCTCAGTGGGATACATCCAAGGAGCATACCATGATGATGTATTGATGAACCAAGTACCCTAAGTCTCACTAACAAATTGCAAGGGTTGTTCTATATCACCTGTATTCCCCAACTCACTACCTTTATAGTGTTTAGGGTATGCTCATGGAATTCTAAATGGTCCTTCCCTTTGTCTCCTTCTCCGAATCACTATCAGTGGAATTGATCAATGTCTTCTTCTTTTTTTCTCACTCCTCTTTGAAGGGATCCACTGATTGTTTATAGAAATTTATGTCCCTTGATTTTCATGAATAAACACATTGCAAACATTAGATAAATGCTCTATTCCAGTCCAATATTCACCCCTAGATTAAATACACATGTCCATGTGCTATTAGTTTTCATAAAATACTTTCATGAAGTATTTGATTCTATTTACAAACTTTCTTGTGTCCCTCATAGACTTCGCTTCGTCCTCTACGAACTATGATTCACTGTGAGGCATGTTTTCTTCATATACCTCGTGCCCTTCATGGGTATCCACTGCTTCAAAGTACTATATCTTCTTCTATTTACCACTTCTTCCTACACAGAAAAACCCTTATTCCATGAATCCTCTCTTCCTCACATATGAGTTCTTCTTTTGTGGACTGCCTCTCCTCTACGGATAAATTTTTTTTGCAAGATACAGTGCCACATACAACCCTTTTCCTATACATTATCCATGGAACACATATCCTTTCACAAAATCCTTATTGTGTTCCACTTATGCTCCACAGTCAGTCAGAGAACTCTTTTGGAAATAACCAAATTTCTATTCAGAAAAATTATGTTTTATAATGAAAATCACTTTAACTTAATGATCTGATTAGAATTCCTTATATAGGAAAATAGATATAAAAATCTCACCAATCCAATTTCCTCGAATCTTTGATGTGGTAAAATTTTCATCATATACAGTTCTACTCCCATAAATTATTTCTCCCTTTATGATCCTTATAGAACAATGTTCCTCTACAGTATCCAATCTATTCTAAAAATGAACCATTACCTCTAATCAACAAATGACGCACCTCGCTTTCCTCCATGAACTATGAATATTCAAGAACCATTTTCCCTATGCAATCTATGTCCCATGCTTCATAGTGCACATAGCCCTAATATGCATAAATCCTAACTTTTCTGATTACATTCATCATTCTCAATGATTCCTTTTCGGTTGGTGAATTGTGCATCGCAATCTATGAACCATGCTTTATAGACCCATTTGGGAATATATATTCCTTTTCCAAATACAAAACTCTTTATTTTGAAACCCCAAATTTTTTACAACACTGGGAAACTACACCACATTATGAAAATTCTTCATAAAATTCCAACCATACTAATTATTGTTCATTCGGATTTATCAACTAAAAAATCACACCCAAACAACACATAGAGTATTCCTTGAGGTATATTTTCCTAACAAATACAAAATAGGAATTTAGTGATCTTAGCATAGAGAAGATAACCTCTTAGTGTATTCTGCAAGATCTCAAGATGGTTGAAATTGTCAAGTTTGGATCATGAATATAATAATATTTAATCAAAAAATAATACCATTAATGAATCCATATATGGTTAGAAACCCTAATTCATTGGGGATATAAAAACTAAATGTGTGTTCATATTAACAAATGACACAACTATGTACTTTTATAGACAATACATGATTTTTAATGATATTAGAGTTCTGTATGAAGTCCTGACACACAACTGGTGATTACCCAACCTTAAATCGTCATTTGAAAACATTATTGATTCTTGGAGATGAACAAGGAGTTCATCTATTCAAGGAAGTAGATAACAATTATTTATTGTGATCTAGTTCAATCTATAGTAATCTATGTAACACCAGATAGATCCATCCATTATCATGTAAAAAAGTACTGATGAACCCCATGATGTTCTTGATCGCATGAAGTATTTAGACTCTAGATCCTTCAACTACTTCTTTAGATAAAAATATCCATAGGTGTTATACTATAAGTATGAATTTTCATTGGTGATTCTCCTAGAACTAGATCAATAGTGAATTCTACCTATCACACTAGGGTTATACCAGATAATTCATCAAGAAATACATCTCTTAAAAACTCCACTAAAGGAATAAAAATAGAAATCCATAACTACTAATCATCTTAGAAAAGACTTATCACCTGAACTGTCACATTATGCAGCCTTTGCTGCTTAGGTCCCACTCCAGTCGAAATAAAATACTATTCTCTATTATATACATACCTACCTCCCTCTAGTGATGTAAACATCACCCTATTACCGTAGAAGTCAATGTGATTTTGAAAGAGAACTAATTGGTCCATACTTATCATTATAACAAAGCATGTCCTGTCAATGATGAAATGATTCCAAAAAAATAGGTAACCACTTATCTCAAGGGGGAATTATTATAATGGATAACACCCTCTTATCATGTTATTAATGAGGTATCAAGCATTATAACATCATGAAAGTGTTCGGTATAGAGGCCCAGAATATCCATTATGGTATCAGAGATTAAAGAGTGAGGTATGCTTGTGTCAAATAAAGAAGAAAGTAAAGTGGATGTGACTAGAATATAACCTCTAATTGTAGATGATATAATGGTATTCTAATCCAACATTGGATGGACTGCATGTAATTGGAATGTATCACATCCCTAAGTCACCTCCTAAAATCCCTAAGCAATCCCATTATTCTTCCATGTAGAATCCTGAGTTTGGACTACCTCTTCCTCGACATCACCTTATCTCAATCATCTAGTGGTATTCTAGATTCCTTATGGGCATGTAAATATGGGACATGCTCCTAAATGTTGGGTAGGTGTAGATCCTTACACAAAAGTCACTATCGAAAATTTCTTTGGGAAGAACTGTATATTCCCTATCCTTTCTCAACATCTACATTTGACTTGATCCTCAAAACATTGATGTTTAGTATGCCTCATATTCTGAAAAATGTGAAATATCAAGAAAAATACAACATATTTATTTTGACTACTACTACCCCCATGAGAAACCTTGATACAGTGCATGCATCCTCTGGAAGAACCACTGATAGATTTATATTTCAAACCTCCCACAATATAGTTATATTATTACCTTAGATTTATCTCTATAATAATGTATTGGATGTTAATTTTAGAAATATTAGTCACACTGAAAACATTAACCAACTTTCAGATGGCCTTCACCATACCATCCTTGATTCATCTTATGGTCATAATATCATCACTAACTAGAGTTGGTGTGAACTGATACAGTTCATTAAAGCAAGAAGAATACTCCATAACAGAAATATCTCCATTCTAATGGTTCATAAACTCTCTAGATATTTCATCCCTCAGATTTTTAAGAGATAAGTATTCATATAAAATAATCTATATATTAACCAAAAAATATTATAATGTTGATATTCCTAGGTAATAACATTTGACCATATCTTGGAATAATATAACAACATATACACAACATGCTGGACAATTTTTCCTAGAGGAGTCTCATAATTATTGAATATAGAATGTATATATTCATGCCATTCCTTAGCATAATGTGACCTACAATCCCCTAAAAAGGTGGTAGGTTATACTAAAAGAACTCCCATGTAAACTCTTCCATACTTAGGGTGGTTACTTAAACTCCATTCACAAACTCAAACATATGTAGAAGTATCTCTTGGAACGAGGAATGAGTTCCCATATAAGGAATTGGAAGAGATACCACATGTGGCACTGCATGGGGAATTACTGGTGACACTAGGACTACCACTATAGGTGCATAGTTATCACTATATTTAAAGTGTATCACTGGAGGAAATCACGGTAGCATGACACTACAATTCCAAATCCACTCCTCAGAATAGATCTCAACAATTGAAACGATTTAAAATAGAAAACTAGAACAGGTTAAAAACCATCATGTAGATAGATCATACCCCTCTGCTTACTCTAAATGTCAGGACTAGGTAACATATAGAAACCCTAGAAGACTATAATAACATACGAGACTCACCAACTACCCACTACTAAGGTAGATTTTGGGTCAAGGTCTCTGTTTTAGATGTATAAGAGAGATTATTCACAATGAAAGTCATATTAAATTTATATTTCTACTAATTGAAATATTTAATCCTTTTTAAATGGTTGAATTAGGTGGACTAAAATTTCTGATCCATAAGGGAGAAAACTTATTATTAACCAAAATATGGAATCCACTTATCCCATAACATAACACGTTCTAATCAATAAGGCAAATGGTCTATGGCTCAGTATGTCATAAGTAACTTCTTAAGGTGTATAATTTAACCTATGTAGGAAAACACTATTAGGTTATGGTAGGGTCATTAAGTGTTAATCATTTTCACCAATCCTTGCATGAAATTTCATCACATTTCAATATATTATCAAGGCACAATTATTGTGGAATAAGAAAATGAACACTGAAAGTAGACATGAAATAGAAAATTCCATGGTATATAAGTATTATTATGCCTATAATGATTCATGTAATGAATCAACCTAATTAATTGGGCCTAGGTAAAATAAATCATCATTTCAATAATAATAATATCAATAACATCATAAGACATGTGTGTCTCCCAATGGTGAAGTCATCTCAATTATAAATGCAAAAATTAAAAACTACAATTACCCATCCCATATAATTTGTGTTTCCCATGAACATGCATAATATATGTCTAGTAATAGGGTCAATTCCAAATACCATTGAATCTTATTCTCCTTTATAATACCCAAATAATTAGACAAAGGAAAAAATATCCTCTGATGCCACTTTGTAAAATCCTGAACCAGGATCCACTTAACAAACACCCCAAAATGGTGGGTTACATGTCCTGAAGCACACATCCCAATAATGAAGAGGCAACCAACATGTATTGAGGTTATAAAGGTGGTAATGTAGGGAGAATATACCCTCACATCAGAGTGGAAAAATAGATATATAATAAACATACAACATCGGAAGCATAACAAATAAGATAATACAAGATGGAAATTAATAAAATATGGATGTGTAAACAAATGTATAATTGAATAACAATATTAAAATCCAAAAAATTTAGTTCCATATACATTGATTCATGGTATAGTGATATAAAAAGGGGTAACATGGTAGATACATATAAAATCATGCTTTACCAAATGGTAAAACAATAAAAAGAGTTGCTCCACTATAATGTTGAACATATTCTCATTCTTCTACTACTACGATCCACCTATAAGTAATGCATATCACTACTATGTAGTAGGGCACATCACTATATCTATACCTATATGCCAGTAATCTACTTGGGTACCAAAGGTGGGTTGAGTATAGTGTGAGATAAAATCCAAGTAGTGCACCACCAACAACCACATGATGTTATCAAAGTATTTCACATAGAAAAAAAATTTGAAGGTATAAATAATGAATTAACAAATATAAAAAATAAACACCAGCCAACTCAGGTTTCTAAATGACAGAAAGTATCTCTACCTACTTCATCTCATTTTCAGAATGAGTGTTATATCAATAACTATATAATATATATATATATATATATTATAATGATATATTGTATCAACATATATTGGCCAAGTACATGCAGATGTAAGTGGAAAAATACCTAGTATACATGGTGTTAGATGAACCAGTGTGTGGATAAGACACCATAACAAGTCTAAATGAGTCTATAAGCTTAACAAATATGGTAAATTACCTATATCTCAAAATGAGTTGGAGCCATCATTATCGTCACCCAATGTGGTTGGTGTGTCATCATGCCAATACCCAAAACAAGGGATGTGGTGCATCATACTCACCATCCTAACTGATTAAATGGTGTGACACCTCATGCTCCGCACATGACGTAAGGTAATTTGAATTGTAATGTTCAACAAAACCCTTACCACTGTTCCAGAGCCTCTATCAATAGTGTCAAGAGATTTATAATAATATACATGTTTTATTTCCTCTCATTAATTATTTTCTATCAAGACTAATTATAATCATCATCATAAAAATTCAATTAATGAATTTAATAGAGATATAATAATAGGTGCGGCATTGCCACACTTTATCATTTAATCAATTCTGCCAATTAATTATCTAGGAAATCTTTACCATCACAAAACAAGGAATCCAATATAATATATTCCATTTCACACATCAAAACATGTAAATTAGTTTTTTAATCCTGAAAGGGGGACCTAGGGGTGCTATTGTTTATTGGGAAGTTATCCAAAATGTCAATTCCATTCATAAGCAAGACAAGCACTAATGAGGTTCTTTGGGTTCAATCAACATCTATATTAATGGTCTTAATTCCATTTAAAATTCAAGAAAAAAATAGAAGGTGTTATGGGAATTTAATTAATTAAATAAAAAGGTAAATTCAAGATAGGAAACCCAATGGGTGTCCAAGAGTGAGGTTGTAATCCTCAATTTACAAAAAAATGGTCTTTAAGAGTATAATAATGCGCGTATAACAAATTAGAATGAAGAAATAAATTGTATGGAGATGTGTAGAAAATTTCAATGTGTGTAACTATGGTAGATCTATGAAAATAATATGAATTTAAGGGAAAATAATGAGACCACTGACCTTAGTTTCTTTGATGAATCATCATCTGATAGTGGCCTCCGATTTGAAGTTGGTTGGGAGAAATTGAATCAATATTATAACACTCTAAAAATAGGGTAAATGATATTGAAACTAAATATTGGAAAAACAAATATGAAGATAAATTGAAATAATAAGGTAGATAAAGGAAGAACATACCTATATCTATCTATACCCTTTCATAGATCTTGATTCAGACTTCAAACGTAAGAGATATCAAAGAACCTTATTTGAGGGATAAGGGAGATGACATGATGAGAATAAAGGTTCCATCCACTAGAATGGAGAGGATGAAAAGATAATATTGTTTAAAAGATTAATTAAGGTAAACTTTTAATATTACACTCAAATATTTGGGAACAAAGTTTGGATTCACTATTTGGTCAAACCATGTGAAAAACATATTGTTATCACTACTTAGGAAAATCACCAAAATGGATATGGGACACAACTTACCAAAAAATTCAGAAAACAAGTGAAATTCCTCTCTCCAACTTCTTCATTTTCTCACATGGGCATACTCTTAGGGTCACATGTTTGAAGATAAACCGTGTGGCCGAGTATATTTCCTAAATTAATGGTGTTCATGGCTTCAAGAAGGACCTAGATAACCTCATAACATATATGACTCCATTTAGTTACATTATAATGGTTGTTTAATGGAATTTAAACTAAAAACAAATTATTCATATCTTCATTAAAATACTAGTCAACACAATTTTCATCTTAAACTACCTTAAATCTTAACCTTGGATCTTCTTCTCATTATTTTAATTATGAACAACTTTTTTAAAAGGTCATTAGTATTAGAATAAACTTTTTTTGAGATTTCTATCATTTTTTGTTACATTATTATTTGTGTGTTTCAAATATATTCTTGGGTTATTGAAAACCTCGTTGGTAAGGTGATGTTTCCTGTAAATTCCATTGGAATGGGGAGATTTTTTTGTCTTTATCCATACCTAATTCCTAAGATGTCTTCCACATACTGACCCGAGATACCATCTAACTTGACATCTAACATGGCCTATGGCATGGACTGAAGAGAATTCCTCATCTCCATGGGCTAGAAACTAGTTCATATAATATATGAACTCCTTTGAAAATGTCTCTTCCCATTTATAAACCAACCAAAACATGCAATGAAACAAAATAAACTAAGGCACCATAATAAAATATTATACCAAATCAATTTAAACAAAATATGAAAGATCTATGTCACATTTTCATTCTATGAACAAAAAACAAAAATATATAAAAAATAGATGGGACCAAATATTATACAATACCATATATGTGACATAGAGTCCATCCTTCACCATAAAACCACCTAGAAAACCTTTAATAATGAAGATACAAATTAATTAACCTGGTATTATAACCATAGAAGACCTTTCCTTTTTCAGTATCAAATAAAACATGATTTACATATACCCATTGGGTATTTTTAGTCTGTGATATCAAATTCTCAATAAGTTCCCACTAGGATTTTCCATGTATATCCATTATCAGATCAATAAACATGCTAGTTTCTGATAAATCAAATACAAAAAAAAATTCTTAGAAAATAATTTTTGACTTTTAAAATGGAAATGCACAATATAGGAAATACATAAAAAAAATATGGAAGCATTGTGGGGAGTCCTCAGGTAGCTACTCTATTCAGATATGCGGACAAAATATCTTGGTGAATGAACCCATAACATTACCATGCATGATACATTGGAGGGGACTCACCTCATGTATAATTGTAGGATTATATGTTAATAAGTTTAGTTAGTGTTGTATCATGATACTAATAAAGATACTAAGATCAAGAACCATTTAGTTCTAATTAATTCAAGTCCTCGAATACACTCTTAGGTACCCAAGGATCCCTAGTGTTCTAATAAATTTCACCAGCTACCATTCCCCCTATCATCAAAATTTATACCATGTCCATAAACCATTTACAATTATTTCAAATTGGGATAGTTTATTTTAATCTCCACACACACAAACATCCTTCATAACACCATTTACACACAAAAAACAATTTATAATTATTTTATATAACAATAAAATGATATTAAATTTTTTAAATAATGAACTATAAGGAAACACCTACATTTTCCCTTGATATTGTCTATATATAGGTTAAAAACATAATCAAAATATATAGAAGATCCAATGAAAGAAATAACACACCACAACCATCAAAAACAAAACCATAGAATCAAGATTAAAGTCACCATGTGTCATTAAAATAGATGTATATGATGGGACTAACGAATGAAGATAAAAGAGGCCAAGAGGAGCGATGGTGAGAAGGACGTAGGGAAAAAATTGATGTAATTGTGAAGAACCAAGATTGAAATCACCCAAATAGTAAATCATGAAACTGTGGAGGAGGAGAGGACTTACATGGAATAGAGGGGGATAAATTGGAAAAATAAGGGGGTTAAAGGGTTTAAATCAGGGAGGGGAATAATTAGAAATTCAAAATTTAAATGAAAATGGAAATCAACATGGTTTGGTCGCATGATCTTCTAGACCACATACCAACTGTGCAGACACCACTTTCTAAAAATGGGGAGATGAATGATTTCATGGAAGGGATGCATAGTAATTTGATAGTTGTGTGGTTTGGAATTATCCATCGTCTATGTCACACGGTTTTCACTAGGGATGGTGCCCAGTTTCCCCTAACAGTGTTCCCACAATTTGACTCCTTTTTTCATCAAACAAATGTCCATTTTTTATGGAAAACAGTCTGGGGAACTGTTGAAAAAATTACAAAAATTAATTAAAAAATCCTAAAAAAATAGTCCACATGTGTGACAATTCTCCCCACCATAAAATATTTTATCCTACTGAATGTCAATTCATCCTCTAATTATAGAACAGGTGAGGGTACTACACTCCACCCATAGTCATACATTACCACATCTTGTTCCCAATATTCCCATGTCACCGCATGATCCAAAAATCATGGAATAGATTTTCCATGAATAAAATTCATCTCGGATTCTACAATCCATACTGGATTCTTAATAAATTATAGCTCATGTTCCAGCTGAATTTATTCTCAAAACTACACTTGGGAAGGATTAAAATTATAATTCTTCACTCATGATACATGGAAAATAGTGTTGATAGAAGTAAATAGAGATTGGAAACTCCAAGTTATATTTTACCCTATTTATCCTCTCTTTATGCTCAAATGGTTTGATATACCTTTGTGTGAGCTTCTACATCTTATTAAGATGTATATGGCCTAGTAATGGTGTCACCTTCATAAACACCAGATATCCCACTGAAAACTGTAAGGCTCAACATCATTGGTTAATATAGGGCTTATGATTTCCCTTAAATGCTATCAGTCACTATCTTCTAATATTATCATTACCATCCATCACCTTCATGAGGTTAGGCTCAAACTGGGAAGTCTTACACACTTACATTTTGAAAAAAGTGGACTAACATGGCCGACCATATAGCTCTTAGAAAGGAGAAATTGTGATTGACTATTGATAATTATTTTCGAAGTAAAATTCCACCAATCCCTATTTTCTCCCCAAGAGCCTCTAAAATCCAACAATTAGGATCAGATCATGTATTCTAGATTATGTTTCACCCATTCCTTCTGAAATACTATTGGGTATGGTATTTTGTACTAATATTAACCTAAAACCCAATTTTCTTCAGAAGTACATCCCAAAACTAAGAGGTAAAAGGGGGATCCCGATCTGAGATGATAGCAGAAAGAACACTATGTAGTCTAATGATCTCCTAAACATAAACACTTACGAATTATTCCACTTTTATTTAATATTTAATCATGATGAAATATAATGAATTTATAAGACAATAAATAATGACTTAGATTGTGTTCTTTACTTTGGGGTAATGGGTACCCTGATGATGAAATACACGAATAACTCATCCCATTTCTAGGTAGGAATAGGGAGTGGATGAAGAAATCATGGGGAATCATGGATCTCAATTTTGACCTTATGATACATATAACTTCAGGATAATAGATAACTTATGTCATAACTCTTCCCTATCCACCATAATTGGTGATGCACATCATAAAACATCTTGGTGGTTCAAATATGGTTGTCCAACCATCACATCATATAGTCCTTCATCACCACCTTTCTCAAATAAAATGGCACAAGAGAGTTGAACATAAATAGAATAACGACCTCATTAGATAAATACCATACAATAGACTACTCCCCACTAATTGGGAATTGAGGAGAACACTATCACAACTCATCCCATGATCTCTCATCTCAAATAAGCTCTAAAAGGGAAGGCTCCAATTTCATTCTAACTAATAGCATTCCACTACTATATACATTATATTCTTGGTGAATTTGAGAAAATAGGCCCATCCAATCCCATTCATAACTTGATTCCTAAAATGAGTGATTGGTACAATATCAAAGTGAAACTCTTAGAGGTACTGAAACCATCATTGTTTCCTTAGGTTCATGTTCTTTTGGGAAAAAATAAAGATCAAGATTTTATGGTCCTACTAGACCAAAAAACTTCTTCCCAATTATATTGTGGTGTTAATATTTAAAAGAATACATCAATACTACAAGATCTAGGTCATATGTTAGATAATTCCATTCATGTTGTTGGTGTTTGGGAGATCGGTATTCCACCATATGGTCACCCTACATAAGCACACAACCCATACCCATACCTAAATCATCATAAAATACAATGTATACCTTATCATCATTTGGTAGAATTAAGATAGGGTATGAATTCAACTTAATAATGATATCCTATAATAATTACAAGCATTCTGGACTCAATAATAGGGATAACCCTTTATGGGTTTATTCCATCATTGGTGAAACCATCCATGAGAAATCTCTAGGAAAATTTCAATATTATCATTCCAGGACTCAAAAACAATTAATGTAAAGAACATTTCACATATCATATAAATAAATAATTACCCTAACATTCTCCATATAAACTAAGTCTACATGATCTATAATTACCTGGCCTACAAATATACATTAATTTTCAAGAAACCTAACTTTTAGAGATTTGAATAAGATAAGTGATTTTGTCATGTTCCAAAGATGATTCTCATGTGATTCCCATGCTTATCTTCCATACATGATTAGACTAATTTTCTACCATGAACTCTATGAAAACATAGTTGGTGTGTATATGGAAATTCCTACATTATAAGTTCTATAAAAACAATTGGAGTATTCGTTAGTATCAATTGAATAATAAGAAAATTAAAATTGTCATAAATTCTTTAGAGATCTATCTTGGGAACATCTGCTTCTCTAACCCTACCCAAGCGATATCCAAAGCTTAGGCCAGTATTATAGAACCACCTTTCCCCATAATAAAAAAAAGAGAATATTAATATTTTGAAAGGGGTACTTATTCTTAATGGTGACCCTGTTTATTATCTGATAGTCATTACATAACTGGATAGACCCATTGGCATAGTACACAAGAAGCACTAGAGTGCCCCAAGTCTAGATGCTTGATAAAATGAAACCTTTGGATTATTTATCAACCCATAATATAATTATATCACTCAACTCAGTGGTAGATGTATAGTACTGAGGAAGATATATCATTTCTGTTCACACTAAAAATTCTATAGTAAACTCTACCCCTTATTTTAGGGGTAGGCCTGAGAAATAATTAGAAAATTAATTAAGAAACTAACTCAATATGTGTGGAAACTCATGATTAAAAAGTTACTCAAGTAGTAAGGGGTTTTTCTAGTTTAACTATTATTTATATAAGAATTATTCCATATTAACCACTCATTTCATTTTTTTTGTATATATACTATATAAGTATATATTATATTGTTATTATCATTATATGTAGGGGTATTTATATATCCATTTTATGACTACCAATTTAGGGGGTTTATGGTTTAAATGTTACCAAATCAGTAAAGTCATATTCACTCAATTTTCCTTCTTTAAGACGCATGCCATTCAATGCACCTATATTTTTCTATGAATTTTACATAATTTCACTTGAATTGTTATAAAATTAATATCCTTATTTTCAAGATATTTTATAGTTCTTGTAATTTTATTTTCTCATGGGTATTATGATTCAATGTTACAAAAGTTGCAACTATTTATTTCTACAATCTCATTATTTGTTGGGATTGTTTAGGTTTATAGTTCCATTTGTGAAATATTATGATCCATTTCTAAATAAATCTCATGACTTTTATGCACATGTAGTTATAGATTATATCATCATGCAATTTTACCATGTTTCCCCTATTTGTTACTAAAGATAGTTAAGAAATATTTTTAAGAAAATCTTACATTATTTCCCTTTTTAGTCATAAATCTATGTTCATAAAAAACTATTTTTTCTAAAAATGTTTTTAAAAATTTCATAATATTATCAAATGATAATTAAAAGTCATTTTTACCCATGTTTTACCTTTTTAGAAAAATTGTTTTTTTAAATGAATCTTTAAAGTTTTTTCCAATTAATATACATTTCAAATCATTTATGGTGTAAAAGAAATGTTTCGAATATATGGATTTTTCAACCATCATGACCTTCATTTATTTTACTCCTAATTTTTACATTTACAATGTTGTTTTTAAGGAAAATTGTTTCCTTAATATTTTTTACATTCATTTTTTAAATTCATTTTCAAATAAAATGTTTTCAGAAATATTTTATGTTTAAAAATACTTTTAAATGATTTTATAAAATTACTTTATATTTTTTCAAAAGGGTATTTTCAAATAAAAGGATTTAAATTATTTTAAAGATTTATTTATGTTATTTCAAAGGTATTTTTGAAAAAAAAATCAAAATATATTTTGTTTTAAAAAAAATTAAAAGAAAAAATGTAATATTCTTCAATAAATATTATTAAATTATTTTTAAATATTAATTCATAAGTTTTAAATGTTTTTTTCAATGAAAAGGGATTTTGAAAATATTTTCTATTTTAAAACATGATTTTCAATGAAACATTATTTTCCTTATGAAATGATCCTACTGATCTTTTAAAATCCTTCTCCATCTAAAATTATATCGTTTGATATAGGGTAGTGTTTACTATGTATATGATCCATGTATGCCATTATTTTTTTCATTAAATGGTTTATATTTAAGATGACATGTTGTGTATGGAACCCATTTCTCTTCCATGGGTTATACCATAATAAAACACTTATGAATCATGCTTCATTTAAAGATTTATGATATTATTAAATGATAATGAAAACTATCTCTTTTCCATGGTTAATGATATGATGTTTATGAAACCCATATCTTTTCATGGGTCATGATATGGGTAATATTGTTTTATCCTTTGAAACATTTATGTATGATTTAATTATTTGATGGTTTGGACATATATCTCCATCTAATCCATTGGGTAATGATTTATATCTCATGAGATAGACTTGGATAGAATGTGGGTAAACATAGTTCAATAAAGGTTTGTGTCTACTAATATGGTCTTGGGAGTAAACCTTGAATACTAAGATAGTCTTGGGAGTGAACCTTCACTACTAAGATAGTTATAGAAGTGAAAATTTACTAGTAAGATGGTTTAGGGAGTGAAATTATTCCACTTAATATAATGGATTATGACTAGGGATTCTTATGTGTCAGTCCAAGTAAGTGTATACCACATGAAGTTCCATGATAGTTTTTGGCTATAACTCTTGACACATTAGGAATTATTTTATAAATTTATCCATATGCTAAAAAATTTATTTCTTATTCCTATGTTATACTCTCATGTCCTATTCTCGTAATTACCTTATGATAAATGTCTTATAAAATACTAATCATTATTTTGTGACTCATGTACATAATCATTGATATTAATAGTACGGTCTTCTAATGCTATTATCTTGTTTTCATACCCTTGATCTCATGATTATTCTTTAATATCTCTATATTTACCATTACTAAACATCTGAGATCATCTATTTCTAATTTTTCTTTACCCCATTTTTTGAAGAAATCTCTTATGTATGAGTACTAAATGGGAATATCTTTGTAGGAATCATTGACAATATTTCAACAAGTTAGAAGATTGTGTACCAAGTTTCCATGACACTAAACTATTATGGTCCTTAGGAATGTAATTTTTTACTATGATAAATATTCAAATAAAATGATTTAATATCCATTTATGTTAAGCATGGGCCACTATCGTTGTTTTCTAAGTAATGGTTTAGACATAATTTGGAATCTAGTATGTGAAACATTTAGAGATATCCCTAGGGATATTTCTAAGTATATTTCTAGTGATGTTTATAAGGATAATTCTATGGTTTTGTCGATTAAAAATAAGGTGTGATGATTTAGATTCCCTAATAAATTCGACATCATTATATATTTTTCCACTATAATATGTGTGTATTAGAGTATGATTTCTGGTTTTAGTCAATGGTAGGAACCAGAAGGAACTATGTTAACATTGAATCTGATAACCAATTTCATTATGAGAATCCAAATTTGATGGTAACAGGAGTAAAGTATTTTGTGATTATTCTTAATCATCTATTGAGGTATATTATTCAAAACATAAAATTTAGCTACATTCACCACACATCAAATTATAGGAGGATAGTATTACATGAAAATTAAAGTGGTAATGAACATATAGGAAAGAAAACACATCTCTGTAATTGTCAAGAAGTTGGAAATAAAAATATAATGGAATATCTCAAATGGATAGTAAGATTCTATCTATATGTAAAATGGGTTTATAGGGTAGAAAATTATTGATAATTTCAATGTATTATCAGTGGATAAAATGGGAATTACCAAACATAATTCCCTAAAATAAGAGTTTAATTATACGTAAACAAATGAAATATTACATGAAAATAATTATAGTAGAAGGATTAAAGTATTTATTTATTTGGAATCATGAATTGTGAATTGTGAATTATATAAAGATTTTTCTGATTGTGTTTCTTGATAAGAATTTACAAGAATACCTTAAATGGTTTTGATTAAATAGAAAAGTGATTTAATGGAAAGGTGATATTCATGGAAAACACATGATTAAGGGAAATATACCCCTTAAAATGTTCCAGATACTGAGATAATATCGTTTGAATAAATATATTTTGGATATGAATAATTAAATTTGACGATACTGATTACCTTGAAACTGATTAAGCATTTATTGAAAAAAGAGAATATTCCATCATGGATGAAGTTTACATCATTTTTTGATTTAAGAAATATATCCAATAATAATTTTTTCATATAATGGTTAATGATAATGTGTATTTCCAATAAGGATTTATGGTTATTCATGTTATTATAATGTATAAATAGAATATGTGATCAAGGTATTCACATGTTTACTACATGAAAATCAATAGATAAGTTATGATATATATGGTACCAATGTGAAGTTGATTTTGATAAATTTTATGAACTTATTTCTAAAGTTTTTTATTTTCTTATTTTTTTAAGGGTTACTAGAATAACCATTTATAGCATTTTTATGTTAAACTTTTGATGAGTTTTTAAAGATTTTAGGTACTATCTTTCCATATGATGATTTATGAATATTTTATAACCTATGATAACCATAATGTTTTGATGTTACCTACTAATAGATGGGATGAATTATCATTATAACTCATGATCTATTAGTTATTCATGAATTAAAACTTCATCTTAATTACTTGGAGTAAGAGATATAGTGGGAAATGAGAAAGGAGAAACCAAAGGGTGAGATTTGTCACATGAGATGGAATAAATTCAAGTATGTATATATATTTGTGAAAAT
This sequence comes from Viscum album, assembly GCA_963277665.1. NCBI lineage: Eukaryota > Viridiplantae > Streptophyta > Magnoliopsida > Santalales > Viscaceae > Viscum > Viscum album. Next base: position 1,314,152,429 of record OY728134.1, on the reverse strand, counting down.
TATTCATCATTAGGAAGAGGTTCCTAGAATAAAATTTTATCCACTTATAATTAATTTTTATGATATAAAAAATCTTTTACTAGCCTCTTTGGTTTTGGATTTGTGGTTTTTAACTTTCTCCTGATTGTGTTCTCTATCACCATCAATCAAAACTTGATATTTATTTTTATATTTCATGTTAATGTTTTTTATTTACATATATTATCTCTAATGTGGAAACAAAGTTATGATTTAATTTGGGTAATTGTTATGTTTATAAAATTCCATTTTTAAAGGAAGTTTTATTATTCATTTTTACAATATGTGTTTCTATTAAAGTAACTTTCAAATATTAAACCATTGACAACAGAGAAAAATTTATAGGGTGAAATTCATTTTAAAGGTGGTGAAATATTACACCATGAGATTTTGTGATATTTGTTTTTAGAATTAATTTAAAATTATGCATTTCCTGCAGCAATGAATATAGCTTGTGTTATATCATAGAATTATGGTTGGACAGTGTTTCACACAACACCAAGTTATGATTTCACTACCAAAAACACTTATATTATATTTTGTTTCGTGAAGCACTATTTTTAGCCTCTATTATAGACACTTCAAACCCCCCTTAATATCTTGTTTTACACGTAAGTCTTAGTTTTACCGAACAAAAATATACAATTAATATTGTTATTAAAATATTATTATATTTACCACCAAGACATTGGATTTGAAATTACGAATAAGTTTAATAAAAATGTAAAAAATTATTTACATATGTATTTAAAATGAATCCTTTGGTAATCAATTAGTTTAAAATTAAATTATTAACAATTTTAAAATAAATAAATTCATATTCTTAGAAAAATATTTTTTATGAACAATCATTTTTTATCTAAATAAATAAAACATTCCACGTATCATGAATTATTTTTGTAATATATATATATATATATTCAGTAAAAAATTAATACTCATCTAATCTATTTGATAGACATTAGATATGAATAAATCCAATATTATGAATAAAATTATATATTTTTTTAAAATATAATTTTACCGCATTTTAATGGAGCACCTATTTGAAATATAATTTTTGAAACATTTATAATTTATATTTGAAATGATATACTTGATTTTTTAAATAGGTATATTAACTTTTTCATTGGGTGAATTATTGGTATTTTTTTGGAAAAGCTTCTTTTTTGATGATTTCTGAAAAATAGCGAATATTAATTGAAAAGGGAATTTTCATCTTATTTGATTATATAGTTAAATTTTATTCTGAATAAGTTTTATAGTATATTTATATCAATTATACATATATTAATACCATTTACATCCATATAATCAATTTCCCTTATAAATATGATGTAAAAAAAATTCCACATTTTGACATTTTTAACATTAAAAACTTGTTGTTTCATCGCACATGTGGGATAATTTTAAAATTAATATCTTTTTAATTTGTGTTTGAAATTATGGATAATTTATTACATATTTGGATTCATTATAATTTAAAACATTTAATAAGTTAATCCCAATTTTTTAAATAATTATTAGTGAATGTAATTGAAATTAATTACAACGATTAACATAAAAAATTATTTTACATAGTAGGAAACCTTTAACATAATGAGAAAAACAACCCAGAAACTTGTTCAAAACCCATTTTATGGATCTATATAAACCTTATACTACACTTTTTTTAATATTTACCATTATTTTATGCATTTTATGTAAGGGTGACCTCTCAATAGTGTTTATCTTTTTATATTCGCAAGAATGTTGCTTCGGCTCCACTATAAAAGGACACTCACCCCATTACTTATTTACACAAATAAAGCCTTGTGGCTCATCAAAACCCTTCCATAAAAATATCCCAAATTACATAAATTAATCCTATAATCATAACTTTTTGAATAAATCAAAACAAGATATTCTTTTAGTGAAACCCAAAATGAATTACATGATGATGAGGTACCATTATTCAATGAGAAATTTTGATTCATTTCTTTCTCCACCAATTAAATTATTCATATTTAATTATTATTTAACAAACTAATTATAATAAATATATTGAAATGTTATTATTTGAATATTAAAATATAAACTATCACACACATTCATCAAATTGTATTTTCAATCATTGTTCATGTGTACGACAGACAACCACCTCGTGAACCAATGTCATTCATTCTTCCACTACCACCTCTAAAGGTTTGTGATAATGATAGAAATTATATTTATACATGATATATGTTTTATTTAAGATGTATCTATTTATATCTAATTATTATATTACACATACCTCCATGCATTCCATTTTTTAATAATACAATAACATCATTTATGGATGTGTGCACTACCGTCTCCTCAATGTGATGTGATTCGTTCATGCTTTACATGGAATGTATTAATGATGGGTTAATTAATAATATGTGATAATTTTTAAATAATAATTAAACTATAATTATAATATATAATTACATCATTTACTACTCTTTCATCTAATATGACAAGATAATGGAAACAACATCCGTGCATATGTACGACCTACAATCTCCATGAATGGTGTATTTCATTTCCTATTAATATATTTTATTGATTATTAAAAATAAATATATAATGAATATATATTATATTATTTTCATGATTTAAATTATTTAAATAACTAAATCATGATCTATTTAAGACTACCAATAATGAAAAGTCAAAACAAGTATGAAAAACAAAGTAGTTATTTCCCAAAACACAACCTTAACATGGAATCGTTAGTAAATATGTAATATAAGGACACAATAAAATAATTTATGCTATTATATATAATAATATGTTTCATTTTTATATTTATAATAAACTTATACTCATTATATAATATGTTTAAACATATGAAAATAAAATCAATACTTAAGGTAAGGGTTTTCTCGTCTATATTTTATTTCTATGAGAAACATGCCATATTCCCCAGTTATTCTTATTATGTGGTATATATACTTACATATGAAATTTTATATGTCGTATTTTCTCTACATAATGATATTAATAGTTTCAATTGATGTTTTTATTTCTTGTATTTCATTATTGAAATGTTACTCAAGTAGTAAGCAAATTTCTAGTCCCACATTTATTTTTGCGAGACTTATGCCATATTCATGACTCAATTATTTTAAGTGGTGTATTTAATTACCAAGAATGTATTATATGATTTATATAATTAAATTTATGTTTATTTGAATATAAATGTTATGATATCTCTTTCATGGGATTCATGGTTCAAAATTTACCAAATCAGTAAAGTAAGTATGTCTCAATTTTCCATCTTTGAGAGACATTCCATGTTATACACGCATATTCTTCTACGAGGTGTATATAATACCATTTTTATTTTTATATAATGAATATTTTTATTTTAATTATATTTTATTTTTCATTTAATTTTATTTTTTCATGGGGATTATGATTCATAGTTACCAACGTGGTATCATTTTATTGCTACAATCATGGCATTTATCGAGATTCTTTATAATTATAGTTCAATTGATGATGTCTAATGATCCCTATATTAAGAAATCTCAAAAGGTTTATTCTAATATAGTTATTAATGATATATTTACACAATGGTATCATATTTTTACTCTTTGTTACTTCATATAATTAGGAAAATTATTTAAAAATATCTTATATTATTTCTCTTTTGGGTTGGAAATATGTGTTCTTCCTAAAACATGTTTTCTAAAAATATTTAAAAAAATTTTATATTATTATCCCATGATATTTAAGAACGTTTCACCAATTTTTTTACATTTATAACAAAAAAAATTAAAGATGAATTTATTTTTTTCAGTTCGAATTACTTGTCTTAAATTTTTATGATATAAAACAAATATCTAGTATGTATCGATTTGTCCACCGTCATAACTATCATTTATTGGAAGCTTAAAATTAAGTTAACATGATTATTTTTTTAAAAAAATTCTCTAATATTATGGATATTCAGTTTTTAAATTTTTATCAAAGAAAATATTTTTCAAAAAAATAATGTTTAGAAAGTATTTTAAATTAATTTAAAATCTGCCTTATTATAATTTCAAAATGTTATTTTCAAAGAAAATGGTTTCAATTATTTTAAAGTTTATTTTATCTGACTTCAATATGAAATGTTTTTAGAAATGTTTTATGATCTAATTTGTGTTTCAAAATGAAAAGGATATTTACCTCTAGAAATAATTTAAATGATTTTAAATCTTAATTTATTGTATTCATAATGGTTTTCAATGAAAATTATTTTTAAAATGTTTTTTGTTTGAAAAAATAATTTTCAATGAAATGACATTTCCCCTAATAAATACTCCAAAGGATCTTTCAAAACCCCTATCCTTAAAATATGATATCCTTTGATATAGTAAATGTCTTACTAGGGATATTATCTACGGACACCATTATTATTCTTTCTTTGATTGGTTTATGTTGAAAATTACAAGTTGTTTATAAAACCAATTTATATTCCTTGGGTTATACCATGATAAAAAAATTTCAAAACCCACTTCCTTTTATGGTTATTATATTATGAATTAATTATAAAACCAACCTCTTTTTTACTGGTGATGGTATGCTGTTTATGAAACCCATATCATTTTATGGTTTAAGATATGATGAATGTTTTATTATCTTGGTTAAAATGTATGTTTGATTTCATTATGTGACGGGTAGGCTTTATATCTACCTCTAATGAATTGTGGAAATATTTATATCTCATGAGATAGAAATGGTAATAATTGAGATTAAACTCGGTTTAGTAATGGACTTTGTCCATTATAATGGTCCTGGGAGTGAACCTTGACTACTACGATGGACTTGGGAGTGAACCTTTACTACTAAAATTGTATTGGGAGTAAAAATTTACTAATTGGATGGTTTGGGGAGTGATAAAATTCCACTATAAGTAAATTTATATCACTGGTGATGGTGGTATGTCCCACATAGTAGTTGCATCCCCTTAAACCGCCTTGATAGGTTTTCAAAATAATCTTTGACTTATACAGAATGAATTTATATTCATATATGTATTCCCAAAATTTAATGACTAATTCCTATTTTATGTTCTCATATATTATCATCTTGATTCTGTTATGATCCATTTCATATGAAATTCAAATGTTTATGTTGAGACTCATGCATATTATCTTTGATATGATGTGTATGATCATCAAATGTGATTCTCATGTTATCATACCCCTATTCTCATGATTATTCATATATATATCCTTATTTAACATTCCTAATAATTTTATCTCATTCCGTTATTAGGTTTCCTTTCCCTAGGTTATGAATAGATGTATTAAGTAGATGTAATAAAGGGGAATTACTTTGTGGGAAACATTGAAGATCTTTCCCAAATTTATAACATTATGTTCCATGATTCCACATACACTAAACTATTATTGTTCTCATGAAAGTAAATTTTAAATGTGGTGAATATTCATAAAAAATTATCTAATATACACATATGTTAGTACTGGGTCACTATAGTTGGTATCAAAGAAATGGTTTAGTGACCCATTGGAAACTAGGATGACAAAATTTTAGTGAGAATAATAGGGTTATTTGTAATGATATTTCTAAGGATTTATCTAAGGATAATCATATAAAGTCATAGATATAAAATAATGTGTCGATATTTATAAATCCAATAAGTGATTATTTTATGATTATTTGGGTTTTCCCTATCATATGTACTGCTAAAAATATGATTTCTCATTATAGACAATGGTGGCAGAAAGAATGAACTAAGGTAATGTTGAATTTGACAGACTGTTTTCTTATGATAATCCAAATGGGATGATGACATGACTATAAGATTTTGTGATTATTCTTAATCAGTTATTAAGGTATATGATTAAGAACAAGAAATTCAATGAGATTCCTCAAACATCGAATAATATGAAGATGGGATTTTCTGAAATTTCATGTGGTAATGAACATAGAGGAAAGAAAACATGGATTCCTATATGTTAAGAATTTGGGAAGAAAACCTAACTAAATATCTCAAATTGGGAGTATGATGTTATCTATATAGAAAAACTGGGTCATAGAGTCACAAATTTTTGTGTTGTTAAATGAATTATCTATATAGAACATGGATATTACCCAACTCAATGCCCTAACCTAAGAATTTACATATAGTAATACATGGAGCTATTCTAGTCTAATAATTAATATGGAAGGATTGAAGTATTTATATATTTGGAGTAAGGAGTTATGAATAGTGAATTATTAATTTATTTTTCCATTTATGCTTTTCACTAAGAATTTAAAAGGAATATTTTGAATAGTTATTAAAGACTACAAAAGTGATTTAATATAAATGTGATATTCTTGTAAAACACATGATTAATGGAAGTAAAACACCCAATTTGTTCAAAATTTTGAGATGAGTATGTTTGAATAAATATATATTGGATATGAAAATGTAAATAGGATGATACTAATTACTTTATAACTTATTAATAATTTGTTGAAATTGTGGTTTATTCTATCATGGATGGATTTTACAAATTTTTTGGTTTTAAATAATATATCTGATAATAAGTTTTTTATGTAAATAATGAATAATAGAGTACCTTTTCAACAAGTATTTATGGTAATTAAGGTTATTATAATGTTTCATGATAATACATGATGAAGGTACTCACATTATTGGTATGTAACAACCAAGATCTATGTTATGATATATGGGAAACCAATGTTATGTTGATTTTGAAAACTTTAGTGACCTCCTTTACAATGTTTTGGATTTTTATCTTTTGGAAGGGTTAAAAGATTAACCATTAACGGAAATTTTATTTCAAACATTGTATGAGGTTTTAGAGGTTTAAGGTATTATATCACCTTATGAGGATTTATTCATATTGGATAACATATGCTAATATTTTTGTTATTATGTTAACTAAAGATTGATTGAATGTCTTATCATTCTTTCTCAAGATCTATTAATGCTTCAGGAATGAGAAATTCACCTTCATTGCTTGGAGTAAGATATAAAGTTGAGAATGATCAAGGCACAACCAATGGATGAGATTGTGAATATGAAATGTAATGAAATAAATTAAGTATATCTACTTGTATAAATTATTCAAATATAGTAAAAGGGTATTGAAATAAAAAATCATTCCTCTTATCGTCATTTTTATGATATTAATGACCTTTTCAAGCCTATATGGAATATGGATTATTGGTTGTTAACTTTATCCTTACCATGTTCTCTATAACTATCCATTAGAACATGATATATAGATTTCTCTACCATGTCCCTATTTTTTCTTGCCACATATGTTCTCCCATGTGGAAACCTAGTAATGAGTTACTTTGGTTAACCATTTTCTATCAAAAATTCTCTTTCCCTTTTTAAAAGATGTTTTAGTATACATTTTTAAAATGTGGGTTTTTATAGAAGTAACTTTAAATTATTAAAACATTAATAACCTAGATTAATATTGAGGTAAAATTCATTTTAAGGGGGTTTTAATGTAACACCCTGATATTTTATGAGCTTTTTATAAATAATATAATATTTATCATTTCACGTAATAATGAATATACTTTCTTTTATATGAAATCACTAATATTGGATTTCATTTCATGCATCACCAAGTTAATAATTCACAACATAATACACTTATACTAGCTTTTGGTTTGTTTTACACGATGTTTTTATTATGTTACACACAATTATGAGTTATTTTTATATATTGTGTTACATGCTAGATCGGGTTTTGCTAAATTAAAATATACTAGTAATTTCATTATTAAAATATTATTATAGTTTCAAAATATAAATTTATGTGGAAGATAAGAATAATATTAACCAAAATTTTATATTATGATTTACACATTTATATCATATGAATTCTTTAGTTACCAAGTATCCATAATTGGAAGTAATAACTATTTGAAAACAAAAGAAATCTTTTTCTGAGAAAACTATTTTTATACGTAGAAACAAATTTTATCTCAATAAAATAAACAAAAAAAATTATGAATATTTTTAATAATATCTATATATTATATATTCATTAATAAATTTATACACTCATCCAATAGATTTTAAAGGCATACGATATGAATAAATCCAATTTTATGAATAAAAAGATGTATTTTTCTAAAAGGTACTTTTACCGCCTTTTAATGGTGAACCTATTGTAAATATAATTTTTGACACTATTTGGATTTTTATTTGAAAAAAATAAAATCCATTTTTTAAAATTTAATATAAAAATTTACTTAAGGTGAATATTTTTTATTTTTTTTTGAAGTTGAATTTTTTTATGCATAGTAAAAAAATAATAAATTTTAATCAAAAAATACATTTTTTATTTTTTAAAATTATATAGTTAAATTTTATTTTGAATTTATTTTAATGTTTTTTTAGGTATATAATAAATCTTTTAATACAATTTAGTTCACTAGAATCTATTTCACATTGAAATTGGATGTGAAAAAATCCAAAATTTTGAACTTTTTCACTTAAAATCCTGTTGTTTTGTCCCGTCTTAGGGATAATTTTTAAATTAGTTTCTACCACTTATTTGTTTATAATATGTAAATATGTATTCAATATTTTTATTTATTATAATTTATAATTTATAATAATTTCAACATAATATTTTATCAATAATATTAGTGAAAATAATTTGAATTGATTATACAGATTATTGTAAAAATGAGTTTATTTAGGGATTAAAATTTAATTTAAGGGTCCAGAAAACATAGAAAATGATGTTTCAGGTTTCAGTGGAAGAGTGTTTGGGATGGTACCATACTTTTATACCATGATCAATGATTATTCTGGGATCAATACAATGATGAACGCTAGTCTCCATGGAATATAATACAATATGTAGATAAGAGGCTCAAGACCTTTAGAGGGGATCATGCACAGCATGTTTTTAATTAATTTAATTAATTTCATAATGAAAATTATACATGGATCTTCAGTATTATCATTTTTTATGATGTTGATCATCTGGAATGACCCTTATGGATTATCTCATTGCGCTTGTAGGGATCCAAACTAGAATCCATCTAGCGGTGATCCACACGTGCTCTGATGGCCTCCGATCACCAGAACTCAATCTCCAGGTGCTAGTGCGGTGAAGCGAGTGTCTTGTGTCAGTTGTTCGTGATAAATTGTTCTTTTTAATAGAATAATGTCTCACGTTCTTGAGAGGTCTAGGAAGAGGATTTGAGAGAGAAATTTTTTAGCTCAACAATTCTCAATTCACCAGGTGTGTGGTTAAGTACATGGCACAATAGATGCATGTGTCTATTTAATAACAAGGGGATTTAGTTACAATATTTAATTTCATAAAACCAATTAAATACATTCATAAACTTATATAAAACTCCTGCTATTAATAATAATACCCCTTCATTATTTATGGTTTTCCAACTTGCGCAAAACATAATTATAAATAAAATTCCGCATCAAAAAATAATAGCAACGTTATTTTAATTTCTGCCAACTAGTTAAATATTTTTTCATCATTTTGAAAATAATTATTTTACAATCAGACCAACCTTGGTCCTCTCGAACTCCACTTCCATTTATTGAACACCTGAATAAATAAATAAATAATTTTTTCTCTTAAATAAGTTTATTTTTACAAACTAGTAAATAAATATTTATTAAATGTTCAATAAAATAAATAAATATGTTTTACCCAAAATCTGGTGAATAAATATTTATTTAATTTATGAAATCATTTTAATTTGAATAAAATTATTCCATTGTCTTGAGAATAATATTTATTAATTAAATTCAAATATAATTTAACTGAGACCACCAGAAACACTTAGTTAGTTACCCTCTATGATTCTTTCTCATTGACATCAGGTGGGTTTTCCTGAAGTCCAAGATTACTATCTAGAAATGGGTCAAGGAACCCAAGAGAATGAACTTAATGTTGAAACAACGAAATCCACACACGACCGCTTACTGTGTAATATAATCCATCTGTCGTAAAATCTCATCAAGAATGTTTCATGATAGTGTCCTCAACCTCTGTTCTTGATACGTCATTCTTTGACTACCTGAAATAAACTTTTCATTACACCATGTCCATGGAATTATGTGTGACAGTTCTATTTAAATCAAAGGGCTGAGATAAAAACGTCCATAAATGGAGTGGGAAATATCTTTCTAGAATTTTCCATTAATAACATGCCAATTGTGACTCACCCAATGTACCCTACTTCCCGCCAATTGTCTCCATGATTATTTTTATTGTAAAATCATAGTGTGCGAGTCTTGACACATATTAATGATACTATTTAAGTCTAAATATCAATGCACATGCTCGCAGATAGGAATATCCAATGACACAAAAACATGTGGAATTCTTATAGGTGGGTTTGTTCTCATAATCTTTTGTCTTGGAGATTACCATATGCAAACTTCATGAGAGGAAGTCTCATCTGATTACTAGTAATTTCACCTGACGGTCTATATGTTATGTGTCCCATTACATGATGTCATCAAACTGTAGAACTATATGTAAGAATATTTTTATAGCATTTCAAGTTTCTCATCTTAGCGGGGAACTGCCACGAACATATAAATGCAACAAATACTTGAGGACATTATTACGTCATAGTCATGGAAAATAATTAACAATATGTAATACATTAAATATCAATGTAATCAAATTACAAATAGTTGGTTCTAGGACACCAACTCTAACAAACTCCCACTTGGACTAGAGCCAACTGCCTATGACTTTTAGTCTGTTAGACCTCACATGACGATCATGTTTCTGCTGAGTCAAAGCTTTAGTTAAGGGTTCTACCATGTTTTCTTCTGTGGAAATACTACTCACTGCAACTTCGCCTTTTTGAGAAAAATCCATCCGGAGATGATACTTTTGAAGTATTTTCTTTGTCCACTGATGTGACCTAGGCTCTTTTATGAGAGCCACCAATACAGTATAATCACAGTATAGATTTATGGGATCTTTTCTTATAAGTATCACATCTAGCTCATGGATGAAGCTTCACAACCAAACTACTTCTTTAGCTGCCTTAGAAGCTACAATATACTTGAAATCTGCTGTAGAATTTGTGAACACACTCTTCTTTGAGCTCTTCCAGCTCACTGCACCTCCATTCAAAGTGAAGATGTATCTCGTTTGCAAGTCATGTCATCTTGATCAATCTAGAAACTAGTATCTTCATATCCTCTGATGACTAGTTCCTCATCTCCTCCATAAACTAGGAAAATATCATTAGTGTGCCTCAGATACTTAAGGATAGTCTTGACTACCATCCAATGGAAGTCACCTTGGTCAGCTTGATATCTTTCTACCACACTCAATGCATATGCGACATTTAACCTAGTAAATATCATGGAATACCCGACTGATATAATTGCTGATTCTTATGGATTCGATGCCATTATATTTATTTCCTCACGTGTTTGAGGACACATTTTCTTGGAAATAGGAATTCAATGTGATGCTATAAACAATCCCATCTTGTATTGTTCCATACTGAATCTATTCAGTATCTTATCAATTTATTCACTTTGACATAGGCCCAGAAATCTCTAGGATCTTTCACGATGAATCTTGACCCAAGAAAATATTTTTCCTCTTAGAATTTCTTTATAGAGAAACATTGATTCATCCATGCCTTAATAGACTATAAGACTGGTATCTCATTTCCAATTAGTAATGTGTCATCAAAATATAATATTATTAAAACAATTTCACTCCCACTAAACCATTTAAAGACACAAGGATCACATTCGTTCTTGATAAAACCAAATTTCTTTATGGATTCATAAAAATGAATGTTCTATGACCTAGATGACTGCATTTATCCATAAATAGATTTACTATTAGGAAAACAATTTCACTCCCACTAAACCATTTGAAGACACAAGGATTACATTCATTCTTGATAAAACCAAATTTCTTTATGGATTCATAAAAACGAATGTTCTATGACCTGGATTATTGAATTTATCCATAAATAGATTTATGAAACTTGAATACCTTATTACCATACATTGGAGTCATAAACCCTTCAAGTTGTGTCATGTATACATATTCCTGAAGGTTCCTATTAAGGAAGGCTGTTTAGACATACATTTTCAAAATCTCATAGTCATAGTATGTTGTAATGGACAATAGAATTATGATGGATTTTAGCATTGCAACTGGTGAAAAGTTTTCATTATAGTCAATTCCTTGATTATTTTTGAACCCTTTTAAAACCATCCATGCCTTATAGGTACTGAATTGTCCTTCCATGTTCTGTATCTTCTTGAATAACCATTTTCAACCAATAGGATTTACATCAACTGGATAATATACCAAAATCTAGACTTGGTTTAGGTACATGAAATCCATTTTAGAATTCATGGCTTCTTGAAACTTGGAAACATCTGTGCCAATTACTTCTTCCTTGTAGGTTAGAGGATCATTATTATCAACTAATAATGAGTCACCATCCTCAGTAACTAGAAAATTGTACCATTCAAGTTCCCTAACCTCACTTGTACTCTTACACAGTTCTTCTATCTATGGAACAGTTCTTTCTTCCATGGGGCTTTGTGTAATCCATTCATGTACAAACTCTTGTGTACCATAAGCCTTAACTTCATCGATTTATATCTCTCTCCCACCATTTATTTTGTATAATTCCTCCATCTCAAGTAATATGGTGTTTCTTTCTACTATATCCTTATTGTATGAGGGGTTTTATAGGTAATATCCCCTAGTTTCCTTGGGGCATCCTATAAAGGTACACTTTGTGTTGTGGGGTGAATGTATGTTACCTAAAGAGGCCTTAACATACGCATCGCTTCCCCACACATGTAAATTTGATAATATGGATTTCCTTTCACTCCATAACTCATATAGAATACTATTTATCTATTTTTTTGGTACTTCCTTTAGTATGTGTGTCGTTTTTTGTAACACATATCCCCAAAAGTACAATGAAAGACTCGCATGACTCATCATTGATCTCACCATGTCCAATATGGTGTGGTTCCTCCTTTCACTCACTCTATTCCACTAGGGCATGTATAGAGGAGTGAGTTGGGATAGGGTCCCGAACATCCATATATAATAAATGAATTCTTGATAATGATATTCTATACCTCAATATGAGCGTAGTTTCTTAATCTTCTTACCACGCAGGTTCTCAATTTCATTCTTATATTCTTTGAACTTATCAAAATAAACTGACTTATACCTCATTAAGTAGATATATTCATATCTAATAAAATCATTAGTATATGTTATGAAGTATGAGTACCCTCCCCTTTATTAAACTGAAAATGGTCCACACAAATCAGTATGAACCAATTAAAAAGAGGTTATTTTTCCCTTTCACCATTCCCACTAAATGGGGCTTTGGTCATTTTTCCTTGTAAACATCCATGACATACACCAAGTGTTTTTAGTTTGAAAGAATATAAATATCCATCTTGATGTAACTTTGTAAAGAATTTATCATTTACATGACCTTTCGGTGATTTAAAATTTGGGTTGGTATGATTCATGTGATATATCTTTGTTATCGATTATCATTACTTGGTTTTTTTAATCCAACACGTAAAGACTATTGTATAAATGTTCCCTACCAAAACAAATTCTATCTTTTAAAACGAAGATACATTCATTTAAAAAATTGAAAAAAAATCCATATATATCTAATATGGATATAGAAATAATGTTTTTAGTAATAGACGGAACATAATAACAACCCTTTAGCACCAAGATCATCCCAGTTGGCAACGTGAGGTGGTAGTCCCCAACAGCTACAGCAACAAGTCAGGCTCCATTGGTTGGTCGTAGATCTACCTCCCCTCAGTCAGTATTACTTAATCTACTTGGTTTATGTATTTGGATACATATGTGAGACCCAAAATCTATATCTAATAACCAATTTATAGAAACAGATAGATTTTATTTGATAACAAATGCACCTGAAGCTTCCCTTTAAATCTTAGGCTGGATACAATTCTTCTTCCACTATCCCTTCTTTCCACATCAAAAACAAACAACCTACTTTTCCCTTTCCTCCCCTTTTATATTCCTTTTATTTAAAGGTTGTGGGGATGCTTTGGGCTTAAATATCTTTGAATTCTCTTTCCTATTATTCACTATAAGGATATAAGTATTGTCTCACTTCATATCTTTTTCCACTTGGTGAATGAGTACAATAATATTAGTATAACAACCATGCTTTTTATTACACACTTAAATCTGATTTATTACATAAAATATTAACTTGATACAACATATAAGATCAATAGGTATAGTATATTTTGGGATTATTAACATTAAATAACATCTTGTAACATAAAATACACAACATCATTATTGAAAACATCCTTTACATGACCACTACATTCCCTCATACTTAGTATTTCCTGGGATAACCTGAGGACATAAGAAAAGGGTGAGCTATGAAGCCCAGTAAGGGAATAAACATGGAATAAAATGAGGAATAAAATACATGTTAAACAATAGGAATATCAATGGAGCATAATAGAAACATGAACATAAAGGCGTGATAAAGCAGGATAACCATAACATGGAAATGTGGCAACAACACTTAACATGGAATTAGCATGAGCTAAGGCTCTTTGCACATAGAGCATGAGTAAACCCTAATTGCACATGAATCAAGAGTAAATCCTTGTTTCACATGAATTATAATGATTAAAAACCCATTTAAAATGACGTATCATGATACTATACTTTACGCAATGCATTGGAGCGCTATCCGGGCACACCCTTCTTAAACATTTCATTTCATGCATAAGTGTGCCACATGTATCCGGGAATCAATCAACATCATAATTTATTCCATGATTAATTAATGTGTAATAAATACATTAAAGTATCATTCAATATGTATATGAATATAAAGGTGAATACCCTTGGTAGAGACATGGGTATGGTATTCACAACAAAATGATCTTGTCTTGGAAAAATGCTGTGCAATTTCGGCAGCACAACGGCGTGACATAAGGATTCATGAAAATGGTTGATGAGAGATAAAAGGGTGTATCATAATATATAAATGAAATGGAAAGTAAGGGGGCATATATATACATTTCTTAACAAACTTAATTTAATTTAGATGCATAATACAAAATAAATAATTGGATGTAAAAGAGGAGAGAGAAATCCCTCAAGGAATTTCGGCATGGTAACGGGTGTACATGGGAGGAATTAATGAGAGATAAAGGGGTATCCAATAATCCAAAAATAAAGACTGTAGCATGAGGGAGGTGAAAAATCATACCCCAATATTTTTAATTGAAAACAAAATTGAATAACAACCTAATGAAAATTAGATAAAAGTGAGAAAGGAAGAATTCCCTTACTTGGAAGTGTGATCCCAAAGGCTTGGGAGAGGCTTGAGTGATGCTTATTAGGTGCTTGGGGTACCTTGGGAGGATTATAGAGAGAGGAGGGAAGGATATTTTCAAACTCCAAAGGCTTTGAGTGAAGAGGAAGTGGGATCTTGGGTTAGTTTATATAAGAAATGAGAGGGAATTCTTTATTATTTTGGTTTGGGACACCTCACATTAAACTAATCAAATACACAAACCAGACCATTGTTTTTTTCCATGGTTTTTTTCCAAAGGGGAGTATAAAACAATATTTAATAAGTTCAATGGCCTAACTTCTTAAAATAATAGGTTTTCTTGTGTGGAGGTGAGTCACACACGCAAGGAAAACAATTTAAAAAGACAAAATGTTTTATAAGACTTGAAGGGTACACTAAGGCTTCGTAAAATAAATCAAACAAACCAAAATTCACATTATTTTAATGGTAAAATATATATTGGCCTAACATAATGTTTATATTATTTTATTACATCACTATTGGGTCATTATGATGTTATAAAATACATTATAAATTTAAACAGTATTTAATTTTTACCCAAAAATTCGACTATCTAAGAAAATAATGAAAATTTCACCGTTGGATAATTTAGACATCCAGATTCAAAAAATAATATTCATTTTATCTAAGTAATTTTATAAATATATGAATTTTTACTTTTAAAATAAAACCCGAAATTTACCAAAAATTCATGGGTTTTGACAAAAATAGCTTCCAAACCATAATAAAAATTACAATTGGATTCATAAAATTATATGATCTTTTATATTTAATAAAAATTAATTTAATTATAATAATATTTTATTAAAATATTATTTAATTACAAAATCCATCAATTCATCAAAATATATTTCATAGTTGAATATTAACTAAAAATACTATTTGTGCTTTAAAAACTATTTACAAAGTAACAATAGTTAAATGAATGCACATTATTTATACAAAAATAATGTACATATTCATAGTGCTGGGGTATTTTTACATAACCCCTTATAACACACGCATAAGTCTAAAGGGTAAGGTGTGTGTTGGTGACAAACTCTTGGGGTGGCTCAGATAGCATCGCTCGGATGGTAATCCCTATTAACTTCCACTTCTCTCGTAGTTGATTCCACTCAAGATTAATGTGTTCATGCTTGGCTTGGGATTGGTCAAGAGCGAAGCCCAATTACACCACCTCCTTTTCGAGCTCCAACAAATGGGCTTTGTATGGGGAAAGTCTACTAGATGAGGTCATCACTTCCTTTTTCTGAGTAAATTGGATTTGTTAAATCCCTATATTTATACTAATCATGTGATCACTGTTCAACAGCTATATTAGTAACAGTCAGAATTCATAAAGGTATTTTAAAATCCAAAAACATAAAACCAATGAAGTTCATATTTTATATAACCATAATAAACATTTAATTAGATCAAGAGTAATTTCCATTAATGAATGTTTGGGTTGTTACAGTCTTCCACCCTTATGAAATTTCTCCCTCGAAACTTCTTTTTCACACTCAAAATCAAATGCGGGTAACTCTACTTCATCACTTCTTCCAATTCCCAAGTAACTTCTTCAAACTTGTGGTTTCTCCACAACACCTTGACATGGGGAATTGTCTTATTTCGTAGAAAAGTTTCTCTATAATTTGAGATCTTCACTGTTTGATCCTCCTAAGAAATATCATCATCTAGCTATACTACCTCTGAAGAGAGTACATGTGAAGGGTTTGGAATGTACTTTTTTAAGAGGGATACATGAAAGACATAATGTACTTTGACCACGGTAGGTGGAATTGATATTCAATAGGCCACATCCCCAACACTATCAAGAATCTGGAAGGGTCCGATGTAACTAGGACTTAACTTCCCTTTATTTCCAAACCACATGAACTTCTTCCATTGAGGTATGAATAGAAATACTATGTCTCCAACTTTAAACTCATGGTCTCATAGACGGTTATATATATAACTCTTATGTAGACTATGGGATGCCTTAATATGTTTCTGAATGGTTTTAACCTTCTCCTCCATTTTATCAACCATTTCTGGTCCTAGCATCTTACATTCACTGACTTCATCCAAACATTTTAGTGTTCTACACCTCTTCCCATATAGGGCTTCATAAGGTTCCATTCAGATGCTCGAGTGGAAACTGTTATTGTGGGAGAATTAAACTAGTAGAATATGTTGGTCTCACACTCCTTTGAAGTCCATAGAACATGATCTTAACATATCCTCTAGTGTATGAATAGTTCTCTCAGATTGTCTATCAGTTTGAGGATTATAGGCCGTAATGAAGTTCAGTTCAGTATCCAAATCATGTTGAAGACTCTTCCAAAACATATAGCTGAGTTTTGGATCTCAATCGAATATAATAGATAGTGGTACTCCATGTATCCTTACCACTTCCCTGATATATATCTGTTCCTGTTGATCCAATGAGAAATCCCCCCGAATTGAAATAAAGTGGGCATACATTGTAATATTGTCCGTAACAACCCAGATTGCATTGTTGGATTTGAATGTATTCAGAAGTCCACTAACAAAGTCCATGGTAATATTATCCCATTTCCATGCTGGTATGGGCAGTGGTTGCATCATCCCCTTAGACTTATTCCTCTCTACCTTCACATTCTAACACACCGGTCACTTTGATGTATATGTAGTGATCTCATTCTTCATATTATCCCACCAATAATTATCTCAGAGATCTTGATACATCTTTGTGTTTCCTGGGTGAATAGAAAATTTTGAACTATGTTCATCATCCAAAAGTTCCTTCTTCGGCTGGACATGATGGAACACATATTCCATTCCCAAATCTCACAAATCCTTCTTCATTAACATTGAACTTTAAGTATTTCCCTTTTCTGATAGCTTCCACTTTCTTCTAAATTCCCACATCATCCTTTTGAGCATCCTTTAACCTTTCTAAAGGAGTCGTTTGGGAAATCATTTGTGAAAGGATTGATTATTTTCCCTTATTTATGATTCCCATGTCCATCTTCATCAATTCTAAGAATATTGGATCCTTCTCAATTCTCATCATTGATAGAATCTCCAGGTCCTTTCTTCTTAGAGCATCTTCCACCTTGTTTGCTTTCCCAGGGTGGTAATGGATTGAGTAGTCATAGTCTTTGATCAGCTCTAACCATCTTCATTGGATCATTTTAAACTCTTTATAGTTGAATATATACTTGAGGATTTTTTGGTCCGTATATATTTCAGACTTCTCCACAAAGAGATAATTCCGACAAATGTTTAATGTTAAGATCACCGCAGCAAACTCCAAATCATGTGTTGGATAATTCTGCTCATGAATTTGAAATGCCTTGAAGCATGGGAAGTGACTTTGTCATTTTGCATCAACACATAGCTCAGGCCCTTCTTAAAATCATCACTGAATACCATAAAAATTTCACCACTTGTGGGTAAAGTGAGCATGAGCATAGTGATAAACCTTTTTTTAACTCCTTGAAGCTTTCTTCACATTCATCATTGTAACACCCCAAGATTTTACGAGAAATATTCTTTTTAATTTCATTGATGTCTTGTGTTTTACGCTACAACAAGATTATTTTGCACTATACACAACATCGTATAACCTTGAAGTATACGCAAACACTATTCTTGGCTAGTGTTGCACGCAAGAGTGGCCTTCCTTAATACTGTGTGTTGTACGGAATACTGACTTTCACTAAACAATGATATATTATTATAATATTATGAACTAACTGTTATGAATATTAGTAACTAAAATTTGAATTTTATGACATTATAATTCATCTTACGCATTTTATAGAACATGGTTTGATAAAAAAAATTTGTGTAAAATAAGTATTTTTCAAAAAATGAAGTTTTGCCTCCTTTTGATGGCACACCCATTTTAAATATCATTTTTGACAAGTTTATAAGTTCAATTTTACAAAATAAACTTTATATTTTTAATCAGAATATAAAAATTTACATTGGATAAAGTTTTGATATTTTTCTGACAATGTTCTTATTTTGATGAATAGTAAAAACACGCTAAATTTTAATTAAAAACAACTTTTTCCATCGAGATAATTTATAGGGTTAAATTATAATAGTAAATTTTTTTAAAGTATAAATGGAATATATTTTTACCATTTAATATAATTTATTTCATTAGAATTAATTTTACATTGAATTCGTAGGTAAAATTTATCCAATCTTTTGCAATGTTTTAAACAAAAACCCGTTTTTTTCAACAACAAGATAAATTTTAAATTAATTACTGAAACTTATGTGTATATAATTTGGAAAAATTGATTTCATATTTGAAATCAGTGGGTCCAAATTATGTTAATAGGATACTTTTTTATTTTTGGGCATTATGAATAGTAACTATGGTAAATTTTATTTATAACAGTTAAAGGTAATTCAGGTAGTTACGGGTAAAAATAATATTATAAAATTACCCTAACACTTGTATTAATATAATTTAATGATTATATTTCTCCCTAAAATATACTTGGGTCAAAATTGTTTCTATTAGAACCCACTTGTATGTGATCAACACCTTTAATTTATTATATTTAAATGAAAGTGAAATATGTCTCACTCAAACTTTAATAAATAACTTATTTTTAATATAAGGTTATACAGAATATAAATTTGGTTATAAATACTTATTTGAAATCTAAAATGTTTTTATTTATCATGGTAATTTATTTATATTTTTTAAAATATATATATTTACCTTAATAACTTATACATTAATGATGTAGAAATTATTTATTTAGTGAAAAATCAATAATATAGTTTTTATTAGACTAATAATACCCATAAAAGGCCCCAAAACCTAACCAAAACTTATTGGTAGTGTACATGTAAATCCTAAGAATCCAATGGTAGAATAGGTTACCATTTGAAGCCTTATAAAAGTGATTATGACACTTATACTATTTTATTTTAAATGATGTCAACGTTGTCACCTTCATAATCTAATAAATATAACAATTTAAATGTTGTTATTTTAAGATGATAAATTAGAGTAAAATTATTATTATGGAATATATTAAATTTATCAACATCATAGAATTTTATTTTTAAATTTTATGCAACAAATAAGTATATTACATAATTATACAAAACTGTTGTAGTATTTATTTTATTAAGGGAAATATCAAATAAATGGTTTTAAAAATCTTAAAATAAGTGTTATATGAACAAATTAATGTTATAAATGAATTTTTTAGATGAATATGACAAGACAGTAATCTGATAAATATTTTTTTTCCAATATATTCACTGTTTGTATTTTATTAAAATTCAAATAAATGAATAGTGTCAAAATTTACACTATTGTTATTTTATAAAAATAACATATTAGAAAATTGTTTAAAAATAACAAAAATATTTAAAAATTATAAATTGAACTTTATATGGTCTAAAATTTCATATATTATCCAATTATGAATAATTCACAACACATAAGTAATTATTTATAGCAATTTAAAATTTATAATATTATTACCACAAATAAAATTAAATAGATTAAATGAGGATAAATCAAGTTGATAAAGTTTAAAATAAATTCAAAACATATCTAAATTTTATTAGTTGATGTTATTACAACCCTAAATTATCTCATATTTTAATTGAGTCATTTTTGGAGGTTTTTATGTGGGGTTTGAAATTATTATAAATTAAACGGTTTTAGGTTTCCAAAGGTGCCCCTCTCCTCCCTTATAAAAGGGCACCTCCTCCCTCTCCACTTCACAACATTTTGAGCCTTCAATATCGGCCAAAACCTATCCATTTCACTTCTCCAATTCCCAATAAAAATACTAGAGGTCATGTTTTTCTCCAATTATCATCTTTAGTGCCCTAAGAAGAGGTTTAGAAGAGGCGCGTCGAAAAAGAGGTAATATCCTTTACCAATTCTTTCAAATTTATTTCTTCTTATACTTCCTCTTCTTTAGTTGTTTCATTATAAAGTAATAAAATAAGTATAAATAATATAATTATGTGTTATTATTAATATGAAACAACTCAATTTCACCTTCTATTCGTCCTACGGAAAATGAAATCACCGCGCGTGCGTACTTACGGAATACCGTCTCTACGCCGTTGTGTAATCTGTTTTCCACCACCACCTTACTTGGATGGGTATAATGGAGTAAAGAATAACTATATATGATTATTATAACATTATAATTATTCTGAGATATTATATCATCCACTCCAACTCCACTTAATAATTATGGGAATGATATCATCGCTCGTGCGTACGTATGAATTACCGTCTCCACGACGCGATGAGATTCATTCTCCATGTTAACCATTATAGAATGATTATAAAGTATATATAATAAATAATAATGAAATATATGACATAATAATGGTACTTGATTTATGTATATGTTATTTACGTACTTCCATTGAATAAGGAAACAAAAAACTGTGTTCATGTGTACGTACGGCCTACCGTCTCCATGAACGGTGTATTGCATTCCATTTATCGATCAATTATATATATTTTATTCTGAATATATATTATATATAAATCATGTTTTACATTCTGTATGTAATTAAATCATGATATAAATAATGAGATCATGAACAAAAAGTCCAAACACGTATGATAAATGAAACGATTTTACCCAAAATGCTGCTTTTATATGGAATTGACAAAATAACGAGTAATATAAAGTCGTAAGTGAATCATATATGGTATCATAAATATATTATGGTTATATTACAAGTTAATAATATGTTTAAACCCAATATACAGGAGTCTCGGACACATACGGAAGAAATTGGACATAAGGTAAGGGATAGTTTTACAATCTCATTTTTTATCCGAGATTGCTTATACGTAAGTATATACTGGGGTTATATTTATCATCCATATTTGTGTTTTATAAAAAAAAATCATAAAGTTTTTAATATTCTTCCATGTATGTTTAAATTCATTTTTACCCCTTTTTTAATTTTATTGTGTGTTATAGAAGGAATATTTCTTTTTTAACCATACAAGGTGCTTTTTGACTTTTCTGGTAAAAGTACGAGCAGAATGTTTTTTTTAACTTATAAGGCATGAACAGATTTTTACGACTTCATAAAGCCTTATTTTCATGAATCTTCCTATACACAATTTCATGATTATTTTCAACCAAATCCTTTTATTTTAAAATTTCATGGCATTTTGAGAAAAGAAAATCATTTTGAAAAAGAAAGGATATTTTTCTCAAGAATTCATTTCAAGTGTTTTATCAAAACTATTTCCCATCTAAGATGAAATTATTTAATATGTTTATGTTTCAAGTATAATGTCTCTATTATTTACATGGTTTCATATTTCTTTTGATGAAATTATATCTATTTGTTCTATATGGATTATATTATGATGGGATGATGTTTATGAAACTCATTTTATTCATTGGGTTATGATGAAAGATTTATGTTTATTTTGTGGCACACGAAATAATGATTTCATTATGATATGGGTGGGACCTATATCTCCCCTTAATTCATTGGGTAAAGATTTATATCTCATGAGATAAACATGGCTGGAACGGCATGTAAATCTGGTTCAGTAATACAGGGCTTGAACGGCAAGTAAACCTCATTTTGTACTGGACTTTGTCCACTATGATGGTCTTGGAAGCATTACCTTGGCTACTATGGAAATAAAACATGTGATTAATGGTTTTCCATAATTAAATGTTTTATTCCCATGCTATTTTATCATGATTAGTGTTCCTTTATGATATATTCCTTATTTACTACCAAGATTTCTGTCATTACTCGTGATTTTGATGTTTTGTGTTCATGTTTTTATGTTAAAATGTTTATGTTTTGTTTTATATTCTCCATGATTTCCCTTACTGAGCATTTGAGCTCACCCTTTTTATGATTTATTTTCCCTGGGATATAAAGAACGGTTTTAGGTAAGAAAAAAAGGGGAATATCTTTATGGGAGATGAGATCTTTCACCATGATTAGAGGATTTTATTCCGAGTTTTCAAAGACACTAAACTATTACGGTCCTTGGGTGTCTATTTTTGTTTTGTATTAAGTATTCCTCAAAATTAATGAAATGTTCATGTACGTCAAGCTTGGGTCTCTACAATTGGTATCAGAGGAAAGGTTTAGTTAACCTTTGGAAACTAGGATGCGAAAACATTAGCGGGATCCCTAGAGATATTTCTAAGTTATGTCTAGGTATGTCCCTAAGGTTAAGTATAAGTATATGTTATAGTCATATAATTACGGTAAAGATGTTAGAATTAAACATAAGATGATAGATATTGAAGGTACTCCCCCTTTATTATGTTGTTCTCTTAACATGATTTTTGCCTCTCACACTATACTTTTTTGGGTTTTAGAAAATAGCTAGAAATAGGAAGATTCATGTTAATGTAGAATATGATAGACAATGGAATGATATAATTCATGAGAAACCAAATGAAATAGTATTTGGATGTCCAAACATCGTTATTATGATTAATCATCAATCTCATAACATGATCAATAATCTAAACTTTGGTAAGTTTCCTGACTCATCTAATAAGTGAAAGATGGTATTTCATGATGATCATAGAGGAAAGAAAGTTCAATTTCCCTCATGTAAATTGTGTGGGAAGAGGCATCAAGGAGAATCTTTCAAAGATACTGTAAGATTCTTTGGGTGTGGAAAAGAAGGACACAAAGATAGTAATTGAAAAGGAAAAGGTTCAGTAAACACAATGGACAAGGATAATGGTATTTATAGGACATCAACAAAGGTTAAATGTTTTAAATGTGCAATTTATGGGCATTATACAAACCAATGCCTAAGGGAAAATCTCGTGAAGAGAATCAGCATGGTCATATGGGTAGTATTTATGGGGATGATGATGAAGAGACTAAAAATTATATATGAGATGAAATAAGTGTTGAGGAACAAAATGATGAAGCTCGGTCAATGGTTTAAGAAGGTAGTGGAATGATTGCATGTTTATCAATAATAATGTATGGAAATATGGAATAAAGAAAAATATAAGGATTGTTATACTATTGTTTTTCCTTGAGTATTTGAAAGTATATGTTGAATGGTAATGGTAACCATAAAAAGTGATTGAAATATTTTTGGGAAAGAAGATGATATGCGCATAATTAAGGGATAAGGAGAAAATAATATGTTTGATGGTATTAATGAGCTCATGACTGATATAAGGAAAAGGTGACATCATGGTTTGAATATATAGAAATTTTGGGATTTTGGTATGTGGAAAAAGTTAACTTTTGACAGAATTCATGTTTTCACTAAGGTTCACTGGGTATTCATTTTTCAAGAGAATACATGATTAAGGTATTCACATGTTTGGAATGTGACCAACAACAAGATATATATTATGATATATGGGGGATAAATGATGGTAATCACATGCTTGGTAGATGAACTCTCTAGTAATCTTTTTATTTATACTATGAGGTTGAACAAAAGTATTTTGGATAAGCCTAAAGATTGGAATGGATTATGTTGGACATCATATAGTATTGTTTAAGGCTGGAACATTTTCTGGAATATTATAATAGTATTGTTTTAGAAAAAGGGAAACCCGTATGACGGGTGATAACTCGTCACATCTGACAAGGATACGGGAATCGAACCCACAACTGAAGTAAAACAGGCCTTTATCACTTACCAATGGCCTATAGAAAGTCCCTGGTTAGTAGAAAATAGTTTTAATTTATTAAGCGGTATGATAGATGAAGTATAAGTCCATTTTAGCAAACATATACGGTTAATCTCACCATATATGGACTTATGTATATTTAATAAATTTTGTTAACATTTTGATTGAGATAGGTGGAATGACCCATCATTATATCACATGATCTGATAACACTTCATGAATGAAAAATTCAACTTCATTTCTTTAATATATGAAGAGGAAATTGTTAAAGGAATGACCAATGGTGATATTGTACCAAAATCAAGTAATAATTTCTTCTAATTAAAATTTTTCAAATTTATAGAAAGGATCTTGAAAACCAAAATTGTTATCCTAGTACCCTCGTATCTGATGAATCAGATGGTACCTTAGATCATCACAAATTTATGGTTTTGTGATTGATGGTTTTTTCATGGCAATTTCTTCTACCACTCTCCATCAAAACTTGATGGTTAGATTTTTCTTTCATATCCATATTTTCACATATGTTATCCTATGTGGAAACCCATTGATGAGTTACTTTGGGTAATCATTACATTTCATACTTTAGTTTTTAAAATTAAGTTTCAGTATTCCTTTTTATGATGTTGGTTTCCTTGAAAGAAACTTTCAAGTAGTAAACGATTTATAACCCAGATGAATTTTGAGGGCGAAATTCATTTTAAGGGGGTGTAGAATGTAATACCCCGATATTTTACAAGAAATATTATTTTTAATTTCATTGATGTCTTGTGTTGTATGCTACACCAATATTAGCATGCTCTATACACAGCAGCATATTAGCTTGCAGTATACACAAACACTATTCTTGGCTTGTGTTGCACGCAAGAGTGACCTTCCTCAATAGCGTGTGTTGTACAAAATACCGAGTTTCACTAAACAATGATATGTTATTATAATATTATGAACTAAATGTTATGAATAGTAGTAACTAAAATTTTAATTTTATGACATTATAATTCATCTTACACATTTTATAGAACATGGTACGAGAAAAAAGATAAATTTTCGGGTAAAATATGTCTTTTTCAAAAAATGCAGTTTTTCCTCCTTTTGATGGAGCACCCATTTTAAATATAGTTTTTGACAATTTATTAAGTTCAATTTTAAAAAATAAAGTTCTTCTTTTGAATCAGGATATAAAAATTTACATTGGATAAAGTTTTGATATTTTTCTGACAACGTTCTTTTTTGATGAATAGTAAAAACACGCTAAATTTTACTTAAAAAGAAATTTTTTCATAGAGATAAATTATATGGTTAAATTATAATAGTAAATTGTTGTAAATTATAAATAGAATATATTTTTACAATTTAATATAATTTTTTTCATTAGCATTAATTTTACATTGAATTCGTTGGTAAAATTAATTCAATCTTTTGCAATGTTTTAAACAAAAACCCATATTTTTTGACAACAAGATTAATTTTAAATTAATTACTGCAACTTATGTGTTTTGAATTTGAAAAAACGGATTCCATATTTGTAATAAGTGGGTCCAAATTATACTAATAGGCTACTTTTTATTTTTGGGCATTTGAATGGTAACTACGGTAAATTTTATTTACCACATTTAAAGTTAAATCAGGTAGTTACAAGTAAGAATAATATTATAAAATTACCTTAACACTTGTCTTAATATAATGGGATAATTATATTTATTCCTAAAATATACTTGGGTCTAAATGGTATCTATTAGAACCCACTTGTATGTGATAAAGACCTTTAATTTATTTTATTTAAATGAAAGTGAACTATCTCTCACTCAAACTTTAATACTTAAATTATTTTTAATATAAGGTTATACAGAATATAAATTCTGTTATAATTATTTATTTTAAATCTAAAATGTTTTTACTTATCATGGTAAT
Source organism: Viscum album (assembly GCA_963277665.1). Taxonomy (NCBI): domain Eukaryota; kingdom Viridiplantae; phylum Streptophyta; class Magnoliopsida; order Santalales; family Viscaceae; genus Viscum; species Viscum album. The sequence continues at coordinate 1,314,125,466 of OY728134.1, read as the reverse complement.
TTATTTATAATTTTTAAAAAATATATAATTACCTTAATATCTTATACATTAATGATGTAGAAATTATTTATTTAGTGAAAAATCAATAATATAGTTTTCTTAGACTAATAATACCCCTAAAAGGACCCAAAACCTTACCAAACCTTAATTTTCATGTACATTTAAATCATAAGAATCCAACGGTCGAATATTGGACCATTTGGAGCCTTATAAAATTGATTATGAAACTTATATTATTTTATTTTAAATGATGTCATAGTTGTCACCTTCATAATCTAATTAATATAACAATTTAAATGTTGTAATTTTAAGATGATAAATTATATTAAAAGTATTCTTATGGAAGATAACATATTTATCTGAATCATAGTATTTTATTTTTAAATTTTATGCAACAAATAAGTATACTAAATAATTATACAAAAATGTTGTAGTAATTATTTTATTAAGGGGAATATCAAATAAATGGTTTTAAAAATATTAAAATAAATGTTATACAAACAAATTAATGTGCTCAATTAATTTTTTAGATGAATAGGAGAAGTTATGAATCTTTTAAATATTTTGGATTGAATATATTAACTTTTTGGATTTTATTAAAATTCAAATAAATGAATAGTGTCAAAATTTTCACTATTGTTATTTTATAAAAAGAACATATTATAAAATTGTTTAAAAATCACAAAAATATTTAAAAATTATAAATTGAAATTTATATGGTCAAAAATGTCAAAAATTATCCAATTACAGATAATTCACAACACATAAGTAATTATTTATAACAATTTAAAATTTAGAATATTATTACCACAAATAAAATTAAATAGATTAAATAAGGATAAATCAAGTTGATAAGGTTTAAAATAAATTCCCAAAATGTCTAAATGTTATTTGTTGATGAGATTACATCCCAATCTCATCTCATATTTTAATTGAGTCATTTTTTGAGGATTTTAAGTGGGGTTTGAATTTATTATAAATTAATATTTTTTAGGTTTCCAATAGTGCCCCTCCCCTCCCTTATAAAAGAGCACCTCCTCCCTCTCCACTTCACAACATTTTGAGACTTAAAGATCAGAAAAACCATACCCATTTCTCTTCTCCACTTCCCTATAAACATACTAGAGGTCCTCGTTTTCTTCAAAGACCATTTTTAGTGCCATAAGAGGAGGTTTAGAAGAGGCACATCGAAGAAGAGGTAATATCCTTTACCGATTATTTAAAATTTATTTCTTCTTCTACTTCCTCTTATTTAGTTATTTCATTGTAAATTAATAACATAAGTATAAATAACATACTGATATTTTATTATAAATATGAAACAACCTCATTTCACCTTCTATCTATCCTACAGAAAACGAAATCACCGCGTGTGCGTACATACAGAATACCGTCTCCACGCCCTGGTGTAATCTGTTTTCCACCACCACCTTAAATGGATGGGTATAATAGTGTAAATAATAACAATATATGATTATTATAAAACTATACTTATTCTGAGATATTATATCATCCACTCTAACTCCACTCAATAATTATGGTAATGATATCATCGCTCGTGCGTACGTACAGGTTACTGTCTCCATGACGCGATGAGATTCATTCTCCTTGTTAACCATTCCATAATGATTATAAAATATATATAATAAATAATAATGAAATATATGACATAATAATGGTACTGGATTTATGTATATGTTATTTACGTACTTCCATTCAATAAGGAAACAAAAACAGTGTTCATTCCATTTATCGATCAATTATATATATTTTATTCTGAATATATATTATATATAAATCATGTTTTATATTGTGTATGTAAGTAAATCATGATATAAATAATTAGATCACAAATAAAAAGTCCAAACACGTATGATAAATGAAACGATTTTACCCAAAACGCTTCTTTAACATGGAATTGACAAAATAACGAGTAATATAAAGTCGTAAGTGAATCATATATGGTATCATAAATATATTATGGTTCTGTTACAAGTTAATAATATGTTTAAACCCACTATATAGGAGTCTCGGACACATACGGAAGAAATTTGACATAAGGTAAGGGATAGTTTTGCAATCTCATTTTTTATCCGAGATTGCTTATACGTAAGTATTTACTGGGGTTATATTTATCATCCATGTCTGTGTTTTATAAAAATGTTTTCATAAAGTTCTAACTATTATTCCATGTATGTTTAAATTCATTTTTACCCATTTTTTAATTTTATTATGTTTTATAGAAGGAATATTTCTTTTTTACCATACAAGGTGATTTTTGACTTTTCTGGTAGAAGTATGAGCAGAATGTTTTTTTAACTTATAAGGCATGAACAGATTTTTACGGTTTCATAACACCTTATTTTCATGAAGATTACTCTACACAATTTCATGATTATTTTCAACAAAATCCTTTTATTTTAAAATTTCATGGAATTTTGAGAAAATAAAATGATTTTGAAGAAGAAAGGATATTTTCCTCAAGAATTAATTTCAAGTGTTTTATCAAAACTATTTTCCATCTAAGATGACATTATTTAATATGTTTATGTTTCAAGTATAATGTCTCTATTATTTACATGGTTTCATATTTATTTTGATGAAATGATATCCATTTGTTCTATATGGATTATATTATGATGGGATGATGTTTATGAAACTCATTTTATTCATTGGGTTATGATAAAAGATTTATGTTTATTTTGTGGCACACGAAATAATGATTTCATTATGATATGGGTGGGGCCTATATCTCCCCTTAATTCATTGGGTAAAGATTTATATCTCATGAGATAAATATGGCTGGAACGACATGTAAATCTGGTTCAGTAATACAGGGCTGGAACAGCAAGTAAACCCCATTCTGTAATGGACTTTGTCCACTATGATGGTCTTGGAAGCATTACCTTGGATACTATGGAAATCATAACGTGTGATTAATGGTTCCCATAATTTAATGTTTTATTACCATGATATTTTATCATGATTGATGTTCCTTTATGATATATGCCTTATTTACTACCAAGATATATGTCATTACTCGTGATTTTGATGTTTTATGTTCATGTTTTTACGTTAAAATGTTTATGGGTTGTTTTATATTCTCCATGATTTCCCTTACTGAGAATTTGAGCTCACCCTTTTTATGTTTTCTTTTACCTGGGATGTAAAGAACGGTTTTAGGTAAGAAAAAAAGGGGAATATCTTTAGGGGAGATGTTGAAGATTTTTCACCATGATTAGAGGATTTTATTCCGAGTTTTCAAAGACACTAAACTATTATAGTCCTTGGTTGTCTATTTTTGTTATGTATTAAGTATTCCTCAAAAGTAATGTAATGTTCATATACGTCAAGCTTGGGTCTCTACAGTTGGTATCAGAGGAAAGGTTTAGTGAACCTTTGGAAACTAGGATGCAAAAACATTAGTGAGATCCCTAGAGATATTTCTAAGTTATGTCTAGGGATGTCCCTAAGGTTAAGTATAAGTATAGGTTATAGTCCTAGAATTACGGTAACGAAATTAGAATTAAACCTAAGATGTTAGATATTGAAGGTACTCCCACTTTATTATGTTGTTCTCCTAACATGATTTTTGTCTCTCACACTATTCTTTTTTGGGTTTTAGAAAATAGCTAGAAATTGGAAGATTCATGTTAATGGAGAATATGATGGACAATGGAATGATATTATTCATGAGAAACTAAATGAAATAGGATTTGGATTTCCAAACATTGTTATTATTCTTAATCAGTAATCTCATAACATGATCAATAATCTAAACTTTGGTAAGTTTCTTGACTCATCTAATAAGTGAAAGATGGTGTTTCATGATGATCATATAGGAAAGAAAGTTCAATTCCCCGCATGTAAATCGTGTGGGAAGAGGCATCAAGGAGAATGTTTCAAAGATACTGTAAGATGTTTTGGGTGTGGAAAAGAAGGACACAAAGATAGTAATTGAAAAGGAAAAGGTTTAGTAAACACAATGGATAAGGATAATGGTATTTCTAGGACATCAACAAAGGTTAAATGTTTTAAATGTGGAATTTACGAGCATTATGCAAACCAATGCCTAAGGGAAAATCTCATGAAGAGAATCAGCATGGTCAAGCTTGGGTCTCTAGAATCATACCAAGAAAACTTTACTCCCTTCTGAGTTATCTTGGTAAGAGGTTTGGACAATCATGAGAAATTTCTCACATATCGTCAATAATATCCTGCTAACCCCAAGAAGCTATAGATATCTGTTACTGATGTTGGCCTCGGCCATCCCTCTATTGAAGTTGTCTTGGAGGGATCCACATATATCCCATTTCTTGTGACAATATATCCTAATAATGATACCTCCTTTAACCAGAACTAACATTTTCTCCACTTTTCATAGAGCTTCTCCTTTTGTAAGGTTTCAAGTACAGTTCTTAGATGCTCCTCAGGATCCTCCTTGGTTTTGGATTATATTAGAATATCATCTATAAATACTACCAAAACATTGTCGAGGTAATCTCTAAACACTCTATTCATCTAGTCAATGAAGATTATGGGATCATTAGTGAGTCCTAAAGGCATTACTATGAATTCATTGTTCTCGTATCTTGTACAAAAAGTAGTCTTGGGGATATCTTCTTTCTTCACCATTACTTGATAATATCCCAACTAAAAATACACTTTGGAGAAGTATTTTTTCCAATGTAGTTGATCGAACAAGTTATAAATTCGTGGGAGAGGATACTTGTTCTTTATTGCGATTTTTTTAAGCTCACGATAATCGATGCATAGGTGCATTGAACCATCCTTCTTCTTGATGAATAGAACTGGTGCACCCCATGGTGAAGCACTTGGGCGTATAAACCTTTTTCCAAACTCTCCTGTAGTTGTTTCTTCAGCTCCTTAAGCTCCAAAAAATACATTCTATATTGATTCTTGGATATTTTCAATGCCTCTGGTATAAGATAAATTGAGAATTCAACATCTCTTCTAGGAGGAAGACCAGGCAATTCCTATGGAAACACTTCAGTGAATTCTCTCACAATAGGCACGTCTTCAAGGATGGTTTCCTCCTTAGACTAAATAATTTGAGCCAGATATGCATGCTCATAGAGCAGCAATATCCATGCTTGAGATGATGGAGCTAAAGAATATTCATCTTCCTCCTTGCACTTGTATAGAATCGTTGGTCGATTCTCCACATGGAGAGTGATTTCCCTCTCACGGTAATTTATGTTGGATATATATAAGGAAAGAAAATCCATGAAAATAATTTCATAAAAGTCCACCAGAATGAGTATGATTAGGTTATTCGGGATGTTCAATCCACAAATTATGATAGGGGAGGAGTTATATTCATGGGATGCAATGATTTCTCAATTTTCCATACTCACCTAAATCTTTACTTCCATGATTTGTGGTGGTGCTGGGATAGTTCTACTAAACTTTTGGGATATAAAAGAATGTGTAGAACCTGAATCAAAAAGTACATTCACAATTAATGGATAAATAACTAGTGTACATTTCATGACTTTGTTGTCGGGGTTCACTAATCCAGTAGTGATGGAAAAATCCATCCCTTACTAGCATAGAAGTTGTTGGTTGCCTATGAAAACCCTTGGCTTTGGTCACTAATTTGCAAGATGCCCTGGTTCTTTATTGTTGTAGTAATGAAAAATGCATTGAGGTTTGAACAGATCATTCCTCTCCTCTATTGCAGCCGTAGGTATTTCTTGTCGTCAATTAACAGCTAGGTGACCTTATCTTCCACACGTAAATCATTTCCTTGTCCCCTCAAGGAAATTTCCAAGGTGCTTCATTCCGCACCTTTGGAAAGTGGGGTGCTAGATCTTTTTATCACCATTGGATTTATCCATCAGACTTCCAGCATTAAAGTCAGCCTTACGCTTCTTATCCCCATGATACCCCTAAGATTATCTGATCTCCATTTCAACATTGAGGGAACATCTGAAAATTTTCTTATAGCTCTCGAAGGCATGGATCTCCAGCGCTTTCCATAAGCTAGGTTTCATCCCACCAATGAAGTATTCAAACTTGCATTCGGGGGTAACAAAAAAGATGGAGGTGTATCGTGAACGCCTTGTAAAGTTTGTCTCGTACACTTTGATAGATTCATCATCTTTTTTCATGAGGGTAAGTAAGTCCCTTTCCATCTTAAGTAAGAGGGTGCGCGGAAAATATTTATCGAAAAACATCTTCCAAAAATCCTTACATTCCAATGCCTCAATATCCTCCTCAATCTTCATATTTTTTATCAATGTTCATCATTGATTAGCTTCACCCTCCATACGATAAGTAGCTAGGGGTACGTTCTCTTGTTCATAACATTAAAGGATGGAAAACTTCATTTAAATGGAGTCGATCTATTGTTCGGTGATTGATGGATCATATGATCCATTAAAATTAGGAGGCATTTGTCTCATGAATCTCTTGAAAGTGAGTTGTTCTTTATTAGGGGGGAGGGCTGGACATTTTTCTTGACCCATGTTTTTATTCAAAGCTTGTGCGAACTGAGAGAAAATCATGGCAAAGTTCATGATTCCCACTCACTTTGGATTGGGCAACTCATTAGCATAGTCATCACATTGATCTTCCCATCGATTGTTATCCAGAGTCCTCTTATTACCGGCCATTGGCTGGAATAAAAGGAATGTTAGGGGTAACACATAAAGGGTAATCCAAGGAAAAAACTGATGACTTATAAATAAATTTTATTTCCTTAACTTATGAATCCATAGGCTTCAATCTATGCTATTCATGATCTACTTTCTAACATATATTATTATGTAAATTTTTTCATTCCCTTAATAAGGGTTCATACTAAGATTGTGAATTTACCAAAGCATATCTCCTGGGAGTGTCATAACCAAGAGTGCATCAAGGCTCATTGTTGTGCACCAGTTTCTGTTTGAGCCTAGCTCAAAGCGGTGTTTTTAGGTTTTACCCCTACAATACATCTATTCCAGAGCTGCCTCTACCTGCTCGTATCCATACAGGGATATATTTTCATGATAAACCACTTAATCAATACTCACCAATACTTAGGAATGTTTTTATTATACTTATTATTGTCTCTAAGCCTTCACTAGGGTTTTCTAATCTTAATCCCAAAAATAACTAAACTTATACTCTAATACCAACAATAACAACACTCCTTTTTATTACACACATAAACATTATTTATTACATAAAATATTGACTTGATACAACATAGAATATTGAGTGGTCTAGGGTATTTGGGGATTAGGAACATTACATAACATATTAGAACATAAAATACATAACATCTTTATTAAAAATGTCTTTTACATGACCACTGCATTCCCTCGTACTTAGAATTGCATGGGATAACCTGAGGACATGCAGAAGAAAAGGGTGAGTTATAAATCCTAGTAGGTGAATAAAAATGTAATAAATTGAGGAATAAAATACATGTTAGACAATAGGAATATCAATATAGCATAATAGAAACATTAACATAAAGGCATGATAAAGCATGATAATCATAACATGGAAATATGGCAACAACACTTACCATGGAATTAGCATGATCCTAGGATCATTGCACATAGAGCTTGAGTAAACAATAATTTCACATGAATCAAAAGTAAAAACTAATTTTACTTGAATTATCATGAGTCAACACCCATTGCACATGACGTATCATGGTACTATACTTTACACAATGCATTGGAGGGCTATCAGGGCACACCATTCTTTAACATTTTATTTCATGCATAAGTGTGCCACATGGATCATGGAATCAATCAAAATCATAAGATATTGCACGATTAAGTATTGTGGAACAAATACATGAAATTAAAATTAAATATGTATATGTGTATAAGGTTGAATACACTTGATAGTGACATGGGTATGGTGTTCACTACACAATGATCTTGGCTTGGAAAAACGTGGTGCAATTTCAGCAGCATAACGGCGTGACATAAAGATTCATGAAAATGGTTGATGAGAGAGAAAAGGGCATCTCATCATATATACATGAAATGGACAGTCAAGGGGTCATATAGATACATATCCTAACAAATGTAATGGAATTTAGATGTATAATACAAAATAATTACTTGTATGTAAAAGAGGAGAGAGAAATCTCTCGAGGAATTTTGGCATGGTAACGGGTGTACATGGGAGGCATTAATGAGAGAGAAAGGGGTATACCATCATCAAAAAATAAAGAGGAAAGTATGGGGGAGGTGAAAAATCATACCCCAGAATTTTTAATTGAAAACAAAAGGGCATAACAACTTAAGGAAAATTAGACAAAACTGGGAAAGGAAGAAATCCCTTACTTGGAAGTGTGATCTCAAAGGCTTGGGAGAGGATTGAGAGAGGATTGTTGGGAACTTGGGGAACCTTGGGAGGATTATAGAGAGCATAGGTCAAGGGTTGGTCTAACTCCAAAGGATTTCAGTGAAGAGGAAGTGGGATCTTGGGTGGGTTTATATAGGAAACGAGAGGGAATTCTTTATTATTTAGGTTTGGGACACCTCACATTAAACGAATCAAAACCACAAACTAGCCCATGGTTATTGCGCATTTTTTTCAAAAGGGGATTGTAAAATAATATTTTTTAATTACAATGGCCTAAATGTTTAAAATAATAGGGTTTCTTATGTGGAGGTGAGTCACACTCTCAAGGAAAACAATTTAAAAAAAACCAAATGTTTTATAAGCGTTGAAGGGTCCACTAATGATTTGTAAAAAAAATAGAACAAACCCAAAATCACATTATTTTAATGTTAAAACATATATTGGCCAAACATGATGTTTATATTATTTTATTACATCACTATTGTGCCATTATGATGTCATAAAACACATTATATGTCTATACGATATTTAATTTTTAAACAAAAATTCGACTGTCTCAAAAAATTATGAAAAATTCACCGTTGGATAATTCTAAAATCCTGATTCCAAAAATAATATTCATTTTATCTAAATAATTATATAAATATCTTAATATTTACTTTTAAAATAAAAACTGACATTTACCAAAAATTCATGGCTTTTGACAAAAACAGATTTCAAACCATAATAAAAATTACAATTGCATTCATAAAATTATATGATCATTTATATTTAATAAAAAGTAATTTAATTTTAATAATATTTTATTAAAATATTATTTAATTCAAAAATCCATTAATTTATCAAAATATATTTCTTAGTTGAATATTAACTAAAAATACTATTTGTGCGTTAAATATTATTTACAAAGTAAAAATAATTAAATGAATGAAAATTCTTTATACAAAAATAATGTACATAGTTAGAGTGCTAGGGTATTGTTACATAACCCCTTAGAACACCCACATATGACCGAATGGTAAGGTGTGTGTTGGTGACAGACTCTTGGTGTGGCTCGGATAACATCGCTCAAGTGTTAATCTCTATTAACTTCCACTTCTCCTGTTGTCGGTTTCGCTCAAGAATAATGTGTTCAAGCTTGAATTGGGCTTGGTCTAGAGTGAAGCCCAATGACGCCACATACTTCCCTAGCTTTGACAATTGAGATTAATACAGGGAACATATACTGGATGTTTCCAACTATTCATTTGTCTGAGTAAATTGGATTTGTTAAAGCCCTATATTTATATTAATCATGTGATCACTGTTCAACAGCTATATTAGAAATGGTCACAATTCATAATGGTATTTTAAAATCCAGAAACATAAAACCAATAAAGTTCACATTTTATATAACCATAATAAACATTTAATTTTATTAAGAGTAATTTCCATTAAAAAATGTTTCGGTCATTACAATCATTTCGAGATTTCCCAATTTTTTCATATTGAAATTGACAACAAAGTTAGAGAAGCTCTGGGGGGGTGATGCGAGAAAGAGATCGGTTCCCAGTTATTCGGGGAGTTTAATCCCTAGAACTTCCAGGCGCTCAATGTATCCAATGAGCTTGACAATATGAGGCCCATCTGGGGAACCTTCTCTAAGAGTACTTTGAAAGAGTGCCTTAGAGATCTCAAACCTTTCATGTCTTTATCTCTCCTGGTAAAGACCATTAACGTGATCGAGAATTCTATAAGCATCCATATTTTCATGAGACTTCATGAGATCACTAGACATTGATGATAGCATAAAACATTGAAAATAAACCACTTTATTCATATGTTTCTCATAGACCAGAAAATCCTCATCACTCACCTCTTTGGCAGGCAGATCAGGTAAAGCTGACTCTAGCGCGTAATAATTCTGTTCATGGCGTAGGATAACCCAAAGGTATCTAAACCATTCCTGGAATTTACTGCTGGTGAGGAAGTTGTCTTTATCCAGAATTGATCGTAGGTATAGTGTGGTTGACGAGCTTGTCATTTTTATTCTTCAATTAAAATATAATATCATTAGTACTTTATTGATTACATTTGATGATAAATAATAAATTTTTATTAAGACTCCAATTATTTTATCAAGTCCCAATGGACCTTACCATTGAACTTGGAATTTCCAGTTTCAATGACATTACAATGGAAATGATCTATATTTCCCATTGCATAACCCCAACGAGGGTGGGCCAAGCTATTAGATGGTATTTAGGTAGGCAGGTCTTTTCCAACTACGACCTTGCAGTGCCTTGATCTGTTGAGTGGACTCCCCAATCCTGAAATCATGACTTTGGAATTAATTAACTCTTGCCTCCAATATTACACCAAGTCTAGCAAGGGATACTCAACATGATGTAATATGGATAAGTCAACCTGAAACCATTCATAATGGATTCCTATATAAAAGTTGGTCTCCCAATAGGGGTTGGTCAAACACATAGTTTTATTGAGTTTTTACAATAATCAAGTAAAGAAAGGCTAGATTTGACTTAAAATTTAATTTGAAGGATTTTTATCTCTAATGATTGAATTGATTATTATAATTTTCCCATGATTTTTAAAATTAAGTGGAACTTACTTTCGTTATTAACCATGTCATGATAATATTTATGCATAAGTCTGGATTATTTTAGTTCTATCTTGCATGATTTCTTAATTCATTAATTATGTGATTGTGAAAACACATCCATAATGATAAACCATGAAACTGAAAGAAATAAAATAAAGAGAATGATCATGAGATTTTATAATGGTTAGTTTATCTAGCATTTGATAAACTAACCCTGACCTTAGGGAGAAACATCTTGAACCTTTTGGGTTCGTGTTTAAAGATTTACACATGTCCACCTCTATATCTCATGGGATTCGTTTTGTCTCAGCTCCAGCTTGAACCTCATCCACTAGCTTGGGATTTCCATCGATTATATATGCCTTTTATTAACTCACATGCAGGTGGGGATAAAAAGGGTTTTTACATAAAAGAAACATTGGGCATGTAGGCCTTACATATTATTGATGAGAAGGATCACTGGCTAATAAATTTAATTTAAATGAATAAATTTAAGGAAACCATCAATATACAATGGTATTGGTCTAGCTCATGATCATCCATACATGCAACGATATTTACGCATAAATAAAACTAGAATTCAACTCTTTAATCGTTCTTGTGTAAGATAAATCATGCTCAAATCCAATAATTATCATCATTAATTAGTCAATATTTTTATCTTAAATAATTTTTTGAAATTACTTGAAATTCTCATCCATCATAATTTTAAACAAATAAATTCATTTAAAATTATATTTTATTTAACTTGTAACATGGAGGAAAACTGGTAAATTCCAATTCCTAACTACCAAATGAGTAGAAATGAACATTATACAGATGTTAAATTAATCACATATATATATGACACCTATCACATTTTGTGCCTCATCATTACGCTTTCATGATGGTACACCTATCAAGGGTTTGTATAATATAATAATAAACTTTAATAAATCTGTGTAATTTGGATGAGTACATGGCATGTAGTTCTAACTATACGGTGGGTACTATTTTTCACCGTCCATCTGAAGTAAACGACTGGGGAAATGTCGTGTGAGTGTAACTAAAAAATATTCTAAGTACAAGGTGTGTATAGTAGTCCACATGCCGTGTAGTTCCTCATTATATGGTCTCCAGCTGGGCAGACTGTGTATGCGGTACACGGTCCAAACCTAACCCAAAGGGAATACACATCGTGTCAAGTTGGCTAGATGGAGTGTAATCTGGAAATCGTGTGCCACCTGTTCCTGTTCAACACATGGAGTCATTAAGACTTAGACAAACTCTAATAACATAGCTTGGTTTGGCGGACCAGACTCGATGTGTTGAACTTTGGCTACACGGCGTGTACTAATGAATACACATCATGTGTCATTTTTTTGTACGTCCAGGAACCTTTGGAACCTCCGGATAAGATCATCTGTTTTATTTTATTCAAAATTAAACGAAATGATTGTTTCTGTATGGTGAAGAAAAAATGACATAGGAGGAACAGATCTATAGATTCAAATTTTCAGAATGATTAACTTGAATTGAAACAACTAAATTATTAAATTCATAAATCATCAACAAAATATTTGAATAATTGTAAACTATGATATAAACGCTCTGATACCACTTAAAGGTTCTGGGTACAGCGGAAGCATGGTTGGGACGGCACTCAACATTGGTTTTTACCATGTTCAATGATTATTTTGGGATCAATATGATGATGTATGCCAGTATCCACAGAATATACTCAAATATTTAGATAGAGAAGGAAGAATCCAGAAACTTTTAGATAGGATCTTTCACATCATGTTTATAATTAATTTAATTAATTTCATAAAGAAATTAATACCTAGATCTTCGTTATTTTCTTCATTGATGATGTTGATTGTCTGGAATTAACTTTTCAGATTATCTCATTGCCCTTGTAAGGATCCAAACTAGAATCCCTCTAGCGGTGATCCAAATGTTCTGTGATGGCCTCTAATCGAGACCACTCATTCCCTGGGTGCTAGCGTGGTGAAGCAAGTGTCTTGTGTCGATCGTTCTTGATCACTTATTCTTCTTCCTTGAAGAACATCTCTCATTCATCAGAGGTTTGGGTAGAGGATTCAAGAGAGAAATTTTTTAGCTCAACAATTCTCAATTCACCAAGTGTGCAGTTCAGTACATGGCACAATAGATGTATGTGTCTATTTATTGACATGGTGCTTCAGATACAATATTTAATTGTGTAACATCAATTAAATACATTCATAACATTAGATAAAACCCATACTATTAATAATAATACCGTGTAATTATTTATGGTGCGCCAACTGGTGAAAAATGGAATTATAAATAAAATTCCATGTCACAAAATAATAGACGTATTATTTTAATTTGTGCCAACTAGATAAATAATTATTTATCATCTTGTAAATAATTATTTTACAATCTGACTAGACTTAGTCATCTTTAACTCACTTCCATTTATATACCACCCAGAAAAATAAATAAATAAATAAATCATTATCTTAAATGAGTATTTTATTTACAAACTAGTAAATAAATATTTATTAAATGTTCAATAAAATAATTAAATATATTTTACCCACAATCCGGTGAATAAATATTTATTTAATTTATGAAATAATTTTAACTTAAATAAAATTATTCCATTGGATTGAGAATAATATTTATTAATTAAATTCAAATAGAATTTTACTGAGACCACCAGAAACACTTAGTGTGTCACACTCCAGGATTCGTTCTCGTTGGCATTAGGCAGGTTTTCCTGAAGTCCAAGAGTACTGTCTAGCAATGGGTCAAAGAACCCAAGAGAAAGAACATAAAGTTACAACAAATACATCCACATATGAAAACTTAATATGTAATAAAATCTCTTTCACTAAATATCTCATCTTGCAGGTTTCATGATAGTTTTATCAACCTTTCCGCTTGATACGTCATTGTTTTACTACTTGAAATAAACTCATCCTTACACCATGGCCATGGGATTTCGCGTGACGGTTCTATTTCATTCAAAGGTCAGATATCTCAACTTCCATAAATGGAAGGGTCTAATTATTCATCGACTTATCCATTAATAACATGCCACTTGTGATGCACCCAACATACCCTACTTCTCTCCAATTGTCTCGGTGATGTTTTTTGTCAATAAATCAATGTGCCTGAGTAGTGACATGTATTAATGATAATATGTAAGTCTAAATATCGTTACACATGCTCGGAGATAGGAATATCTGATGACACAAAAACATGTGTAATTCATACTGGCGGGTATGTTATGATAATCTTATGTCTTGGCGATTACCAATTGTGAACTTCATGAGAGGAAGTCCCATCTGCTTACGAGTACTCGCACCTGACGGTCTATATGATATATGTCCCATCATAGTATTTCATCCAACCCCAGAAATATATTTAAGAATATTGTTATAGCATTTCAAGGTTCTCATTATAGTGGGGAACTGCAATGAACTTATCAATGCAATAAATACTGTTAGGTCCACAAGGCTGAATACCCTGAGAGGGGGTGAATTGGGGTATGACTAATTTAAAATTAAAGCTCGTTCTGATCTTGTTTCGCTATTAAGAAAAACACTCTTATCTCTCTTTCCTGTTGCACAATATAAACAGAAAGTAAAGCAAGTGCATGACACAAAAATTTTACTTGGTTCACCGCTAAGGGCTGCGTCCAAGGATCATACGCTGATAGGTTTCCGGTCGTACCAATTCCACTAAACTTCACTAGTTGTGGATTACAAGGTTCGGGATAGATCACTTCTAAGCCCAGGCTCACTGCCTTTACAAGCTTAGGGTCATCTCACTGCTTTCCCAAGGGTCACTCCTTGTTTCTCTCTCTCGGGATCACTACCGGTGGAGAGGATCACCTTCTTTCTCTTCCTTTACTCACTACTGTTGGAAGGAATCCACTCACAGTTTATAGACATGTAGGTCTCTTCATTTTCATGAAAGAATGCATCTTCCTCTGTATGTAGATGCTCTGTTGAAGTACAACTTTCACCCGTGGATTAATATCTCTTTGAACCAAAGGTATCGAGCAATCTTCCAACTTCCACACGGCCCGAAAATCACTGCTGGAAATAAACCTTACTTGGAACGCAAGTCAATCTCGGCGCGCAAGTATCGGCGTGCAAGTCACAACGGGTGCACAAGTACACCTCAGACACTTGAGTGACACAATCTTCCCTAACTCCAAACTTGCGCGACTCTCTTCCTTTTACTCCCAAACCAATATTGGCGCGCAACTGCCAACCGGTGTGCAACTTCTCACACTGGCGCGCAACTTCAACCACCGGCGCGCAACTTCACTTGCGCGACCCACACACCACTTGCACGACCACCACACCCGTGTGACAGGAGCTCTGATTTCTCAAAGTGTTGAACTCCAGTGAAGAATGAGGAGGGTTGGTCTGGTATTTATAGGCAATTTGACCACCCTGCGTGATGGCGCGCAACTCTCTCCTCGGCGCGCAAGTCTCGGCACACAGGTCTCTTCTCCTGCAAGTCACTTGCGTGACCCACTTCAAAACTTGCGTGAATCTCTTTCCTTTGCCATATTTTGATCTTCAGATCTTGGAAAACCATTGGCGTGCAAGTTCTCAAACTTCCAAGGCATCGGTGCACAAGTATCTTTCAAGGCGTGCAAGTCACCTGCGCGACCTCACCAAAACGTGTGCGACTCTTATCCCTTTGCCATATTTTGATGATCTGATCTTGAAAAACATATGGCGCGCAAGTTTCCAAGCCTTAAAGTACATGACGCGCAAGTGCCTTATCCAAAAACCACTTTTCTTCATTTTTCAATTTTCAGGCCCAAAAATCAGGCAAACACTGGAAAACGACGCCACCTTGTATCGGTTATTTTTATGCCGCCTCCAGATCATCCATTAATTTGTCGAAGTTCTTGAATCAAACATTGATCGTTAACCATAGCTCTTGAACTCGAAATTACATCATGAAATCCTCTTTTTCAACAAATTTGTATGTCATGGTTTGTATTGTCAACAATCACAACGCAGATGTCCTTTTTATCAACAAACACAATCACCTCAAAAATGCTTCAATAATACCTTGAGGGATTTTTTCCCAACAATCTCCCCCTTTGGGTTTGTTGACAACTCTTCCATAAAAAGATACATCATTAATTATTCAGCCACCATTTTCCTTTTGCGATTATGATAGCGATCAAGGATTTACTCAACACATACTTTAAGCCCACATGAGCAATGCTCGGCGTGAGAAACAAGAGTAAATGAAAATTTCATCAATGAATCACTTCATCTCTGAAATCCAATGTTGACACCAAACTGATACCAATTTTCACCAAACTGATACCAATTGTTGGAAATCTTCTTACCACATTCCAAAAATCTCTCTTTTGCTTTTATCACAATCCTCAGCTGTCGTGAAATCTATTCTTTGATCGATCACGTCTAGCATCATCAGATTTTATACGCTCCCCCGTTCTGGTCACAACTTCATCCCTTGTCAGCGTCAACTAGCTTCAACTCCCCCTATCTGGATGCTCCACTTGTTAGCTTCTCCCCATATCAGTCATGATTTATCAAGTCTCCACATTGTCTCCCCCTTGAACAATCACTATTTTCTCCCCCTTTGTCAACGAACCCGAAGGTCAATCCTTTGTAGGTTGTAACAGAGTAGAGAACAAATCAGCACATTAGGGAAAAACACATCATACCTCGGGGAGAGGGAGGTGGGTTTGTTCCACATCCACACTATTTCAAGTTCAGGGATTCGACTGAACTCCCAGAGCCAGTTGATGCCTCTCAAAAGCTTCCTTGGGTAAGGCCTTTGTCAGAATGTCTGCAACCTGTAGCTTTGTAGGCACATACTCCAACTTCACAATTCCCTACTCAACCTTCTCCTTGATGAAATGATATTTGATATAAATGTGTTTGGTCCTTGAGTGATGGATGGGATTTTTGATGATATTTATAGCACTTGAGTTAACACATTGGATTCTGATCGGAGACTTCACTTCAAATCCCATATCGTCAAGCTGCTGCTTCATCCATAATAATTGTGTGCATGATTGAGTGGCTGCAATATACTCAGCTTATGTGGTGCTTAATGAAATGCAATCCTGCTTCTTACTTAACCAAGAAATACATAGTTCTCCAAGATAGAATGCACCTCCAGATGTTGATTTCCTTTCATCCGCTGAACTGGCCCAGTCTGCATCAGTATATCCCAATAACTCTGTCTGAGATTTGTCGTCATATATCAAGCCGAAGTCCATTGTTCCCCTGATATACCGAAGCATTCTTTTCATTGAGACCATGTGACTTTCCTTGGTATTACTCTGATATCTCACTGCTTGGCATGTGGAAAAAACAATATCAGGCCTTGTCGCGGTTAAGTACAAAAAACTTCCAATAATTTGCCTATATTCTGTGATATTAATTTCCTTTCCATCCTCATCTTTTTATAATTTCATCCGAGTAGCAACCGTAGTTTTCATCTCCTTGGTATTTTCCATGCCAAACCTTCTTAACACTTCCTTGGTATATTTGGATTGAGAAGTGAATGTTCCATTCCTTCCTTGTGTCACCTGAAGACCAAGGAAAAATGTTATCTCTCCAATAATTGACATTTCAAACTAATTTTTCATGAATTCGGAAAACTGTCTGCACTGAGCTTCATCTAATCCACCAAATATTATGTCATCGACATAGACCAGCACCATCATCGTTTGATTACTGTCATTGCTGAAATAGAGATTGTAATCAACTCCTCCACGCTGGAAACCAAGATTCTTCAAGTACTGATCGAGCCTTGAGTACCATGCTCTTGGTGCTTGTTTCAGCCCATACAATGCCTTCTTCAGCCTGCAAACTTTTTTCTCATCCTCATGAATGAGAAAACCATCTGGCTGCTCAATATACACCTCCTCTTCCAAAACTCCATTTTAGAATGCGCATTTGACATCCATCTAGAACACTTTTAACTTTCTTTTCACTGTTATGGCCAAAAATATTCTGATCGTTTCCAGCCTTGCAACCGGTGCAAATGTCTCATCAACATCTATTCCCTCTATCTGTGAGTATCCCTTGCACACTAGCCATGATTTGTTCTGAATCACTATTCCATCTTCATTCATCTTTTTGCGATAGACCCATTTAGTCCCGATGACATTCTTATCTACTGGCCTCAAAACAATCTCCCATGTATGGTTCTTCTCAATCTGATCAAGCTCTACATTCATAGCCTGAACCCAGTTTTCATCTTCAGCTGCATCGGAAAAACATTTCGGCTCCACCTGAGACAAAAATGATGTTTTCTGTAATGATTTCATTATTCGAGTCTGGACTGGAGCTGTCTGATCACCAATGATATTCTGCCTATTAATTTCAGCTTGACTCTTTGGCTTCCTTGCAGACACAGACTTGACACTTTCTTGTTCATCATCAGCATCTGTTTCTGAGTTAGCCTCTGCCACTTCTGCTCCCCCTGTGTTTCTTACCTTATCATCACTTTCATCCAGGAACTGTTCACTTGGTCGTTGAGTATTCTGTTCATTTTCAACTATAGTGACATCATTGCTCTCAACAATTTTTTCCAGCCTTTTGTTGAAGCATTTATATGCTTTACTTTTTCTTGAATAGCCAAGGAATATCCCCTCATCTCCTCATGCCTCAAACTTCCTGTGATTTTCTTTGTTGAGAATGAAACACTTACTTCCAAAGATTAGAAATTATTTCAACATTGGCTTCTTTCCGTACCACAGTTCATATAGATTCTTCTCTTGCTTTGGACACAACAGAGACCTGTTCGAAACATAGACTGATGTCAAAACTACTTCCTTCCAAAATTTCTCTGGTAGGTATTTTTCAATAAGCATTGTTCTATCCATGTTGTTGATGATCTGATTTCTCCTTTCCACCACTCCATTATATTGGGGAGTTCTCACTGATGAAACTTGATGCCTTATTCCATGTTTCTTGAGATAGTCTTCGACTTGACTGTTTGTGAATTCCGTACCATTATCAGTACGAAACTACAAGACTTTCTGCCCAAAAATCCTTTCTGATTCCCTCCTATACTGCTTGATACAACTGAACACCTATGTCTTATGGGTAATGACAAATACCCAATCCATTCTGCAATAATCATCAATGAAAAGAATATAGTACCTTTGCCCATTTATCGCTCGTGGTGAGATAGGTCCACATACATCAGCATGCACCAATTCAAGCACTCTAGTTGATTTCTGTTCCTTTGGCCTATATGTCTTTCTGATGATCTTCCCTTATTGACAACCATCACATGTATGAGTATGATCACGTGATATTTTGGAAAGGTCTCTAGCAGCATCACATTTTACCATATCTTCCATGGATGGTTGACATAGGTGACCAAGTCGCTTATACCACAACTGGTTTTCTTCCTCTCTGGATAAAATGCACAAATCTTCTTCCCCACTTACAAGGTAAAGATTTCCCTTTGTCCTTTTTCCTTGTAGAACAAATGCTCCATCTTTTTCTTTAACAACACACATCTTCTTGATAAATCGAATAGAGTGCTTAGAGTCACATAATTGACTGACACTGAGTAAGTTATGACTAAGCCCCTCTACTACCAAGACATCAGCATGTCTTATTTCTTTTCCCCAAATTTGGCCTCTCCGGAACCAACAATCTTCAGCCCTTCATTATTCCCAAACTTGATAACTCCTTCTTTTTCATATTTTATGTCTGTAATTAGATCCTTGTTCTCTGTCATATGGGATGTGCAACCACTATCAAGGATCCATATTCCAGAACGATTTGAATCATTAAGGGAAATTTCCGCAACTACTGCCTTTTCTTCTTTCTTCATCATGGTCCAAACTTTTGTCTTCCCACTCAGCATAGATTGAGACTTCTGTTCTTTCTCAGAGTATGATGGACCATCTTCATCTTGTAGAGCTGTAAATATGTTCTGAACTTTTAACTCACTAGTCGGTTTATTGATCTACTGCTTGCGAACATTTTGATTCGGCTTTGGCACATTTCTCTGAATGGTCGAAGTGCAGTACCTAGCCATGTGTCCAAATCCTCCACACCAAAAATAGTGTCCTTCAAAATATGTTCTGGAAAACCGTTCTCTGTTTGGATGTCATCTCTATTCTTGTTCCCTTCGGTATCTTTTGGCTATGGAACAGAAATACTGTGAATGTCCCATCTTTCCACAATAATAACACCTGGTATAAGTTGCATTCCTTCGTGTTACTTAAGCACTATGAGTTTCCCCTTGGGATCTCTAAATATTCTGATTCTGCTTTGTGCCCAAATCCATCTTCAATCTTGGGAAGGGTGCTTGCGGTCTGACTTCAACTGCCACAGATTTTTTTTCTGATTAAGCCCTGAATCATCCTTAACTTCTGATCTCAATTTTTGCTTCTTTCCTGCTGAACTACTAGGATCTTTTTTCTTCTTTTCAGTCTTCATAACGGCCTACTTTCCCAAGAATGTGTTGGGATTCAAAGGTTTTTCATGGTCTTTAACTTTTCTCTGCAGACCGACAACTTCCTCTTCAAGATCTTCGATATGCTTGACGTGATATTTCACTTTTCTATTCAAGCAATCGATCTCCCTTTTCTGTTCTTCAATCTTGAGCTTATGCTCATCAACCTTTTATGTGCGCTCTGGCCTGGAAGACTTAATATTTTCAATTTCTTTCACTAGATCAAACTTCTCTTCTTCTTTCTGTTGTATGTAGAGTTTGGCATCATGTACCCCCTTATCGGATTTCTTTGTTTTTTCTCTCCAAGCACCTATCTCTTCAAGAGCTGCTTCTAATTCAGCTTCAATGTCAACTCTCCCTTCAATTTCTTCTTCTTCCAAATCAGTTTTAGTTTCTTTCTTTTCTTGAGCACTACTAACAACAGACACCATTGCATTTTGTCCACGATCTTTGCAGTTTTCTATCTCTTCAATTTCTTCATCCTCAGACTCATCTGAACTGTCTATTTCTTTTGAAAGAAGATTCTTATTCTTAAAGAAATTTCTCTTGAACTGCTTCTTCCCTTTTACATAGGTTGAAGATTTTTTCTTGGGAATTTTATTTTCATCTTCATCGTTTTCTTCTTGAAACTTTTTGGGGAACCTTGCAGCAAGATGAACAACTTTTCCACATCTAAAGAAAGAAAGTGGAAGCTTCCCTTTGAACTTTCCTTTTCCTCTTTGAAGATTTGAGGAGAGGAATGACATTACCTCATCTATCTCTTCTTATTCCTGAGAATCTTCAATGGTAAGCTTCTTCATGGCCTTAAATGCCACCTATTTGGACTTCCCATTTTCCACAGCCTCATTAACATCGTTCCTCATTTCATATGCAACCATGGTACTGTGAAAATTGTCTTGTGTTAGCTCTTTTGGATCTGTATCTTCTAGTACTAAAACTTTCAGATTGAACCGAGGTGGAAGTTTCCTCAAGATGCGTTTTACGATCTTTATGTCTTCAATGACTTCTCCAAGACCTCGCATATCTTCCACAACAATGTTTACCCTATCAAAGAATGCGTCAACAGACTCATTCGGGTTCATTTTCAGATCTTCATATTTGTTCCACAACACCTACAGCTTTGCCTCCCTGACCTTTGTATCCCCTTCATATATATTCAAAAGCTTTTACCACATGGCATGTGACGTTTTGCATGACATCACCTTCATGTAGATGGGATTGGAAAGGGCTCCCCCTAAGGCATTAACTGCTTTGGAATCAGCATCCAACTCTCTATGCTCAGCTTTTGATAACGCACCACTATTAATATCAGTTGTGATACCATGCATAGCTGCTGAAAAAACATCCATTTGCAAGGATCAGAAATAGTGTTGCATTCGATTCTTCCATATCTGAAAATTACATCCATCAAAGATCTGAATCCCTTTATGATTAGTGACCTCCATTGAGAGAAGACCTAATTTCAACCTTTCCCTCTGATACCAATTGTTAGGTCCACAAGGCTGAATACCCTGAGAGGGGGGTTGAATCAGGGTATGACTAATTTAAAATAAAAGCTCGTTCTGATCTTGTTTTTCTGTTAAGAAAAAGACTCTTCTCTCTCTTTCCTATTGCACAATATAAACAGAAAGTAAAGCAAGCACAGGACACAACAATTTTACTTGGTTCACCGCTAAGGGCTACGTCCAAGGAGTATACGCCGACAGGTTGTCGGTCGTACCAATTCCACTAAACTTCACTAGTTGTGGATTACAAGGTTCGGGCTCGATCACTTCTAAGCCCAGGCTTACTGCCTTTACAAGTTTAGGGTAAGCTCACTACTTTCCCAAGGGTCACTCCTTGTTTCTCTCTCTCTGTATCACTACCGGTGGAGAGGATCACCTTCTTTCTCTTCCTTTTCTCACTGCTCTTGGAAGGAATCCACTCATAGTTTATAGACCTGTAGGTCTCTTCATTTGCATGAAAGAATGAATCTTTCTATGTATGTAGATGCTCTGTTGAAGTACAACTTTCACCGGTGGATGAATATCTCTTTGTACCGAAGGTATTGGGAAATCTTCCAGCTTCCACATGGCCTGAAAATCACTACTGGAAATAAACCTTACTTGGCGCGCAAGTCAATCTCGACGCGCAAGCATCGGCGCGCAAGTCACAACGGGCGCGCAAGTCCACCTCAGACACTTGCGCGGAACAATATTCCCCAACTCCAAACTTGCGCGTCTCTCTTCCTTTTACGTCCAAACCAATATTGGCACGTAGCTGCCAACCGGCGCGCAACTTCTCACACTGGCACGCAACTTCAACCACCGGCATGCAACTTCACTGGCGCGACCCACACACCACTTGCGCAACCACCACACCTACGCAATGGGAGCTCTGATCTCTCAACATTTTGAACTCCAGTGAAGAATGAAGAGGGGTGTTCTGGTATTTATAGGCAATTTGACCACCCTGCGCGACGGCGCACAACTCTCTCCTCGGCGCACAAGTCTCGGTGCGCAGGTCTCTTCTCCTGTAAGTCGCTTGCACGACCCACTTCCAAACTTGCGCGAACCTCTTTCCTTTTCCATATTTTGATCTTCAGATATTGTAAAACCATAGGCGTACAAGTTCTCAAACTTCCAAGGCATCGGCGCACAAGTATCTTTCACGGCGTGCAAGTCACCTACGCGACCTCACCAAAACTTACGCGACCCTTATCCCTTTGCCATATTTTGATGATCTGATCTTGAAAAACATATGGCGCGTAATTTTCCAAGCCTTTAAGTACATGGCCCACAAGTCCCTTTTCCAAAAACCACTTTTCTTCATTTGTCGATTTTCAGGCCCAAAAATCTGTCAAACACTGGAAAACGGTGCCACCTTGTATCTGTTCTTTTTATGCCGCCTCCAGATCATCCATTCATTTGTCAAAGTTCTTGAATCAAACATTGATTGTTAACCACAGCTCTTGAACTCGACATTCCATCATGAAATCCTCTTTGTCAACAAATTTGAATGTCATGGTTTGTATTGTCAACAATCACAACGCAGATGTTCTTTTTGTCAACAAACACAATCACCTCAAAAATGCTTCAATGATACCTTGAGGGATTTTTGCCCAAAAAATACTCTAAGACATTATTATATCATAGTCATTCCAAATAATGAACAATTTTTAATACATTAAATATCCATGTAATCAAAGTACAAATAGTCAGTTCTAGGAAACCATCTCTAACAGAAACATCACCAAAAATCATTTTTAGATATATTTCTCCATAAAATACATTTAATAAAAAAGTTACATTTATTTCATTCACATTATGTAAGGGATACCTCTCTATAGTGTTTACCTTTTTATATTTTCAAGAATTCCAATCCTCCTCCACTGTAGAAAGGGAACTCGCCCCAAGAAAGTTTCACATATCTGAATCCCTTTCTCTCATCCATACCCTAAAAAAATAAGCTCCCAAATTCTCTCAAATCATCCTATAATCCTCACCTTGTTCATAAATCAAACCAAGTATGTTCTTCAGTGCAATAAAAAGGAATTAACCAAAGAAGGGGTAACATTTATCAATGAGAAATTTATTTATTTCTATATTTACCCCTTAAATTATTCTTACTCAATGATTGAATAATAACCTAATTATACTTAATAAAATGGAATTTTTAATTTTAATATTATGACATACACTTTCACACACACTTATCAAATTTGATATTCAATTATTATTCATGTTAACGTAGGACTACCACCTCATAAGCTGATGTCGTTCATTCTTCTATTACTACAAATCAAGGATGGAAATAATGATTGAATTATTATTTTTATATTATATTCATGATATTTATGATTTATTTATTATTATTCAATTATTATATAATAAAAAAATTATTCTTTCCATTTTGTGGGAATACAATAACATCATTTGTGGATGTGTTGACTACCGCCTCATCAAAGTAATGTGATTCATTCATTCTTTAAATTGTATATTTTCAGGATGGATTTATTAAAAATATGTGATATTTATGAACTAATAATTATATTGTAATTATAACACACACACAGATATATATATATAATTTAGTTCCCTTTCATTCAATATGATAAAAAAATTGAAACAACGTTCATGCATACTTACATCCTACCATCACCATGAATGATGTTTTTTATTTGCTGTTTTTATCATTTATATACTATTATAAATAAAAATATTTAGAATATAAATGTTATTGAATCATTTTTCTTACATTATTTAAATAATTAAATCATGATCTAAGTAATAGGACCCTGAATGACAAGTAAAAACATGTAAAAACTAAGCAGTTATTACCCAAAACATAAACATAACATAAATTTCTTAATGAATGGGTAATATAAGGTCATAATAAAATAATATATGGTGTAACAAATAAAAATATGATAATCTGGTATATTTATGATAAACTAATATTTATCATTTAGTAGTTTTTAATTTGTATGAAGAAGGGTTTTTTCTAGTCTAAGTTATATTTGTGTGAGATATATGCTATATTCACCACTTATTATTGTGGGTAGCGTATATACTACCCTATGAAATGTTATATCCTGAGTATGCATTAATTAATGATATTAAAAGTTTCAATTGATTTTATTAGTTCATATATTTCTTTATTCAAGAGTTACTAATGTGGTAAGGGGATTTCTTGTCTCACTTTTATTTCTGGAAGACTTATTCCTTATTCTCCACCTGTTTCATTTGTGCGGTGAATATTCAACCAATGAATATATTAAATTATTATTTTAATTCAATTTATTGGTATATACATATCCATTTTATGATATTTCTTTCATGTGGTTTATGGTCCCAAAGTTACCAATTCAGTAAAGTATTTATGTTTCAATTTTCCTTCTTCGATACACAGTCCATATTATACACATATATTCTTCTTCGATGAGTATATTCCACCCACTCGAATTGTTATACCATGAATACCCTTATTTTAATGATATTTTATGTTCCATGTAATGTTATTTTTTATGTGGATTATGATTCAATGTTACAAGAGTGGTAGTATTTTATTGATACAATCTCATCATTTATCATGATAGTTTATTATTATCCTTCCATTAATGAAATCTTATGATCCATATCTCAAAATATCTTACATTATTTCTCTTTTTCTAGAAATCTATGTTCGTCCAAAACCATGTTTTATACAAATTATTTCAAATTGTTTCTAATATTATCCTTTTTTTAAATAAAAACTTTCATATGTTTTACCTTTTTAACAAAATGGGTTTTTGTAAATAAATATTCTTGTAGTTTTATGATCGAGATACTTTTATAAACATTTTATATCATAAAAGTAATGGTTGGTATGAATGAATTTATCTTATATCATGATTGAAATTACTTTTAAGTTTTATTTTTTATGTTTACAAGATTTCTTTTTAGGAAAACAAATTCTATAATATTTTGGGCATTCATTATTTCTAAAGTAGTTTTCAATGAAAAATATTTTAAAAAAATAATTATTTTCAAAAGGTGTTTTAAATTATTTTGAATGATTTATTTATATGTTTTAAAAAGGTTATTTTGAAAAAAAAAAGTATTTCAATGATTTCAAAGTTTTTTTTATAATATTAAAAATATATTTTTGAAGAAAAAGGTTTTCAATTTTTTTATATTCTAAAAAGATTTGTCACAATGAAAATAGGATATTTTCCTCAAGAAATGTTTAAAATGATTATTAAAGATTAATTCATAATTTTTCTAAATGTGGTCATAGAAGAAAATTATATTGATAATGTTTTATGATTTAAATTTTTTTTCAGAGAAAATTTATTCCCCTTAATAAATACTCCTAGTGATATTTCAAAATCCTTCTCCATTAAATATGATGTCCTTTTTTATACTTTATCTATTACTAGCGATATCATCCATGAACACCATTATTATTATTTATTTTAATGGTTTGTATTTTATATGAAAAGTTTTTTTATGAAACTCATATCTCTTCCATGGGTTATACCATGATAAAAAACTTATGATTATTGATTTCTTTTTTGGTTATTCTATTATGAAATGATTACGAATCATGTCGCTTTTCTACTGGTTAGGATATGATGTTTATGAAAATAATCTCTTTTTATGGGTCATGATATGATGAATGTTATATTATATTGTGACATAGGAATGTATGATTTCATTGTGGGATTTGTGGGATTATATCTCCCTCCAATTAAAGGGGTAAATATTGATATCCCGTGAGATAGAAATGAATGGAATTAAGAGCAAACCTGATTCACTAACGGAATTTTTCCACTAAAAAACTCTTTGGAGTGATCCTTGACTACTAAATGGTATTGGGAGTGATCATTGGCTACTATTATGGTATTGGGAGTGAAACCTGAATACTAAAAATATTTTTTGAATAAAACCATTCCAAAATAAGGAAATGGATATGATGTGGATGGTGATATGTCTCGCCCAGTTAGTGTATCCTCCATGATGTGCCCTAATTTTTTATTGAAATAATCCTTGAATTATTATTAATTATTTTATATTCTTATGTGTATTATTCAAATTCAATGTTTTATTCCAATGTTATTATCTCATTTCCACTGTTCATGATTCTATAATGATTAATTTAAATTGAACTACTAATATATATTTCATGACTCACATGTATGATCTTTATTATGAAGGGTATTATCTTCAAATGTTATTCCCATGTTCACATTCCATTATGCTCATGATTAGGCTTACATGTATCCATGTTTAGACTTATTATGAATTTTATCTCACCAATTTCTTATTTTTCATTTTCTGTAGGTTATGAACAAATGTCTTAAGTTGAAGTAATAAAGGGGATGTTCTTTATGGGAATCATTGAAGATATTTCACCATGTTAGAGGAATATATAATATTCTTCCAAATACACTAAAAATTTATGGTCCTTGGGTATGTAATTTTGTATTGCACTAAATATTCGTCTAAATTAATATAATATCCATGCATTTTTAGTGTGAGTCTCTATAATATTCAATTCATAAGATACAACAACCCAAAAATTTATTCTCTATTTAGTAAAAGAACTTAATTTCCCTAATGTTTATTTCATTTTTTTCACAAAATGGAATCACATAAAATTACTATTAAAAAATAAATATTACACTTTAATTAATTATGATGATTATTATAGTTAATAATAGTATAATATTATAAAAAACAAATAATATCAATCATGTGATGGTACACTACATAGTTATTTACTCTAAAAAAGATGATTAAACATGTCATTTAAACTATTAAGAGAAAAATAAACATTTAGAATATAAATGACATTATAGAAGGAATTATAATAACATTTTGGAATAAAGTGGTAAATTTTGATGAATAGTGAAGTATATACTGGTTATAGAAGAAAATGTGACCATTTTGATTTTACCATTACATGAATGTTGGTCAAATATAACTGTGATCTAGTTCGATCGTTGGTAACTATAAACATTGGTAATAATTTAACAATTATAATTATTATTTAAAAGTAGTAATGAAAAACGAAAATTGAATCAAAAAGGGGAAATGATGACCTCAACCAGTTGATTCATGTCATTTGAATCCCATTTTTCAGAACTTTTTAGGGAATTAGAATCATTTTGGTTCATCCTTTACCAATTCAAATCTAAGAATCGACAACTGAGGCTTGAATAAAATAACCTGGGGTAGAAGATCATGTTAATTTATATTACAACTCAGTTAATGTTATCTGAGAAACCATAGGAAACTACCACCATTTAACACCTTACCCTTAGGGAATATGTTAGTGTTATATGGGTTTATATTTTTAGGCCATAGTTTATTAAAGTTTCATTTACATTGTATAAAAAAAATATTCCAGTAAAACCATTTTGAAATATTATTTTTTAATAAAATATATTTTTAAGTAGGAAAAATTTTATAAATTTATTTTTGGAAAAAAATAAAACATAATTGTATTTTACAAAAATATATAGGCATTTTTAACAAATATATGTATTCTAAATAATACTTTATTTAATTAAATAGTCATTAAATAAACTATTATTTAAATGAAATTGATAAGATGGTTTTTTACTATCTTATGAATGATTTATATGTGTTGGTAATTTTACAGTGTCGGATATTTGAAAGTGTCAGAAATTTGACAGTGTCTTAAAAATGTTATTTTTTAATAAATAATGAAATTTATAATTAAATGTTAAATTTCTCATATTTATATAGTTATTTTGAAAAAATAATTTCTATATGTGAAATTAAAATGATAATATTATTTGAGGGTAAATGTTTTATAATTTCCAAATATACATTATTTTCCAATGAATAGTAAAAATATATACTTGGGTTTTCTATATATTTTATTAATTTATATGTCTATCATAATGATTTAATAATTAATTAACCACAATCCACATCCTAAAAACTATTATTTCAATAATATTTATTATTTTAATAGCTTTTAACAAATTTCAAAACCTATAATTGACTTTCTAAAATATAAAAGGTAAATTTTGATTTTAAAACATAATTTTATGGAAAATATATTTTACACATCCAATGCAGTATTAAATTTTTTTACTTCAATTAAAATATATTAAAATTTCATAAAATACTACTCCAATGTCCAAAACCATCATAAAAACCATGGTTAGGATAATAATTTATCTTTTTAAACAACTTATATTTCCACGACCTATATTTTGAAATTAGTAAAAAATTTCTCCACTTCTACTATAAATACCCACCTATTTCAACATTTCCCTTCACTCCAAATCTATCCCCCATGATGTGATGGTTAATTTTCCTCCTAATGTGTTCCCCCATGGTTTCCTTAATCCCCCAAGGTTTTATCCTCAAATTTTAGGAGAAACTCTTAAACTTAACAAAATTCCCCACTTCACTTTTCCATTCATGTCCCATTCATTGTGGTATGTTTTAAAAAAATTGTTCTTTTCATTTAATTTATATTATCCCATTACATCAAAAATGATATTTTTTCACTGGCAGATCATTTTTTATTCTGATTTCTCACTTTCCTTAAACCTTGTTTTATACTTTTCATAGTGTGAATTCATTTATTAAATTTCCCTCTTTTTAAAGAGAATTTATGATAACATGAATACCCAAACATCTCCTATTCATTGGGTATTAACCTATATGTAAATATTTTTTTATTTGAGTATATATATATATAACCCAAATTACCATTATATGGATTAAAAATGATTTTAGGTTCTTCTCATTAAGAACATACATACTCAATTATATTTTATCAAACCTTTACTTTATTCCCCTTGGGTTTCTGAAGACATTTTTTATTATGATCAATGTGGGTCACATGAATTAATACATATAAAGTGTGGTATATTATTATTTTCCAATTCATTGGGTAAAAAAATTTAGTTCTAGAGATTACATGTTTTATGATATCTTCATGAATGTCATTCATAATTTTATTTTATTACACCTTGGTGATAAACCATAGGGATATTCTTATGAATGTATCCTTTTTATATTGTAGCCCCATTTCCATATTATGTTTAATGTTATTTTAATTATGATATTCCTAATATAATTTTTTTAATTATTTATTGTCATCTTTATGGTTCTTATTGATATGTGTTAGGGTCTCATTCTATATGTCTCCAATTATTATTCCCTTACTGTGATTCATGTTCACCCCTTTTCTTTGATGTATGTCACCATGATATGAGATGTAGTAAAAGTAACATATGGTGAACCCATGAATAATCCTTTCAATTAGATTATATTAATCCTTAATGTTTTCATGTTATAACTTAGTATTTCAAAGAAACTAAACAATAAATTATCAGGTGTATTGTTACATGTAATGGCATGGTTATTAAATAAAAATGGTGGATTCCATGGTTGGTATGAGAGGATATGTTAGTTATTTTGTAAATTAGGATTTGGAAACTATAGAAAGAACCCTAGGGATAAGTCTAAATTAACTAAAATATCATGTAATTTTATTGAATTATTAATTTGGTGGTATCCAAGAAAAAAATCCATGTCTATATATTATAAGTGGATGTATCTCTCGTATATATTTACCTTGGCGTAACAACTCTAAAAGTACCATATTTAGCTAGAATCTATTGGTAAGTGGTTCGTGATAAAGGTTCATGTTCCACACCTGATTAGAAACTCCCAGGGGATATGTTTGATAAATCACAAGCTATTATGGAACCATTATGAAGGACATATATATAATTTAATTGTTATTAGAGGATATTAATTTGAAACATATTTAAAAATGATTCATCAAGACAAATAATTATTTTATAATTATAAGATTCATATATGAAACATGCTTCTCTCTAAGGTTTTCTTCTATTATGAAAATGGATAGAAATTGGAGGAACCGTGTAAGTGTTGAGTGTAATGAATGATATACTAATGGCCTTCCTAACATGATGGAAGATACAATATAAAACATTAAGAGGATGATTAATCAACTCTCTCAAGATATCAATAATAACTTGAACCATGTTTAGTGAATAGATTCACCTTCAAGTAAATAACATGTCATTTATTATTATTTGCAAAATCAAGAACCGTCTTTTAGTGGATCGGTCAATCCATTGATTAATTTACAAAGGATTAACCATATATAATTTTTTTACATACAATACTATTTAGTGAAAGAGAAATTAACTCTATAAGTATAACGATTAAAATGGTAAGCTAGTGAGTAGTGGGAACTAACTAAAAACATGATGCTAAGAGGGGAGATAGATTATATAGTGTGTGAAGAGTTTTGTTGAATAATTGAAAATTAACCATTTTCCCCATTTGATTAGAAAAAATGGAGAATTAATTTTTAGAGTTGAAGCATAAGGAAAATGAATCAATTGATAACTATGAAAGGGACTTTACAACACTTTCTTAATACACCAATATCTTAGTTATGGATCATAAGGGAAACGATTATATATTATTTAGTGGACTGAGACCCTATATAAAGTGGAATTTAGAAAATTGACAATATGAAATCTCTATGGAGATATTGTGGAATGTTATAAAGATCCAATTAGTGATTTGATAGATGATATGATTAAAATGGGAGAAATGGTGTCAATATCATGGAATAACTTTGATCATTAAAGTGGTGGAAAGAAAGTAAAAATGTCCATAGACAAAAATGTGGGAAGAAGTATTCAGGGAACTACTTTATTTGAAGTGTAAATTTATACTAGTGTGGATGAGATTGCCATATTTCCTGAGAACTATTGATGTGAGTTGAAGCCTTGACATCTCAATACTAACGACCAAGGGATGATAGAGTAGTCCAAGCCTAATGATTAATTCTTCATGCGTGTACATCTTGGGTACATTTTTAATCAATGTTCAAATCATGAGACAATTTAGGTAAACCACCATCATCCTTATCATATGCCAAGGGATAATGTTTGTGTATTTCTAATCTTAGATGCTAATGCAATGGTTCCAAATGAATTGGTTATAGGTACACTCAGTTTTCTCTTAGAGATAGAAAGTACTTTTTTTATTATGGATCTACACATTCCTTTATTTCATCAAGTTTCCAAAATAATATAGAATCAATCCCTATGATTCTAGAATAAGATTTATCAATCCAGACTCATAGTGTGATCAACCTAGCATCAACAGTGTATATAAACTATAGTAATAACTTTTGTGGCTACAGTATCATTGAAAATATAGTATTCATTCCCATATTGGAATTCTATACTATACTACAGATATACTAGATCTCAATGTATAATTATAATAAAAATAGTATAAGTAATGAAATATCAGTACTCATGAATGGAAAACTTACTTTTATTTTCAAATGAAATATATATCAACCTCATCATTTTCTTGAAGAACCTCACATATCTTTCTTTCTGAAGATGATTAATAAATAGGAGGAAATAAATAAAACTATAAAAATATAAAATCCTACCATTGTACAAGAATAAATTTATATATTTCATGTAGAGTTACCTAGGCCTCCCCCAAAAATAGAGGTTTAGTTCTCCATTGATCTCAGACATGGAACCCAAATGATATATAAGACCTCATATCAAATGTAAAATATGGAGCTAGAGGAATTGTAAAAATCACTTCATGATCTTTCTGATATGGGATTTATCCATCCAAGTGTGTTTCTTTGGGTAAACATATTATATTTTTAAGTAATATGTATAGATAAATGCATATATGAATTGATTATAGATAACATATTATGATCATATTGAAGAACAAATACCCTCTCCAAAGGCTTGATTATTTATTTGAACAACTTCATGGATCTCAATTCATCTCCAATACTGACCTATCATATAGGTATAATCTATTTAGGGAGAATAAATAAGATATTATAAATACTACCTTCACAAAATATATGGTAATTATGAGTTTTTTGTTACACTCTTCATCAAGAGTAATTATCTTACCATATTTATATATTTTATGAATATATTATTTAAGGAATACCATGATAAATTCATTTTAGTTTTATTTGATGATATTAAGATATATTAAAAACATTGTGAGGTGTGTGAGGAATGCCTAAGGGTTGTAGTGAAAACTTGGAGGAAGGAGAATCTACTTGAGAAATTTAGTAAATCTGATTTATGGTTACAAAAAATAAAATATTTGGGGAAGATTGTAATAAATGAAGGAATCTTAGTTGACCCTACCAAGACAAATGTTGTAGAAGAGTTCCTTCGTCCTACAACATTAATTGGTATTCATATTTTGTGTGGTTTAGTAGGATACTATAGGAGGTTTTCGATAAAATATTAAGATCTTTCTAATGCACTAACCTAGTTAACTCGAAAAGGAGAAAATTTCATCTAGATAAAATATTTTAAAGAATATTTCCAATAAATTAATAATAAATAGGTTATCACATTTGGTTTAACTATACCCTATATCATAGAAGTATTTCTTTTGTCTATATTGATGCTTCTCTAAAAGGGAATTGGTGCATCATCATCGAAAATTAAAAGAATATTTCTTATGCATCTCAAAAGTTAAATCCTCATGATAATAATTGTGCTACTCATGACATGGAATTAGTTATAGTCATTTTTTCTCTAAATATATTAAGGCACTATATTCATGAGGATAAATGTGATATATATAAGACCACCAAAGTTTTAATTACATATTCACACAAATGGAATTGAACATTAGAAAAATTATATGGATGGAGATTCTTATAAACTTTGACTATTTAGTTAATTATCATCCCAGATGATAAAAAAATCATTCATGAATTTTGTAGGAAATACCATGTCGTGCTATTAATGATGAGGATTCAAGGAGATCCATTAATCAAAGACATAGTATGGTTGGAAATTGGAGTCATAAGGTACGTTACATCATCAATACTGTCAAAATTATTTCTAAATCATCATTTCTAGGGAAGATCAAGAGAGAAAAAAAGATATGATTCTTTGATATAAATGAAGATAGAGGTTGTCTATAATGGTAACCTTAAAAAGTTTTCTATTAATGAAGATGGTGTATTTAAAAACCATATATGTCTTTGTGTCCCATAAATCACAGAGATAAAGAAGGAGATAATTGAAAATTTTCATAGATATATATTCTCAAAACATAATGGAAGCACTAAAATGTATAGGACCTTCATGAGAATTATTGGTGGGATAATATAAAATGGGAGATTTCTGACTACACTATAATGTGTTTAGTTTTTCAACAAGTGAAGGAGGAGTAAAAAATCCTAAATGGGTTTCACAACCACTACCCATACCAACATTCAAGTGGGACAATACAACCATGGACTTCTTCAATGGTCCCCCATGTACATCCAAAGGAATCAAATAAATATTTGTTATAGTGGATAAACTCATAATGAATTCCAATGGAATTACTATTTAGAAATATTTTCTCTCTTGAAAAAATTTTCAAGATATACGTAAAGGAAGTGGGGAGGTTTTGATGGGGTACCACTTTAGATCATTTTTTATCATGATCCAAGGTTCACGTATAAATTTTGGGGAAGTCTTCAACATTCTTTGAATACTAAAATTAATTTCATTATGGCATAACTCCCCCAAACAAATTTCCAATGTAAATAGACTATAAATAAACTCAAGGAAATGTTGAGAACATAATTAATGTAATTTAAATGTGTATGGGATCAAAAACACACAATAGTTTACTTCTCAAAAAAATAACTTCCACTTGATTATTTCAAGGGCACATTATGAATCTCTATATGAAATTTGATGTACTGCATCCACGTGTGGGATGAAGTTGGAGAGAGAGATATACTTGGGGTCGATCTTGTGCAAGTGATGATAGAAAAAATTCATGTCATAGAATAATATATAAAAGAATCTCAAATTTGGATGAAAATCTATGAAGGAAACCATTTAATGGACATGTAGTTTAATGTTTGAGAATAATTTTCCCTTCAGATATCACCATGGAAGAGTTTCATGCCATTGTTATAGAAAGTAAATCTTTTCTATATGTACATTGGCCTCTTTGAAATCCATTATCACTAGGGGAATTATCCAATAAACTAGAAATTACACTAAATCTAGGTCATATTCATGATTATTCCATGTATCTCCCTTGGGGAAATGAATACATGATCCCTCGCATGTACTAAATACGAATATGCTACAAATAAAACAAGACCTCTCTTGCGAGGAGTAACCGATTGAGATTTTGGTTCATAGATACAATGTTCTACACAACAAGAAATCTCTCCATATAAAATTAATGAGGAAGAAAAATAAATATGAAGTACTTCTGTGGGAAACAATGGAGAAAATGAGATAGATGTACCCTCGCATTTTCTCCATTGACCTAATGATTTAAAATTTTGAGGATGAAATTTATTGAGGGGGAAATAATGTAACGGCCTAAAAATTCCTTCTAGGATTAGTAAAATAATTCCTTTTTAAAATGACTTTCATTTTTTCATAAAATTAAAATACATAGAAGTATTATTAAAAATTAAATATTACACATCAAGTAATGATAAAAATTAATATTACTATGAATAGAATAAGAATATAAAACTCAATGAATAGGGACCACAAAATGGTATACTTCAAAGGTTTGAACACTAAAAATATGACTAAATATTCCATTAAAACTGTTAAGAGAAAAATAAATGTTATCAATATAATTGAAAATATCAAAGTAATATCAATTACCTTTGGGAATTATGTAATAAATGTTTATGAATGGTGAATTATATATAGGGTATAAAGAGAAATATGATAATTTTCATTCCACCATGATATGTACATTGGTCAGTATAACTATTGATAAATTTGACGTTTTTTAATTATACCAATTTGTAATAATTTTTCCATTATTATTAGTACTTTTAAGTATTAATGAAGAAGTATAATATATATATATATAAATGTGAAATGATGGCCTCAACCAGTAGATTTATGTCATTTGAAACCCATTTTTTATAATTTGGGAGGGAGGTACGTCACAGGGTTTTCATTTGACCAAGTCTAAGATGATAATTAAATAATGATGATTAAATGAAATCACATATGGGAAAAATTCAAGTTAATAGTGATTAAAATATGGCCAATGATAGTTGATCCATCCATGTTACTACAAACATTGCACACCTTCCCATTTGGGAGTACACTAGTGTAATAATGGGGTATGTGTCCAAACCATAGTTTCATAAAATGTAATTAACTTTTTATATATAAAAGGGTTATTCCATAAATCCCATTTTGAGGATAATATTATTTAATAAAATATATTTTTAAGTAAGATAGATTTGGTAAAGTGGTATTTAGATGCAAATAAATCATAATTGTATTTTGGAATGTATATACACTTTTATAATAAACTCATCTATTATAAATAATATTATTTATATTAATTATTCATCTAATACACTATAATTCAAATATTAATGGTAAGATAATTTTATAATGGCCTATAAAATTTTTGTAAGTGTTGAAAATTTTACTATGTCTTAAAAACTGATATTTTTTAATTAATAAACATATCTTTATTTAAAAGTTAATATTAGAATATTTTTTAATTATATAGATAAAATAAATATTATATTTAAAATAATCATGTATAAATTAGGTGAGGGGATGTTTTGAAAAGTTTATAAAATAAATTATTTTTAGTGGATAGTAAAATTGTAGTTTTGGGTTTTTAGTATGTTTTTTTACTTCATTTTTATTTCATAATGATTTAATAATAAATTATCCACATTCTAAGATATAAAATATGTTATTTTATTAAAATTATGTATTTTAAAATGTTTTAATAAATTTCCAAACATAAAAGTGACTTTCCAGAGTCTAAAATGGAAAAATCAATTTTAAAATCATTAATTTATTCAAAATTTACATTTCCATGTCCAATGAAGTATTATAAAATGGTGTTCGGTTCTAATGGTTTTAAATATCATAAAATATGAAAACATTTCTATAACTATGAGAAAACCACATGGGTAAGCCGATAGTTATTCATTATCCATGACCTTTATTTCAAAGACATATATTTGAAAATTACAATACAATTCCTCCACTTTTGGTATAAAAAACCACCAATTTGTCTCTTCTCCTTCACTCCAAATCCATCCTACAAAAAAAATCCATTTTACAACCAAATACTTACACCCAATTTTACCTTATTCCCCAAAGGTTCTATCCTAATTTCTATGGAGAAACTCTTTAATGTATGGTAATCCTTTAAATCTATTTTCCATTTAAGACCCCTTATTTCTTGTTTTTTTTTTGAAAACTTTAAACTACATTCTTGTCATCCAATTTTTATTATCCTGTTAATAGAAAAAAATTCTTTTATCAGTGGAATTCCTTTGTTTACTACTAATTTTTCACATTCCTTACACTACATTGTAGACATGTCATGGTATGAGATAATTTTCTTAAATTTATCAATTTTTCAGGAAAATTTATCACATCTCGAATAAAAAAACCTATTATTCTGATTGGGTATTCACCGATATATAGAAAAAATTTATCTAATATTGTATTTACATATATGAAATCCACATTCTTTTTACATGGGTTTAAAATAATGTTATGGTCATGTCTTTAAACACTTACATCCTCAATGATTTTATTAGAAACCAGTACTTTGTATAAGGCCCCACCCTTAAACCTTACTTAATCTTGAGTTATTACAAGATTACACATTGAGGATATTTTCGTGTTTAGAGTTTTAGAGAATTAGATCATAAAACTTGCATTACATTCCACATATAAACAAAGTGGTTACATAAAGATAGTATTCTTCTTTCCCATCAATGGAAACATATTTAAAATAAAACATGGATTCTTTCTTGAAACTTCCTTGACACTATCATCATATCATGTACCTTTCCCTTGACCTGTGAAAAACATTTCAAAAAACTTGGGATGAGCATAAAAATCTCAGTAAGGGATATAAAAATATGGAAAGGAAACATGGGTACATATATACATAAAAATGAAATCATACTTTACCCATAAAACATAAGCACTTTAACATACCTCATCAAATCATGAATAAATCATAGAGATCATAAGACATAAAGGTAACTTGAGGCATTCATAACATTCTTACATAGGGATTAACTCTCTTGGTTACATTTGGAATACCCATCACAGTATATTCCCTAAATCTCTTCGGAGAAACCTTAACGTTTCACTCCTTCGCGTTACCCATAATGGAAGCCATAAAGGTATGCCATAAATGAAAAATACATAAGCTTAAGTAAAACATAAACATATTATATATAATATATAAATATAGTGTCATATTAATGGCCACCTTTTAAGGTGTTAAAAGAATGTTGAACAATCATCGTTTCGGGAGGCAGAAATTCTCCATCCACGGAAACAGTATGTTCTTTAACCATTAGATGTAGGTGTGTGTAAGTGTAGCTCGAATACTTCTTATAAAAACATCGTAGTATATGGAAGATACTGGTGTTGTTACAAAAGAAATGAATAAAAAGAGTTTAGGGGGTTGGAGAAGCAAAATAAAACAAAAGGGACTCAAGTGAAGACATTACCTTAAAATCGGGTAACTCCCTTTGGTTTGAGCTCAAAGGCTTCCTTGGTAAGACTTCTGCCCAAAGTGAGGCTTCAAGGAGTTATATAGGGATGTGGAGATACAAAATGGGCAGTGGTTGGCCGAGCCAAAGGCTTTGGGAGTGTGGGTAAGGATGTACAGGTGGGGGCCTTTTATAAGAGGAGAGGAGGGGCACTCTTGGAAAGTAAAGAAATGTTACTTTATTTGAAAATTATTTTCGGGTTCAAAAGGTCCCACATTGATATAATTCGAGGGTAAGGTGATAAGGTTTCAAAATTCACCCATCCAATAGGTTTTGTACATGTGTAGGTCATAGATTTTACATTATCATTTCATTTTATTTAAATCCTTTATTAATGAAGTAATTGCTGCATCATCATGATGTCATAAATAATTTAATTTATTTAAAGTCTAAAAATTATGAAAAAAATACTATGATGTAGTAAATAGTTTTATCTTTCTAATGAATATTTATAGTCTAAAATTACATCTATATAGACAAAAATAAAAATGTTTTAATCAGGTGATACATTCTTGTTATATTTACTTTCTTTAAAAAAAATAAAATGATAACAAGTCACTTTCCACAAAAGTGATTCCATGGGGCCCCCAAGTTTTTCACAAGGCATCCCATGTTCGTCCATGAGACAACCAGTAGCCTTAGGACACATTTTGTCATCTTTTTGTATTATTATGATATCATTTTATTATCTTTAACTACCTGATTACTCATTAATCAAGATAATTAAAGATAATTACCATCATTACTATTCATAATGTCCAAAAATAAAAGAGTCTTAATTACATAATTTGGAACTTCTGATTCCAAATATGTAATCCATTTTACCAAATTCTAAACACATAAATTGCAATAATTGATTTAAAAATAATTCCCATTGTCAAAACAAATAGCAGGTTTTTTTGAAACAATATCTATGAAAAGTTTGGCATTAGTTTATGACCAATTCCAAAGTGAAATTAATCCTAATGATCACCATTGGATTAAATGGTAAAAATATATTCAGATTACATTATAAGACCAATTAAAAGGATAATCTAACCATATAATTAAATTAAATGAAAATCAGTTTTGATGTAAAATGCAGTATTTTTTCTCTATTCATTAAAAAATGAACATTGTCAGAAAAATACCAAAAATTTATCCAATGTAAATTTCAATGTCCCAATAATAATGAATATGTTTATTTTGACAAATATAGATTATAAAATTGTCAAAAGTTTTATTTAAAAAGTGTTTGCCATCAAAAGGCAGTAAAACAATCTTTTAAGAATATTAGTGTATTCCATGCATAAGATTGTATTTATTTTCATTTTAAGACTCTAAAACACTATCTTAATCATTAATAGACATAGATAAAAATATATATTATTCATTAATTACTTGGGATGTTACATCCTTCTCCCCTTTAGAAAATTTCAACCCCGCAATTTATTTACTTATCTAATAAATGGGGGTACTTATCCCTCATTGCATTTTCAGATTCCCATGTTGCCTCTTCCATCATGTGGTTTTTCCAAAAAACCTTTACCTGATTAATCACCTTATTTCGTAACACTTTCTCTCTGTGGTCAAGAATCTGGACCGGTTGTTCCTCATAAGATAGGTTCTCTTCCAGCTGAACTACCTCTGGACTCAAAACATGATATGGATCTGGCATGTACTTTCTCAACATCGAAACGTGAAAAACATTGTGTACCTAAGATAAACTCAGAGGTAAAGCCACCCGGTATGCAACTGATTCAACTCTCTCCAGAATTTCATATGGTCCAATGAACCTTGGACTCAGCTTTCCTTTCTTACCAAATCTCATCACACTTTTCCATGGTGAGACTTTGAGAAAAATATGATCACCTACCTCAAAAGTTAGATCCTTCCTCCTGTTGTCTGCATAACTCTTCTGCCTACTCTGAGCTATTCTCATGTGTTTCTGAATCAGCTGAACTTTTTATGCCATCTCTTCTACCAATTCTGGTCTCATCAACTTCCTTTCACCCACTTCATCCCAGAAAGCTGGAGTTCGACACTGCTTCCCATATAACGCCTCAAATGGTGTCATATGTATATTGGAATGAAAACTATTATTATATGAAAATTCAACCAAAGAAAGATGTTGGTCCCAACTTCCCTGATAATCCATCGAACAAGCTCGTAGCATATCCTCCAAGGTCTGAATTGTTCGTTCTGACTTCCCATCTGATTGAGGATGAAATGTTGTACTAAAATTTAATTCAGTACCGAACGACTTTTGAAGGCCTTTCCAAAAGTTAGAAGTGAACCTGGGATCACGATCAGATACAATGGAGAGGGGAACTTAATGTAACCTGACTATCTCTTTAAGATAAAAACGGGAAAGTTGATCTAGGGAAAAATTATCTCATATAGCAAGGAAATGAGCAGATTTAGTTAAGCGATCAACAATAACCCAGATTGCATTGTTACCTCAAGGGGTCTTTGGAAATCCCACAAAGAAGTCCATAGATATATTCTCCCATTTCCACTCTGGCACTGGTAAAGGCTGAAGTATCCCTTTCGGTAACTGCTGCTCTACTTTAACCTATTGACATGTCAAACACTTCACAGTAAAATCAGCAATATCTCTTTTCATTCCATCCCACCAGTAATACTCCCGTAGATCTCTGTACATCTTAGTACTGCCAGGATGAACAGAAAACAGAGAACTATGAGCTTCACATAACAACTCTCTCTTCAACTGTGAATCACAAGGCACACACAATCTCTTCCCAAATCTCAAAACACAATCATTATCAATGTTGAATTCAGGAAACTTACCTTTCTGAACCAGCTCTACCTTTTTCTGCAACTCATTGTCTTGCTTCTGTGCTTGCTTGATTCTATCTGATAGAGATGATCTCACAGATACCTGAAACAAAACAGAAGAACTTCCTGCACCAACAACTTCTATGCCAATGTTCATAAAATCCTTAACCAAAGGATCACGTTCCAAATGTAACATTGCTAATGAAGCATTACTTTTTCGAATCAAAGCATCAGCCACTTTATTTGCTTTTCCCGGATGGTAATGAATTGTACAATCATAATCCTTGATTAATTCCATCCATCTCCTCTGTCTCATGTTTAACTCTTTCTGATTGAATATATAATTTAAACTTTTGTGATCAGTATATATTTCACACTTTACTCCATACAAATGATGCCTATAAATTTTTAAAGCGAAAACAACAGCAGCTAATTCCAAATCATATGTAGGGTAATTTACCTCATGAGTTTTCAACTGTTGTGAAGCATAAGCAATTACCTGATCATTCTGTATAAAGATGCAACCAAGTCCTTTAAATGAAGCATCACTGTATATAACAAACTCACCATTCCTGGAAGGTAGTGCCAAAACTAGAGCATTCACCAATCTTCTTTTCAATTCCTGAAAACAATCACCACATTCTTTTGTCTAGATAAACTTAACACCCATCCGAGTTAGCTTAGTCATTGGACTAGATAACTGTGAAAAATTTCTAACAAACCTTCGGTAATAGCCTACCAAACCAAGGAAGCTACAAATCTCAGTTACATTTGTGGGTCTTGGCCAGTCTTCCATAACTTTTGTTTTTGTAGGATCAACAGTTATCCCATCTTTAGAAACAATATGACCAAGGAAAGAAATTTGTTGAAACCAAAACTCACACTTGCTGAATTTTACATACAGTTTTTTTTCTTTTAAGGTTTGCAAGATAACCCTTAAATGTCTTTCATGCTCCTCTTTACTTTTATAAAACACCAAAATATCATCAATGAAAACCACCACAAACTTATCCAAGAACTCATGGAAAATTCTATTCATTAAGTCCATGAATACAGAAGGTGCATTGGTTAGCCCAAAAGGAATTACTACAAATTCATAATGGCCATATCTTGTATGAAACGCAGTCTTCGGAACATCTGTTTCCTTTACCTTCAGCTGATGGTACCCCGATCTCAAGTCAATCTTTGAAAAATACTAAGCTCCCTGGAGCTGATCAAACAAATCATCGATATGAGGCAAAGGATATGTGTTCTTAACAGTGATGTTATTCAAGGATCTATAATTAATGCAAAGTCTCATTGAACCATCTTTCTTTTTAACAAATAAAATAGGAGCACTCCATGGTGATGTGCTAGGTTGAATGAAACCTTTCTCTAATAAATCTTGTAATTGCTCCTTCAACTCTAAAAGTTCAATTTGAGCCATTCGATAAGGGGGTTTTGAAATTGGCTTAGCATCAGGAACTAAGTCAACAGTAAACTCAACTTCCCGATCTGGTATTATACTAGGAAACTCATCAGGAAAAACATCAGGATACTCATTTACCACTAGCACATCATTAATTTGAACAGTTCCTTTATTGTCAACGATGTGTGCAAGGTAACATTCATTTCCATCTTTTACAAGTTTCTTGGCCTCTTGATAAGTTATCAATAGTAAGGGTTCATTCTTGTACACAAACTGAAAGTCTTTTTGAAAAGAAACTTCTTTCGATCTACAGTCAATCTTAGCATGGTAAATAGAGAGCCAATCTATACCCAGGATAACATCAAACTCTACTAGAGGTAGAACAATAAGGTTTTCAAGTAGGTTCTTTTCACAGATAAGGATAAGAAGATTCTTATAAATTCTTTTTGCCTCAACATTTCCCCCAGGTGTTTTTACCAAAAGTTCAGGAGTCATTTCTTGAGATGGTATTCCCATTTTAC
Source organism: Viscum album (assembly GCA_963277665.1). Classification (NCBI taxonomy): domain Eukaryota; kingdom Viridiplantae; phylum Streptophyta; class Magnoliopsida; order Santalales; family Viscaceae; genus Viscum; species Viscum album. The sequence continues at coordinate 1,314,082,253 of OY728134.1, read as the reverse complement.
TAGAAAAGTTTTTAGAGATGAAAGAATATGTAGACCCCGAATCAAACAACACACTGGCATAATCTGAAAAAACAAACAAAGTACCTGATACAACTTCATTTGATGGCCTGACATCTGCTGAAGTAGTTGCAAAGGATTTCACCACCCCTTTCTGCTTATAGTCTAACTACTTCCCATCACTCAAACTCTTTTTCGGACACTCGTTTGCATAGTGACTCATCTCATTGCACTTAAAAAATTTCACTAACTGTAAATCAAATTTGGTCTTACCTTCACCTTGATATTTTTCAGTGCAATCACGAGCCTTATGTCCCATCTTACCACATCGGTAGCACTTTCTAGAATTCAGAACACATTCCCCAGCATGCCTTTTCCCACATTTATCACAAACTGGAAACTTAGTTTTCTTACCATCAGACTTTTTTGAAGAATTCTTCCCTTTCTCCTGCCACCTTGGTCTCTTCTTCTACTGGTTGTTATAGAACACTTGATCATCGGCAAACTCCATTTCCACCTTCTCAGCACATCGAACAAGCTTTTCATAACTTTTAAACTCATGATAAGCTAATTCCCTTCAATATTTTGGCTTTAATCCTGAGTAAAAATGATTTATTTTACTATCAAGGTCTCGGATAAAATTTGGAGCATACCTTGCAAATCGAGTGAACCTTTCTTCATAGGTAGCCACTGAGTCTTCCTCTTGCCTCAATTCCAAGAATTGTTTTTTCATCCTAAGTCGAACAGCCTTAGGAAAATACTTTTCAAGAAACATACCTTTGAATTCATCCCAGTCAAGAGCATCAATCTCATCAGCGTCCCTGAATTTTTAACCATCGACCACCACTGATCTGCTTCTCCCTCCAAACGGTAAATAGCAAGACTAACCTTTTGATTGTCTGAACACCCCATGACATCAAAAATCTTCTCCAGTGCTTTAATCCACCCTTCAGTTAGCACAGGGTCAGATGATCCTCTAAATGATGGGGGATGTTGCCTCATTAAATGTTCCACCACTGACATGTTCCTCTGCGGTTGATCAAGCTGATCTCGTGTATGGATACCACCGCCATTTATCGCTTGAGTCAACTACGCCATTACTGCAACAAACTGTTCAGTTCTAATTTTGACCATCTCAGGATGCTGATTCGGAAGGTTATTTCCTTCTGCATGCCTTCCTAGCACTGCTTCCCTGTTTCCTCTGCGGAAAACCATTCTGAACAAACATGTCTTAGATGAAGAAACATGGTAATATTCAAATACTATATCACTTCAGTTTTACCATAAAAAAAATTTGGATAATCATTTAATATAATTCTAACTCCTAAAGTTATCTAAACCGACCTTTGATACCAAACTATAAAGCCCCACCCTTAAACCTTACTTAATCTTGAGTTATTACAAGATTACACATTGAGGATCTTTTCGGGTTTAGAGTTTTAGAGAATTAGATCATAAAACTTTCATTACATTCCACATATAAACAAAGTGGTTACATAAAGATAGTATTATTCTTTCCCATCAATGGAAACATATTTAAAATAAAACATGGATTTTTTCTTGACACTTACTTGACACTATCACCATATCATGTATCTTTCCCTTGACCTGTGAAAAACATTTCAAAAAACTTGGGATGAGCATAAAAAGCTCAGTAAGGTATATAAAAATATGGAACGGAAACATGGGTACATATATACATAAGAATTAAATCATACTTTACACATAAAACATAAGCACTTTAACATACCTCATCAAATCATGAATAAATCATATAAATCATAATACATAAAGGTAACTTGAGTCATTCATAACATTCTTATGTAGGGAGTAACCCTCTTGGTTACGTTTGAAATACCCATCACAGTATATTCCCTAAATCTCTTCGGAGAAACCTTAACGTTTCACTCCTTCGTGTTACCCATAATGGAAGCCATAAAGGTATGCCATAAATGAAAAATAAAGAAGCTTAAGAAAAACATAAACATATTATATATAATATATAAATATAGTTTCATCTTAATAGCCACCTTTGAAGGTGTTAAAATAGTGTTGAACAATCATCATTTTGGGAGGCAGAAATTCGTCATCCACAGAAACAGTATGTTCTTTAACCATTAGATGTAGGTGTGTGTAAGTTTAGATCAAATAATTCTTATAACAACATCCTAGTATATGGAAGATACTGGTTTTGTTACAAAAGAAATGAATAAAAAGATTTTAGGGGGTTGGAGAAGCAAAATAAAACAAAAGGGACTCAAGTGAAGACATTACCTTAAAATCGGGTAACTCCCTTTGGTTTCAGCTCAAAGGCTTCCTTGGGAAGACTTCTGCCCAAAGTGGGGATTCAAGGAGTTAGAGATGGATGTGGAGATACAAAATGGGCAGGGGTTTGCCAAGCCAAAGGCTTTGGGAGTGTGGGTAAGGAGGTAGAGGTGGGGGCCTTTTATAAGAGGAGAGGAGGGGCACTCTTGGAAAGTAAAGAAATGTTACTTTATTTGAAAATGATTTTCGGGTTCAAAAGGTCCCACATTGATATAATTCTAGGTTAAGGTGATAAGGTTTCAAAATCCACCCATACAATAGGTTTTGGACATGTGTAGGTCATATATTTTACATTATCATTTCATTTTATTTAAATAATTTATTTATGAAGTAATCGTTGCATCATCATGATGTCATAAATAATTTAATTTATTTGAAGTCTAAAAATTATTAAAAAAATACTATGATGTAAGAAATATTTTTATATTTCTAATGAATATTTATAGTCTAAAATATCATCTATGTAGACAAAATTAAAAATGTTTTAATCAGGTGATACATTCTTGTCATATTTACTTTCTTTAAAAAAATAAAAAGATAACAAGTCACTTTCCACAAAAGTGATTCCATTGGGCCCCCAAGTTTGGCACAAGTCATCCCATGTTCTGCCATGAGACAACCAGTATCCTTAGGACACATGTTGTGGTTTTTTTTATTATTATGATATCATTTTATTATCTTTAACTACCTGATTACTCATTAATCAAGATAATTAAAGATAATTACCATCATTACTATTCATAATGTCCAAAAATAAAAGAGTCTTAATTACATAATTTGGACCTTATGATTCCAAATATGTAATCCATTTTACCAACTTCCAAACACATAAATTGCAATAATTGATTTAAAAATAATTCCCGTTGTCAAAACAAATAGCGGGTTTTTTTGAAACAATATCTATGAAAAGTTTGGCATTAGTTTATGACCAATTCCAATGTGAAATTAATCCTAATGATCACCATTGGATTAAATGGTAAAAATATATTCAGATTAAACTTTAATACCAATTAAAAGGATAATCTAACCATATAAGTAAATTAAATGAAAAAGCAGTTTTGATGTAAAATGCAGTATTTTTTCACTATTCATTAAAAAATGAACATTGTCAGAAAAATACCAAATATTTATCCAATGTAAATTTCAATGTCCCAATCATAATTAATATGTTTATTTTGACAAATATAGATTATAAATTTTTCAAAAGTTTGATTTAAAAAGGGTTTTCCATCAAAAGGCAGTAAAACAATCTTTTAAGAATATTAGTGTATTCCATGCTTGAGATTGTATTTATTTTCATTTTAAGCCTATAAAACACTATCTTAATCATTAATAGACATAGATAAAAATATATATTATTCATTACTTACTTGGGATGTTACACTTTTTTCTCCTTTGGTTGTTGAAAAAATTACTTATTATGATCAGCATGGCTTATATGAATTATTACATATCAAGGGTATTCCCTAATCATGTTCTAATTAATGGGTTATTTAATTTAATCTCTACATATGACATTTTTAATGATAACTTGGTGATTAACTTTGGTAATTCTCATTTATTACACCTCGGTGTTAAACCATGGAAATATGCTTATAAATGTCTCATTTTTATATTGTATCCACATTCCCATGTTATGATTCAGCTTATTTTTATTATGATATTCCTTGTGATATATTATTAATTATATATTTTTATTCCTTATGTTCTTATTTCTATGCCTTATGATCACATGTAAAATGTCTCCCTTTCGAGGATTCATGATCACCCATTTATTTTTTTGTGTTCCCCCAAGATATGAGATATAATAAATTTAACTTGTGCATATCCCATTAATATTTCATTCAGGTTGATTATAAGAATTGTTTTTGTTTTCATGTATTATGTTCTTAATTTCCAAGAAAATAAACTTTAAAATATCTTGTGTTGTATTCCATTTAATGAATTTTTTATGTAATAAAAATGAGATATATCATATGATAGTATGATCAATGAAAGAATCATAAAGGTATATTGTATTGGTAAAAATCGATACACAAAACAAATTTAAGAGATCTATATTATCTACCACATAGTTCTTCATAATTAGAAACCTTCATTGACATATCATGCATAAATTCTCTCTACACATCTTGGGGAAGGGATACATAATAAAGGGTGAGATCATATGCTTAGTAAGTGTAGAAAATGAAGATATCAATGATCAATTATGAATAACATGAGAATAAGAGTATGAAAACACGAGTATGTCATTTTAAAATCATACCCATCATATCATGGATCATACACATAAATCATTTCATAAAGCATGGAAATTCATATGACATGGATCATAATAAAATAAAATAACATGATCCGTAAGATCCTATTGGCATAATATATATGTTTTTTGAATATATATAAGCATATAAAATCATTTCCTTTGACAAGAATCACTACCAATACTATCATAGTGGACTTCTTCACTCCCCATTCCACTATATAAATAATCATGGTTCACTCTCAAGACTATCATACTAGATAAACTATGGTTTCTCCAAACTCTAGTCCTTAATATCTCAGAAGATATATATATTTAAATAATTCATTAGAGTTTTATATAATTCTTGTGTCAATGATAACATAATAAAAATCATAAATATATGAACCATGATATCATAAAAATTCATCATTGTAAGACCCATGGAAAAGAAATTGGTATTATAATAATTTCAATATTTCATCATATTGTAATCCATGGAAAATAAATGGTACTTATAAACAAATTTTCATCATAATAATAAACTATCCATAAATTTCAACTTAAATAAAAATATATTTAAAATATCACATTGAAGTTTTCCTTTGGGATTACACAATTAAATTAGAAATAACATATTTAGAATCTAAAAATTCCCAAATATTAAATAAAATATTTTATTTGAAAAAAACATGTGAATATTTTAAAGTAATCTCAAAATAATTGATCATTCATGGAGATGTGGAATTTTTTTCTAATTGTGTGGATTAAAATAAATATTCCTTTCATATTTTGGATAAAAATTTAAAAGTACCTCATTCATAAAATAACAATAATATTACTTTTAAACCATTTTATATAAATTCATACATTGTTAAAATTGACTGTAAAAATTATTAGAAAATGTTAAAATCATTCTTTAACTCATTTTTAGAAAACATATACTTGAATGAAAAATTATTTTCGAGTGAAGATAGAAATTAATCTATATTTCCTTAAAAATGTTCTTTATGTCTCTAGAATAAATATATAGGTGAAAATAAAAAGGAAAATATTTATTCCATATAAATTACCAAAGTAGAATAAAATTCATGTGACCCATGAGATATATTTCATAAGATTTCATCACATGAAATGTTATCATAAAAAATTTCAATAAACTATGAGATTTTAATATAAATCCCTTACCACCTTAGTAACATTTGAAACAAAAAATCATGAAATATATAACCTATTATGGATATATAAATTCAAATAATTTTCATTATAATCATTGTAAAATTAATTCATCGTAATTATATACATGACAAAAATGAATCATGTGGTGAATATATCATGTGCCTCACAAAAATAAATGTGAAATATAAATCCCTAACCTCATGTTTGATTTGATTAGAAATCACTATAAATTCTTATTAATAAATTTTAAATTTATTATACTTATATACCATGGTAATTTATATACTTATAATATTATATTTTTTCCACTAATAACAATTAAAAACCCAATTATTAATAACTTCATATTAAAATCATCATTTCTGAATGTTAATTGTATCAATTTTCATAAAAATTTGGAAAAATGGTTATGATCCTTGTACATTAATAATGGTTAAATATTATCCAAAATTTTAATAATTATAGAAATATCATATTTATATTAATTACATATATTTATATTCTTCCATAATTATAGAGATATAAAAATTAATTTCATCGTTTCAGGATATGATAGGTTATATATACACATAAAAACAATTTTCACATTTCGATGGATGAAATAAAAGAAAGGAAAATAACAATTTGCCTATGAATAATCATTATTATATAATATATATATATATATATATCATATATATATATATATATTAAATCTACCCTTATTACCATCCAAGTAAAATGTAAATGAAAAATAAATCGCATTGATTCATCGAGATCGTAGACCACGCGTTCTCATGAGTGAGATTGTCGTTTTTAATATATTGGATGTTAAAAATGTAAATGTGATATTATAATTAAATAATAAAAATTATGTCATAACTATAATATTTAAACCTTAAATTCATCCTAACTACTATTTATGAAATATTTTGATGTAAAATGAATTGTATCGCTATGTGGAGGTGGTAGTCCACACGTACGCACGAGCGATACTTTCCTATCCCATTGGATGGAAGATATGGTGAATACGGGTGGTTCCAAAATAATATTAATATTTATGTATTTTTACGATACATAAGTTATTATTTTATGATGAATAACATAAATTTACAATAGTTATAAGAATAATTAAATTGAAGGATCTCGGGTAAGAAGATTGCCTCTTTTTTAGTAGGCCTCCATTACATTCCTTCCTAATAAACCTTGGAATAGTACATTAAGAATAAAAGGTATTAATTAATGGATATGGATGTTTAGTATGTAATTATTTAGGTTTTAGTTTGTATATATCATTCCAAGTGGTCTAAAGAAAAGAGACAATGGGTATCCCTTTATAAGGGAGGAAAAGGACACACAAGTAATTACTTATAATATTAAAATATAACTAAAGTTTTTTTATTATATAATGAAATAAAATATCCATTAATTAAAACATAAAGGGCACATGGTCTAAATTTTATAATCAAATTAAATTTATACTATTTCTGTTACCTTTTAAGACATATATTTGGGTTTATCCCTTTCATTATCCAATGTTTACATTAACTGTGATAACAAAATTTTCAAACATAAAGGGTTATAATTTTACTTAGAAGGTAAAAATTTGATCATAAATGGAAAATGGGATAATTTTTTAACCATTTATACACAAACATGTATTATATCATATTTTTTATATTTTTATTTATTTTAATAAAATAATATTTTTAACAAAATATCATTAATTTCATTTCTGACACTATTCAATTAATTTCACTTTAAATACATTAAGATAGTAATTTAATTCCAATATAAAATTTTTGAAAAAATACTATTATGTTTTATGAATCTATAAAAAAAATTGGAACTATTAATAACCAAAAAAATATTAATTTTAGTGTTTTTAAAATCATTTACATAATTTTTCTATAACTTTGAAAATTACTGTTTCAGTGTTGTGTTAGCGTTTAATGTAATTATTTCAACACTAAAATTTAAATTAAGTTACCTATAAAAAATTAAACTTTAAAATAAAAATTTAAGCCCTTACTTATCATCTTTTATCCAAATGTAAAATTTTCAGAAATATTAATGGCAAGAGAGTCAAATTTTTGAATTATAATTACATAAATTAATATAAATGTCATTATCAATGTTAAATAGAACCAAAATTACATATATTTTATTTTTGGATTTATATAGTTGAAATAATACCATAAAATGAGACTAATATAGGTTTTTAATTGATTTTAAGATCTTATTTCAATTTTTTTCACTAATTTTTACCTTATCGATGTGAAAAATATTTATCACATTTACAATTCATAATGAAAAAAAATAAAAGAGGCATATTTAAAAAAAATTTATATTATGGTAAAAAAATATGGAATCCATTTTATTAAATTCAATTCCCAATATTTGAAGTATTTAATTTCAAATATAACTCACAAAATGTGATGAAAAAAATATTTTTAGATATAAATTTTAATTACAAATAAAATTTCTTTACACAAAAATACGTTATAAAATTAATTACAAAAAACAAAATTGGATTTTTAATAATACAAATGAAATAATGTTACTATTGAAATAATTTTATAATAAAATGGTACTTTTTAAAGGTTTTACACAAAAGGTAAATTTTCAGTAAAAATATAGTGTTTTTTATTATTCATTGAAAAATCAATCATTTTAAAAGATTATCAAAAATTCACTCTAAGATAATTATTAAATGGTGATTCATAAATTGATGTTAATTATTTAAAATAAATATTAAAAATTAGTAGTAATTAATTATATTATTTAATAAAAAAAGTTAGTATCTGGGTTTGGAAATGTTTTAAATGAATATTTAGAAGCTATTATTAATTAGGAAATCCATAATTAAACTAATAAAAAATTTCACATAGTTAAAAAATCAGTCAAGAATGTGAAACCAAAAATTATCCAGTTCAAACCATATAGAACTCATGCTACATGGAACCTCCTCTCTACATGGAACACTCATATATTATTTTTTTCATGTGTGACATAAGGAATCATTTTAAGACCCCATACAGAAAATTTTCATTGCATCATAAGGCAGTGATCCCAGGACCCAAGAAAATTACATGTTAATTTGAAGAATTATATCCCTTTTAAGGACCCTCACAAATAAAATTTATTTTATTGATGTTTGGCGGTGATATCAGGCCCCTCGAAATTTATTTTATCATTTTCATGATGATGAATCCTTTTAATACCTCATGTAAATGAATTTTCATTTGAGGTATGCAATAGTTATCCCAAACCCCCAAAAAATTATGAGTTTATTTACGACATGTGGCATCATTTTATGGACACACACAAAAAAACTCTTTCATTTGTGGCGTAATGAAGTGATCCAAGACCCCCCCCCCCCCCCCAAATGAATTGTTCATTTATTTTGAAATTATTCTTTTTAAAGTCTCCTACAAACAGATTTTTCATTTGTGGTGTGTGGTAGAGATCCCTATCCCCAAAAAATTGAGTTTTTTCATTAGATGTGTGTGAATTTCTATTATGTTTCCTAAGAAATTAAAATGATTTGTTTTATGGGGTGACCATCCTACCACACCAAAAAATAATATCCATCATGGATAAAAGTTTTTTATTACTCACCTCATAGTGGTGAGTATGCTATGTAGCTAACTAGTCTATTGGTAAAACATTTATTTTAGTTCCCTCTATATACCTAATATCCTAAATGATGAGAGGGACATAATGTATGGACTAAGAGAGGAGAAAGGGAGAATAATATGTGAAAGACTTCACCAGGTAATCACTCAATGGATGTATATAAGTAAGGATGAAGTTATAAAATGGAATCCCTAGCTGAGAGGTTCACCTACAAAGGGGTAAACATTGTGAGTGAAGAAAATCTAGTCACCCACAAAGGGGACCTTCATGTAGGAACCCCTTTATATTATGAATTGTTCTGTGATACTATATTCCAAATTGAATAAAAAATGTATGTAGGATGGGTTTCACTAGGATAATTTAATCATCCACCATCATTTTCCTCTTTTCGCATAGCATTTGTCCCCATCATTGGCCCTCCATGAACTTTTTAGTGCTTTGAACATTCTTAGTCCCTCTATGGACTGCAGAATCATCCCTATATACTAAACTTCAACTGCATAGCATCAAGACCCATATTCACCCCCTCTATGAACTATTTATATTTTTTACCCATCCTAGTCCTTCCATGAACTGTAGAAACATCCCTCTCCACTAAACTCAATCATCATAGAGTATGGCCCTATAGTTCCCCCTCTATGACCCGCGTTGTGTTTGGCCACATATTGGACCCTTCTTGAACCACAATGCATTTTCACTTATCATGAAGCCTCTATGAACTATATAAACAACACCTTAAATTGATCTTCTTACACATAGTGTTTAGCCTCATACTATCCCCATCATAGACTATTAAATTCGATCCCTTTGAAAATTTACTAAATCTAGGAATAGCATTAATGATACCTCCATCGCGACCACTAGATCCATCTATCCTAAGTAAGATACACATCAGAATTTGCCTCTCATGATTGTTCATTCTCTTGGTAAATGATGTCCCACATATAACCTAAAAATTATATAGTGTCCTTGGGATGTTCACAGTTTTGAATCCCCTTAGTAAAGTGGACTCCAACCATAGAGGTATTGTTAGGGGCCTTCCCTTTTCAAAATGTAGGGGAAACCACATGATTTTCCATTATTTGGGGTCTAATGGTGTAACCTTATCTCCTCCCCCATGAAACTAAGTACATAAAATCTATTATAAGATAAACCCTTGACAATTCTTGAAAGACACTTCCTACGTTTTATACCTTCTACCCCTCCCACCAATGGATGAAGGACATTTTTCAAGGTGAGAAATCTTCCAATTCTTCTTTTTACTCACCCCAAGAATGAATCACATTGTCATAGAGGTTAGTGGTGATCATATTACTAGAATAATTAAACATCAATAGGAATCCTATATGGTGTAATCTCCAATGAAAACTTCAAACACCAGGAATCTAGATACTCCAAATGGTTCCTAAGATATGGGCCTCATCTATAGGTATAGTATAAAACCTTTTCAACTCTGTAGCATTTGATTCTCAGAATTATGGGATACATAGGAATCCTTCCGATGGTTCAAACCTGATACCCTCAACTTACCCTAATATCTATGATCTATATTCCTAGTACAGTCAAATCCAACCTTAAGGCCCATATTAATTTTAGTTCCTTTCATCTTTATAGGGTAAACATCCCTAAAAAATTATCCATAAAGGGTGTTTTATTTGTATGTCCTATGCCAACATTTTCTATGAAACTTTCTCTATGATATCCAAACATAATGATATTAAACTACATGGTTTGGTCCTTTTTTCATGACCATAAATGGTAAAATGTATCCCATTAAGTGGAACCAAACTTCATGGGTTCTGATTTCCTCCACAAGGTTATGTAGGAAACCATTCTCATGGACGTAATCCTAATAATAAATCAAAAATAGACTCCCTATATTATGTTAAATTTTATGTTTCCCTACTATGTTTTTTGAAACAATCATCTCAAAATGATATTTTACATAATAACGTCACGTATGTATGGTAGGTCCCATTGATGGAAAACCTCATATACATACAAATGTCTCCATTAGTAGAGAACCTTAAATACATGCATTTATTTTTAAATAAAATACATGAAAATATATGAATTTTTACACAAAGGATACATTTATTGTAATTTGGACATAATAAAGTATTCATGAATATGTCTTAAATCTATAAAAAATCCTAAAGTAGGAAATAATCTCTATCAAAAGGGTATGGTGAGTATGAAGTCCCATCCTCATGACTAATTTGAGTCCCTAAGAATAATTTTAAAAGTTCTCATTCATTATCTACCATAAGAATGTAGTTTTTTATCCAGGATGTGAGAACCATCAGGTGTTTCTAATTCCACGGTCAAACTATGTTGGATACAAACCCGAATATGGATATGAAAAATAAATAGGGAACCTGACATGTATCTATAACCAAAATAATTGTTTTTCCCATGTGGAAGGTCTCTTTTTAACTCTTAAAAAAATTAAATTGTTCCGATCATGGATAATTTAATGTAATAAATATGCATGCGTTCATTTACGGTGATGCTTCTTTAAAAGGTTTTCTTATTTTTTTTATGAAATTTATATAACTAGACTCATTCATCATGACTCCCTTCAATCCAAATAGAATTATTCCAACTCAATAATACATATTCCTTATCTTATACACAATATGGATCTTCATCAAATTAGAAGATCATGTTTCCAACCTAGTATCTTCAACACTAGGTATCAAAGACACTGAATTAGAGTATCACCTTAGTGGAACTATAACAAACATATAGGCTACACAAGAATCCATCCATGAAAGGAATACCTACCAACCATACACCTGGAAATGGTTTGTGGTGATGAATAAAGGGTCCACAGTTTCCCTTTCAAACCAATTATTGATCCTTTCCTTGGAATATAGAAAAAGATTCCTTACTATCATAGGTAATCGGATCAAGAGGCCACTAATGATATAATTTAAACAATATAGTGGTATAAATAAATATAATTTTCTAGAACCTTCAAATTTTAATTCTTTGAGTAATAAAACCCTCATCCTGATGATGGAGAACCCTGTGGATTCAGCATAGGTTACTCAGGGTGGGGATCCCAGGATAGCTTGGTGATAGTATCTATTATTCAATTAGGAAGGAGACCATATCCCCATTTCTTCTAAATAAGTTTTAAAATAAATTAATATGAAAAAATAAGAGCAGGTACACATACCTTCATGTATTCATAAATCCTTCCAATAAGATTGGTAATCATCCAAGGAAATGATCTGACAAATTCTGGTTTCAACATAGGGTAAGAACCATATCTCCACACCCATAAAATTTGATTATCAATATATCCTTGAAAAAAATGGAGTACATGAGCATGCACATATCCTTATTCAAATAATGTAATATGAATATATTCTTCTTTGAGACACTAAATTAACACAACATACTATGAAAATTATAGAAGATATAACAAAAATCCCTCCACACATTATACAAACATTACAATATAAAATGATGATAGTAAAAGTTGTTAAGGGACATCCACGCTACCCCTCACCTTCAATTGAGAAGACTCGCTAATGTAATGAGAGATTAATTTATGAGTATATGCATATTCCTTCTCAGGTCCATGAAGTTAATTGGAAAAATACCATGATAAATGGACAACAGGATTCATAATATATCCACATTCCATCTTGAGTTCATCAGTCCAGCCCTGTGGCCATTCTAGTGTAGCAATATACCCCTTCCAAAATTCTAGAATCATGAAAAAAAACATTTGGAAGAACCACTAGATCTGATCAAATGGGACCCCATATATTATTTTTATTATCCATAGAAAATGGTTCGAGGCACCCACATGCTTGTATCAAAAAATATGTCTCACCGAAGGTGAGTAGAAAAAAAGAGCTAGCACATTGTCCTACTCTGCTCAAGGATGGTGTTATTGATTCCCACATACACCTATAAATGGTGTCACAAGATCCAACTAATCTATTATCAAATTATTGAAATAGTTCCTATATTTTTTGAAGGTCATCCCCATAACTTTTTTACTAGTGGTTCTGGAGGTCCGAACTAGACATCTTACGATGAAGGTTGTAACACCCTGATATTTTGTGAATATTTTTTAAATACATTGCCTTTTAAATATTATTCTTTACACTAAAAACCAATATTATCTTTCAATACACACGAAACTAATCATAGCTTTCATTAGATTTAACATTTAGTTTAAATGAAATATGCCATATTATTGAAATATTATTTTTTTATGGAAGTTTTCACCTATCCATTGGAATGGCACTTATGAATAAGAAAAACTAAATTATAAAAATAAGGATTAAAAATGTACATAAAATTAATTCTTCCAAGATAAATTTATTTTAAATGAAAATAAAACCCTTTTTAAATAAAAGGAAATCTTTCTCTGAAAAACTATGTTTTTCGCACAACTATATTTTATATTAATAAATTTACCAAATAAGATTTTGTAAATTTTTTAATGAAAAATATATAATATATGTTCAATAAAATTTTAATAATTCCTCATATTTTTTCTATTTAATATAGAAAAATAAATCCAATTGCAAGCTAAAAACTATATTTTTCTAAAATGTAGTTTTATCTATTTTTAGCATACTCATTTTTAAAATATTTTTTAAATTTTAGAAAATAAAATTGAAAAATGAAATTTATTTTTTAATTCCTCATGTAAAAATTATCATTGGGTGAATATTTTTTATTTTCCTAAAAAGATTCATTTTTTTAGGAATAGTGAAAATATTATATTTTTATTGAAATGTGTATTTTCATTTAAATAATTTATAATGGTACGTTATTTTTTTTATTTGGTTTTAAAGTAAAATTATTTAAAATGTATATAAATTAATTGAATATAGGTTATTAGAATCAATTTAATATAATTTTTTGGAAGAAAAACATTGTACACTTTTGAAGTTTTCCTCCTTAAAAACCTGATTTCTCATTGTCTACAGGATTAATTTTCAATTAAATTTTATCACTTATATAAATGGAATATGGATAAATTTTTTCCATATTTGGAATTAGAATAATTTTTTTATCTAATAATGTAAACTTATTTTTTGAACAAAATGAATATTGAATGTTGTAAAAATTAATTATCACGATTAAAGTAAAAATGGATTTATCGGGGGATTAAACTAAAAAAATAAGGATAATAATAACCTATAAACTTGTATAAAAACTGTTATATATATATATATAGACCAATAAAACAAAAAAAATAATGATCCTTTTTGTACCCTTTTAACATTTGAAAAACATGGGATCACTCAATTCTTTTCAAAAATATGAATTATGTCCTCCCCCACCCCTACTTATAAATGGTCCCCCATTCTCCTCTCTTTTTTCAAATCATTAAAACGCTTTTTTTCATCCAATAAATACCCAAATAACATCCAAAAATCCCTCCCAAAATTATAAAAAACTTATTTTAGATATAAATACATTATAGGAATGATTTTAGTGCAAACCTAATGAGGATACCCAAATAAGAGGTAATGTTCATCAATGATCATTTTTGTTTTATTTTTTCCACCACCCCTAACATTATTCTTATAACATAATGATATAAAAAACTCATTAGATTACACAAAAATATATTTTTTATTTTTATTTAATGACCTATAACCATCTTTACTTCTATCTAATGGGTTATGAAATCATCATTCGTGTGTACAGCGGACAACTGCTTTGTGAACGAATATAATTCATTTTTCCATTAACACATCTCAAGAATGATTTTAATGATTTATTTATTGTTTAAATATTTTATTTTTTATATTATTATTCTTTTTAAATTTTAATATCAAACATAACTCTATGGTTTCCATTTAATGGAATTTCGTAACATTGTTCCTGTGTACGGTGGACTACCTCCTTGCAGAGCGATGTAATTCATTCACGGTTTACATGGAATGTATTAAGTATGGTTTTAAAAAAAATTATATTATATATATTAGATGAAAATTATTCTGTAATGATAATTTACATAACTTACTTTTCCTTCATTCAACATGAAAAAAAATTATAAATGGTGTTTATGCGTACATATTAACTACCGTCTCTATGAATATTGTATTTCATTTTCTGTTACTAAATTTTGTTTTTTACTCTAAATAAATATATACTTAATATATATATATATGATATTTATATAATATTTTACATTCTATATATGATTAAATCCTGATCTAGTTAATAGGATCAAAAATAACAAGTCAAAACATACTCAAAAAACAAACAGTTATTGCCCAAATCATGATTTTAATATGAAATTGTTAATAAATGGGTAATAAAAGGTCATAAAAATAATAATATGGTATGATTTATATAAATATGGGTTGTTAATTTATATATAATAAAATTATAATTATTATAAATGAGTTTTCAATTAATATAATGGATGTAATGTCTTAATGTAAGGGATTTACAAGTCTCACTTTTATTTCTGGGAGGCATATTAATATTCACCCCTTGTTTATGTTTTGTGGTGTATATACTGACCCATTGAAAATTTATATCATTAATTTCATTATATAAAATTTTTTATTTGATTTTATTCTTTATTGGGCCTTATAATTCCAAATATTACCAAATCAGTTGGCATTTTCCATCTAACTTTTGACTTCTAAGAGACACATTCCAAATTCACCACCTATTTCATTTATGTGGTGTATATAAATCCCATGAATTTATTTTATTATTATTATACTTAAAATTATTATTATTTTCATATCCATTTGAGTATCTCCGTTTTATGGGGTTTACTGCTCAAGAGACAGTAAATCTGTAAGGGATTTTAGCCTCAATTTACCGTATTTCTTACATATGTTACATTATACACCTATTTTATTTTTCCTAAGTCATATAAATCCCCATAGACATATAATATCTTGGGTTTATTTATCCTCATTATTGTATGAGTTTCATTTTATGATATTACTTCATGGGGATTATGAATCAAGGTTACCAATGTGGTATGATTTTATCTTACAATATCACCTTTTATCAGGATTATTTTTTAATATGTTTATAATGATAAAATATTATGTTTTTTGTCCTTAAGAACTCGTGAAATTTATTTTATTTAGGTTATTAATAATATTTTACTGTATTAGTACCATTTTTACACTCCTTGTCAGTTAAAATAATTGATAAAATGTTTTTAGAAAAATCCAACTTTATTTCCCTCTTCGATCAGAAGATTGTTTTTGTCCTAAACCATGTTTTCAAAACTGTTTTGAATTTTCTTTTTAAAAAATCAAATTTTTTATGAAATAAATTTTTAATACTGTATGCCTCTTTGAAAAAATAATTGAAATTAATATTTATCTTTTTTATAAGAAATTTATTATTTGGATTTTACTATAAATTTGAAAAGAAACATTGTTTTTAATATGCACAACAAGGAAAATATTTTTAATTTTCATTACCATTGAAAACATTCATGACTAAATTATATATTTTAAAAATCATTGTCAAATAATATTTTTTTTCCTTATAATTTTGAATTTTTTAAAATTTTACATCAATTATTTAAAAAGGGAATGATTTTGAAATATTTTATGTTTATAAAAAGGTTTTTTAAAGAGGAAAGTATATATAAAATGAGAAGTATTTTTAATGATTTTCAAAGCCACATTTATATGTTTTCAATATTATTTTATAATAATTTTATTTTCAAAACGGTTTTATTTTTTAATAAAATTATTTTTTCAAAAAAAATGTTATTTTCCTCAAGGAATTTTTAAAATGAACAATAAATTTTTTCCCTTCTATGATGATACCCTTTTATATAACATATTATTTTCAAGATATATGGACCAAGGATACCATTATTATTCTTTCTCTGAATATTTTTTCATGGAAAAATATTAATTAAACACGCATCTTTTCATGTGTTATACCATGATAGAACGCTCATGAAACACATGTTTTTTAATGGGTTATCCTATAATGAAATGATGAAATTATTATGAATCCTGTCTCCTTTATATAGGTTATGATATGTTAAAAATTTTATGAAACCCATATAATTTATTGGGTTATTATATGATTAAGGTTTATAACCTTCTAGACCACAAAAATATGGTTTTAAATATGTTATGGGAGGGACCTACATATCCATCCAATTCATTATGTCAAGATTAATATTTCTTAAGATAAACTAGACTTGAAGAAGGAGTGAGTTCAGTTTAGTAAGGTATTTTTTCCACCACAATGGTCTTCAGAGTGAACCATGACTACTATGATTGTTTGGGGAGTAAAACCATTCAAATATGATATCCTTTTTAGTAATCCTTGAATAATATTTAAATAATTTTATATACTTATATGTATTCAAAAAATCCATGTATTATTCGAATTTTATTCTCTTAGAGGTCATGCTATTTGATTATCTTATGATTCATGTCATATAAACTACCAATTGTTATTCCAAAACTCAATATTATAATATTTTATATACATGGTATGGCCTTCAAATATTATGACCATGTTATCATACCCTCATTTTAATGTTATGCTTATATGTATTCCTTGTTTACAGTTTTCGATAATTTGACCTCAGCCTTATTATGTTTCATTTTCCCATGTTATAAAGAAATGTATTATGTATGATATGTATAACAAGGATAATTGTTATGAATATCCTAGTGGGAGATGTTGTTGTTTACCTATGGACCAGTTTCTTTTATTTATAATCTTTCAAAAACACTAAACTATTATGGTCCCAATACCTATGTTTGAATATTATAATAATTATTAATAAAAATGATGTAATATCTATGTATAATAGTCATGGTTTTCTAATGTTGGTATTAGAGGAATGGTTTAGTTAACCACTAGAAAATTTGATGAGAATTTTTTTGATATCCCTATGTACATTTATAAGGATGTGTCTATAGATGTATATAAGGCTAATTATAAGTATGGATAAAAGTATATGAAAAGTTCATTGAATTTTAGTAAAGAATAGAGTAAGTGGTTTTCATGAAATTGAATCCATGTATGGATAAAATAAGTAGATGTGGCTCTTAAATAGCTTTACCTAGTGGTAACAACCCCCAAAACATTGTATTTAGCTAGACTCGATCAGGAAATGGTGCATGATAATGGCCTTTTCTGTACACATGAATTGATAATCCTGGGAGATATTCCTTCAATATTTAAAAAAACATTTTGAAACATCAATAAAGATTTAAATAGAAGATGACTATGAACGAAATAGAAAACCCTACGGTGTCATAGACTAAAAATAAAGTGTAATTATTTTTACATCATATAATTTATTTTTCATGATTATGTATTTTTTTACTATGATTACTATTTATAATTCTATTCTTTTTGGTTTTATTCAATGCTGGAAACCAATAGAAATTGGGTTAACAAAGAATGTGATTGATAATTTTCTGATGATCAGCCAAATGAGAAGATAAATAGAGTGAGGGTAATTTTCATTATGCCTAAATATTTTTCATGGAACATGATTAACAATGTGTACCTTAAAAAATATCAAGCTCAATAAATAAGAGAAGAAAAGACTTCTCTATGATTTAGGGTAGTAGTGGCCATGTTAGAATAAAGATTCAGTTTCCTTTGTGTTAATAATGTGGGAAGAAGCACTCAAGTTTATTTATTAAAGGAAAATGAATTTTTTTTTACTGTGGAAATGAAAGAAACAAATAAAGTAACTATATGGGGAAAATGAAATGATCGGTTAATGAAATTGATGATAATAATTATCTCCCTAATATATCATTGATGTTTGAATTCTATAAATATGAATATTTTTGAAATTATTAAAATTGGTGCTTGAGAGGGAAAATTGTTTATATAATCAATAATGTGGTATGAGTAATTGTTACACTAATAAGGATGAAGAGACTAGGAATGAAATATGAAAGGAAAGAATAATAAATGAGTAATATAAGGAAGAATAGTAAATGGCCTAAGGATTAGTGGAATAATTGAAGTTTTTTTGTATTTGAATTCCATAACCATGCTATATGAATATATATAGGGATTTTTTGTTGAATTTTTTCATTTAGAATTAAAAATAACAATTTAAATTATACTGATGAACTAGAAAATTGATTTAATTGCAATCTGATATTTTGATTTAGTGAAGATAACAAATAACTTGTTTTGGATGTTGAGATAATGTTATTGGGATAAAGAGATGATAGATATGAATTAGTAATATGGACTGTAATGATTACCATGGAATATAATATGTCATTTATTGAAGGAATGAGGATGAATTCATGTTAACAGTAAGATTTTTTTTGTAATTCTGGTTATTTATAATTTTTAAGATAATACTTAAAGAAGGTATTCAGATTTTTGGTATGTGAAAATCTTGAGCAACTTTATGGGGTGTGGGTGATTATTGATATTTTTATTTTGAAAATCTAGTAACATTCTTTATAGAGTTATTATTTTAATCATTTGGAAGGTTCATAAGGATAACCATTTATGGAATGGATTATGTTAAATTTCGGATGATGTTTAAGAGATTAATTTATTGTTTCACAATATGATGATTTATTCATAACTTTTGATGATTATTTTTATTTTATAATAATTAAATATAGGTATAATGAATTATCATTCTATTTATTGATATTATTAGTTGTTCGTGCCTCAGTATAAACTAATAAACATTCATTTATTGTAGAAAGTAATGAATCATTAATTGATCAATTCACAACCAAAGGGTGAGATTGTGCTTATGATAATGGAATGAAATCAAGTATTTATATATTCTCATGAAAGATATTATTCATTAATAAAAGGATATTGAAATAAAATTTCTTCATATTATCATAACTTTTAATGATATCAATAACCATTTTCCTAATTTTTTGGCTTCTTTACTTGTGGTTTTTAACATTATATGGATCACCCACATTTGGTGATCAATGTTCTCTATCACTATTTGTCTGTATTTGGGTTTTAGTATTCTATTATAGTCTATGATTACACTTCCTTCCCATTATCTCCAATTTTGAAGTATGTGTCATTATAAATAAATTACACACATCCCTTTCTCTTTTTTAATATTATTTTTCATTAATAATATTTATTATGTGGGTTTCTATGATGGTATTTTCAAATTTTAAAACTTTTTTGACTAATACAAATTTTGAGGGGAAAATTCATTTTAAGGAAGAATAATGTAAAACCATGAAATTTTGTGAATTTTTTATCAAATTATTTTATCTTTTTTTATGTTTTCTTATACAAAACATAATGTTTTTCTTGTATTAAATCCAATAATAATTTTATCTTGCATTATACAAAATAGTGAGTTTAAATGAATAGTGATATAATATTAAAATATTATTACATAATATCATTATTTTCAACTGGCCATTGTAATATAGGTTATGAATAATAATAACCAAAATTTTCAAATATTGTTTATATAATTAAATAAAATGAATTATTTTTTGATTAATTAATTATATTTGAATATAAAACCCTATTAAAAAAAGCTTTTCTAGAAAATTTATTGTATATGAAAAAACATGTTTATATCCACAAATTAATCAAATAAATTGTTTTTAGTGAATTTAATGAAATAAATATGTTATATATTCAATAAAATTTTTAAAATTTATCTTAGGAGTTTTCTAGACAAGAGATATGTGTAAATCCAATTTTACGCTTAAAAAATCTATTTTTCTAAACATATTGTTTGTCGCTTTTGGCACACTCATTTTAAAAATAATTTTGTAAACTATATTAAAATTAACATGATAATATAAAATAAATTTTTTAATTCATAATTTCAAAATTATATTATGGTTTAATTTTGGTAATTTTCTAAAAATATTCATTTTTTAATTAATAGTGAAGAATGATAAAATTTAATAGAAATATTCCATTTTGTTTAAATAATTTATAATCATAAATTGTGTTTTGAATTGATTATAAAGATAATTTATTTCAATTATATATAAATTAATCAAATTTATGTCATTTTAATGAAGTTCATATTCAATTTTGATATAAAAATAGTGTAAACATTTGAAATTTCTCTTATTCAAACCTCGCTTTCTCATCACGTATGTGGGAATAAATTTAAGTTATATGTTTTCAATTTTGAAAACTGAATATTAAAAAATGGATTCCATATTTGGATTAATCACCTATTATTTTATCTAATAATTTTATCTTAATTTTCAACCAAAATTAATGGTGAATGATTAAAAATTAATTGTTTTGGTTAATGTAAAAATGGATTTACTAAGGTGTTGAACTAAAAAGATAACTGTAAAATCACAAATAAAATTTTCAAAAAAAATATTTTATTTCCATATATAGACCATTACACCTCAAAAGATTGATTATGGTCTATTTTGGACTCTTATGAAATAAGAAAAACGTGGGAGAACTCAATTATTTAAAATAATTTTAAATGTGTCCTCTCCCCCACTTATAAAAGGTCACCCTATCTCCCATATTGTTAAAACCATAAAACCACCTTATCACAGAAAATACCTGACAAAATAATTTCCAAAATTTCATCCCCTCATCCTATAATCCCTTCTTTGGATATAAATCTAGTATATGATAACTTTTGATTCAAACCTAAGAAGGATACCATAATAAGAGGGAGCGTTCATCAACGAGCGTATTTGTATTATTTCTCCCTACAAGCCATTAAATTCTTATTATAAAATTATTTTATAATAAAAATTTTATATTACATATAATTAATTTTTCATATTTTAAAGGAATTACCCAAAACCATCTCCACTTCATTCAAATGGGTTGTGAAATCATCAATCATGTGTACGGCGGACTTCTGCCTCACGAAACGATGTCATTTTACTTCTATTACAACCAATAAAGGGTAGTTTTAATGATGGATTTATTATTTATATATTATATTAATTATATTATTATTATTTAATTTTCATATCATACGTACCTTCAAACCTTCCATTTTTTGGGAATATGATAAGATCGTTCATGTGCACAGGGCTACCACCTTTTGAAGCGATGTGATTCATTCACACTTTCCATGTAATATATTAAGGATGGGTTTATTAAAAATATGTCATATATATTACATGAATATGATTTTTTAATTATAACATATATTATTTACCTTTCTATCTTTCAATACGACGTGAAAATGGAAACATGGTTCATGCGTGCATACGACCTACTTTGTCTATTAATGTTGTATATCATTTCATATCACTATATTTTATGGGTTACTCTAAATACATATATACTGAATATATATGATATTAATTTCTTTTTCCCACTCTTTATATTATGAAATTGTGATCTATGTATGTGGACCAAAAATAAAAAGTGAAATCATACTTAAAAAACAATGCAGTTATTGCTTGAAAAAAGACATTGGCATTAAATTGTTTATAAAAAAGTATTAAAATGTCATAAAAAATAATATATGATATGATATATATATATATATATATATTTATGGTTCTTTAAAATATTTATAATACCATTAAATTTATTAAATAAAAGGCTTTTGTGAATATGATGTAAGTTAAGGCTTACAATAAGGGATTTTCAAGTATCTCTTTTATTTCTAGGATACAAATGAAAATCCATCTCTCATTTATATTTTGTGGTAAATATACTCCCCAATTGAAATTTTATAATACTAATCACCATATATAAATTATATTTAATGAATCATTTAATTTCATTATTTATTGGGGCTTACGATTAGAAAACTTATGAAATTTGTAAGGGATTCGCATCTCACATTTTACTTCGGCAAGAAACATTCCAGATTCAAAAAATATTTTTAATATGGTAAATATAGTTCCCATGAATTTATTTTAATATTATTCTCCATAAAATTATTGGTATTAACATATTCAATGAAATAACTCTATTTTATAGGGTTTACGGTTCTATAGTAACCAAATTTATAATGGATTTTTGTCTCAATTTTCATTCTTCAACACATTCATTAAGTTATGAACCTATATTCGTTAATGAGGTTTAAATACATCCTAATTGACATGTAATATCATGAATTTATTTATCCTCATGAGATTTTCTATTTCATTTTTTTTATTCCATATTGGGTCTTACAAATCAAGGTCACCAAAGTAGAATGATTTCATATTACAATCTCATCATTTATAAGGATTTTTTATGATTATGTATCCAATGATAAAATCATATGATTAATCTATTAATAAACTCACTAATTTTATTATCTTATGATTATTCATGATATTTCTATTTAATAGTTCCATTTTCCCACTTTTTTGTAATTAATATAAGTTAGAAAATTATTTTAATAAAATCTACCTTTATTTTTCTGTATGTTTGGAAATCCATTTTCTTCTAAAACAATTTTTTCTAAAAATATTTTAAAAAATGATTATAAATTTTATGAAAAGATTTATTAAATTCATTTTTACCCATCTTCAACATTTTACAAAAATAGTTAAAGGAATCTTTTAATTTTTTTCTAAAACAATCTAGTTTGGATTTTACCAATAAATATAAAAATAATATTTTTTTTAACATGCATGGAAATATAAGTATTTATTTTGGTCATGATAGCTCAATGATTTTAGGATTAACTTAAAATTTTTAAGAGTAATTTTTAAAAAAACTATCATAAATATTTAGAAAAAAATTAAATGATTTCAAAAGAAAATTATATTGAAAATGTTTTATTTTTTAAAATTCATTTTAATATTAAAAAGATAGTTTCATCAATAAATATTTTGAATTATGTTTTAATATTCATTTGTATGTTTTCATGTATATTTTCATTGAAATTCATTTTCAAAAATGATTTATGTTTTAAAAAGATTAGTTATTTCAATAAAAGTTATTTTCCTCAAGAAATGTATTAAATGATTGATCGAACTTATTTTCCATCTTAGATTATATCTTTCAAAGTAGCTTATTTTTTGGGATATGAACCAAAGATACCATTCATATTATTTATATTAATGGTTTATCTTGAAAATATTCTTATGAAATTCTTTTATTATCATGGGTGATACCAAGATATAACTCTCATGAACCCTCTTTGTTTCATGGGTTATGATATGATGAAATGTTTTTCAAACTAATTTATTTTCATGGGTTATGATATAATAAATGTTTATTACCTTATGTTACACATAAATATGTTTTTCAATATAAGATGGGTGGGAATTATATCTCCATCCAATGAATTTGGAATAGATTTATATTTCATGAGATAGATATGACTAGAATAAGGAGTGAACATGGTTCAGTAAGGGACTTTGTCCACTATGATGATCTGGGGAGTGAACCTTTACTACTATGATGGTTTAGAGAGTAAACCTATTTCAATATGATAGCCTTGGTAGTGATCCCGGACAAATATGGATGTAATTTCATATACTTATGTTAATGCCACAAATCTGTGTCTTAGGCCAATGTTGTGATGTCATGGGTTATGTTCTTTAATTGTCTTATGATTTATGTCTTCTCAACTACCAATATTTATTCCATGACATAAGATTATATTAATTTATTTGAATAGTATGGTCATATAATGTTATGTTCAAGTTATCATACACTTATTTTCATGTCATACATGCATATCTCCCTTGTTTTCTCATATTGAGAATATGATCTTGCCATGTATTATATAACCTTTGACTAGGTTATGAATAAATTTATTATGTATTACATGTCTAAGAAGGTTATTAGTCATGATTATCCTAGTGGGAGTTGATTTAGTTTTCTTATGGACTAGTTGTTTATGTTTACATGTTTCCAAATACACTAAAATATTATTTTCCTCATACATGTGTTTGTGTAATGTAATAATTACTAATCAAAAATTATGTCTTTTATATGTATGATAACCCAGAGTCACTATAAATGGTTCCACCATGGTCCAAATAGGATTGATCATGGGAACCCATCTCCAAATGAGTGTTGTGGAATCCGTCCTTATGCCTAGAAGATCATGTGGAAATAAGATCCTCCCATCTCCATCATCTACCTTGAATGTCCTCCCCAGGGTTTACACTACAGAATTTCTCCCTACAATAAGGTGTTTATCCCTAATGCTATTGTTAGGTCCACAAGGCTGAATACCCTAAGAGGGGGGTTGGACTAATTTAAAATAAAAGCCCATTCTGATCTTGTTTTTTTGTTAAGAAAAACACTCTTCTCTCTCTTTCATGTTGCACAATATAAACAGAAAGTAAAGCAAGCACAGGACACAGCAATTTTACTTGGTTCACCGCTAAGGGCTATGTCCAAGGAGTATACGCCGACAGGTTACCGGTCGTACCAATTCCACTAAACTTCACTAGTTTTGGATTACAAGGTTCAGGCTAGATCAATTATAAGCCCAAGCTTACTGCCTTTACAAGTTTAGGGTCAGCTCACTTCTTTCCCAAGGGTCACTCCCTGTTTCTCTCTCTCTGGCTCACTACCGGTGGAGAGGATCACCTTCTTTCTCTTTTTTTGCACACTACTCTTGGAAGGAATCCATTCACAGTTTATAGACATGTAGGTCTCTTCATTTGCATGAAAGAATACATCCTCCTCTGTATATAGATGCTCTGTTGAAGTACAACTTTCACCCGTTGATGAATATATCTTTGCATCGAAGGTATCGGGAAATCTTCCAGCTTCCACACGGCCCAAAAATCACTACTGGAAATAAACCTTACTTAGCGCGCAAGTCAATCTCGGCACGCAAGTATTGGCACGCAAGTCACAACGGTCGCACAAGTCCACCTCAGACACATACGTGACACAATCTTCCCCAAATCCAAACTTGCGTGACTCTCTTCCTTTTACGCCCAAACCAATATTGGTACACAACTGCCAACCGGCGCGCAACTTCTCACACTGGCGCGCAACTTCAACCACCGGCGCACAACTTCACTTGTGCGAGCCACACACCACTTGCGTGACCACCACACCTGCACGATGGGAACTTTGATTTCTCAAAGTTTTGAACTCCAGTGAAGAATGAGGAGGGGTGGTCTGGTATTTATAGGCAATTTGACCACCCTGCGCGACGGCGCGCAACTCTCTCCACGGCGCGCAAGTCTCAACACACAGGTCTCTTCTCCTGCAAGTCACTTGCGCGACCCACTTCTAAACTTGCGCGAATCTCTTTCCTTTGCCATATTTTGATCTTAAAATCTTGGAAAACCATAGGCACACAAGTTCTCAAACTTCCAAGGCATCGGCGCGCAAGTATCTTTCACGGCGCGCAAGTCACCTGCACGACCTCACCAAAACTTGTGTGACCCTTATCCCTTTGCCATATTTTGATGATCTGATATTGAAAAACTTACGGCGCGCAAGTTTCCAGTCCTTCAAGTACACGGCGCGCAAGTCCCTTTTCTAAAAACCACTTTTCTTCATTGGTCGATTTTCAGGCCCAAAAATCTGGCAAACACTAGAAAACAGTGCCACTATGTATCTGTTCTTTTTATATCGCCTCCAGATCATCCATTCATTTATAGAAGTTCTTGAATCAAACATTGATCGTTAACCACAGCTCTTGAACTCGACATTCCATCATGAAATCCTCTTTGTCAACAAATTTGTATGTCATGGTTTGTATTGTCAACAATCACAATGCAGATGTTCTTTTTGTCAACAAACACAATCACCTCAAAAATGATTCAATGATACTTTGAGGGATTTTATCCAATAATATCCCCCTTTGGGTTTGTTGAAAACTCTTCCATAAAAAGATACAACATTAATTATTCAGCCACCATTCTCCTTTTGCGATTCTGATAGCGATCAAGGATTTACTCAACACATACTCTAAGCCCACATGAGTAGTGCTCGGCGTGAGAAACAAGAGTAAATGAAAAGTTCATCAATGAATCACTTCATCTCTGACATCTACTGTTGACACCAAACTGATACCAATTTTCATCAAACTGATACCAATTGTTGGAAATCTTCTTAACACATTCCAACATCTCTCTTTTTTTTTTATCACAATCCTCAGCTATCATGATATCTATTCTTTGATTGATCACGTCTAGCATCGTCAGATTTTATACGCTCTCCCTTTATAGTCACAGCTTCATCCCTTATTAGCTTCAAAACCTCTTTATCCTTATTTCGTGTGTTGTCCAAGATAAACTCTGTCTAAGCACATTAAACTAGCTTCAAGTCCCCCTATCTGGCTGCTCCACCTATCAGCTTCCCCTTATATCATTCATGATTTATCAAGTCTCCACATTGTCTCCCCCTTGAACAATCACTATTTTCTCCCCCTTTGTCAATGAACCCAAAGGTCAATCCTTTGTAGGCTGTAACAGAGTATAGAACAAATCATCACATTAGGGAAAAACACATCATACCTCGGGGAGAGGGGGGGTTTGTTCGACATCCACTCTATTTCAAGTGCGGGGATTCAACTGAACTCCCAGATCTAGTAGATGCCTCTCAAAAGCTTCCTTGGGTAAGGCCTTTTTCAGAATGTCTACAACCTGTAGCTCTGTAGGCACATACTCCAACTTCACAATTCCCTGCTCAGCCTTCTCCTTGATGAAATGATATTTGATCTCAATGTGTTTGGTCCTTGATTGATGGACGGTATTTTTTCTAAGATTTATAGCACTTGAGTTATAACATTGGATTCCGATCAGAGACTTTACTTCAACTCCCATATCGTCAAGATGTTGCTTCATCCATAATAACTGTGTGCATGCTTGAGTGGTCGCAATATACTCATCTTCTGTGGTGCTTAATGAAATGCAATCCTACTTCTTGCTTAACCAAGAAATACATAGTCCACTAAGATAGAATGCACCTCCAGATGTTGATTTCCTGTCATCCGCTGAACCGGCCCAGTCTTCATCAGTATATCCCAATAACTCTGTCTGAGATTTGTTGTTATATGTCAAGATGAAGTCCACCGTGCCCTTGATATACTGAAGTATTCTTTTCACTGTGAGCATGTGACTTTCCTTGGGATTACTCTGATATCTCGTTGCTTGGAATGTGGCGAAAACAATATCAGGCCTTATTGCGGTCAAGTACAACAAACATCCAATAATTTGCCTATATTCTGTGATATT
Source organism: Viscum album (assembly GCA_963277665.1). Classification (NCBI taxonomy): domain Eukaryota; kingdom Viridiplantae; phylum Streptophyta; class Magnoliopsida; order Santalales; family Viscaceae; genus Viscum; species Viscum album. The sequence continues at coordinate 1,314,053,822 of OY728134.1, read as the reverse complement.
AACTGCCTTGCCATCCTCATCTTTTGATAATTTCATCCGGGTAGCTACCGGAGTTTTCATCTCCTTGGAATTTTCCATGCCAAACCTTCTTAACACTTCCTTGGCATATTTGTATTGAGAAATGAATGTTCTATTCCTTCCTTATGTCACCTGAAGACTAAGGAAAAACGTTAGCTCTCCAATCATTGAGATTTCAAACTCATTTTTCATGAATTCGGAAAACTGTCTGCATTGAGATTTATCTGATCCACCAAATATTATGTCATCGACATAGACCAGAACCATCATCCTTTGATTACTGTCATTACTGAAATAGAGATTGTAATCAACTCCTCTACGCTGAAAACCAAGCTTCTTCAAGTACTGATCGAGCCTTGAGTACCATGCTCTTGGTGCTTGTTTCAGCCCATAAAATGTCTTATTCAGCCTGCAAACTTTGTTCTCATCCTCATGAATAAGAAAACCATCTGGCTACTCAATATACACCTCCTCTTCCAGAACTCCATTTAAGAATGCGGATTTGACATCCATATGGAACACTTTTAACTTTCTTTGCACAGCTATGGCCAAAAATAGTCTGATCATTTCCAGCCTTGCAACCGGTGCAAATGTCTCATCAACATCTATTCCCTCTATCTGGGAGTATCCCTTGCACACTAACTGTTCTTTGTTCTGAATCACTATGCCATCTTTATTCATCTTGTTGCGATAGACCCATTTAGTCCTGATGACATTCTTGTCTGCTGGCCTCGAAAAAATCTCCAATGTCTGGTTCTTCTCAATCTGATCAAGCTCTTCATTCATAGCCTGAACCCAGTTTTCATCTTCAGCTGCATCGGAAAAACATTTCGGCTCCACCTAAGACAAAAATGATGTTTGCTGTAATGATTTTATTCTTCGAGTCTGAACAGGAGCTGTCTGATCACCAATAATATTCTGCCTATCAATTTTAGCTTGACTCTTCGGCTTCCTTGCAGACACAAACTTGACACTTTCTTATTCATCATCAGTATCTTCTTTTGAGTCAGCCTCTGCCACTTCTGCTCCCCCTGTGTTGTTTACCTCATCGTCACTTTCATCCAGGAATTGTTCACTGGGTCGTTGAGTATTCTATTCATTTTTAACTATAGTGACATCATTGCTCTCAACAATTTTTCCCAGACTTTTGTTGAAGCATTTATATGCTTTACTTTTCCTTGAATAGCCAAGGAATATCCCCTCATCTCCTCGTGCCTCAAACTTCCTGTGATTTTCTTTGTTGAGAATGAAACACTTACTTCCAAAGATTTGAAATTATTTCAACGTTGGCTTCTTTCCATACCACAGTTCATATGGAGTCTTCCCTTGCTTTAGACACAACAAAGACCTGTTCAAAACATAGATCGATGTCAAAACTGCTTCCTTACAAAATTTCTCTGGTAGGTCTTTATCAATAAGCATCTTTATTTCCATGTTGTTGATTATCCGATTTCTCCTTTCCACCACTCCATTCTGTTGGGGAGTTCTCACCGATGAAACTTGATGTCTTATTCTGTGTTTCTTAAGATAGTCTTTGACTTGACTATTTATGAATTCTATACCGTTATCAGTATGAAACTTTATAAATTTCTTTCCAAGCATCCTTTCTGATTCCCTCCTATACTACTTGATACAACTGAACACCTCTGTCTTATGGGTAATGAAAAATACCCAAGCCATTCTGCTATAATCATCAATGAAAAGAACATAGTACCTTTTCCCATTTATGGATCGTGGTGAGATAGGTCAACATACATCAGCATGCACCAATTCAAGCACTCTAGTTGATTTCTGTTCCTTTGGCCTATATGTCTTTCTGATGATCTTCCCTTGATGAAAATCATCGCATGTATGAGTACGATCACGTGATTGTTTGGGAAGGTGTCTAGCAGCATCACATTTTACCAGATCTTCCATGGATGGTTGAAATAGGTGACCAAGTCGCTTATTCCACAACTAGTTTTCTTCCTCTCTGGATAAAAGGCACAAATCTTCTTCCCCACTTACAAGGTAAAGATTTCCCTTTGTCCTTTTTCCTTATAGAAAAACGGCTCCATCTTTTGCTTTCACAACACACATCTTCTTGGTAAATTGAATAGAGTTCCCAGAGTCACATAATTTACTGACAATGAGTAAGTTATGACTAAGCCCCTCTACTACCAAGACATCAACACGTCTTATTTCTTTTCCCCCAAATTTGGCCTTTTCGGAACCAACAATCTTCAGCCCTTCATCATTCCCAAACTTTACAACTCCTTCTTTGTCATATTTTATGTCTGTAATTAGATCCTTGTTCCCTGTCATATGGGATGTGCAACCACTATCAAGGATTCATATTCTTGAATGATCTAAAGCTTTAAGGGCAATTTCCGCAACTAATGCCTTTTCTTCTTTCTTCTTCTTGGTCCAAACTTTTTTCTTCCCACTCAGCATAGATTGAGACTTCTGTTCTTTCTAAGATTATGATGGACCAGATTCATCTTGTAGAGCTTCAAATCTATTCTAAACTTTTAACTCACTAGTCATTTTATTGATATGATACTTGCGAACATTTTGATTCGGCTTTGGCACATTTCTCTGAATGGTCAAAGTGCAATACCTAGCCATGTTCCCAAATCCTCTGCACCAAAAATAGTGTCCTTCGAAATATGTTCTAGAAATCCTTTCTCTGTTTGGCTTCCATCTCTGTTCTTGTCCCCTTCGGTATCTTTTGGCTATGGAACACACATACTGTGAATTTCCCATCTTTACCCAACAATAACACCTGATATAAGGTGAATTCCTTCATGTTACTTCAGCACTAAGAGTTTCCCCTTGGGATCTCTGAATATTCTGATTCTTCTTTGTGCCCAAATCCACCTTCAATCTCGGGACGGGTGCTTGCGGTCTGACTTCAACTGCCATAGATTTTTATTTCTGATTAAGCCCTGAATCAGCCTTAACTTCTGAGCTCAATTGTTGCTTCTTTCCTGCTAAATTACTAGGCACTTCTTTCTTCTTTTCAGTCTTCATAACGAACTTCTTTCCCAAGAATGTGTTGGGATTCAAAGGTTTTTCCTGGTCTTTAACTTTTCTTCGTAGACCGAAAACTTCCCCTTCAAGCTCTTCGATACGCTTGATGTGATCTTTCACTTTTCTATTCAAGCAATTGATCTCTCTTTTTTGTTCATCAATATTGAGCTTATGCTAATCACCCTTTTCTGTAAGCTCTATCCTGGAAGACTTAAGATTTTCAATTTATTTCACTAGCTCAGACTTCTCTTCTTCTTGCTGTTGCATGTAGATTTTGCCATCATGTACCACCTTATTGGATTACTTTGTTTTTTCTCTCCAAACATCTATCTCTTCAAGATTTGCTTCTAATCCCGCTTCCATGTCAACTCTCCCTTCAATTTATTCTTCTTCCTCATCAGTTTAGGATTCTTTCTTTTCTTGAGCACTACTGAAAATTTCCACCATTGCATTTTGTCAATGATCTTTGCAGTTTTATATCTCTTCAATTTCTTCATCCTCAGACTCATCTGAACTGTCTATTTCTTGTGAAAGAAGATTCTTCTTCTTAAAGAAATTTCTCTTGAACTGCTTCTTCCCTATTATATAGGTTGAAGATTTTTTCTTGGGAATTTCAACTTCATCTTCATCGTTTTCTTCCTGAAACTTTTTGGGGCACCTTGCAGCAAGATGGCCAAATTTTCCACATCTAAAGCAAGAAAGTGGAAGCTTCCCTTTGAACTTTCCTTTTCCTCTTTGAAGATTTTAGGATAGGAATGACATTACCTCATCTGTCTCTTCTTCTTCATGAGAATATTCAATGGTAAGCTTCTTCATGGCCTTAAATGCCACCTCTTTGGACTTAACCTTTTACACAGCCCCATTATCATCGTTCCTCATTTCATATGCAACCAAGGTACTGTGCAAATTGTCCAGTGTCAGCTCTTTTGGATCTTTATCTTCTAGTACTGAAACTTTCGAATTGAACCGAGGTGGAAGTTTACTCAAGATGCGTTTTATGATCTTTATGTCTTCAATGAATTCTCCAAGACCTCGCATATCTTCCACAACAATGTTTACCCTGTCAAAGAATGCATCAATAGACTCATTCGGGTTCATTTTCAGATCTTCATATTTGTTCCACAACACCTGCAGCTTTTCCTCTCTGACCTTTGCATCCCCTTCATATATATTCAAAATCTTTTCCCACATGGCATGTGACGTTTTGCATGACATCACCTTTGTGTAGATGGGATTGGAAAGGGCTCCCCCTAAGGCATTGATTGCTTTGAAATCATCATCCAACTCTCTATGCTCAGCTTCTGATAATGAACCACTATTAATATTAGTTGTGATACCATGCATAGCTTCTGAAAACACATCCATTCCCAAGGATCAAAAATGGTGTTGCATTTGATTCTTCCGTGTCGGAAAATTAAATCTGTCAAAGATCGGAATCCCTTTATGATTAGTGAACTCCATTGAGAGAAGACCTAATATCAACCTTTCGCTCTGATACTAATTGTTAGGTCCACAAGGCTGAGTATCCTAAGAGGGGGGTGAATCAGGGTATGACTAATTTAAAATTAAATCCCATTCTAATCTTGTTTTGCTATTAAGCAAAACACTCTTATCTCTCTTTCCTGTTGCACAATATAAATAGAAATTAAAGCAAGCGCAGGACACAGAAATTTTACTTGGTTCACCGCTAAGGGCTACGTCCAAGGAGCATATGCCGACAGGTTGCCGGTCGTACCAATTCCACTAAACTTCACTAGTTGTGGATTACAAGGTTTGGGCTAGATCACTTCTAAGCCCAGACTCACTGCCTTTACAAGCTTAGGGTCATCTCACTGCTTTCCCAAGGGTCACTCCCTGTTTCTCTCTCTCGGGATCACTACCGGTGGAGAGGATCACCTTATTTATCTTCATTTACTCACTGCTCTTGGAAGGAATCCACTCACAGTTTATAGACATGTAGGTCTCTTCATTTTCATGAAAGAATGCATCTTCCTCTGTATGTAGATGCTCTTTTGAATTACAACTTTCACCCGTGGATGAATATCTCTTTGCACCAAAGGTATCGAGCAATCTTCCAACTTCCACACGGCCTAAAAATCACTGCTGGAAATAAACCTTACTTGGCGCGCAAGTCAATCTCGGCGCGCAAGTATCGGCGTGCAAGTCACAACAGGTTCACAAGTACACCTCAGACACTTGCGTGACACAATCTTACCTAACTCCAAACTTGCGCGACTCTCTTCCTTTTACTCCCAAACCAATATTGGCGCGCAACTACCAACCGGTGTGCAACTTTTCACACTGGCGCGCAACTTCAACCACCGGCGCGCAACTTCACTTGCGCGACCCACACACCACTTGCGAGACCACCACACCCGTGTGACGGGAGCTCTGATTTCTCAAAGTGTTGAACTCCAGTGAAGAATGAGGAGGGGTGGTCTGGTATTTATAGGCAATTTGACCACCCTGCGTGATGGCGCGCAACTCTCTCCTTGGCACGCAGGTCTCTTCTCCTGCAAGTCACTTGCGCGACCCACTTCAAAACTTGCACGAATCTCTTTCCTTTTCCATATTTTGATCTTCATATATTGGAAAACCATTGGCGCACAAGTTCTCAAACTTCCAAGGCATCGGTGCACAAGTATCTTTCACGGCGCGCAAGTCACCTGTGCGACCTCACCAAAACTTGTGCGACTCTTATCCCTTTGCCATATTTTGATGATCTGATCTTGAAAAACATATGGCGCGCAAGTTTCCAAGCCTTCAAGTACACGGCGCGCAAGTCCCTTTTCCAAAAACCACTTTTCTTCATTTGTCGATTTTCAGGCCCAAAAATCTGGCAACCACTAGAAAACGGCGCCGCCTTGTATCTGTTCTTTTTATGCCGCCTCCAGATCATCCATTCATTTGTCGATGTTCTTGAATCAAATATTGATCATTAACCACAGATCTTGAACTCTACATTACATCATGAAATCCTCTTTTTCAACAATTTTGTATGTCATGGTTTGTATTGTCAACAATCACAATGCAGATGTTCTTTTTGTCAACAAACACAATCACCTAAAAAATGCTTCAATGATACCTTGAGGTATTTTTTCCCAACAGGTATCCCTCTCCCTTATGAAAGTTTCTATGAAGGTCCCCCACATAGTGTTGTTCCTTTTCAACAAGAAGATTCTCCCCTTCAATAATTAATCATAAAATGACCTCATATCTCAAGTTATTAGGAAAAATGAATATATCCATTCCTAATTATTCATCATTAATATGTGACATTATATCTCAACCAGAATAGGGACCAAGGAAAGAGTCATTCTCTAAACCACCATTGGATCATCTGCCTTCCAATATAGAAGAGTAAATTCTTATCAACCCCTCCACCTATAATAAAGTGGAAAGAAAATTCCATCATTTATTATACTAGGTAGAGAAACCACTTACCAATGGTGAAGAACATATTTTTCATACAAGGAATCAATTTTCCCAAGAAAATGTACCAATCATGTTTTAGCATTTATCCAATCCACAATACAACATTTCAAAGGTGTTTTATGAATAATATGTGCTTCATATTCATCGAAATATTTGGATTACTATTCTTCACCAAGAAGAAAAATAATTTCATTGTGATATATAAGAAAATCACATTAAGGTAATTGGATTGTTATGTCACTAAATTGACTTAGTTTTCCTTATAGATACATTGTGCTACGAATTGGGAAAAAATTAGGATGACCTCCAACGTGCATGAATTAAAGAATTAAAAAGCTATATGATTTTATGATAAAGTACCTGATTTTAATATATCTACATGGGGTGAACATGGGTAATTTCACTTCACCTTGATCTTCAATCAGAAAATACAACCTGAGGTGGAATCTTGTCATTCCATAACCCTAGGACCCCTATGAGAAACAAGTTATACTCACAATATATGGCATGCTCAAAAAGAATCGACCCTGAACAGATCCTAATGATGTCATCCTAGAAGATATAAATCCATTGAAAGTATTTTTTATCAAGAATTAGAAAATATTGATAAATAGTTCCACATAGTGAGGACAATTGTTGAGAAGTTCAAATGTCTTCATAAATGAATATCTCATAAGAAAATCATATAATACTCTCTGCTAATGTTCGAACAATGAATAATAATATCAAGAGATAAGTTATATCCATGGTAGTATATAAGTATCCCCAGTGCACAAGACTGGGTGTATTTTTAACACAACCATTGAGGCTAAGAAACCTTGTCCAAAATGATTTGAAAGTGGAATAGTAGGAATTCAATCATAAATGGATGGTGATCTTTTTACCAGGACTTCCCCAAATGAAGTAGGTATTTCCCCAATTATGAGGATTTTCAGAAAGATAATTCACCCATATCACTCAATCTCATGGTCATGTTTCCTCATTAACGGCATGAATAAAGTAATTATCTAGTTATTTCCTTCAAATAATCATTCACAAGGCAGATTCCAAAGTATCTTTTAAGTAGAGTATGAGTCCCAATGGAGGACGCAAATAGAAATTTTCTATCATGATCTCAATTGCTCTTGGATATTACATCTCTTCCAATAAACACTCGTATGGTAACTAAATATCTCACCATTATAAAGATTTTGAAACTCCCAAAATAAATTATTTGTTGGTAAACATCATTAGAAACACTTCTACTAATTCTATTGAATTTCAGGTCAATACATGGTAACAAAAGGAAGATATTTCTATTTGAAATATGGTCCAAAGTTAAATTAAGTAATAATGTATGTATACCATAAATAAAAGTATTTCAAAAAAATTGGGTACTTATTTGGATGCCCCATCGCCTCCCCCTTGACATGTACTAACCAATGATAAGGGTAAAGTTATGAATCAACACCAACCATTACCAAAGGATGTTGTATACCTCAATAATATGGAAATGGCTTCTCAGTATGTGTCAAAAATAAGAGAACTGAGTAAGGTTAATATATAACCACTCAAAGGTATCATCCTTGATGGATATGTTCATTAAAAAAATTAATTTCACTCTCCATGTTGATTCCATTCAATATGGATGGATTCTAATACCAATAAGAGTATATCTATAATATCCACTAAATATAAGTTATAGAAAATTAATTTACCTTGATCTAGTGATATCCATATATCCAAACTTCCCTCTACTAGGTAAACAGTTGGGACTATATCAGACAAGTTATATTAAGTGAGCCATGGAAAGTTATAAAGCAAGAGTGCAAGTAGAATTGCTACATCTAGTTTTGCATATTCTTCCCCCTTCTCCATCCCCTACTTAGTCAATTATCCCCTCAGGGCTTGTCGATAACATTAGATCATTAACAGCCTAATTACAAGATAAGGAGGGACAGTGTTCACCAGTGCAGTGGACAAAAATTCCTTACCCCAAATAGGTATACATGAATCTTCCCCTTCCCAATTTTGGAATTCCTAAGTTTCCAATGTTTGATGGCTCATGAAGATATAGTCTATAATATGATGCTATATATTCCCTAGTGTGGACCCATTATGGGGAATATTATATAATAACAATCATCTAAACTTCAGTGCTCTATAAATACATTACTGATACTAGCCTTCTTGTGGAATACATGATGACCCATTGGGTTAATAAAAGGATGGTTATACCTCCACTTATAGTTTCGTTATTATTTAATCTCTATTATGTGGAATAAAATGGTTCTCAAAAACTCAAATATCATAAAGAGAGTTAATGAGAGAGTCTTGGACATAATTTCCAGGTGGAACGGTCTATATTAATACATGAAATTGAATCTTTTTTAGGAATAATTTTTTTTTAATGGTGAACTTATATTATGAGTTACAGACAAAACTAATTCTAGTGAAATACACATGATGGTTTTGGGATCCTGTCATAATTTCTAAAAGATTTGAAGACTCTATCAAATGAAAAAGTAAAAAATATTGACCAATTCTATTAGGCCAAGGAAAGAGAACATGAAGTTTGGAAACTGTAATTGTCACTCTAATACCATCTCTTGGAATGAATCCATCATTGAGGCTCGCATTTCGTTGCATTGAATGTGATAATGAATGGTAGTAATGTTTTACATATCAAGATGAAATAAAAGATACAATTATCTCTTAGTTATAAGATCAAAAGAAAAATTTCTACTTCTTCTTAAATGAAAGTTTTCATGGTTACCTATTAGAACCCACTGAAAACAACCTATTAACACTGCTTAAACCCATGAAATTGGATCTATTCATCCTTGAGAATAACCTGAATTATTTACCCATTCATTGAATATTGGGGTACACCATCTAGGATTATTTATTTTAATGATATCCAATAGAATATGGTTGGTTAATGGTAAGTAAAATCGGGAAAACCACTAGATCATGTTTCATGTATTTTTATTGTCTCTCCATAAGAAGAAGAAAAATACAAAGAAGTTACTGTAAAAAGTCTACAAGGATTTTATAATCAGATGACTATGAAAATAATAAATTAGACTCATATCATCCTCCTAGAATAGTTAAATAAAAAATCACCTAGTTTCTTTTTCTATGGAAGGGAAATATTTTTCATCATCATGATCCTCCGAAGGACAATCTTCATGGAAGAAACATAGATGTATGAAATACAAACAAACAAGGTAGGAGGAAACCACACTAAGGCCAAAAGTTCCCCTTCACTCTCTAGGACATTATGCCTTCATCAATGAGAGGATGGTAACTGTACCTTGAAATAGTATAATGGGATCCAAACCAACAAACTGAATCCTCATTGGGTTAGGAATTTACCTATGGTTCCATTAATATAATTCATATAATTTACCCCCTATTTTATGATGAAAAAGCCTATGAAATTGAGTCTCCCACAAAAAAAATTGGGATCCATGATCTGAGTCTATAGGATCTAACAAAATAGGGAAAGGAAAAGCAATTTTATAACACAATATCTATGAAAAAACCCTTAGAGACCCATTTTTGTAGGGAAACCCAATGATAAAACCCTATTATGAGCTCAATAGGGGCGTGAAAACACACCCAATGATGCTAAAAACCCTATAGAACTAATTGTTTTGGAGGACTAGTTGGAGGAAGTGTGACAATATTTTCATTGGGAAAATTAATTCATTTCATTCTTTCCCAGTCCAATAATAGTAAAAATTCCATCCATATATGACCATCCACCTAACTCATTTACCCCTAAGAACATCATCGCTTAAATAACATTCTAGAGATCTTCCCTCCATGGGGATGCACAGACCCTTGACTCAAATATATGACATACTATTCTAGTTTTATAAATTTATAGTGAAAATTTTGGTTTCGGATTCTCTAAACCTATCAACATATCTATAAGAAGAACTTATAGAGGCTCTTTTGATCCATCAACAGTTCAATGTAGATGTTTCTTCTAATGAGTAGTATCATGAAAAGATTGAGCCCACTGAATTTCATGTCATTTTATATTTAAAAAATAATGAAAATGATAATATTATGAAAGTACACATCATACCCGTGTACATATCTAGACTATTAGATAAAATTGACACATATCTAGATTTCATTGATAATGGATCAGGAGTCAAACTCATTTGAGTTAGAAAAATCCATCAATTGGGATACATTGAAGCTCATATATACCATTAGAAACTGATATTTAAAGGGTATGAAAAAAGAAAATATAATCCCCTATTTAATGTCAATCTCATAGCTTTGTTTTTATATTATGGTATCCAAATCCAACTTCTTGTTTTTCTGACAAGATATAACATTCAATGTCTTGTTTGGAATTCCTTTGTTGCACCAACATGTGACGATTCTTACATTATATCATCATTGCATCAAATATTTATCAAATAGGTATATTGATACATTATATGGTTAAAATATCCCTTTGAATTTTAGGAATATCAATATATTGATGCATGATTATATTAGGGAGAAGGGAAAAAACCTATGCACAATGGTTTCACTCGAGTTACCACAAAATGGCTTGGAAATTACCCCAACTAACCCATTCAATGAACTTGGTGATGAATATGTGCTTTTAATTAGTACAATATAAGATGAAATTTTAGATTCATAGATTTAATCCTTATAATTCATGATATTATCCATGCCAATTTAACTCAATAAGGATGAAGAATCCTTTGATATCCAAGTTGGTGGAAATACCACAAATGAAGATTCCCCAACTTCACCAAAAAAATATTAGAATTCCATCTCTTTATTGACATAATTTAAAGAATTTTTTGAATTAATACTAAAGAGTATATAAAACCTTTACCCTAGATCTCAAAATAATCACCAGTACTCTAATTCTAAAGATCAACCTATAGATATTCCTCAAAACATGAAAATAGATGAAGGGTAAGAATAAGTTGAATAGGATGTAGAATAAGACCACAGATATTACTCTATAGTGTTTGAAGATGGTGTCTCCACCCTTATCAATGATCTCTATCTGATAATTGTAAGTAAAAAAGGAGGATTATTGATTGATGATGATTATTAATCCAATTTCATTCATTGAACAATAGGTTCTTACATATTTTATGAAGAATCACTGAGATGTGTTCAGATGTAATTTCAATGAAATTATAAGATTTGATACAAATGTCGATACCCGCCATTTAGGATTTCCAAGAGATCACCATGTCTATATAAATTTGTCCATTTGTTTATATTTGTTTCATAATAGAAATGTTAAATATGATGCTGACAATATTTTACAATCCATATTCTTTAGGGAATCCAATACCCAAAATAGCTCTCCATAATTTTCCAAGTCAATATGAAGACTGATCTTATCAGGGTTTGCATCGATTTCAATGATCTTGGTTGGAACTTCCAAAAACATGACATTTTAATTTTATTTTCAGAAATTATGATAGACATGATGGTGGGATACAAATTCATATCATTCATGGATCGTAATTAAAGTTATAATGAACTACTAATGTCCCCCAACGATTAATTATCCACTGAATTAACCCCCCCCCCCCAACTGAAAGGAGTGTTCAATTACAAGATTATTTCCTTATTCCTAAATAATGTAGGCACCACAAACCAACACACAATTCATTGAATATAAAACCCATTCTTAGAAAAACTATCAAGTTCTACGTAAATGATATGGTAGTTGTAAATGTTCCAATCATCTTACTGACCGTGAGAATATTTTCAATAAACTATGACAACATATTCTGAAAATTAACCCCCTTAAATGTTATTTTGGCGTTACCTTATGACAATTTCTTCTCTTTTTAGTATTCCATAATGTCATCAAATTTGATACTTAGAAGATAATGGTTATATATGAAATGTCACCTCCTCAAAACCTTAATGAGTTAAAATAGATATAAGGATACCTTGACTACATTCAGTGATTTATAGAATACCTCACAGGTAAATGTTTTGCCTTCAACAGGATGATCAAAATGGGGTCACTTATCAATGGACTGATTATAACCAATAAGCATTTGACATCCTCAAGAAACATCTATTGAGTCCACCAGTGTTGATTCCACCTATTCAAGGAAAGACCCTCATCTTATATGTGACATCATTGGAGAGATAACAAGGAGCCTTCCTTGGACAAAAAGATGGTTTTTCTAGTGAGAAAACCATTATAAACATAGTCAAAACAAGATCAACACTAAGACTTATTATTAAGGAATAAAGAAGAAAAGTTTGGACCTAATCTATGAGATTCAAAAATTGACACACTAGTTGTATCATCACGAGGTCCACTTGATCTCTTGAAATGACCCGATCAAATATATCCTAAATCATCACATTTTAAATGAAATTTTTCATGGTGTCCAGTAATATTTTAGCATTTTATCCTCCATTAAAAACTGAACACGGTAATAAAAGGGCATGAATTAGTATATTTTCTCACATAGCACCCATGTCTAGAAGAATTTCATACAAATACCTAATAAAATGATGAAGAAATTTTCTCTATCCAAAACTCTCCTTGGTGTGGGAGATGTATTTTTATTTTGTATTTGTAAATCCCTATATAAATATTTTGGAAGACCCAAAATTAAATATTGTCATCTTGGGATTCATTCTTATCTATCTTGAGAAATTACTTATACCATATTGCTTCCTATTATCGTAAGGTTGTACCAATAATGAGGTATAATATCAAGCTCTCAATGTTAATTTAGAACTCATACAATAAATACTAGTAACACATTATAGGTTCAATGGATATTTATAGATGGAAATTAAGAGGGTAAATGGTAATTATTCCATCCTCAAATAAGTACTAGTCCCCTTACTTGAATATGATTGAGAGTAGGTGGTAGAGTTCCCCTTTGATAAAATGATAATTCACATCATACCTTCACAATATTCCCAAGTAGAATCATTAGAAAATATGCCCATATATTTTGAAGACCCATAATGTGATGAAACAGACATCATTATTTCCCATTTCATAATGGTGTCACCCTTTGTTTAATAGATCATAGAAGAGATCAATGATTTCAATTCCTTCCTTAAACAAGATTATCTTGAAATAGGTTAGATGTTTCCCATACTAAACTATGATGACCCAGACCTAGATTCCACTTAATGGGTGCCCCAAGCCCAGTGGGCCAAATGACCTCAAGCGCATCTTCCTGAATGCCATAGGCTGCCGAATAGTAGTGAGGGACTAGGGTGAATCTATGGGAATACCATGCCCTCATTATCAAAGTTTAGCACTGTGAAAGGAATATAAAGTAATATTAAATAGAAAAAGCAGTATAGTTTAATCATTGATAAACATTGGAAACAATACTAATGAAAGAGATAAATGAGGATGATAATAATTTGATCAACTGGACAATAATGATGTAATGTATAGTCACTAGAAAAATAGAAAACATGGTTAAAAGAAAGAGGCTTAAAATTTTCCACAAATTAAAGGAAAATAAAGATTACTCTAATCATCCCAAGATCCATTTTGGTTATCTTCCCTCAAGTTATATCCTAAATGGAAAAAAATCAAGTTTTTGAAGTCATATGCTTCCATTTGTCAACACCTGCAACCATATAATCTACTCTAGGTACCAAATGGAACCCAGAGAGGATGTGAGATAAATAATAGTGGGCCACCACCAATGGTGTCTATAACATCTAGCCCATGTAATGGAATATGGAAGTGTGTAGGCATGCATAAATAAGGTTAAGCAGTAAAAATAACTAAATACCCATGTACCTGCTTCATCCCTTGGCTTGTGTCTAAACATGTAATCAGTTTAATTTAATTGTGCAATTATCATTTAATGTTAATAGGTCACGTGAGGAAAATCCAACACTGACATCACCTTGTGATAGTATAAGTAGTGAAGGTCCAAAGATGTAACAAGGAAACCTGAAAATGATATCCAGTGAGGGATTTCTAGAATGAATGGCTTTTGTCAATGGGGATGCACTAGGTCTTCATCATTATAGACCCCTTTGATCCCTCTCTTTTTTTATGTATTATTTGTTATCTTTTTATTTGTTCTTTCGATTCCTTTACTTATGAAATAAAATAAATATCTTTGGTGGTAGTGAGTGAGTTCTAGGGTAACATCCATGGTAATGTAGATATCATAGAATGCTAACTCAGTGGTATCTGAGTCTAGTTAAGGGATAAGAATGTAATCCAAGGAGCGTAATCCAGGTAATTTCTCAATAAGGTGACTACAATGTCCAAGGTGATCGACCAAGGTAAAATGGGGCTAAGCAAAGACGTGGGCCTAATAGGCTTTCACCATGGCACCTACTAGTCAATGCTGTATTCAAGTAGTGTATCTGAGGTATCATGTAATAATGAAAATGACCCTATGGTAGTATACTGGGAATCTGAGGAATAGACAAGAACCAGAGTCTAGGTGGGTAAAAACCTAAGAAAACTACATCCTTGAATCAGAATGGGGTTCCCAATACCAAAGGTATTCTCCTTTCAGAATCCATGGAGAACTCAAGTCAGTCCATTCATTTTTGATATTGTAATCAAGAAATAATTAATTTTTCCATTTCATTCCTTCCATTAGTGTGGATAAGTCAATTAGAGTTGAAACCATTTATTTATTGGTCCAAGCATTGTCTTCCATTATTGTGGATAGGCCAAGTAGCATTGCAACCATTTAATAGAGTATTTGTTAGCCATTACAGAATATTCAATTATTGAGGTTCACTATGCTACCTTACATAAACATGAAAGGGGTGCTATAGACATTTAACCTTTATTCAATCAATTTCAATATGAGAAAGTTATATGCATAGTATAATTCACATTCTACATTTGACATTGAATAGTTATTTGAAGGACTTACCTTAGGCGGGTCAATTGGTGAGCATTGATGGAATATGGAATTATGCAATCCTCATTAACCAACAACCATTTATTATAATAAGCCTCGCCTTTAGTAAGGTTAAGTAGGGAACACCTGAACAATGGATCAAACATGTCAAAACACCAATAACCCAATTATGAAATAACCTATGACATGATGAGGATTGAGTTTTGGGTGTAACCACTAACAAATAAACTCATATTTTGAAATATCATAACAAAATGATTCTAACAAGTATACTTATGGAATATAAATTTAAGAAACAGTTTCCAATTAAATCGGGGGGGGCACACGAACATCCCATGAACAACAAACATTAGGGATGAGTTATAGACAATCCACCTTAGGGTTGTATGATCTTTCTCCTCTAGTATCGTCCCTTGATTTGCCTCGATTCGGAGTAGATCTAAGAAAAGGAGAAAATGAACACATGATGATAACAAGGTCCAGAGATAAAGAGAAGAATAATGGATTAATATGACTCAAATACTTACCATTGCACATCCAACATGATGAACGAAAGCTTGATCGGAATTCGTATGAGGAAGAACTCTTGATCCTTAGATTTGGCCTTCAAAAAGATCCAAGTTGAGAGAGAACTAGGAAAATCCCATATAAACTCAAATTAGGGAGGAAGGGGAGGATTAATAGACCATTAAAGGAATTTTAAACATTTTACATAGCTTTTCATCCTGTGCATGGTTTTTCTACATGGTTTTTCAAACCATGCACAAACCGTGTGAGAAGGTTTTGTCCAAAAAGTATTCCTATACATGGTTTGTTCAAACCGTGCACCATCCATGCATGGTTAATTGATAAAAGGGGCATTCATATGGTTTGGATGCATGAATGTGCACCAACTATGTGAGGTTCCACTGTCCAAAAAACACTATCTGCACAGTTTTAAAAACCGTGCAGAAATCCCGCACAATTTACTCTAAACCGTGCGCAAGGTCTGCTTTCTCCAAAAATATATATTCCGGGCTCTCAACAAGCCTAGAACACCACTGAAACCCTTACTAGATTAGTAAGAATCCAAATTATGTACAAAGAGATTATTTAGACCTAAAATTAAAGGATACATACCTGAGTGAAAAACCGAGATCTTACTGCCTTCCCCCTTAAAAGAACTCGCCCCTGAGTTCTACTTCCAAGGGTAAATAAACACTGTCCTAGAACAACATTGGACAATGATCACATACATCGGATTCCCTCTCCCATGTATCACCATATACTCGGCCATGCTACCATATCACCCATATGAGAGGAACATACTTGCCTCAGAGAACCTTTGTTCTTCGGTCAATGATACATACTGGATAATCCTTAAAGGTTTCATCGACATCTAACTAAACTTCCTCAGGTTCAATGGTATGAGATGGATCACCATTATATTGGTGATGTTGTGATATATGACAGACATCGTGCATGGAATGGTAGCTCTGAGGTAGTAGCAACTGATAGGACACCAGCCCACCTCTCTCTATAATTTCAAACGGCCTGACAGAACTAGGCGACAACTTTCCTCTATTCTGTAACCATCTATGCTTGTGTCTAGGTGAAACCATAAATAAAACACAATCCCTAACCTCGAACTCAAGAGGTTGTCAATGGTTATTGGCATAACATTTCTGTCAGACTAAGCAGTAGTCATACGCTTCTTAATCAGCTAGACCGGTTAAAAAGTCCCTCGATCTAGATGAGGACCTAGTAGTGCGACCTCACCTGCCTCTAGAAATCACAAGGGTGAAGGGAATGTCCTACCATATAATGTATCAAAAGGATACATCTAGATCGTCACCTAAAAACATTTTTTATTAGAGAACTTGATGATAGGGATATTCTTCTTCCATGAACCGCCGAAATCTAGGACACATGCTCAGAGAATATCCTCTAAAATCTATATTCTCTGTTCCAATTACCCATTGGTCTAAGGGTTAATAGTTGTGTTTAGAAGAAACTGAGTTCCCATATCTTTCTGCAAACCCTGCATGAACTGTGAATTGAAAAGATCATCCCTATCTGAAATGATAGTACATGGAACTCCGTGTAGTCTTATAATTTCACAGACATACAATCTTCCCAATTCATCAATTGATAAATTCTCTCGTATATGAATGAATTAGGATGATTTATTTATTTGGTCAATTACTAACCATATCGCATTGATACCCCTTGGAAACCTAGGTAATTCAACTATGAAATCCATAGGAACATCTTACCATTTCCAATCCAGGATTGGAAGCAGCTGTAACAATCATTCAGGTCTCTTGTGTTCCACCTTCACTTGCTGACAGGTGAAACACCGAGTGATGAAGCTTGCAATCTGACATTTCATCCCAAGCCACAAATATTAGCATCGCATATCTTGATACATATTTGATATGCCTAGATGAACATCCCACTAGGAAGCATGGGACTCCTTTATCAACTCCTATTTCACATCTGCAGGAATGCAGATATGTCTACGTAGATGCAGGATGTCATCTCTGTCCACTGACCAATCTGTAGGTGGGTTATCTCCTGATATACTCTTAGGGAGAACCAAACCATTAGGATCTGAAAACTTCCAACTCTTCACCTTCTCAAGGAGGGAAGAGGTAACTGTTAAGGCTGAGAGATAATACTTCTCTTGACTCTCTTGAAACTCTAGATGAAGCTAAAAAAATAGGTCCATTAAATTCCATTCATCAATGGATTCATGTATGGCCTGCATTTGATTTTTCCAACTCAGTGCATCAGCAACCACATTGTCATTCCTAGGCGTATAGGCAAGCCCAAAATCAAAAGATTGTAGATATTCGACCCATCCTCAATGTCGGAGGTTCAAGTCACATTGAAAAAAGTTATACTTAAGGCTCTTATGATATATATACACCAAAAATTAATCACCCAATAGATAATGTCTCTATTAACATAAGTAATTGACAACTACTGCAAGCTCAATGTCGTGTGTCGGGTAATTTCTCTCATGATTCCTTAACTGCTGAAATCTTTATGCAGCTAATTTGTCTTCCTGCATCAACACTGTTCCTAGGCCAATGCATGGTGCATCATAGAATATGATATAAACTTTACTTGGTTCTGTAAGAATCAGAATAGGTGTCGATACAAGACTCCCTTTCATCTCATGAAATAATTTCTCACATGATTCTGACCATGTGAACTTGACACCCTTCTTTGTAAGACTAGTAAGAGGAGAAGAAATATGAGAAAAGTCTTGTATGAAATACTTACAATATCCAACAATCCCTAAGAAACTCATGATATCAAACACATTAATTGTACTCCCCCAAGAAACTTCAAAACTAACCTTTTTAAGGTCAATAGACACTT
The DNA here is from genome assembly GCA_963277665.1 of Viscum album. Taxonomy (NCBI): domain Eukaryota; kingdom Viridiplantae; phylum Streptophyta; class Magnoliopsida; order Santalales; family Viscaceae; genus Viscum; species Viscum album. Next base: position 1,314,035,115 of record OY728134.1, on the reverse strand, counting down.
ATGATTCTAAAATTATATGACCTAGGAAGCGGAACTTATCGATCCATAAGTCACACTTAGCAAGCTTGGAATAAAGCTGATTCTCTCTTAGTGCAATCAAAATGTTCTCAAGATGTTTGGCATGGTTGTTACAAATGCGAGAATACACCAAGATGTCATCCATAAAGACCATGACAAGAGAGTCCAAATAGGGGTGGAAAACATTATTCATCAAATCCATGAAAACAGAAGGTGTGTTCGTAAGACTGAAAGGCATAACAAGATACTCATACAAGAAATACATACTACGGAAAGTTTTATGAGGTATGTCTGATGGTCTGACTATCACCTAATGATAACCCGGTCTAAGGTCGGTCTTAGATAACACCTTTGCTCCTCAGAGATGGTCAAAGAGATCACCTATTCAGGGAAGTAGATATCAATTCTTGATCGTAAGCTACATTAACTTTCTATAATCCACGCCCAAATAAATAGTTACATCTACCTTATTAGAAAAAAGCATGGTTGAACCCCAAGAGTATGTACAAGGTCATATAAAACCTTTGGCCTCTAGGTCCTCTATCTTCCACTTGATCTTCTGAATCTTGGTAGGTTCCATCCTGTAAGGAGGAATGGACATTAGAGCTACTCTTGGAACAAGATTTATTGTAAACTCTACCTCTCTCTTAGGAGGTAACCCTGAAAATTCATTAGGAAATAATTCCCTGAAATGATCAACTACTGGAGGGAATTCAGTTTAAAGAAAACCCTAATCCTCCATGAAAGAATTTGGAATCTAGGCAGTCACTTCACCAAGCCCATGATGCTTCAGTCCAGCTCTCCTAGCTTGGACATCCCACTCACATTTGAAAAGATAACCGCTGCCATCTAGTGATGTAAGGGAACCGTGTGGTGATAACAATCCAAAAATTCATAATAATGGACTAACCAATACATCAAAAGAATGACATCGAAGCTTGTCATATAGAGAAAAAAGATATTCCAGAAGAAATGGTAACTTCATACCTCAAGGGGAAATCCCTACACTAGAATATTGCCTCTGTCTGTATTCCTAATGGTGTATCCAAGATCATTACAACATAGTGATATTGTATCTCTTGTCTGAGATTTTCCATGATAGATACAGAAATAAAAGATTTTGAAGAAACTGTATCAAAAAAATCAGAGAAAATAGTATAGGCTACTAGAATAGTACCCTATACTATAGATTGTCTTGAAGCCTGATCCTTGGGTATCGGCTGTAAGGTAGGAAACTCACCTGGTCCATGGCCCTGTGCAATAGATGGACTACCAAAATCACAAATTATTTGTTGGCACTGTTGGTGATCGTGGATCGGACTACCATGACCATGAACTCCTCCTCGTCAAGACATGTCAGTGCTACTCCAACTCCCCGCCTGACGCGGTGCAAAAGAACTAGCTCTTGAAGGTGGATCTGAAACTGATCCTTTTCCACTCGAAGTCAGTGGAAAGGTCCTACAAATTTGCTAACGATGAACCATACAGCTGCAATATAGAAACTACATAGGGTCTCTATCACATTGGGGATTATTATGACCTGGTCTTCCACATTGATAACACACTACAGAGCTATTAAACTGGGTACTCTGGCTTCCACTTCCCTGACAAAAAAACTCAAGGGAACGTTTCCTGCAACCAGAAGAACTATTGGATTGACACGATACTGATCCTTTAAACCTGGTACCCATGTTTCCCCTCAGGTTATGATTAGTGATAAGGGATTTATCAACTATTTTAGAGAATGTAGGAAGGAAAAGACATTTACCTGAGTTCAGATGGTGTACTGAAGCCTATCCTCAAAATTTCAAGCACGTGAAACATCATCACCGGCTATAAGTGGTAAAAAGCACTATAAATCAATGAAACCTGCTTAATATTCCATAACTAACATCAAACCCAACTCGAGATTCATGAAATCTCTTACTCTGTCATCTCTTAGTGACTGAGGAAAAAAGTGACCATAGAAGGTAGTTTGGAAGTCAACCCATAACATACCCTAATGACGTCCGGCCTAGGTAACGACATCCCACCAACGCTTGGCCGAATCCTGAATCATGCATGTATCAAGATTGAATCTATACTCTAGAGGATTTTCAAGATTATAAAAGATATATAACATGGAATCTTTCCAAGACTCATCAGCCTAAGATCCAGGATCCACTGAAAAAGTAGGCGGATACTGTTGCTGGAACTCACGGGTCAGATCATCCATCATAGGTGAAACCCATAGAGAACCATAAATGGACTAAATAATACATAGAAAACTATCATGAACATGGGAATCAGTTCCTAGATTAGGTACAATAGGTGGTGCCTCATTTGGAACTCCTGGATGTAAGATTGGCGGCTCAGGACACACCATGTCTGGAGCGTGGTCATCACCACCCTCATGCCGAATGATATGAGGAATTCACGGTGGAATTGGTCTACAAATTCAATGTACAAGACTCAGAACAAGTATAGGATCATAATATAGTGTCACTAGCATAAAATTAACATAGTAAAACTCAATACCTGAGGAATACTACCCAAACTAATCGCTTTGAAGTTCAGATATCGGTAAGTGATCAACTTAAGTTTCATGTCCTTTTGTGGTTAGTTTCTAGGTTCACTCCTTTACCTTACATAAACATAAAAAGGAAAGATAAGGATGTTTAACCAATTATTTTTAGTTTTTAGGATTATCATTACAATGGATATTTTTTTCTAATGAATCAGTTCCCATACACCTATCACCAAAAATGACACCCATTTCTCATTACATAATTGATTGACTTGGTAAATTACTCATCCCTACCCATGAGGGCCCATACACCACATGAATTGAGATAGTAAATCACTCAATATAATAAAAATTAGTACATTTCAAGATACTATCACAGCATTACATAGCAATTACAGGCATATCAAGCAATTCATGCAGTGAAATTCACCTATATGGCATGGAAATGCACATGACATGTGAATTCTAGGTTCCTCTAATAAAGCATTTAGAAATTCTCCTTGCCCTCATATAAATGGTCTAAGGATGAAATAAATTCTAAAGAGTAATAATCAACAACACCGCACAGCATGTGTGTCACCCAACGGTGAAATAATAGCAACTGTAATATGAAAAATAGGACAACAATTTCATTTTGGGTAACTTGACTTTTACCCCAAACATGGGTTTGCAACACCTAAGCATGGATTATGACCAAGTCCCAAGCACTCATACTCTTTAATATATTGTCTCCAAATCATAAAGCAGAAAAAGAAACCACCTCTGATAACACTTTGTGACAACCCAGACCCAGATGCCACTTAATGGGTGCCCCAAGCTCGGTAGGCCACATGACCTCAAGTGTGTCTTCTCGAACGCCAGAGTGTAATGAATAGATATGAGGGCCTAGGTTGCATCTATGGGAAGACTATTCCCCCATTATAAGAGTGTATCATAGTAGAAGAAATATTAAGGAATAGTAAATAGCAGAAGTAGTATTGTTTAATCATCAATAAATTACGAAAGAAATACTAATGTAATAGATAAACAAGGATGATAATAATTATATCAACTGAATAATGATGATGTAATGTATAGTCACTAGAAAACTAGAAATCATTGTCACAAAGAAAGGGGCATAACCTTTTCCACAAGGTAAAGGAAAACGAAGACTACTCCAAGCATCCCGAGATCCATCTCGGTCATCTGCTATCAAGATCCATCCTAAATAGTAAGCAATCAAGTGTTTGAAACCGTATTATTCCTTTTTTCAACACATACAACCATATAGTCTACTTCGGGTACCAACTAGATCTTAGAGAGTTTGTTAGATACTTCTTAGTGGGCCACCACTAGTGGTAAATAAAACTTCTGGCACATGTAATGGAATATGGTAGTGTGCATGCATGCTTATATAAGGTATAGTAAGCAGTAAAAATAACTAACTACCCAAGTACATGATTCATCCCTTATCTAGTGTCTGAACATGTGACCATTTCAATTTAATTAAGCAATTAACATTTAATGTTAATAGGTCGTGTTAGGAAAATCCAACACTAACATCACCTCGTGATAGTATAAGTAGTGAAGGTCCCAAGATGTAACAAGGCAACTTGAAAATGATATCCAGTGAGGGTGTTCCAAGGTAAAAACCAAGGTAATGTAGATCTCATGGAATTATAACTCACTAGTACCTAAGACTAGCTAATGGGTAAGAGTTTAATAAAAAGAGTGTAATCCAAGTAATTTCACAATAAGGAACCTACTGAGTCCAAGGTGATCGAAAAAGGTAAAATGAGGCTAAGGAAATGCATGGGCCTGATGGGATTTCACCATGGCACTTACTAGTCAATGTTGGATCCAAGAAGTGTATCTAAGGTATCATGTAATAATGAAAAGTACCATACAACAGTATACATGGAATTCGAGGAATAGACAAGACCAAGTGTCTAGGTGGGTAACAAACTAAGAAAACCACATCCTTGAATTAGAATGGGGTTCCCGAGACCCAAGGTATTCTCCTCTCAGAATCTATGGTGAACTCGAGTCAGTCCATTCCTATTAGATATTGTAATAATTAAATATTTCATTTGGTTCATGTATTTCCTCCCATTAGTGTGGATAGGTGTAGTAGAGTTGAGACCATTTATTTATTGTTCCAAGAATTTTCTTCCATTAGTGTGGATAATACTAGTAGTGTTGCAACCATTTAATCATGTCTTTGTTAGCCATTAAGTCATATTCATTATTGAGGTTCACTCTGCTACATTCCATAAACAAGAAAGGGTTGCTATAGACATGTCAACTTTATTCAATATCTTTCAATATGGCCAATTTATATACTTAGTATACTTTCCATTCCACATTTCACATTTAATAGTTATTTTAAGCACTTAGCTTAGGTGGTTCAAGAGGTGAGCGTACATGGTACATGCCATTATGAAATCCTCATTAAACAACAACCATTTATTATAAGAAGGCTCGCCTTTTGGAATGTCAAACAAGGGAACACCCGAATGGTGGATCAAACATGTGAAAACACTAAAAACCCAATTATGGCATAACCTTCGACATGAGGCGTATTGAGTTTTGGGTGTAACCACTAACAACTAAACTTATATTTAGAAAGAGCATAATGATACGATTCTAAAAATTATATTTATGGCATGTAAATTTAAGAAAAGGTTTCCAAAGAAACCAGTGGGCCCCACACAAACATTTCAAGAACAAAAAAAATTAGGGATGAGTTATAATACACCCACCTTAGGGGTGTTTATCCTTCTCCTCCGGTATCGGCCCTTGATTTTCCTCTGATAGGAGTAGATATATGAAAAGGTGAAAATGCTCACATGATGATAACAAGGTTGAGAGAAAAACAGAATAATAATGTCTTAAGAGGACTGAAATACTTACCGTTGTGCATCCAACGTGAGGAATGGATGCCGAACGAAGAAGAACACTTGATACATAGACTTGGCCTTCAAAAAAATCCAAATTGAGAGAGAACTAGGTCAATACAGCATAAACTCAGGTTAGGGAGGAAGGGGGGATTAATATATCATTAAGGGAATTTTATAAATTTTACATAGGTTTTCAGTCTGCGCACGGTTTTTCCATATAGCTTGTCAAACCGTGCGCAAACCGTGTGACATAGTACTGCCTGAAAAGTTTTTCTCTGCACAGTTGGTTCAAACCGTGCACCATCCATGCATGGTTACCTCGGAAAAAAGGTGCCTTTGCACGGTTAGGCTACCTAGCCATGAACTAACCTTTTGTGTTGCCACTTTCTAAAAAAAACACCATCTTCATGGTTTGGAAAACCATTCGTAAATCCTACATGGTTTACTCTAAACAGTGTGTAAGGTCTGTTTTCTCTAAAAGGATGGGTTCTGGGCTCCAAAAAATTCCCATAACCCTTTAGAACCTTTACTAACTCATTAGGCATCCAAATTAGGTCCAAAGTAAATATTTATACCAAAAATTAAAGGATCTATACCTGAGTGAATAACTGGGTTCTTATATAAACTACCTTTAAAATGGGTTTATTCTAGAGGAAAGAGCCAAGATGCAGTTGATCATGTCATGGGCATTCAATTATATTCTCGATGATGACCTGAATAATTAATGAGTAATCTACTAATTAATATTCAATTGAATCCTCCTCATATGTGTTGATGGGGAGGATACTATTACAGTCAGGGAATAATATCATGATGGAACATGTGGTTACCATCAATCAGGAACCAATAATTCTCACCAAATCATGTGTCTCGGGTATTTGTAGCCATAAATGATATAGGTATTCACACAATTCACCAAAAAGTGTCATTCACCCAAGTGCATGTCATCTTATCCATCAACTCCCAGAGTTGTTTCATAGTTCTAAACAATTCTAGTTATTTTCTTTATAGGGGATGGATGATGTGGGGTTATACAACCCTAACTATAGACAACTAGTTCAAATACCTCCCTACTGCTATAGAATTATTCTCGAAATGGGATGAGATGATACCACTCAATGAATTCAGGACCAAGATCATCATCAATTTTGTAAAATTAAACATTATCACTAGATTGGGTGTCCCTTATACATAACTGATGGACAACGACACCAACTTCATCTCTTATGAATTTAAGAAGTTTTACCAGGAGTACCAAAATGATTACAACCCTTCATCTGACTCTTATGTAGTGATAAAATGGAATATTTAGTCTTGAAATAAAAATATATAATATATTCTATATAAAATGGTGGACAAAGAAATGTATTATTGTCCTGAAAAGAGAAAGTATGCCTTATGGGCCTACGACACTAAAACTCATACTGATACACCGACAACCACTTACTAAATAGTTAATGGGACATAGGTGGTGTAACTGATTGAGATCCAATTTTCCTCACATAAAACATCTTTTTGTGGAAAAATCTCATATGATGAGAAATCACAGAAATGAATAGATGAGTTGGAGTGACTTGATGAAAAATGATTTCACACACTGCATAACCTTGAAGTTCATTACAATCGGATTACATGAGCCTTTAATAAAACGTTTTTCCTCCTCTCATTACTCCAGGTTGAAATGGTGTTGGAATACTAAACATGATGATACTTAGAAATAATACACTAAATCTAGAACTCAAATGATATGAGCCTTATAGTGTATAGAATTTCTATCTGAATGGAACATACTCATTGATTACCATGGAAAAAAAGCATACTATGTCTTCCACCAATGAAAAGATCCTCAGAAACTAATTTTTGTGATTAAATACAACTATTCTAATATGAAATAATTTAAACTATATATAAAAAATTAATACCACAAGATGTTGAACTACATGATCAATTAATCCTTTTTTTAGGACTCTAAAATGTATACCAGTTTTTTTTCACACGTCCTTAAAAGTACACCCATAAATTCTATTTACAATACAGTAAAATATATGAGAAAATTCATTCTGTATAATTTAAAAAACTTCATGTTTCAAATCCTTATCACACAACGTAAAATGGTGTGATACTTTGATCCTTACTTGAGATAACTATAATCCTTGGTGTTGGTATCCTACTACAAAATCAATCTAGTCTCTGAGAACTATGCATGGATTCATTATCACTTCGATGAGATATATAGTGATTTCTAAACCCTATGTCATGGTCTGAACAATGAAATAATTGAAATTATATCTCAACTTCATAAAAATAAAATCAATGGAGGGGACTCTAACACATTTCCTTTCACATATAGACCCATCATAAGTAATATAACATCTATCTACTCATGATTCTTATCTATGTGTTGAATCATTTATAAAACTATATATGTCTTGATTATTATATTCAGTGGGATATATAGGGATACCTAGGACTTCAATATTAGGCATATTCACAAATTTACCACTTTATAAGAACATTCACACCATCCCTTGGCACATGAGGCCTCTCTTCACATTGGGTTTTATCCTATTAGCTAGAGAAACCATTCCTTCCAATCCATATTTTTCAAATCTATAGAACCTATAACTATATCAAACATTAGTCCATTACGAATAAATTTAAATTTCATAGAGTTCCTTGTCATGCTATATTGAAATTAACAAATTAAATTTACCAATTACAAGACATTAAAATTTATAACAACATCATTGTAACATGATGTTAAAATGAAAAAAAAATTATTCACTGCATGATGTAAAACTATACCATCCATATACCTATAATACGACATAAAATTAGTGAAATGTTTTCCTTTCTTGATAGGACTACAATTCTTGGTGATTGTATCCTTCTACACAACCAACTTATTCATTGAGAGAACCATGTTTATTGATTCTTCTCGATATGAGATATATAGTGATGCCTAGATTCTTTAACCTAGGCTTAGATGTAATAAAGAAAAATGAATCCAGTTCTTCTTGTGTGTGACTTCAATACATGAAACTGACCCTAACTTAGGCTCCTTAATTTAGGAACTCATGTTTAAACCAAAATGGACACCTCATTACATCTGAAAAAAAATCCACATGGGGAACATCACACTCCATATCTAATGATGGCCCCACATGTTTCCTCCATACTCAGACATATCCCATTCACACATCCTTATCCTTTTTATAGGGAACTCATATCATTACTAAATCCACTTGGATATTGGTAATAAGTGTTACTAAATCTAGAGGAAACATTTTTTTTACAATTCATAATATGCTGCAAGTGTGATTTTCATAATGCATTCCCCCAATGATCTTTTTAACCAAATTCACCTTCATCTATAGTAAAGGTGTCCACTTATTTTATTATTCCTTGAAAATATCATACTAAAATCCACCATTCATCCATTCCTTATTTTATTTTACGTTTTCCTTTTCAATTTACTTGGGAACCCCCAAGATTGTGGATTGAAATTTACATCCCCATATCTAAAATATGTCATAAAATCCTTGGCTTGTTAATCCCAATGTTATTTTTTATCTCAATAATTATGGTCACAGATTAATGTCCTCGAAATAAATTTTTGATATTCCAAATATATGATGATAAATCACATGTTTTATGTCCCTTTAATATGATATTAAAATGAGAATTAGTATGCCATCACCTGAGAGGACCACCATTCTTGGTGTCGTTATCTCTCCACACCTCAGCCTTATAACTACATTTGGATTGATTCTCTCTTAAATGAAATATTCAGTGAAACCTGTACTATCCAATATAGAAAAAACCAAAAAGGTAAAAAAATAAAAAAAAAATCCATAACACCCTTGTGTATTAGCCAAATATGCACAGGAAATTCTAGCACATGTTTTCTTTCAATTTATAGTCTACTATTAAAAAAACATTCCCCTCCCCCTGAATGGGAACATGATAAATATGAGGAACTCATTTAAGAAATATGTATGGATTGATTCTCTTTTTGGTGAGTTGCATAGTGATTCCTAGACCCCTTTTCCAAGTCCCAATCGCAAATTCTTATCCATATGTGAGATCCTTTTTGTTGGTCTTTGGCCCTTTTTAGGCCTTCATTCACATCAGCGGCATTATTACTGAATGGAAATGAAATATCACACTATAAAACAGTACTTATCTCATGACCATAAAATTCATGACCATTGGTACTAAATGTATCACCTTAAAAATAACACCATTCATCATATCTATATAACCCTAAACTATAGTAAACCAAATTTCATCGTTATAAGATGTTAAAAAATGTGTCTAACATCTTTACTATAAGGTATTAAACTGTACGGTCAACCCATCATCTTAGTAACATGATATAAATCTATGTGAACCATTTAATAATCATATCCTAGATTATTTTTTCCAGATCACATGACCATAATCCTCTCAAATAGGTCACTCAGAAATGATCCTAAAAAATAACCAAGATGCTCTCATTACATCATCTATTCTAACTCAATTTATTGTGATGTTTTTGTGTACTTTTATTTTAGTTAAGTCTGTTTACCTTTATAAATATCCTTCGTATAATTTTATGGTATTGTTATGAAATATTCTAAAACCTTTTGAACAGCCCCTACCCACACAACATACTTCGTGAATTTTTATAGTCAATGCATAAAATTATTTTATTAGATTAATTCCGATGATTCTCTCTCATATAGAAATGTTGGTAATTAGATTTGGTTAATCAAAAGGGAACCCACTAGGAAATTATGGTTAATATTAAATTTTTCAATTAAACCTATGTATTAACCACTAGTGCATGTTCTTTTCCTAGAGGAAATTTCCACTCGAACCCCATGAGTTTTTCCTATATTGAGTGTGAAAATGGTCACCCTACTCCCACCAGTCCCCACAAACAGTGTGTGGCATTAGTTTTCCTATATTAATAACAATCATTTTACTCCCTCTAGTCTCTATTTCATATTCAAACAATTTAATATATGATTTAAATTACAAATTTTCCTATTTTTAAAGGGATAGAGAATGTTTTTGTTATTTATTCCATCATACTCTGCAGTTTCTTTTGTGGAACCTCCAATCGGTCCACCAAGCATAAACATAAACTTCATTGAATGGTATAGTATATTATAATCACCTTCAATACATAAAATTTTGAAATATATAATATCACTCAGCATATGGTAATTTATACATAATCCTATGTAATTATGGGAATTTACCTTGTATAAAATCACCCCAAACAATTAACGGGTTTTCTAAAGATGCTTACAAAAATCATCAGATTGGTTCATCTAGTCCTGGTAACATGATGTAGATATTTAAATCCCTTATCCTCACCATACGACATAAAATGTGTTTCCAATGTCTTTATGGAAATATGTTAAACTACATGGTCAACTTTCTTATCATATAATGCAGAATCATACATTAGTGTCTCTCTTGAATAAGTGGACCTCCACCCATGATATCAGTCTCTTACCTCAAATCTTTTTGGAACTACATGTGAATTTATTTTCCATTAGATGGGATATATAGTGACACAAAGAAATTTTTTATCAAGCCCAATAATGAAATTATCACTCATATGTAAGCATTCTTATAGGGAATTTGGATCCACCTGGGCCCATACATTCACATCGGGTTTTCCCTTCTCTAACTATCCCATATATTTATTGTCCACACTATACAAACTTAAATAAAAATTCCTTATGGTATTTTACACACAATAATAAACTATATTTCCATTCATATTCCAACATATAATACCATAAAAGGAAAAACCATTAGTCAAATCTATGTGAACTTAAACAAAAACAATCATGCATCCCTATAACATGATGTTAAATTGTGTGTCCAACATACTGGCCACATTATGTTAAACTGTATGACATTCATCCTAGGTTTATATTGTTAAACTATAGATTAACTATGTTCTTATAGCAATACATTAAACTGCATGACACATGATCCATTCTATATGACCCAATCCCTATTTGTGAACTATAACCATGAAAAGGTACATGGTATATGATCCATATATATTAATCAATAGTAGGGTTGAATACTCCATTTTATAAATAATCATTGATATTTTATCATTTGTACTAGTTATGGAACTTCGCTTTGTTAAGATTCAATGATATGATGAAATGTAAAAATCCATCTCCCTTATGTAAGAGATCGATCAATATTCTATACCCTTCAATACTTTTTTATGGATTTAGTGGTTAGGACATAAAAACTATGTGATGCTTGATTTTCATGTTGTGGGATACATATTGATGCATTCTTCATCTATTTTTATGAACAGTCATGATTTTGCATTAATTTCAACCATTTCCCTCCATAAAATCCAAATCCATGTAGATGTTCTTTCTTTCATGGAAATTAAAATTCACCCACATGTTCTATAACTTGGACATTCATGTGGTTCAAATGGTTTACCATGATTCAATTTTTTTCTCACATTGAGCATGAGTCATGTGATCTTAGAGTACCTAGATATTTTCTTTGTCTAGCACAATTGAGTTTTATTTTATTCATATATAGGGAACTTTGACCCCATAACAAGAAACTAAAAGGTGAGGTATAATTCCAAACCAATGACTCAAATATGCTTAGGGTGACTCATTTATTATAGCCTCTTTCATCACTATATGAGATATCTATTTCTGTAGAATTCATTGGTACACAAAACATCTATTACTTAGAGTATTAATACACCCCTCAATCATATGATAAAGAACAACATCAGAGATTATAATATATTTTCTCTCATTTATGGGCCAATGATCAAAATAAAATAACCATTTCCCTACATATATGTCTGATCTGTGTAGGATAAAATTTCACCCAAAGAACTATGTGTTTCATGATACTCATTCTAATGATATATGTAGTGATGTAGAGATTTATTATGATTGGAAAGGAAAAAACATCATGGTCAAATTTATGTGAGTGTAAAACTTAGCAACATCTTCTCAAAGTTTTTTGACCATAAACACTATATATGTTGGACTAGCATGCAAAAAATTAAACTAAAAATTGAAAGAGTCACAAGGATTTCCAAGTTAAACATATAAAGGTAAGCCTAGTCAAGTGTCTCATCCAGATACATTTTTATAGGTGTGGACCATCTTCTGGGTTCACATTAATACCAAAAAATGCTATGAAAATAATGCCACAAAGTGAACATGAAAATGATTTTTTGTTTTTTTCATGAGGAGTCCTTTTAATTTCACCATTAAACATGTTTTTTTACATGAAATGTTGATCTCAAGCCTCTCTCAGATTACTTTTTTTAGCATGAGGTGTCCTTTTGAGTCCCAATATTAACATATTTTTTATTTTTGGAACAAGGCATTGATACTAGGCCCCCCAACCCAAAATTAATTTTTCATTTATGGATTGAGGAATCCTTTTAAGGCTAGCCTCTAATGAATTTTTCATTTTTTGTTAAGAAGTTATCTTAGTAAACACACAAAAAACATGTTCATTAGTGGAACAAGATGTCCTATAATGTCCCCAAGGTAATGAATTTTTCCTTTGTAGCATGAGTTGGTGATCCCAATCCCTAAACAAAATAATTAATATTTTTTTACATGAGGTATCCTTTCAACAACCCCCAAAAATGAAATTTGATTTTTTGGTGGGAGGAATCAATCATAGTCCCCCTCTAATAATAATTTCATTTTTTGTGTGATTCATCCTTTTAAGCACCCATACAGATGGAAATCATTTGTGAAATGAGGTGGTCATCCTATCGCTCTGCAAAATAAAATCCTTTAAATGGTGATGGTTTTTTATTTCCAACCACATAGTAGAATGATTTAAATGTGGACGACCTATATTTTAGGGAAACTAGATTATTTTTACCCTATAAATAAATGATATACTTGATGGAGATACGCATGAAAAGTATATACTATGAGAGGGAAAATGGAGAAGCTTGAGTGATTGAATTTACCATGTACTCAATTATCATATATAAAAAATTAATAATTAGGTCTTGAAAATGTAATACTTGGATGAAAGGTTTACATATAGTGAGGTACAATTTGCGAGAGAATAAAATTCAGTCACCGAAAAATTAGACCCCTCGTGTAGGAACCCCTATCGAATAACATGTCCTCTGTGATAATCTATTCTTAATATGGTATAAAAATATGTGGTATGGGTGGATCTAGGATAATTTAATCATATTATCTCAATTTACTCTTTTCTCTTAGCATTCGACATCATCTTGGCCCCTCTGGGAATATTTTAGCATTTGGCTGCATCTTGGTCCCTCTGCGAAATCCTGACGGATCCCTCTCCAGTAGACTACAACTGGATAGCATCTAGAACCATATTATTCCCCTTATAAAATTCCATATTGTCTAGTCCTATCATTTCCCCTCTATTAAACTATTAGTGTTTTCCCCACCATGGTTCCTCTGTGAATAGAATAAGCCTCCCTCTCTGCTAAAATCCAATTGCATTGCATCAGGAACCATCTTGGACACCTCTACGAACTGTATAGCATATATCCCTATCTTTCACCTCTGCAAACCACTTATCATTTTTCCTAATATTTTTCACTCCACAAACTTAAAGATAATAAAATTACATTGATCACCATTCATATAAAAATAGGCCTCATACACTTCCCATCAAAAACTATTAAAATTTATTCCTTTGACTAATTTTGAAATATGGTAATATAATTAGTGTTGCCTCCCCAAAAACCACTAGATCTATTTATCCCCTAAAATAGACACATTATTGTGTTCCTATCACAATTTTTTATTCCCTCAGTAAAATATTCCCTACACATAACCTACCAAGTATTTAGGGTCCTTGAGATGTGAACAATTATGGATACCCTTGGTAACGAGCACTCCAAAATTGGAGATGGTGTCCGAGGCCTTCCTGATTTGGGAGGTAGGGGAAATAAACTTATTTTCACTTCCATAATGTATAATTTTGGATCCTTCTCTCCTCCTCTCCAAAACTAATAATTGGGAATCCTTTTTAGGGAAATACCTTATCCTTTGATTTAGGAAACTTCCTTACCATCACCCTTTTCCACTAGTAAATGAAGGAGAATATGTAATGTTCCAAATAATCTACTTCCTCTTATCTATCACACTGAACATGACACACATTGGCTTAGAGGATAGAGAAAATAGTATTGCTATCACAGTTGAACATCAATGGTAATCCACTTAGGTGTAAACCCCAACCAAACCATAAATCACCATGATTCTATATTCTACTCATAATTCTAGATAAAGTGCCTCCCCTATAGGTGAAACCTCGTATTTTTTAAAATTCATTGAATTTTATTCCCGTATTTATGGGATACATAATAAGCCTCCTTGAGGTTAAACATAATGCCATTAATACACCCTAATTATCTCTATTCCATATTCCAAGTGGGGTCACATCTAACCTTGAGGTCTACATTCCTTCCAGCTCCATTCATTGTAGTAGAGTCATATTCCCTTCTAGAAAAACCATAAATGGTTTTTCAAGAATAATACCTACACCCACCTTTTCTTGGAACCTTTCCTCTAGATTCCATTTCCACATGATGTTAAATTATATAATTTATCCCTTTTAATGTGACTCTAAAACATAGTATTTGTCCCATTAAGTGTCCCTGAACTATGTTGGTTCTGATTCCTTTTATAAGGATATGTAGGAATCCCTTCTCATTGTCCTGGTCCCAATATCAAAACATCTCCCAACTCTTTGGATGATGATAAACCCCTAAGCACCCCACTGTGTGGCATAAAATTAGACTCAAAATGATATATAACATAATAATCCATTATATGTATGGATCGAATAATCGATGGAGATCCTAGGATACATAAAAATGTATCCATTGGAGGACAACCTAAGTTACAATCATATTATTTTAAAGTCAATACAGGCTAATAAATGATTATTTTATACAATGGATATTTTTTCTGTATATGGGACTTAATAAAAGATTCAAAAATATAGATTAAATCTATAATAGAGTCATGAAGTAAGAAATAATTTCGATCAAAATGGTGTGGTGAGCTCTACCTAATACCCTCTCGACCAAAATGAGTCCCTAAGAATCGTTAAAAAAATGACCAATGATCACCTACCTTTAGAAATAAGTTCGGTGTCACATATGTTGGATGTATTGGGTGTTTACAATTCCATGAACAAACCCCACAGTCTATTGACCCAAAGAAGGTTTCAAATAGCAGGAAAATCAATTTTTAATGAAAAATTTATTTTTGATGAATATAAAGGCTTCACTAGAAATTGAGTAAATATTTATCAATATGTGTGCTTTATCTAAAACCATTATTCATAATTTTCAAATTGATATTAGTATTATTCACTTCATAAATTTATCAACTTGGTTAGAATTGTATAATATATTAATGTTCATTTGGACATCAGTATGTGTGTATCAAATATATATAAAATATATTAAATTTATTTGGATCGAAATATATCATTAAATCATAGAGTGATACATATCTTGAATTATGGTGTATGTTGAAACCAAAAATATTATCTCAAATCAAGGAACATGGTGAAACCAATAGGAGTCCCTTGACTTAAGTTATTTTAGGAACCAAAAATAATATCTTTACTAAATTTGTTATATAGGAAGAAGGTGGGGTGATATGTATTGAAACCCAAATCATGTTTTACCCTGCCTAAAATTCTCATGGTGTGACTCTCCATTTTTTATTGGAATTAGTGATGGAATAATAGGTATTAGGACATTTTATCAAGACCATACCCCATTAATAATTATAGGTTGTGATATAAAGAAAAATACATCATGTTATAGAACAATGGGAACTAAGGTAGGTGACCTAGGAAAAGGGGAACACTAATATATATGATTCAACAATGTATTTAAAAATAATGCATAAATGGGTGAAGTGTATCCTTTGTAAGGAGTCATAGGTGATGTGGTGCCATGGAAAGGTGGACTAGGAGAAGTGGTTCACTATTATGGAGGCATGGGTGAAGTGTTGGCTTGGAATAGACACCTAGGTTATGTGTCAAACATAAATGAGGTCATATGAGAAGTCACACATGAGTATGGAGATATAGATGAAGTGAGGTATAGGTAGGTGATCATGGAAAATGGATGACTATATTGTTCACCATGGAAAAATGGATCCTTTGTAGTTGGTTCCTGGGTATAAAAACCCAGGTGATATTGTTCCCGTGTAGGTAACCTGGAAAAAGTGTCAATATATTCATTTACCAAGGGAAAATGGTTCCAAGGTAGTTGGTTCCTAATATGTTCAGTTACCATATACATTTCCTCAAATGTAGTTGGGAACTCAGGTAGTCACCACCTAGGTATTTGGGCTCTCACATAGTCGACACCTAGGTAACATCTCTAAACTAGAGGTCCTTGGTTTTAACTTTTTCCCATAATCCATAATTTTGGATTTTAGAGTCCCTTGAAGAAGGATTCTAGGAGAATTATGTTTGGTAGAAATGTATTCATTTGTTTAGGTTCTTATGGTGTGAAATTGGTCTCGAAAATGGGAGCATAGGGGTATATTTTATATGATATCCCTATCCTGGATTCCCATTAACAATTTAAGTGACAAGATGTGGTTCTGGGTTCTTGTGGCATGAAACACTTATCTAAAGTGTGCAGATGTCACATATTGTAAGTAAGTGACTGTGAAGCTAATGTGTACAAGGAGATAAGGCATTCATTTAATGGAATGTGTGGTAAGGATAATATAACAGGTTGTATGTGGTTTGGAATTTGATAGGGTGCATGGGGTAGTATAGGTATAAAAGGGTGTGTGGGGAGGTAGATATCAATACAATGGTGTGTCAATGGACGTCAACCAAAATCCATTATAAAATTATAACATTTAATTATAATAACTTTTTATTTGGGTGTACATTTTGGGGCCTAGTATATGAAATAGAATCTATTGAAATGAACTACACAGTGAGACACTGGGTTTCACCATAGAAGGTGTTTTAAGGATAAAATGATTCCATGGTTCCCTTAAAAATGGTTTATGGTCTTGATACCCTTTTTAATAATAATTGATAAAATAACAGGGATAATCTTGGTAGAACGTTCACACAACCTTTTCACCAAATTGGGAAATAATTTTTTTGGAATCTATATCCCCCAATGAGTGAGCAATCACGGTAACATAAAGATCTCATTTTTTTCTTCTCCATCAAGTCTGAAACTACTACATCTTCAACTCAACTCATGCCATCTGAGTGAGATTACTATTATAGTAATTGTATAAAAGTACATGGTGCATAATTTTTGGGTGAAATAAAAAATACATTATTAAAAATTTATACTTATACCTCCATTATGTTGGATTAATAAAAAATAATTTTATGGTATTTTTTACATTAATTTACTATTTCATTCAGGATATTTTTTTATGAATAGTTTTTCATCATCACATACTTTAAAATATATTTAGTCATTCCAATGGTCTTGTTACAATTCTAAATTTCTTATTACTATTATAACAAGGATATTTAAAATGACTAATTTAACCATTTAATATAGTAATATAAATCATCTGATTTTGGTATATTCCACTTAATTAATTTATTATTCATTCACATAGTTTATTTCATGGTTATCTATATTTTTTTGAAAAGATTTCCATTTTTTTGTTGTTTTTCTTATTATGAAACTATGGTATTTTTAGAAGACTATGATAAATCATATTTATAACTTAAGGTCTTGATATTTAATTTTTTTATTATCCTATTATTATTGTTTTAATATTATGTAATGCATTCATCATTCATTTATAATTTCTATTATAAAATAAAATATTTTTTACTAGGTTATGTGGTTTATATAAATTATTTATAATATACTTACATACACAATTTTCTTAAGAAAACAATATAACTATGAAAAATATAAGTTTATGTATGAAATTTTCATTTAAAATTTTAGATTTTATAATAACCCCGTCGAATCTTGATGATTTTTCATCACTTCCTAGTGGGTGAGATAATTGGATATATTTTTTTCACAAACTTGTACATTCCAAACCACTTAAATTTCCTCTTACAAGAATAATAAATATTTTAAATACCCAATATACTATTAAAAGTCTACTGTAATAGTCATGTAAAATTTACTCGTTTTTACATTAAAGAACATAGAACATTCCATTAATAAACACCTAATGTTTATTATATTTTTTCCATCCATCAAGAACTACTCTATTAAATTACCATCTATCTATATTTTTACCACATATAATCCTTGATGAGACACAAGAACTTAGTAAAGATAAGTAGAATATACCTCCATCATAAACAAATAAAATATTCTACTAACTTTATTCCAATACAAATTTAAAGTTATGATTTAGTTTATCATCTTTTATTCATCACTTTATTTATGGAAAATACCTATATAAATAATATTACACTATGAATTAACCACCAAATTATCTTTTTATTGACTGTATGAGATCTAAAAAATAATATTCCTAGAGTAAATTTTCATAGATTCAAATATGAAGGTTCAAATCCCTGTATAATAATATATAATTAAATATATTATTATTTGTGATGAAAACAAAGAATTAATCTTATAGATAATGTCACTATAGCTTCAAGAAAAACATTATATTCAGTAAATAAATTTCTTGGGTCAAATAATTGAATTAATTTGGCCCTAACATCCAATTCTTGTAAGATATAACTTTTTTTCCGTGATTAATATGATCAAAAATTTATGGTATGAAGAAAAACAATAAACCTAAAACCTAACACCTTAAAAAGGTATGTGAAGGATTTGGTAACTATTTATATTCTCTTTTAGTCACTTTAATATTTACTGACACAACGGTGCTTGAGAAAGAAACTTCCCCTTATTGATAAATGATAAAAATGGAATGAAAATATAAAAAATACAATTAAAATCCTATGGTTATATCAAGATAATTCAAGAAATATATACACAATAAAGTCATTATTTGAATCCTCCATATAAATCAATATGTTTAACATATATGTATCCATTGTTAATCATCAATGAGATGAAACTCTATAACAAAATTTTTTCTCCCACTTCGTAAATATACACATGGAAATATTTCAATAAATCACCACTATGAAGAAATTATGATAAGGTCTAAACATTATAAAAATGAATTCAATAATCACATTGAGATCATTTATAGTACTAAGGGAAATCATTTGAAACTAAAAATTACCATAATGACATTAAAATGTTTCCTTCTAAATATCTACCTCCTTCAGCCTCATCCGGTCATATCATAACCATGAGATTACATCCAATAACTAACTACACTATATTAGTTGAACAAAAAAATCATTCACTCATAGTAGAGGATACTGATTCTTCACCATGGGCTACTTTAACAACTATTTATCAATATAAAATATGAAACTATCATTATCATCCTCCATATACAATTCATAGTCTCCATAATAATATAAACTAGGTCATGATAAAACCATAAAAATGTTTCATAAATGATAATCCTCAACTCCAAAATCTCAACTTGAATTATATAATAAGAATTTCTCAATATTAGAGACACTTAAAAATAACTAAATGACAATATAAATCTTATGAATATTTTGTAATAGGTTTTCTCCTCCTGGAATACATTAATGAAATCCATTACCACCCTCAAAATGTCATTCTCCTACTTAACTAATAAAAAATTAATTAAACTCAAATGTTGAAATTTAATTATTTGAGGTTAACTATACTAAAATTCAGATCCATCATGTACACTAAATGATATTTTTAAACATTAGTATAAATTTATCTTATTTAGTATAAATAAATATGGGATTTCTAAAATAATACCAATCCATGACAAGTATGACATCTAATAGCCTTATATACAATAGGACTGGATCCCATTATATATACAAAACTTATATCTCAAACTTGATCCCATGATCCAACTAAAAATATATTCAAATAATCTACCAATAGAGTTCATAACATTATAGAATAGAAAATTTTATTTTTAATAAAATCATATTTATGGATATCATTAATCTTCTTATAATGATGTGATAATAAATGAATGTAACGTTTTAGAATCAACTAAAATAAAGTAGAGTACAAATATGTGTACCACACCTCATGACACCTCAATCCTTATAGACTATCAAATTCCACAACATAATGTAAACCCAAATGAACTCCTCAACTTTGGTGTATATCTAACTGGCCTCTTCCTCACCCCAAATGATTTCCCTATTATTGAAGATATAGAATAATTTTGGGTCATCCACTTCCATAACCATACAACATCATAGTTATAGAGGTTTCATAATCCTCCAAAAACTAGTTTAAAAAAATTCTTCCAATACATTAATAAAATAGTGTCAATAAACATAAGATTTTAATAGATTTCCCAATGTAAATTACAAGTAAAACCCCACAATAGGGATCAAGACCCACAAGCATTCACTAAAGTATAAACATGTTTAATAAAGTTCATTATGTAAATGAGGGGGGATTATTATTCATTTTAATTTGTGGAAAAAATCATTAGAAAATAATTAAATCATATTGTAAAATAATGAGAAATCTATTCATTAAAATTTAAAAAATATAATTTAATTTCAGAATTGCATTATAAAATTGAAGGTATTCATGTTGTAGGAATACCTGATAATCACTCTATGATTTTGTACCACCTATCATCTCATTAATTGAGATTTATAAATACTAAAAAATAACCTAAAATCCAAAAGTAACTACTAAAAAAATCAACTATTGGATAAACCAATATACGTAATCATAAATATTCAAACGTAAAAAAATCTCAAAAAATAGAAAAAAAAATTATAAATTCACCCAAAAATATTCCGTCATAAAACCAAAATAATATTCAAGTAAAAAACTTCTATTACAACATAGAAAACCAATAAATGTAGGATATGTTGTACATTGATCACTTTCCACTAAAATATTGAATAATTATGAGTAACCAACCCATACATGCCTTTTTAAATATAGAGAAGAATATGTCCCATACACCATGGTTAATTTCAACATTATCGCATAGAATTATACTTATAATTCTATAATATGTCAATAGATATAAAAAACAAATAGAAAGAGAAGGAAGTGGATAGTAGGAGGGAACATTACCATTGATTTATTTATAAGGGGCATCCTTGGATATTCTTTAATTCAAGAGGGATATAATGGAGGATGGAGGGGACTCAGTGGAGACATATAGTAAGTTGTCATCATATTGGATGTAATAAAATTTATAGGATTGGTGAAGTATAATAAGTGAGGCCTATTGGGTAAAAGAAAAAATATATATTACCTTAAAATAGAGGATAGATCCATCAGGCACCTGTTGTAGGGCCATCAGGTGCCCAATGTCTCCCATCACATCATCCTAGTAATTTACAGGGATAATGGGTACATAGTGGACAATCATCATGTACCTAATATCACTTATAGTAGTGACCAATCCGTTCGACCCAATCATGGGTACCTAAAACTATTAACACCCTTCTTGAGACTTAATCATTTCCCAATAGTTCCAAATACTTCATAATCAATCACCCAAACTCAAATTTGAATGCTCAAATGAGAAAGGCCCATCAACCAAAGTGAAAACATCAAAGGATCACACATCCTATACTTTCAAATATCAGGATTAAGATACTAATAGCACATTAACTAGATCATAGGAAATTAAAACCTATCCTCCATATGACTTCCCATCCCAAATATGTATAGGGAGACAGATACCTTAAGGTTAAATACTCTTATGTATCCATCACAAAACATGAAGCATATATCAATCTACAATGTATAGAATCCAAATCACTCATAAACCACCCATTTAAACCGATCATAGATCCCATGTCCCTAAAAAATGATCATATTTTATATACTATATGCAAAAAATAACTCAATTAATATCCCAAATCACCTATACCATTTCTATCTAATAGTAAACAATATGATTCAAATTATCAACAAAAAAAATTCCATATTTTAAACTATCAAACTAATAGAATTAAAAAATCTAAAAAACGTCATTATTCTGATACAGTACTCCTAAATCCAAAAACAATATATAATCCACCATGAGACACCAAATATATGTGATGAACCACCACCCATATAATCTTCTAGATATAATCAAGTGATCATAACATTAGATGAGGAATTAAATAACATTAGATTCTACTAGTTAAAAACTATGCATTACTTAATATTATGTTTTAGTATGTCAATATGATTCAAATATAAAATAGATTTCAGAACTCTATTCTTAAATTCAAAAAACACACACCAACTAGTTTTTAAATGAACAAAAATTTAAATAAGTAAACCATTATTAAATATTATTTTAACAAATATTTCTACTTGTTTTTATTTTTAGAATAGTGTCTAATATGTTATAAAAAATATAAAAGTTACATTACATTTCAAAATCAATATTAAATTAAAACATGAAATTACATTACCTATACCATTTTAAAATCCATATATAATTCAAAAAACCACTTCCCCATTTAATATTGATAATTATAAAATGTTTTTTACCAAATCAATTATAATTTGATTCCAAAACTAAAATTCCATTACAAAAAATGATTCTAAAAAATAAAGAATTTAATTCAATGAAAAATATTATTAGATAAATTTATAAATAGTTTATTAACATATAGATGTTATGACTATTCATACATAAAAATATCTGGAAATGAAGGTACCTCTTGGGAATCACAAAAGAGATAAGAATATCATTTTTACCACTTATTTTTCAATTTTTTGTACATTACTACAAGTACGTCCACACACAATTCTTATAAAACATGATAGGTATAATCAGATAACATAGATTAAAAAATAATTCTCAATGGTAAAAAATTATCCCCAACATAATTTTATATAGAAATGTAAAAAATAAGTATAAAAAAATAAATTCTACAAAGATGTTGCCAAAAAAAATAATTATTCTATATTCATAAAAAACATTAAGTGGGAGGAAAATAAAAAAATATGGAATTGTTATCAACTAGAAAACATAGATCATACTCAACAATCAACATATAAACATAGAACATAAGCATTTTTTGGAACTGAAACATTGAATAAGGAAAACTTTCTATTAAATAAATAATAATTCATATATCATCAAAAGAAACAAACTGATAATCCACATTGACCTAGTCACTATAAATATTTGAATATAGGTAAACTCTCACTATATCTCTCTAGATATACATATATCCCTCTATATATGTGTCTATATATATATATACTACATATATCTCAATTAAAAAAAATCCTCATCTGATAACAACTATTATAAAATAATCACAAGAAAGCATGTGATATAGCCTGACATCCTACATATGCCTTCCAATTTATGCCTATCATTATTCATGTACCCAAATAAGTGATTGAATCATAATTTGGACCTACATATGTTTCATGTTTCATACCATCATGCTTGAGAGAGACAAAGAAAAACCTCACTCAAACTTATAGGGTCATCTAAGTACCGATACATCCCATAGTAGCATCATCTTCCACCATAAAAAATTTAACTTCTCAGTTTTTAAATTTTACAATTTTAAATATGTTTAACAATATTTTCAGAGCCAAACACTAATACAGTGTGATTTTTAGAGGCCTGAGGATCCCATATTTGATATCATCAAAATATTAAATATATTAATATAATGCGTGAAATTTTCCTAAAAAATTAAAATAACTCTTAAACAGATTCTTGGATCAAAAATATAATACCACCATTAAGTCTTGAATACTAGATTTAACCTAGGAGTGGTATAAACTTTTTCGGTGCTAGTTGTTTATTAGAAAGGAATCATGGAAAAAAATAATGAATTAAAAAAATTTAATTAATTATTTTATAATGTGATGACTTATTAGCCTTTTGAACCTATATTTAAACATTGTTATTAAAATATTTATTGGGATGGACACATAATCTTGTAATTTATAAGAGTAAATGTTGGAGGAGCTTCCATGTACGATCCTCATCCTATTGTGATTTGGTGATTGGTATGGCAACAGAACCTATGGATCTTTTCAATGACAATTGAATGGAAAAAAATTTCATCGATTACAAATTCATACTCAATATAGGAAATGTTTTATGTGTATTTATCAATTTTTTATTATCCTATGACAAAAAAAAATCAATCAACTAATGGATTGATTCGTGGATCGATCATATTGTAGGTGTGGGTTAGATTTTTCTACGATTTTGGGATTTTATTTTGTTCTTAATTATCTCTTGGTTCATCATAATAATTGAAATTAATTGAGGACAATAGGAAAAAAATTGAGTACCTTTACTCATGTTTCTGGTTTATGAATTCCTTACCAAATTATTTTTGCTTTAATTGTTACTGTTTAATTTGACTGTTGGTTTGAAAAATACCATGTAATCGATCGATGTGAACCTTTTCATTGTATAAATAGATTGATACCATGTATTGGGTTTGATATTGACATTGGGAATGAAATATGATGCCAATAATGTATTAGAGATCTTCTTATGGGGTTTGATGTGTAGTGATGGGATGGAGAAATTTGATGATTTTTACTATGAATTAGAAAGATATATTTCATAGAAATTCAATGAAAAGGCTTTTCTTAAATAAATAAACGTTTTTTATATTGATTCACAATGGAATCAGAGGTTGGATGAGGTGGATGCAGTGTGTGAAAGAGATTAGGGGTTTCTATAAAATCATCCATTACACAACATGTAATCTGGAGATAGGCATCATGTGGGGCCCTTGTTGTGGCTCTAGGTTTTCCACGGAGAATAATGTATCTCATATAAATTGACATGTGTCACAAATCATGTGAATCTACCTAGAGAAT
The DNA here is from genome assembly GCA_963277665.1 of Viscum album. Classification (NCBI taxonomy): domain Eukaryota; kingdom Viridiplantae; phylum Streptophyta; class Magnoliopsida; order Santalales; family Viscaceae; genus Viscum; species Viscum album. The sequence goes on along the minus strand of OY728134.1, from coordinate 1,314,009,782 downwards.
AGGAATGTACCAGAGATGGTTTATAGACTTGGGCACATCTAGGAACATGGGTAAGGCTGAGATACACAAGAACGATCATGTACTTGAATATATTCAGTAGAGACAAACGTTTCCTAGTATATGGGTAGGAAGAATCATAAAAAGGAATGGGTAAAGGTACATGGGCATGAACAAGGGATAGTATAATATTATTAGTGCACTCCTTGGACCCTATTTACACATGGTGTACATCTTCACAGAAGGATTGGATCCCTTCATATATTCAACCTGGAAAAGTTTTATTATGGTGTGTTCCCTCAATCCATTCCCTTAGGGTATAGTATGGAACTACAACCTAAGAATGGGATCATGATCCCCTCTAAGTGAATTACTCTTGGATATAGATTTTGAACTTCTATATGAGGCATAGTGTGTAATCCAATATGGTCTTTTACCCTATGTGACCAACACTACACAAGCGTCAATCACCTACTTAGTGGGTTATTCTAGATTTGGTTTTTGGTATACCCCATGGAATTCAGTGTGATCCTCATATTTTTATCAATATCTTAAGACATGAAACTCTTAGTACCTATTGTAAACTCCAAATGATCATGAAATCTCAAATAGATGCGATCGATACTATCAGATTATCTAAGTGAGTTCTCTTCGGTGAGTGTTACTATGAAATTTTAAGAAAAATACTAGGTTTGAAATATTTTTTAACATGCCTTGAGATTGGGTATATTCTATGAGTATTTATAAATTTTCATATTATATCTCTCAAATAATTTTTAAATATCTCTAGGATGATATGACTACAATCCTGATGCTTTATGTTTAGTTATTTCATGGTGTCCTACTAGTATTGTTTTACTCACCCCTGTGTGGGATATACTTGTACATGTGATGTATTATATAGATTATAGGTTAGTTGATAGGGTTATTTATATACATGGAGGAGATAGATCTTAGATTGTGATAGATAGGTTGTGGTTTATACCATGTATCATATTTAATTTTAGTCCCCTTATTCTATTAGTTTGGACTTCTTTCCAATTTTTGTTGGCTTTTATTTGGATCTTTATAATTTCCATTATTACTTTTGTACACTATTTCAGGGATTTAGATGTATTCATCTACTAGTATCATATGTATTTACTTTTCTACATTACATGGGCTTCTTGATGGGTGTGTGTGTGTACAGGTAACATAGGATAAGGCCTCCCATGTGAGTGTTATGCCTACTCTGGGATAGTAACCAAACCATGACCTATTGGAGGTTATAATAATGTAATCACAATCATATTACCATTTTCTGGGAGGGCCTCGATGGTTGGGTTTTGAAAAAAATGGTATTAGAGGAAGATAAGCCCTAAGACCCGAGTTTAGAGTTCTTTTCTAGTATTAATATTGGTTTGCAATTTATGACACAAGTGTTAAGTGTTTCGAGTTAATATTTCAATATAGTGAATCAAGTGTTGGTACGGAAGGTGACATATTCGTTCACCAAACTTTGATAATCTATGTCTCAACTTTGTACATGTATTCACTAATTGTATAGAAAGCATTGGTAAATGCATCATATATAAATGTGTTTTGGTTCACATGTCTTTCTTGAGTCATCTATCTGGATATACTCATTGATCATGGAACATCCTCTTATTTCAGGATTCCTCCATGATTATTTCAAGCTAGTAATCAGCTAAAATATTGTAATGATAATACCCTTAATTATTATGCTTTGATACTGGGACATGTTGTGAAGGTGTAACCTCCAGGTAGTTCACCAGTCATACCATGACCTCTTTAGAAGCATATGGTACCAACAGTACTAGTGGATAAGGTGAACAAGTTGAGTTTTCTTCATGGGTTTCAATGATAGTGACCCCTCTAGTTTTGGGGAGAGATAGACCCACACAAAACTAAGGAAAACACTAAGGTGGTGGTTCATGTTTTTATTCTCTTTAGCACATAAGGAGACCATATGGTGGTCCTCATAGAGACCATTATCTATTGATCTGCAGGATGATGGTGGGGACTAGTGACTCATTCATATGATGAGGTCCCTCATTCATGAACAAATCTTGAATTAATTTCTAGATAGGAGTTTTATCACACTACATTGAGGGTTATGTGCATTCTAAATCTCCTTCAGCTTCAGAAAGGAAGTGAAACTGTAGCTAAGTATTCATCTTGGTCACTAACCTTTATTGATACTTGATAAATATAGTGTGTGATTGGTTCATCCATGATCTGACCTTTTAGTGATTACTACATATGTAAATACATTCTAATTTGATAACTTAATTCATTCATACCCATACTATGGTACTTGATCATTCTTTGTTAGTCAAGATATTTTTTGTTGATCTAGTGCTAATGGTTACTTCCGGAGGTGGGAACACAAGTATTGAGAATTTATAGCAGCTGGTAGCTGATAAAAGATGACTATATCAAGATTTTAAAAACTTTTTTAGAGGTAGTCACGAGATAGATGGTCTATGTATTAGGGTTATCAGAATGATTCTAGTCACCCTAGGGAGAGACAATGCTGTTATTTTTATGGTTGGGGGTAGGTTACACCAAATTATCAGACCCAATGTATGGATGATATAGAAATAGTGGATGTAACTTTTAGGAAGAGTTATAGGTGGGGTAAGTTATTTCATAAGGGTGGATGACATGGAAGATTAATAGGGAGAGAATCTAGTGGTGTATGAAAGTTTTACTTTCTTCAACCACCACCCCCAGGTGGTTCCCATCTAGCTTAGAGAGCTGGTGTGTAGGGGAAAAGATTGTTGCAGAAGGTCAAGTAATGATATTCAGAGGCTCCAAGCATGATTACAAGTGTGATCTCTTCCTTTTATACCTAATATATGATACTAATAGACATAGGTATGATCCACCCTTTTCTTACCACATTCTTAGTCGGAGACAAAGTGATTCTAATTGAACCCTTTGAAGAAATATTTCATATAGAGACTCCCACAAAAGAAGATATTGTAATCACACAATTATTCTAGTATTTTGATATGAAAATAGGATGATAGATCAAACCCTAATATATCCTTTTAAAATATATGAGACTTTATGAATTTATCATAGGTATGGACTGTCGATCCATAATTCATGTACTGATTAACCATTTAGAGAGGAGTCAGTGGTGTGTTAGTAGTGATTGCAAAAGGATTTATTTTATGGGTGAAAGTGAAATCCAAGCTTAAATGGATGGGATCATTTATATGAGGGTATATTTGATCACTCACATGTTGGATAGAATTACACTTGGTGTAGTGGATTCTATGGGATTTTGGTTTTCTGCTATGGTGGTAGAGTATGAGGGTGCCTCTCCTTTTGAATTTTCAAGATTATCTCCCCACTGAGATGGATAATTCTTTATTTACTTACACCCCATGATTGACATGATATCTATTCCATCATATTTTATGTCTCTATTGTAGCTTCTAAATCTGATGGTGTAGTTGGAGGAATTATAGAGGAAGGGATTTTTCAGACCTCGTGTTTCAACATGGGTAGCCATAGTATTGTTCACTGAGAAGGTGGATAGGAGTTTTAGGTTTTGTGTGTATTACTATCACTTGAATCAGATGACTATAAAGAACATTTATCCACTACTGAGGATAAATAAACTCCTTGATTATTTGGGAGGGGTGTGATGGTTTTGAATGATTTACCTCAAATCAAGCTATAACTAGTTTGTAGTATGGGGTGATGATATACCAAAGATGGAATTTTGATGTCACTTTAGTCCTATGAGTACTTGATGATGCCCTTTGGAATTATGAAATACCCATAATTTTTTTAGGGACTCATGATCCAAATTTTTCATACTTTCTTAGACCGGTTTATAGTGGTCTTAATCGATGATATTCTAGTGTACTCGATGTCTATGGAGGAGAATATGAGACACTTGATGATGGTTCTGGACTTACACTGAGATCACATGTTTTATGGTAATATTTTAAAGTGTTAGTTCTAGGTTCCATAGGTCCACATTATTGGACAATTCATCATAGTGTATGGTGTATTAGTGGACATGGAAAAGGTCCAGGTAGTCTTAGACTGTAATCCACCCAATAGTGTAATGGAGCTAAGGATATTCCTTGGGAAGTATGGATATTACAAGATATTCCTTCCTAATTTCTCTAGGATATTTTCACCTTTAACTAATTTGACCTGAAAGGGGAAACCTTTTGTGTTGAATAAGAGGTTACAATAAGATTTTCAATAGTCGAGGTAGAGGTTGAAGTGTGAACACATCTTGAAATTTCTAGAGGAGGATGTTGAGTAAAAGTGTTCTTTGATGCCACAAGGACCAAACTCAGTTGTGTTATGATGAAGAAGAAAATGTTGATTATAAATGGGACTAGGTATTTCAGATATTATGAGAAGAACTATGAATGACATGATCTAGATTTGGTAGTGGTATTCTTCACCATGAATATGTGGTGATACAAAATTATGGGTGGGTAGTTTATCATCTATTCTGACTATGAGATTCTCAAGTATATCTTCTCTCAAAATGCTCTTAACTTGAGACATTGGAAATGGCTATATATCCTCTGGGATTGTGACTTTGAGATAATTTATACTCTATATAAAGGGACATTGGTAGTATCTTCTCTCAGTACGATAACTTTCTCTCATTTGTCCACTGAGGAGACATATTAGTTTTCCTCATTTCTGTTGTCCATAGTGGGTGAGGATGGAGAATCATACCTCCATTTGATGGTTATTACCCCACCTCCTCTACAACATGTTAGAGAATACCAACATAGCGATATAGACTATGAGACTATAAATAATTAGATATCCACTAGATGTACTCCTAATGGATTTTGTAAATGTGGGGAGTTTGTTATACTATTTAGAGGATACATTATGGTACCAATGACTTTCCAAAATTAGGTGATGAGAGAGTTTTATGCATCCAATTTGAATATACATCTGGGTGTGGTAATGATGTTCCTGGACCATCAGCATCAGTTCTACTGTCTTGGTATTAATAATTCATTATAAATTTTTTTCTCTTCATGCCTCACTTGTCATCAAGTGAAGGTTGGCCTCTATGTTCCAGTGGGTTTATCACAACACCTTGGTGTGGGGGATTGGAAGTGGGATGGTATATATATAGTATTTTTTTATAGGGTAATAACATATGTCTATAGAACTTGATTCTATATGGGTGACCATATAATGTTTCCCCATGTTTGCTCTCTTCCTGGCTATACAATAGTAGATTTCAGTAGAAATATTATCCTTCCTTTATCTATTGGATAGAGTACGACTCCATGGAGATCCCTCGATGATAATTTTAGACCATTATTCTCACTTCATGACATTATTGTTGAGAGGATATAGGAGTCCTTTAGGACTTTGTTGTTCTTGAGTTTGGTGTTTTACCATGAGAATAATGGCCAGACTAAGTGGTACATTTAGGTTATGGAGGAAATTTTGTAGGATTGAATGTTGTATTTTAACCATATTTTAGAGTATTTCCTATAATATATTAAGTGTATATAAAAAAAATTTACTATTCTACCATTGGTATAGAACCATTTTGAGGATTTTTATGCGAAACCATGCAGGTCACAACTATGCTTGACTGACCAAGGGTAGTTAGCGCATATGGCCATGGATTTTGTGTGTGCAATGGAAGAGAAACATCAAATCATAAACAAGAAAATGAGGACTAAAAATAATCAAAATTATTATATGGCCTGACAAAGGAAGCCTTTTGAGTTTTATGAGGGAGACCATGTGTTCACAAAGGTCAAAACTTGATGTCAAATGAGAATATCTATCCATGGTGGAAATTCATCACAAGGATTCAATGGATCCTAATAGATATTTTGTTGAGTCTATGAGGTGGTTTACCACATTGCTCCACTATTTCCATTATATTAGGTACTTTACATCATAAACGTCATGAAACTGAGGAGGAATATTCTGTACCTATCACTTGTTATCGACTAGGGTGAGCTGGACATCAACGATTGAGCTACCTTTCCATAGTCCATTGTATAGATCTATTATTGGAAGGAGAATATCATTTATGGGTGATTGATTCCCTTGGTTCGTCTCTAGTGGAAACATAAAAATCATTAAGATATAACCTAGGAATGGTAGAAACATATGTGAGCTCATTACCCACATCTTTTAGTAGTCTATTTTCCTTTTGAGAATGAAAATACCTATGGTTTGGAGAGTTTAAAATCATTGTTTTTTTAATGTAAATATTTCAAATATATTTAACAATATTCTTGGATCTAGTATTTAAGATGGGGTGTGATATTGAGGCCGAGTGATCCTTGAATTGATATTATACATATATTAAATTTATTAATGTAATGTGCATATGCAATTTTATTGAAAAAGTTGAATAAATCTTAAATGGAGTCCTATATTAGAAAATTGTGACAACTTTTTTACTCTGAAATATTTATTTTACCATAGGAACAACCTAATCTCTTTTGGCATCAGGAATTTGTTAAAAATTCATTGACGGTTTTAGTGATAAAATAAATAAATATATTTATTTATATTATTTTGTGTGGATGCATCAACCTAAAGAACCTCTTTTTCAACCTGGTTATAGCCATATTTCTGGTGTCTTATAATAAATAAATAAATTTGATAGGGGATCTAGTGGAGGAGATTCCTTGTATGATCCTATATAGATCGCTCTTTGGGGGTCAGTGATCCAATAGAACCAATGGATCTAGTCAAAAACAATGTATTGAGAACATTCTTCCAAAATGATTTATCCATACATTATTAAGGATGTTTGCTTTATATGGATTTATCCCTACTCTATTATCCTATGATGGACACAAATCAATCAACTAATGGATTGATTCATCGATCAATTGTATTTCTGGTGCGGGATAGTATATATGTTATTTTGGGATCACTAATTTTTTTTCTTATTTATATATAGTCATTGATCCCCTACTTAACAAGTCATTCCATATTGGGTTATTGGTATACCCTATCACCCTTTTTGTGATCCTCATTTTTGTATGAATCTATTAAAACTTCCTGTGTGTATTTTCACTTGGTGAGACTCAATGATAATGACATCTCGGATGGACACCATTAGTGATATCAGACACCCGGAGTGAGTTCACCTGGGTGAGTGTTACTACGAACTCTTGAGCAGGATCCTTGGATGGCAATTCATTTGTGACCTTACCTTGTGACTAAGCATATTCGATGAGTATAAATGTATATTCTTATTGTATGTATCATTTACTATTGACATGTCCCTATAATGAGTTGACTACTATATTTGTTATTTTGGTTTAGTGATTTCAAGGTGTGAAAGAGTCAATTATTATAATTACCCATGTATGGTCTCTGCGTACACATTCCATATATTATGCATATGATAGGCAGTTCAATGAGTTTCTTGGTCGACCATGAGGGTACATCTCTTAAATCTGTCCATCTAGACTGTGTTTCATAACTCGTGTCACATTTGATAATAGTCTAATTATTCTAGTATATTAGAATTATTTTCTACTTTGGTGTCCTTTTATTTGGACCTTTAATATTTCTAGTATTCTTTTCATACTATGTTTTTGTGATTTAGATGTATGCATGGATTCTTATTAGTTTTATTTACTTTTTTGAATTATTTGGGCTTGGATACGGGGACTCGTGTATAGGTACATTAGGATAAGACCACCAATGTCAGTGTTATGTCCACTCAGTGCTAGTTTCTAGCCCCTGGACTATTGGAGATGGGATTGGGGTAGTCACACTCGACATACCATGGGACAGAAGGTCTCCGATGGGTCTTGTTTTGATAGAAAAGTTTCATAAAATCTTTTATGGGGAACTTATAAAGTCCCAATATTCATAGCTTCTATCTATGAAAATAGAATTCCTTCTATTCCTATTAGTTTTATATAAAAACATTGTAACATTAATAACCCAACTACTTGTATGATGCCCAGATCATGTATGTTCCTACCCAGGAGAGATTTCTAGTCTTCAAGGGATGATTACTACCACTATAGTTCAATGGTAACTGTTGGGGAAATGTTTTATATCTTTGATTTAAATTTATTAGTGTTCCAGTATTTTGTTGAAAATTATTCACGAACCTTCCATAAGTTAAAAATCTAGAAAATAAATCAAAATTAATAATGATCCAAATGGGAAATAAATAGGGTGAATAATGATATATCCTAGATAAAACTCTCTATATTAATACCAAAAATACAAATAAAAAATATTTTATCTCTCTCAAAAAATCCCTTAATGAATTACTATTCCAATCATTGAATAATATTGATGTTAAATGGGGAAAAAGGCGATGATCCAAACAAGGCCTCCAAACACCTATAATAGAGCCAATAATGAAGTGGGAACTAATATCATAGCCATAAAATCACAATAATCAATCTATAATAATCCATAACATCCATTTAATATATATATATATATATATATATCTAATATAGTATATTAGAGGTGTCATGCCATCTTAGTGTCAACATAGGTTATGAGTTTCAAATACTCAATAAGGAAAAACTAGTAGTTTGTCACCAAAAAATGATATAATAGTTGTATATAGGATCATTTATACTCATTTAAATATGTATACAACAAAATTTGTTTCTAAAATCTAATAATAAAGCATAACCTCAAATCAATAGTAATTAAATCCACAGATCATCACTATATATGATTGATAACTCCCAATACCATATGTGTACGAATGAGTGTTACATGTTTTAGCCTTAGATTGCGATTTACAAGGATAATCTAATGAAATATCCCTGGGAGGGAATTCCATTACTTATTATAGCATAACAATGTACTCATACACATTGACACATATGGGTAGATGTGTATAAAGATGTCAAGGTCATAGAGGCACATCCCAGGTATATGAATGAGGCATATCCAGTCAGGGAAATCAGGTTTCCCAGCTGATGGATAGGATAGTGGGTATAAATAGTCATGGAAATCATTTATACCATGGAATATGTTGTGATAAAATTACATATCCATATAATAAACTGATAAACAGTCAAAGTGTTAATAATTATATGTAAGAATATTTAGTCATGGAATATTAAATAGTATACATCTAATCAACTACCATGTTGAATACAGGTAATAAAAAAATGTTCTTAGTATGATAGGGTAATAATATAATCAATCAAGAAAAATTGTACATATTCTAGGTATACCAAAACATAATATCATAATATAATGAAATTAATAAACATGAACTGCATGTTTGGAAGAATTGAAAACTAGTATAATAATATAATCAACTATATAAAAAGTCAAAACATGTTTGATTCATTCTTTGGAAATTGACATCTTTAAGATAATTAGACTCTAAAGACATACTAAGAGGGCTCCTATGAAGGATAATGGTATCCCATTACAAACAATATAATAAATAAAACACACACCAATAAGAAAAATTGTATAAGGTAAACATATCATAATTCATGAAACAATAAGGTAAATTTATAACCTTTTACTAGGGGTATAGGCCTATAAAAAGGATTTCAATTACCAATTAAAACATTGAATATTCTACATCAATTTCCAATTAACACTTAATGATTTAAAAATGACACTTGATAAAACAATTTATTTTTTAATTAACCATGGTCCAATGAGAGACTTGAATACTAGTGAGGCATATTTGGATAAAACGTCTTGAAGATTAAAAATAATGATTGGGTGAGAGAAATAATTTAAAAAATATTTTGTAAAAGAAACCATTTTTTAAAATACGGTTTTCAAAAAACCTTCCAAACCATATCCATTATGAATCCATTCTTTTTATTAATTTAAAAGGCTATTTAAGTCATTAAAATAATATATTTTACCTTATTAAATCACTTTTTCCAACCTTATAATCTGAGCCACCACATCAAACTGAATCTCTATCACAACCTTAGGTTAAGTTCAATTCGTTAGCTTATATCTTATTTAGGTTTTAGTGGGTAGATGTGATTTCTATTAAGAAATAAGATTAAATAAAGAGTAAATTCATGTAAACAATGTTACTCAATGTGAGAATGTTCATGAATGATGAAAAACTATATATCACTATACATTCGCAACATGGACTGAAAGTAAAAACACCCAAAAGGATCCTATTTATCTCAATACCAATGTCCATGAATGTTCCCAACATATTAGGACAATAGATTCAGTATACATGACATAATAATGGGTCTCCCAATTCCTATATTAGGAAAATATAAACAATAATGATCAATACTCAAAAGGAATTGAAGTACAAACTAGTTCAATATTGTTGGTAATTTTAAATTTTTGGGAATGATTTTTCATTTTAGAGAAACAACAAAACAATGAGAAAATTATTAACCCATATTGTTAATAAATTCTAAAAAATCATTCATTTGTTCATAATATGATTGGGTTTAATGATTAGTTTATAAAATTTATTTAATTCATGTTGTATGAACACCCATAATTCATTCAATGAATTTAGATAACATTATATCTCATTAGATGATCCTTAAAAATATAAAATAATCACTAGTAACCCCTAAAAACATAAAAATATTCCATAGCTAGATAAACTAAAATAAAAAGAACAATAATATTAAAAACTAGTGAAATATAAAAGTAACCTAAAATGATTTATTTAATAAATTCTACAAAAAAGTAGTAGTCTAAATCCATAAATAATCCCTTAGGGAAAGCATTAAATATCACTCAAGAAAATGAATAAATATAGATTAATTCACACCTACATAACTTTATGCTAAAACATTGATGAAAATGAGTAAATAGACAATAAAAACATTTTAAAATTATTAGGGTAAGAATCCAAGTGGCCTGTATAATTCTATAATGAACTTGTGGAATTAGACATTGAATCCCTATGCATTTGAAGAGAAATCAGAAAAAGGGATAGAGAGGGAAGACGAAAGGGGTGGGAATCTTATCATTGATTTTAGAATGAGGTAGGGAGTTGGATCTACCGTGATTCATCAAGAAGATAAGATAGGGTTGAAGGGACTCGATGGATCCATGGAGAAAACTCACATAGTCTAAGATGTAATTAAATTACGGGTGAGGAGGATGATAATAGGTTGTGAATGAAGGGGAAAAGACAAAAAACTCAAAATAGAATAATGGATTAGTACTCTAGGTACATGGTGGAACCACTAATGATTCTCAGTCCTTTCAAGGGATAAAAGGTGCCCTGAGGCCCTTTATTAGGTACCCATTGTGACATGTAGATTGATCCCCTTTATAGGTAACCCAAACCTCAAAAACACCTGATTCCATAACATTTTTTTTTTTTCTAAATTAAGATCACTTTAAGGGTAATTGTGAACCAAAAAAGATCCTAAAGAAGGTCGACCAAGGAACCCAGTCCTGGACAGGACCCTCCCAAAAACAACAACCATAAACCATGAACACGCCGGTCAGGCAACCCTATCCAAGTCCGACCCACCCACACAACACACAATGCAACCCTTGACCATGTCAACTATTACTCCACCCTGCGTTACCTCGGGCCTTCCTTTGCATCAGAGATCACTCAAAAATGCCTTGGGCACAAAAGTTACCCGCCTTCACCATCCAACCATCGTCGGACATCCAGTCGTCGCCCAGCAAACCACGACATCGAGGTCTGCCGCAACCCGACCACCACCATAACAGAGGCCAATGAATCGATACTACCAGATCCGCACCGACAAACACCAAACATCACCAGATCCACACCGACGTAAAGATATTCATCGGCACATAGACCATCCATAGAAAAACCAGACCATTAGCACCGGAAACAATGAGGACAATCCCACTTTACCGGAACCTGCAAAAAAACACAAAAAATAGGCCGGAATCGAGAGAAGAACAGGAATGAGGACGTCATCGGCACCAAGATTTCCTGAGGACGCCACCTGCAGCCTCATAATGACCCTGGATGATGATGTCGGCCCTACCGAACCAAACATGAAAATAGCAGAACAAGCCGCAAGGGTTGGGGAGAAACTGGAAGGGGGACACCGTTTGGCCCGATCATTCCTGAAGTCGCCTTCTGCGACCTCGTATTGACCCGGGAGGAAGGCGACGACCCTACCACGTTCCGACACCCACGAACCCATCTGTCCGAGCGCCCAACGGTGGCCACCGAGCTCAACCAAGATCCAATCCAGAGATCGCGCAGTGGCTGTGGGGAAACCGAAAGGAGCACCGATAGCAAACTTCGCCGAGGGGAAGAGGAGGAGGAAAATTGATAAAGGGAGAAGAACGGCGCAAGAAACCCTAAACGGGAGCTCCCGTGGTCGACGCCCCTTACAGGCCCATAAATTACTAGCCCCTTCTAAAAAACACCTCGTAATTCTCAAATTGTATCCATAACTACCTAATAATTCATCCTATTTAAAATGAAATAAAATATAAATCCTTCACCAAAAATATCCCTTCATCCAGAGACAAATTTTCAAACAAACAAACATCATATCCATAAAAATCACATGATTAATACCCTAATGAAATCTTAACTAAGGTAATCAAGTCATAAAAACACAATTCTATTACTCTAATATTCTAGTGGGGGGCCATTATATGTCTAACACTCCAAGTTAAAGGATATATATTTATTTTATGTAATATTATTTTTATATTTGTGATTTTCTATTTACCCTTGTCTTTTTTTTTGCTTCAGTTTTTAAATTTGGTGAATGATACACGCTAAAAGGATCATGAAATATTAGTTAAAATTTATTCCAATAATATTTTCAATGAAATTCATAAACATATTTTTCATATAATTCTTTTTCACGTAAATATATATGTGTATTTCAATGATTTAGGAAAGATATTTCTATTAAAAATTCAAATATTTTTTTTTTGTAAAATTTGATGAATAATGTTTACTAGAAAAACATCCTAAAATGGTTAATCCATTGAATATTAAAAACAATTTTCTTATTAATTACTCAATTTAATGTTTATAATATTGATTAAAGGGTGTAGTTTCATAACGGGTTTTTATTGAAAATGAACTATAAACCACAAAAAATATCACTGGAGAGTCCACCAGGTGTTTGGGAGGGACCACTAGAAGATGTTATTATATAATGCTAAAATTTATAATGGGAGATAGTGCACCCATGGATATACACATATAGGAGATCAAATCCCCCTAATATACTTTTCATGAGGGACATGGAACTCTCCAACCAACTGGTTCATTTAGTCAACATGGAATTCCCATGGGAAAAAACATCAAGATATATATTGTAAATATAGAGTCCCTATGATCTCAAACCATATTCCCTAGGAACATCCCCCTGATAATGTATTTCATGGTCCGTTACTTTATTAAGTGTTTTATTTATATAATTTTTTTTCATACATTTATTTATTCCTAAGACTCAATATTATATATGAAAACCATGTAATGTTTTATCCTAATAAACAAAGAATGTGATAATTTTAAATGTCTATATAAAACTAATAGGGATTGTATTATTTGGTAGTGGTTTTTCATAATGTTATCGGTAAAATACTATTAGGCATGTTATCCTAACACCCAATATACACCTTATGTTATATGTAAATCAAATTCTCATAATTTTATATTTCGGTGTAGATAAAAACTCTTATTTTATAAATTAAACCATTGGATCAACAGAGGTGCAATGGATGTCATTTTATATAATTTTTCCTGTTAGGAATAATGAATTAGACTGGTTTTCTATACATAATATTTTTTAAGTACACTTGGATGTAAGAAATTGATGTTGTATTTATTGTCAATTTGTTTTTATGATTCATTTCAATGTGTACTTAGGTGATAGAGTTAGATTCCCCATAAAGGATAGTTATTTTCTACGTCGATAAAGAATTTAAAAGAAAGATGAAATGGTTTAAATTCACTAAATACCTATCTAGATTTATTCTAGATTTATATTATATTCATCAGATGTGTATTTAGTGGGTCATTAAGAAAGGGGGAATTAATTATTTAAGTGGAAGTGTTGTCTTAATAGTTTATAATTCAATTTGAAGAATATAAGGTAGTTGGGAAATTGATGTGAAATATAAGAATACAAGCAATCTTGATGATTGGAGAAACTTTCAATTTTCCAATAAGAATTATAGCTAATGTATTTAGTAGATAAATACTCTTGGATGAATATTTATGGGGTATTTTAGGAGCCCTTGATTCAATGTATGATGTTCTTTTATTTTAAAATAATCTAGAATTTTGAGATGGAAATAAAAAATTCTTTATCCCTCGAGAAGTGTATATGGTTAATCCATGTTTCACTTTAGAATCATCCCTAAAATTAGATGATGTAAATTTAGAAATTGCATTATGTACATACACATCATTTCTATTTCTATATATACCATTACTGTTGAGTCAATAAGGTTTTCCTTATGACTTTTCCATTCCTTCTTGTTTTGAAAATCACAAACACCTTATCTTTAAGGAAAATTGTTTTTATAAGGAAAATGCTTTCTTAAGGAAAATCGCTTTTATAAGAAAAATTATCCTTATCATATATTCTTCCATATTTTTCTTAAGTATAAGTTTCGGATTCATTTTCTCGGAATCATTGAAACTTTGATATAAAGCAATCTGTTTTAGGGTTCGGATTCTGGACAAGAACTATAAGGAAGTTTCATTCTGAATTCCGGATATGAACTCTGACTAAGTTCTATTCCAGATTCAGGATACGAATTCTGAAGAAGAATTCTCATTACGAATTCTGATGAAGAATTCTCATTACGAATACTAATGAAGAAATCCCATTCCGAATTCTCATTACGAATTCAAATGAAGAATTCCCATTACGAATTCTAATGAAGAAATCCCATTCCGAATTCTCATTACGAATTCTGAAAAAGAATTCTCATTACGAATTCTGATGACGAATTCTCATTACGAATTCTGATGACAAATTCTCATTACGAATTCTAATGATGAATTCTCATTACGAATTCTGATGATGAATTCTCATTACGAATTCTGATGACAAATTTTCATTACGAATTCTGATGATGAATTCTCATTACGATTTCTGATGACGAATTCCTATTCCGAATTCTCATTCCGAATTCACCTATTAAACAGAATCTGATTATCATTGTTTTATACACTCTGAATTTATTCACTCCGAACCTTCACTCCGAAGTTTTCATTCCGAACCTTTATGTTAGAGTTTAAAACGATGTCGTACATTCTGTTACACTTGTTTTGTTATAAAACGATGTCGTCTGTTTTGTTATAAACTAACCGTTGTCTAAGTGACACGTGTACAGGTCCCTCCGATCTTTAAGGAAAATATGACCGTTGGAGAAGGAGCCGACCTTACCTATAAATAGGAGTTCATTTGAAAGAGCTCGTGGCTGTTGGAAAAACGACTGAGTTTTGTGCCTACATGTTGTTGAAGTGAATTCTAGAGAGAGAGGCTCTTATTAACTCTCAAAGCTTCGTGCGACTCCGAATGTTGGTGATTACATTCGAGGGCTTCCGGGGATAGGAAGACAGAGGTGCCGACTACCTTAAAGTTCGAGGGCTTCCTTGCTGAGGAGGACAGAGGTTGCCAACTACCTTGAAGTTGAGGGCTTGCGGGGATAGCAAGATCGAGACTCCGATCTACGTATCGAGGGCTTACCCTAGTGTGGGTAAGACAGACTTGCTTGAAAGTATAAATCAAGGGACCTTTATCCAAGGTTGTTGGATACCCTTCTCTTTGGGTTAAAAGACTATTATCTTGTTACTAGTAGTTTTACTACTTGTTTCTATCCCGCTGTAATTTGTATCTTAAGGAAAGTATAAATTTCTTATACTTCCTTACTTACTCTGATTAGTTTAGATTCTATACGCTTTAAGGTAGAATCACATATTGTAACTTTTGTTAAGTTTCAAATTCCGGAACCATATTTCCGGAACCTACTTTTGGAATCACTTTCCAAGTTCAGTTCGGTGTTAGAGGTGTTTTGAATTTGCCTAGTTTAACTTTGTTAAACTTAGTCCTTTCCTTTGCTTAAGGAAAACATAGTTATTCTTAACTAACTTTAAAGGTTCCAAAGGAATTTTTAAAGTATACAATTCACCCCCCCTCTTGTATATTGAGCATCTCATATTATATTTCGATCCTTCAATTGGTATCAGAGGTTGGAAACCTCTTACTCTATACCAATCTTACATTTGGTATCAGAGGTGGTTACTGAAATACTTGTACTCACATACAAGTTTTTCTTGCTCACTTTTCCATTCCGAACTTTGTCATTCCAGATTTATCCATTCCGAACTTTTCTTATTCCGAACTTTGTTATTACGATTCTAAGCTACTAACAAGTTTGTATCCAAGTTATTTCTAGTATGGCAGGAATTAATGTTGGATCTATTGACAATCTGAATCCTACAAGACCACCTATCTTTGATGGTAATGACTATGAATACTGGAGAGATCGTATGAAGACATTTGTTATCAATACTGGAGTAGACAACTTTGTCATGCTTACTGGTGATTATAAAATTCCTGACAAGGAAGTCAGAACCTTTACTAACGAGGAAAAGCAAGAATATCAACTCAACTATAAGGTACGCAATACTTTACTATGTTCAATGACCAGAAATATATATAGCCAAATTTCTTCTTGTGAAGCAGCTAACTGTATATGGAAGAAGTTAGAGGTTACACACTTTGGGACTTCTAAGGTGATTGAGACTAGAAGAGCTATGCTTAGAGCTGAATATCATGGCTTCAATTTTCCTTATGGAGAACCTATCTGTAAAGTTCAACAAAGATTTATGACTATTGTCAACAGTCTACAATCTATGGGAGAGAAAGGTTTAGATGATGAAGCTCTTGTGGACAAGATAATTGACATTATGCCCAATGAGTGGGAATCCAAGAGAACAACAATAGATGAGAACATGAAGGTAACTCAAATTACTCTTGATGAATTATTTGGAACTCTTCTACAACATGAAACAAGAATGAAGAGAGATGCTGACAACATCAAGAAAAAGAATGGAAATGGTACTGTTGCTTTTACTACAACTTCAAATCAGATGAAAGCTAAGACTCCTGAGAGAGTAACCAGATCCAAGTCTAAGAAAGTCATTTTCCAATCCGAATCTCGTGAGAGTGAAGTCTCAGAAAATGAATTAGCCAATCCTGCTCGAAGGATGAACAAGATAGCTGGACAGAGAAACTTTCAATCCAAGTATAAGAAGAAGGACAGGAAAGATAAGAAAGATGGAGAAGTTACTTGTTATGAATGCAAAAGAGCTGGACATATTAGACCAGATTGCCCTATGCTCAAAAAGAAAGAAAGAAAGGAAAGGCATTCAGACAGGAACAGGAAGAAGTATTATAAAGCCAAAGCTAAGAAAGTTCTGAAAGCTAATGACACCTGGAGTGCCAGTGGTGGTGACTCTTCAGATGAATCTTCTGATTATGAATCTTCAGGACAGAAGAATCTTGGTCTTATAGCCAGATTACCTATTGATAATCATTGTCTTATGGCTAAGGTACGAAATGCTGAATCATTGACCAATGTTTCTTTAAATTCTAATGATAGTAAGTATTATAACTCTTCTGATGAAGAATCATCTTCTGATGAGGAAAATACTTTACCAACTTATGAAGAAGTCTCTAGATTTGCTGAACTTCTTGAGATTGAGAATTCCAAACTCAACAAGAAACTTGATAAGGAAAATTCTAGGAATTCTATTCTTACTAAAGAGATATCAGATCTTTCTAAAGATCTTGATAAGAAAAATGCTGATTTTGAAAGTATTTCAAAAAATCTTGAGGAAGTAAGTTCTGAGAAGAATAAACTTTCTAAAGAATTAGAAAAAGTAATTTCTAATAAAAATATTTTCGAGCCTAACTCTAGTTCTAAAACTAATGATTTTGAGGATAAAAACTTGGTTGTAAAACTCAAGTCCGAAATTTTTTCCTTAAAGAAGTGTTTATCAAACTTTACCCATGGTAAGGAAAATTTTGATAAGATGTATTCCCAAATACGACCTTTAAGAAATAAATCCGGATTTGGTTATACCCATGCAAAACCAGTTTTCAGTAACAATTATTTTTTTCCTCAAAGTGCCCCATTTTGTACCAAGTGTCAATGTGGTGGACACTGGGCAAAGAATTGTTCCTTAAATAAAACCCAATATCTAGGTTTTCATAAAGCTTATTTTTCTAAGAAAATGTGGATACCTAAAATTTTATTGTCTGGAAATCTCGGATCCAAGCAAGTTTGGATTCCGAAAATCTAACTTTGTTCTTAATTTCAGGAAAATAAAGAAAGTTCCAGCAACAATATATGGTACATGGATAGTGGATGTTCCCGGCACATGACTGGTAACAAAATCTTTTTTGAAAAGATTATCAAAACGAAAGGAGGAAAGGTAAATTTCAGAGACAATGCTAAGGGAGAGATTGTTGGTATTGGTAATATTGTTCTTTTAGGTAAAACCTTAATTTCAAATGTTCTTTTTGTTAAAGGTCTTAAGCACAACCTCATTAGCATAAGTCAGTTATGTGATGAAGGTTACCTTGTGAATTTTAGGAATGATAAGTGTTTAGTTCACAATTCCAAGGAAGAATTTATTCTCTCAGCCAATAGGCAAGAGAATGTTTACACCTTAAACTTAGAAGACCTCAGGAGCCAAGATTTACCTTGCCTAAGTGAAATGGAAGATCATTCTTGGTTATGGCATAGAAGACTAGGACACTGTAATATGAGAAACCTATGTAAACTCTCTAAGAAGAAACTAATTAAGGATCTACCAGAGCTTAGATTTGATTATTCTAAAGTTTGTGATCCTTGTCAATATGGCAAGCAACATAAATCTAGTTTTAAGTCAATCGGTGAAGTCTCAACAACCGATGCATTACAGTTAGTGCACATGGATCTTTTTGGTCCAACACAAACTGGAAGTATTGGAGGCAAATATTATGTGTTTGTTCTAGTTGATGATTACACTAGATTTACTTGGGTCTATTTTCTAGCAAAGAAATCTGAAGCTTTTTCTTATTTCAAAAGTTTTAGAGCTCAAGTTAAAAATGAGAAAAACCTTCCATTGAAAACTATTCATAGTGATCATGGAGGAGAATTTCAAAATTCTGATTTTGAAACTTTTTGTAGTAAGAAAGGTATTACTCACAATTTTTCAGCACCTAGAACTCCTCAACAGAATGGTGTAGTTGAAAGAAGAAATAGAATTCTTCAAGAGATAACTAGAACCATGTTGATTGAATATTCTATTGCTAGACATTTCTGGGCTGAAGCTGTAAGTACTGCTTGTTATACTATAAATCGAGTTTTGATTAGACCTTTTCTTAATAAAACTCCTTATGAGTTATGGAATGGTAGAAAACCAAGACTTTCCTACTTCAAGGTTTTTGGTTGCAAAGTATTCATTTTAAATACTAAAGATAACTTACAAAAATTCGCACCAAAATCAGATGAAGGGATTTTCTTAGGTTATTCCACAACCTCTAAGGCTTATAGAGTTTTTAATAAAAATACTTGCACTGTTGAGGAAACAGTACATGTAAAATTTGATGAGTCAGATCCTTTTGTTTTTAAAACATCCCAACTTACATCTTCGGATGTGTTTTCAAAAAATTATTATCAACCTTTGATAGAAGAACCTTCTGATAAGGAAATTGTTCTAGAATATACTTCTGAAACATTTACCCCAGAAGACTTTCTACCCTATGTTGATGAACAGGTTATACAAAACCCAAATCAGTTGTTTCTTAAGAATCATCCCAGTGATAGTATCATTGGTGATGTAAATCAACCGGTAAGGACTAGAAGTTCCTTAAGAAATGAAGTAGAACTTCTAGCATTTCTTTCCCAATTAGAGCCTAAAAGCACTGATGAAGCTTTAGGTGATGATGATTGGATCAAAGTAATGCAAGATGAACTAAATGAATTCGAAAGGAATAAAGTCTGGACCTTGGTTGAAAGACCTAAGGAAACGTCTGTTATTGGAGTAAAATGGGTTTTCAGAAATAAATGTGATGAAAATGGAGTCATTGTTAGAAACAAAGCTAGACATGTTGCTAAAGGCTATAATCAGCAAGAAGGAATAGACTATGAAGAAACCTATGCTCCAATAGCTAGACTTGAATCTATCCACATTCTACTTGCTTTTGCAGCATTCTTTAATTTCAAACTTTTTCAAATGGATGTGAAATGTGCTTTTCTTAACGGTTATGTTCAAGAGGAAGTTTTTGTTGAACAACCTCCTGGCTTTGAAGATACAAAACATCCAGATCGTGTTTTTAGACTTACCAAAGCTTTGTATGGCCTTAAACAAACCCCACGAGCATGGTATGATAGACTCACTGGATTTTTGCTTCAAAATAACTATGTTAAGGGAAATGCAGATCCAACCCTTTTTATAAAGAAAGATAAGAAAAATGTTTTGATTGTTCAAATTTATGTTGATGACATTATATTTGGTTCAACTCAGCAATCTTTGACTGACGATTTTGCTAGTCTAATGAAATCTGAGTTTGAAATGAGTATGATGGGTGAGTTAACATTTTTTCTTGGTTTTCAAATTTCTCAAAAACCAGAAGGAACTTACATATCTCAACATAAGTATATTAAAGATCTTCTTAAAAAGTATGGTTATGACAACACTAAGAGTATAAGTACTCCCATTGGTACCTCAAACTCTCTAGATCTTGACGAAGCTGGGAAACCAGTAGATCAAACATCTTTTAGAGGTATGATAGGAAGTCTACTTTACTTAACAGCTAGTCGACCGGACATAATGTTTTCAGTATGCTTATGTGCAAGATATCAATCCAATCCTAAGGAATCTCACTTAAAGGCAGTAAAAAGAATTTTTCGCTACCTTAAGGGAACAATGGATCTAGGATTATTTTATACTTCTGGAAATGATTTTGTTTTAAAAAGCTTTTCTGATGCTGACTTTGGTGGATGTAGAATGGATAGAAAGAGTACATCCGAAACTTGTCATTTCTTAGGAGATTCATTAGTTTCTTGGTCCTGCAAGAAGCAACATTCAGTTGCACTCTCCACTGCTGAAGCTGAATATGTAGCAGCTGGAAGTTGTTGTGCACAAGTGTTGTGGATGCAACACACACTCACAGACTATGGCCTAAGTTTTACTAAAACTCAAATTTTGTGTGATAACACAAGTGCCATTGCCCTAAGTAAAAACCCTGCACATCACTCTCGTGCAAAACACATAGATATTATGCATCACTTTCTTAGGGATCACACACTTAAAGGAGATATTATTCTTCAGTTTATCGGAACGCAAGATCAACTTGCTGATATATTCACAAAATCTTTGCCTTCTAATAGATTTGAATATATTAAACAAAAGTTAGGAATGATAACTGTAAGGTAATCTTCCTTAATTAACTTTCTGTTGAAAAATTCTCCTTACAGTAATAAACTCCTTTTCATAGGGGGAGTACATTTGATTGTTTGGTTAACAAAGTTTTTCAAAATTTGTTTTCAAACTTTTCCGGAATTGAAATTTTCCAGAATTGAACTTCTGGAACTAAAATTTTCCAGAATGGATATTTTCGCATAGAATACTTCTGGAATGGAAGTATTCATATTGAAAATTTCCGGAATGGACAACTTTCGTACTGGTACTTTCATAACCAGATTTTCGTACCAAATTTTCTTTGTGTGTTTACTTTTTCATAATTACTTTTTCATATTGAGTTTTTCGTATTTACGTTTTCGTATTTAATTTTTCGTATTGAGTTTTTCGTATTGAATTTTTCGTAGTCATCTTTATATTACCCATTACGAATAACTTTACTAAGCTAATCCAAAAAGTATGATTTCCTTACTCAAGTTTTCGTATTCATATTTTACTTGCTGGTAGTTTCTTGTATTATGTTTTCAGATTTCGGTTTTCTTAATTCATTGTTTTAATAAAAAAACCTCAAAAAGATCGGATTCAAGTTTTCAACCGTCAGATCTGATCTCAGCTTATTCCAACCGTTAGATCAACCATGGAAGTTCAACCGTCATCTCGTTGCCTATATAAAGGGGACCCAATTTCTCGTCCCACATCGGTTTCAAGCTCTTGCGTCCTGAAGCTCTGAATCTCCGATTTAAGGTCGTTCCGAACCACAGTTTTCTCCGCTCCGAACTTCAGTCTTCTCCGTTCCGAATTTCTCAGAGGACTTCAGATCCGAATGTCTGCAGAGTTAGCTTCTCAAGAAATGTCTTCAACCAAGCCTATTTCTCAGTGGTTAGTATACAGGGAAAGGTTACTTCATCCGGATTTCTTCAACAATTATGATTCCCTTATTTCAAAGAATATCAAGTTGAATGGCTGGGAAGATGTTGCGGTATCTAAAACCGGGAATCAAGATGAAGTTTATTCTGATTTACTTGTCGAATTCTATGAATCGGTTTCTTTCTTTAAGGAAGATGACAGAGAGAAGTTTTCTTTCAAATCGTATGGCAAGACATATAAGCTTTCTTACACCAAGGCTGCAAGCTTGGTAGGGTTATCTTATGAAGGTGAAGCTGAGTTTATTTCTCACGTATTGTTGGACTCCAAGGGTAGTTTCAACAAAGAGAAAGCCTTAGAAACTCTCGGACTTGCTGATGACAAGGCTCCGAAAATTGCAAGTCTTTCTACAAATTTTCAGATTCTGGAATTATGGGTGCAAGGACTTATCGTACCGAGAAAAGGTGATAAGGACAGCTTGAAGAAAAGTGAGATCTATATCTTAGATTTTCTGATAAATCTAAGGAAGTTTAACTTCATGAGGCACATCCTTATAACCATTGAGAACCTTAAGAAATGAAATCTCAGAGCTCAGATTGTTATGTACCCAGCAATATTATCAAAGCTCATAGTTCGGTGCCTAGAATCTTTCAAGGTAGCTTGCAGATCTAAGCCAAGGGTTTGTAAAATCTTGTTGGTTAGTGATGACACTCTTAAGAGGATGAATGTGGCTTTCAATAAGGCGATTGGAGAGTTCGTTGACCTGCCTAATCAAGAAGAAACGGTTCCAAAGGTTGCTGAACCGGAATCATCCAAACCAGTGAAGAAAAGGAAGTTGAAGGAAGTTGCAGCTGTTGTCGAAGATCCTAAGTCTAAAGAAGCTCACTCCGCACCTCCAAAGCCTAAGAAGAAGAAGACCTATCCTGATGAGGTTGTTACAAAGTGGAGAGCTGACAAAGAGAAGAGGAAAGAAGGGGATCCGCAGTTCGGATTGGACCCTGCGGAAGCTAAAGCTTTGAAGGAGAAAGCTGCTGATGAGCTCGAGAAACAAGCTAAGGAAAAGAAGCTTAAGAAGAAGATGTCAGAAGCCGAGGCTGTTCAAGCATTGTTGAAGTTCAACTAAATGGTTTCAACAACTATCCCAGTTCAGAGATCTTTCTCCCTGGAATCTCTACCTGAGACTCCAGGAAGAAATCTCGTTGCTCCGGAACAAGCTGTTGCTACGAATACTGAGGAAATAGAGCAAGTGGAACAAGTAGAAGAAGCTGCTGAAGGAAGTAGTGAGACAGGAGATGTGCTAAAACAAGTAGATGAGTACAAGGGAACTCCTTCGGAACACTTATCGCTCCGAACATCAGAAGCTGAATCCTCGAAACTAGTTACTCCAGCAATGGAAGAAGAGAAAGGAGAAGAAGAAGTTGCCTATCATGCAGAAGAAGAACAACTTTTACATGATATTTCTCAGATGAAAAATGTAGAGGATACTGTTCAGAAAGTTTTTGATGAGGAAGATAATATTGTTCAAGTCTCTGATAGTGAGAAGAGAACTCCGGAATAGGATTCTATTCCGAAAAAAGATAAGGGGAAGCAAATTCTTGCTGATACTCCAAGTTCAGAAAAGAGGATGAGAAAGGAAGCTGGTAGTTCTTCTAAGAGGAAGTTGGAGCTTATTGAGGAAGAAAACTCTCCAAGCAAGATTTCAGATTCGGAGTCATCTTCGTTGGGGCATGATTTTGTTGTTCAGTCTTTGAAGAAGTTGGTGGGAACCATTCCGACCTTCTCAAGTATTGATTCTCGATGCCAGATGCTCCAACATGCGTTGAATCTGAAAACAGACTCTGTATCCATGGTTATGGATAAGTGTGTTGAGATTGAAGCCCAGTTCAAAAACTTCTTTATTGGTTACGAAGCCCATAAAAGATCTTGCAAGAGGATGACAAGCTGGTCTAAGAAGACTGTGGACGAGATGAGGCTTTTCGATGAGTTTCAAGAAAATGTTAAAGATGCCTTTGAGACCGAGGACAAGAAGATTAACGAGCTGACTTCTTCGTTTGAAGAAAAGCTGACTGAAGAAAAGAACTTCTGGATCCAAGAAGTCAGGGATCTGAATGGGAAGTTGAATTCTGTTTCTCAAAATTGGAAATTTGAAAGGGATCATCGGATCGATTTTGAAGTAAGGATGAAGGCTCAGGAAGAAAAGATCCAAGCTCAGGAAGAAAAACTGAAGGCTCAGGAAGAAAAAATTGAAGCTCAGTCCGCAAGAATAGTCGCCTTAGAGAAGCAAGCAGAAGAAGATCACAAAGACTTGAAGAAGATCAAGACGATTCTTAAGGGGCTCATGTCAAAGGAGAAAGATCCGAAATAACCTAATCCGATCTTTTTGTTGTAATTTTTTTTGTTGCTAAGATTACAAATTTTAATGAAAATTATGTCTCTTGTTTCTTTTTGTTGTCATTACTAATCTTTCAGGTACTTCGTTATTTTTTTTCCATTCCCTCCAATTCTTTTTGAAAATCACAAAGGGGGAGAAGGAAAAGATCCTTAAGAAAAAGAGGAACTCTAATAAGAGTTTATCAAAGGGGGAGAAAGAAAAAATACCCAAGGAAAAAGAACTCTAATAAGAGTTTGTTTAAGGGTGAGTTTTTCTTAAAGAAGACTTTCTTATGAAATATCACTCCGGAAATATGAATACGATCCTTAGAGTTTCAAAGCCTAAGGGGGAGTTAGTCGTATTCATATATATCCTTAAAATAAGGGAGATAAGCATTAATATGTTTCTTTCTTCTTAGAATCATTATTTTTCGTAAGGATGTTTGTGCTTTCCAAAAAGGGGGAGATTGTTGAGTCAATAAGGTTTTCCTTATGACTTTTCCATTCCTTCTTGTTTTGAAAATCACAAACACCTTATCTTTAAGGAAAATTGTTTTTATAAGGAAAATGCTTTCTTAAGGAAAATCGCTTTTATAAGAAAAATTATCCTTATCATATATTCTTCCATATTTTTCTTAAGTATAAGTTTCAGATTCATTTTCTCGGAATCATTGAAACTTTGATATAAAGAATTCTGTTTTAGGGTTCGGATTCTGGACAAGAACTATAAGGAAGTTTCATTCCGAATTCCGGATATCAACTCTGACTAAGTTCTATTCCAGATTCAGGATACGAATTCTGAAGAAGAATTCTCATTACGAATTCTGATGAAGAATTCTCATTACGAATTCTAATGAAGAAATCCCATTCCGAATTCTCATTACGAATTCAAATGAAGAATTCCCATTACGAATTCTAATGAAGAAATCCCATTCCGAATTCTCATTACGAATTCTGAAAAAGAATTCTCATTATGAATTCTGATGACGAATTCTCATTACGAATTCTGATGACAAATTCTCATTACGAATTCTGATGATGAATTCTCATTACGAATTCTGATGATGAATTCTCATTACGAATTCTGATGATGAATTCTCATTACGAATTCTGATTGAGTCAATAAGGTTTTCCTTATGACTTTTCCATTCCTTCTTGTTTTGAAAATCACAAACACCTTATCTTTAAGGAAAATTGTTTTTATAAGGAAAATGCTTTCTTAAGGAAAATCGCTTTTATAAGAAAAATTATCCTTATCATATATTCTTCCATATTTTTCTTAAGTATAAGTTTCGGATTCATTTTCTCGGAATCATTGAAACTTTGATATAAAGCATTCTGTTTTAGGGTTCGGATTCTGGACAAGAACTATAAGGAAGTTTCATTCCGAATTCCGGATATGAACTCTCACTAAGTTCTATTCCAGATTCAGGATACGAATTCTAAAGAAGAATTCTCATTACGAATTCTAATGAAGAATTCTCATTACGAATTCTAATGAAGAAATCCCATTCCGAATTCTCATTACGAATTCAAATGAAGAATTCCCATTACGAATTCTAATGAAGAAATCCCATTCCGAATTCTCATTACGAATTTTGAAAAAGAATTCTTATTACGAATTCTGATGACGAATTCTCATTACGAATTCTGATGACAAATTCTCATTACGAATTCTGATGATGAATTCTCATTATGAATTCTGATGATGAATTCTCATTACGAATTCTGATGACGAATTCTTATTACGAATTCTGATGACAAATTCTCATTACGAATTCTGATGATGAATTCTCATTACGATTTCTGATGACGAATTCCTATTCCGAATTCTCATTCCGAATTCACCTATTAAACAGAATCTGATTATCATTGTTTTATACACTCTGAATTTATTCACTCCGAACCTTCACTCCGAAGTTTTCATTCCGAACCTTTATGTTAGAGTTTAAAACGATGTCGTACATTTTGTTACACTTGTTTTGTTATAAAACGATGTCGTCTGTTTTGTTATAAACTAACCGTTGTCTAAGTGACACGTGTACAGGTCCCTCCGATCTTTAAGGAAAATATGACCGTTGGAGAAGGAGCCGACCTTACCTATAAATAGGAGCTCATTTGAAAGAGCTCGTGGCTGTTGGAAAAACGACTGAGTTTTGTGCCTACATGCTGTTGAAGTGAATTCTAGAGAGAGAGGCTCTTATTAACTCTCAAAGCTTCGTGCGACTCCGAATGTTGGTGATTACATTCGAGGGCTTCCGGGGATAGGAAGACAGAGGTGCCGACTACCTTAAAGTTCGAGGGCTTCCTTGCTGAGGAGGACAGAGGTTGCCAACTACCTTGAAGTTGAGGGCTTGCGGGGATAGCAAGACAGAGACTCCGATCTTCGTATCGAGGGCTTACCCTGGTGTGGGTAAGACAGACTTGCTTGAAAGTATAAATCAAGGGACCTTTATCCAAGGTTGTTGGATACCCTTCTCTTTGGGTTAAAAGACTATTATCTTGTTACTAGTAGTTTTACTACTTGTTTCTATCCCGCTGTAATTTGTATCTTAAGGAAAGTATAACTTTCTTATACTTCCTTACTTACTCTGATTAGTTTAGATTCTATACGCTTTAAGGTAGAATCACATATTGTAACTTTTGTTAAGTTTCAAATTCCGGAACCATATTTATGGAACCTACTTTTGGAATCACTTTCCAAGTTCAGTTCGATGTTAGAGGTGTTGTGAATTTGCCTAGTTTAACTTTGTTAAACTTAGTCCTTTCCTTTGCTTAAGGAAAACATAGTTATTCTTAACTAACTTTAAAGGTTCCAAAGGAATTTTTAAAGTATACAATTCACCCCCCTCTTGTATATTGAGCATCTCATATTATATTTCGATCCTTCAATTACTTCTTCATAAACATGATCTAGATGTATATATGGAATATTGGAAGCTATGTAAGTATCAAAAACGTAATCATAAACATACATAAGGATGTTTTAAATTATTTATAATAATAAATATCGTTTTTTTTGTAAAATCATTCCTTGGGGAAATATTGAATTTTTTTAAAATGAAATTATGAGTTTTAAAAATTATTATTCTAAAGTGAAAATCAATTACAATGATGCAAGAGTTGTTCCTCGTTGATATAAACATAAAAAATACTCAAGAGTATGTGCGATTCAAGTTTGAAATTTATGAGAATATAATATTCATGGAAGATCAAAGTAGTTTAAATTTTTTAGGTATTTACATGGATTCATAAATAGGCATTCGACTAATAAATGGAATTAATATATGAAGAATCCAATGAAGTTATATCTGGTTCTAAACATTATGAAAGAATTTTTATCCATGATTCAAACTATGATTTGTGAATGATTAAATATAAGGATGAATTGGAGATAACTATATATATTCAATTTTTTAATATATTGTTCATTTAAATTTATATTTGGTGATCTTAAGATGATTTAAATCATAATATACAAGTGCATTTTATTTCAAGATTAAAATATCATGGATCTTTCACTAATCCATGATTGAATATTTTTTTTAATTAAGATCAAATCTAAGACACAGGGATAGAAATTTAAATTTCCAATAAATTTAGCACTTCCAGATTACACAAATATGTAAATTAAAAATAATGATTATTTTTATGTGGTGGGATGTTTTCAGTGACACAAAATCATATATGATTCATGTTGATAATTATAATAAGAGTTTATGCTACTATTATATATTTTTAGACATAGTTGGAAACTGTTCTAGTTTACAGAATTATCCATTCCACACTTTAAATGTCACATGCTAATGTGATCTAGGCATAACATACATCAATATACCATTATGTTTTATGATTATTAACTGTGTCTCTCAATAATATATGCCCATGAACCATAAAGGCTTAGATTCCAACCAAACTAAGGGAAATAGAAACATAAAAAAGGGTCTCCTAAGATGCTCAATAAGGTTAAACATGTTAAAAATCAATCAATGGTCATAAGTGAGAATACAATAATCATGTCGGTATAAGAAAATAGTCATATATTTTAAACACATACCAAACATTTCATAGACTACAAATCATGATTCATATAATAAATGTTTTTTATAAAAAAATACATGAGTCATAGTAGTGTATAATCATAGATAATAAATCATTATCCAAAAGATAACACAATAATAATAATAAATAAATTTTTATTATATATACAATCATAATAAAGGATAGATTTTAATGCCATCCAAACATAGTGGAAAGAATATGATAATGGATTGGGTTCACTTTCCATTACCTTGAACATAGTGTAAAGAGTCACATAGTTATATTTGTTCACACAAAATTCTATTTCATATTATCTCATGAGATATTAGGATTTACCCAATACATTGGAGAGAATTATTGTAATTCCCTAGATTCAATTATAGTAAGTAAATATTTATTTTTAAAGAAACTATAGAATAACGCAAATAGATTTATTCAAAAATGCAGGTAAAACCAAAATTACATAATTTTATAATTTTAATTTAATTAAATATATTTTATTTTTTTAATTTAGTTATCAAAATTATCTTAGGTAAAATTAATGATAGTTTTCAAAAATAGTTAATCTTTTGGGTTAAAACTGTAAAACACTGATTTTAAAAATAATTTAACTTTTATAAAATTATTAGGATATAAGAATGAATTTATATTTTTTGGAACATTTTTTCTAGAAAAAAAATATATATATATTTAATATAATTCATTTTAAAATATAATATTTATCTTAGAATCGATGTTTTACATTTGAAAAATCCACTACTGGAAAACCAGGTATTTGCGACGGGCTATTTGCGACGGGATCCCGTCGCAAATAGCCATTTGCGACGGGGTCCCGTCGCAAATAGCCCGTTGCGGAAAACGCCGTCGCAACTAAACTTATTTGCGACGGGACCGTCGCTAAAGCCCTTTTTTGCGACGGGCATTCGCCCCGTCGCAAATAGTATTCCGTTTTTTTGTAAAAAACTTTTTAAACAGTTATTGCGACGGGCCCCGTCGCAAATACCTTTTGCGACGGTACCCGTCGCAAATTGTTTTTGCGACGGGCCCGTCGCAATAACGTTTTTTTTTTAAAAATAAAAAAAATAATAATACTAGTATTTGCGACGGGAACCGGGACCCGTCGCAAATACTATTCATAGTAATTGCGACGGGACCCGTCGCAAATACTCTTTTTAAAAAAAAATAAAAAAATATTAATAATACTAGTATTTGCGACGGGCATAGTATCCCGTCGCAAATACTATAAAAAAAATAAAAAAATAAATTATTAATAAATTATTTTAATTAATATAATAATAGAATTATAATTTACAAATGAAAATAATAAATTATTTTAATTACTATAATAATAGTAGAATTATAATTCAAAAATAAAAATAATAGAATACTAATAAATAATTTAATTAATATAATAATATTATAATTATAATTCATAAATAAAAAAAATATTAATAAGTTATTTTAATTAATATAAAAATAATAGAATTATTTTACATTCAAATATTAAAATAATTCAAGTATTACAAAAAAATAATTAAATTATAATATTATAAAATTTTAATATATATATAAAATTTTAATATATATATAAAATTTAATATTATAAAATATAAATATTATTATTATTCATATTAATATTGTTATTTAAAAATATAATATTATTAATATTTTATAATGAGACAGAAACTACGAATAGAAAAAAAAAATATTTTGATTTCACAAATTTTATAACAGAAATACAAACTCTAATCTGTAGGAGGGGGGGGAGGTGGGGGGTCTGCAGATGGTGGTGGAGGAAACTCCATCCCTAAAGCATGAGTGAGTCGGCGCATGTACTCCATCTGCTCCTGATGCTGCTGCTGCCACCGACTCGTCTGCTCCTCGTACAGCTGCTGCTGGCGTCGACGCTCCTCCTCATGCTGCTGACGTATCTGCTCCTGCTCCTGTCGGAGACTCTCTATCTGTGCAGTCTGAGATCGCAACTGCTCCTCATACTGTGTAGAAGAAGATGCACGAGCTCCCCTCGAGCTGGACGCCGACATCGCAGCACTGCCATAATAATCTCCGGGAGTCAGTCGAGAGCCGATACCAACTACCCGGCCCTTCTCGAAGGCATACTGGGTGGCCTGCATCCATGCCGCCTCATCAAACTGACGGGCAGTGGTCTGATCTGATGACTCGGCCTGACTCTCAGGCCGGGCCTGTGCCGCTGCGGCCTCATATGACTCCTATAGTTGCAATTTAAAATTAAAATTGTGAATATATTATATGCAGTTAATTTTTAAACTTGAAAACAAATAATACTGACCACGATGTGATGCTGACGATCACCTCTGAGCTCCCCAGTAGCAGGATCACTATACATCCTCCGATATACGTCGTACTCTGTAATATCGGGGTGCTCGACAGCCTATAAGAATAAAAAATAAACTGTTAATATTTATAGTTATATAAAATATTTATAAATAATGTACGTACCAGATGCTGTCTATGAGTACTGAAAGAACGACTCCCAGCTCGATGAGTCACCTCCTGCCTCCCCCGATTCTGCCTCCCCACCGATGATCTCCTCTGAAAGGCACCACTCAACCAGTGCGCACATAATCCATCCCATACATGGGATGAAATGTACTCTGGTCGGTGTGCTCTACATGACTCCTCAAAATCTGACACTCCTGCTTTCTTCATCGCAGCTTTTCTTAAATTGTGCAAAAACTGACGAAGGCGATCACGCATGGCCACCTCCCATGCCTCGTGGATGGCGTCACGCATGGTATCCTCGATCGGATACCATAAACCCTACAAATAAATCAAAATATCAAGTTAGAAATGAAATAATTTTCAAAATAAAAATTATTTATTTACGTACGTACCAACCAATGGCCGAACATGGCCTGCTGCACATCAATGAGAATCTGCTCCCATGTGGTCCACGGCTGAGAGAAATAGTTGCGCAAAATAGCGCTGCCCTGTCCGACTGCTATATGCGAAAAACTGAAAAAATAATAAACATTTATTATGTGAATAGATTAATGAAATCTTAGTCAAATTCACAGGTTATTACACAGGTTATCACACCTCCGGGTGCGCGGATCAAACCCAAGACGTGGACGTCGCTCGGGGACGGGGTCAGGAATCATCAATCGTGCAAGACCGCGCCCCCTCCGCGTACTCCCTGGAGCGCCTGCAGGCTGAGGGTCATCTGCCAGCAACTCATCCGCATCGAAAGGCAGGTCAGCCTCCGCCAACTCACGAAATGTGGCCTCGTCCATCTGAAACAGAAAATGTTAATATTAGCAAATAATTGATAATTACTATTATATATACATATATATACATATTATGATTGTATATAAATACCATGGAATTCTATAAGTGTTCATCTTCATCATCATCTTCATATATGTCAATGTCATCTTCATATTCCTCCTCAACATCATCGATATCCATTCGAGTTGCAGTTGCTTCATCTCTTACCATTTCAAATTCATGTGTGACATCATTAACATCATCGTCATCACCGACTCTTAAATGTGGGGTGTCGTCATCGATACTCATATCTCTTTGTAAAAAAGATTGATTTTGAGTACTCTCTTGAAAAACTTCAATTCTTTGCACATCAGTGAAAGCACATTCACTTTGACTAAACTGATTGTCTCGAATTTTGATTTTTATTACACTCCACCAATCAGTCAAGTCTCTTGATGTTGCACAGTACTTTGCATAATAAACTTGATATGCCTGTTGAGCCAATAAGAATGGTTCATTTACTGCGAGAACACTTTTACATTTAATATCGATGATTCCATGAGTCGGATGAACACGCACGCCTCTCTCTGTATCCAACCACCGACATTTGAACATGGTTATGTAATGTTGTCCAAGATAACAGAGTTCAATGATTTCATCAAGCATGCCATAAAAGTCAACTTCATTTTCTCGATGATGAGATCCTCTCAAGCTAACTCCACTGTTCATTGTTTTTTTCGATTCCCCATATGCATGCGTGTGGAATCGAAATCCATTCACCACATATGCATTATAAGTTTTAACAAGTTTGGAAGGTGGGTTACTCAATACACAGAGCCGTTTGTCAATTTTATCAGCATGTCGAGACACCTGAAGATTTGTGAAATAATTATCAATATAGTAAACTATACATTGAATGAGTTGCTAAATGATAAAGAATTTATGTTACCAGTTTTTGAAACCACTGAGAGAAATTTTTCAGTCGCCGTTCTTCGAGAGCAGCTGCTGTAATTTGTGGAATTTGTTTCTTGATATGATTATCATACAACCTATAAAAACCAAAGTTATTTACTGTAACATAAATGATAGAATAAGTGATATAAACACTTACAGTACAACTGATGTCATCTCTTCACAGTTGAGCAGAACATACGTATGAGCTCTATGATGTTCATCATCTGAAAGCCAGCGTTCAGAAACTCCACCAAAACCAAGCTCTGACTGGTTGAAAACAGATAATTGATTGTCGATTTCATCAATATTCCTCTCATTCCGTCCCATTCGGTTGTGTTTTGAAGGATACTCAGATTCAAAATAATGGGAGCAGAAAAAAGATATTTCCTCTTGCAAATAAGCTTCTGCAATAGATCCTTCAACAGATGCTTTGTTGCGTACTTTTCTTTTCAATTTTTGCATGCATCTTTCAAATGGGTACATCCATCGAAACTGTACCGGACCTCCACATTTGGCTTCATATGGCAAATGTAACATCAAATGTTCCATTGAGTCGAAGAAAGACGGCGGGAATATTTTTTCCAGTTTACATATAATTACAACAACATCTTTTTCAAGTTTGCCTAGAGCATCATAATCTGCCGTAGCCGCACAAATTTCCCGAAAAAAATGAGACATGTCTGCTATGGAATCCCAAATCACAGAATTCAACAGACCTCTTAATCCAATTGGTAGAAGTCTCTCCATTATAACATGACAATCATGACTTTTCAATCCAGTAATATGACCATTCTTTACACATCTACCCAAATTGGAAGCACAGCCATCTGGAAGTCTCAAATCTGCAATCCACTGACAAAATAATAAATGGTTTTCTTTAGACAGTGTATAAGCTGCTTTTGGTTTCAGTAACCTTTCTGTTCTGACATTCTCAAATAGTTCCAATTCTGGACGTCTGCAAATTTGGGCAAGATCTAAACGTGCATTTACATTGTCTTTGCTCTTTCCTGGCGTATCCAAAACTGTATGAAACAAATTATCAAAACAGTTCTTCTCAATATGCATGACATCTAACATGTGTCGGACCAACAAATCAGACCAATATGGAAAATCCCAAAATATGCTACGTTTAATCCAATTGTGTTCTTTCCCAAAACCAGAAATTTTCTGTTGGTTTATTGTGGGACCAAAAGTGATGGGAGGTAATGAAAATACAACCGATTTTAACTCCGAACCTGATAGCATTTTTGGAGGTTCATCCCTTTCAACTGTTCCTTTTCTGAAATGAGATCTGTTTCTGCGAAAAGGATGATCAGCTGGAAGAAATCTGCGATGACAGTCAAAATAACAAGGTTTCTTTCCATGAATGAGCATAAATGCTTTGTTCTCTCCCATACAGTAAGGACATGATTTCTGACCATGTGTACTCCAGCCAGATAACATCCCATAAGCCGGGAAGTCACTTATTGTCCACATCAATGCTGCTCTCAGTATGAAATTCTGTTTCGTTGCAACATCATATGTACTGACACCAGTACTCCACAATAAATTTAATTCATCAATCAATGGCTTCAAATAAACATCAATATTTTTCTTCGGATGTCCTGGAATTAGTAAAGTCAAAAAGATATATGGCTCCTTCATCAACATCCATGGAGGTAAATTATACGGAGTTAAAAAAACAGGCCAACATGAATATTGACTACCATAAGATCCAAACGGACAGAAACCATCAGTGGAAAGGCCCAGTCGAACATTTCTAGCTTCTAAAGCAAATGATGGATGCACTCTATCAAAATGTTTCCATGAATCACCATCGGCTGGATGATTCAAGCTTTTATCGGTTGAAATATTCTCTTTATGCCATGACATCATTGTCGCTGTATTCTTAGACATGAATAAACGCTGAAGTCTGGATGTAAGCGGAAAATATCTCAACTGTTTTACAGGAATCAAACCAGACTTCCCGTGTTGTCCTTCTTTATATCTCTGTTGCCCACATGTGGGACAACTATCCAACGACTCATTTTCCCCTGAATATAAAATGCAGTCATTTGAACATGCATGAATCTTCTGACAAGTAAGCCCCAAATTTCGAACCAACCTCTTACTTTCATAGTAATTTGCAGGTAAAACATTTCCTTCGGGTAACAGTGTTTTCAGCAAAGAAAATATCTGGTCAAAACATGTGTTTGACATTCCGTTATCTGATTTGATAGCCATAAATTTTGCAACTGCTTCTAATTTGCTCATCTTGCAGCCAGGATATAATGCATCCTCAGCAGACTTCAACAACTCATAAAATTCAGACGGTCCCAACTCAGGATTTGAAGCTATATCAGCCGGAGTTTCTGTATGTTGAACAGATGAACCTGCAACATCATGTACTAAATCTTGAAACTGGGATGGATCCGGAATCAAGTTGGTATCATCTGCTCTGGAACTGCGTTCACCGTGTTGATACCAAAAAACATAATCTGCTTGAAAACCAAAACGCAAGAGATGTTCCCCCACTTTGTCAAACGTGTCAAACGTTCTCAATGCACATTTTCTGCAAGGGCATTTTATCTTTCCTTCTGAAACAAATTCTGAATTTGATGCCGCAAATGATAAAAAAATCTCCACACCCTCTATATATACTGGATTTAAACCAGAACCATTTGGATTTCTACGTTGATTTATCCATATGCGGTCATCTAATAATGACTGTTGACGACCTCGCTGTTCCATATTTTTCTATAAAATATAAAAGCATTACTGGTTTTGAATAATTTGTTAGAAAAAACACTCAAGCAAGGATTACTAATTATTACAATTTATTACTAATTATTACAATTTATTGCTAATTATTACTATTTATTACTAATTTAGCAATACTTAGCAATACTTAGCAAAAGGAAAACTGCTTGAATAATGAAAGGAAATTTGATAATCATCGTTGTGGAGATGGTTATAAATTTTCCCTTCATTATCCAAGCAGATTTCGTTTACTAATTATTAGTAATAAAAAAAATATTATCAATATTTACGAAAAAACAATATTAATATTATTAAAATAATAAAAAAAATTAAAAAATATTAAAATTATCAATATTCAGAACAAACTTTGTTCTATTATTAACATGTTCAAATCTTAAAGGGTCGTCAATTGTCAGGTCATGCGCAATAAAAAGTTTGTGTCAGCCATGTCTAATGTAAACTCTATAATTGTCCTTGCATGGTTGATCACTTCGCAAGTAATGTTGCAATCAGACAAACCAAGTCATTCCCTTCTTAACTATAAGAATTATCTCACATGAACCTTTACATAGATCATTCTTCCTTAAAAATTTGAGGGGATATCATTATTTTTCCCTTAAATTTTCAAGGAAGAATGGTCTATGTAAAGGTTCATGTGAGATGATTCTTATAGATAAGAAGGGAATGACTTGGTTTGTCTGATTGCAACATTACTTTTGAAGTGATCGACCATGCAAGGACAATTATAGAGTTTACATTGGACATGGCTGACAGAAACTTTTTATTGCGCATGACCTGACAATTAGCGACCCTTTAAGATTTGAACATGTTAAGAATAGAGCAAAATCTGTTGTAAATATTGATAATTTTAATATTTTATAAATTTTTATTATTTTAATAATATTAATATTTTTTTCATAAATATTGATAATATAATTTTTTTTGCTAAGTGTTCTTGAGTATTCCTGAGTATTCCTGAGTATTCCTGATTATTTGTGAGTATTCGTGAGTATTCGTGATTATTCGTGATTATTCGTGATTATTCGTGAGTATTCGTGAGTATTCGTGAGTATTCGTGAGTATTCCTGAGTATTCCTGATTATTCCTAATTATTCCTAATTATTTGCAATTATTCCTAATTATTTGCAATTATTGGTAATTATTGGCAATTATTGGTCATTATTGGCAATTATTACTAATTATTCCTAATTAATCCTAATTATTCCTAATTAATCCTAATTAATCCTAATTAATCCTACTTATTCCTAATTATTCCTAATTATTACTAATTATTCCTAATTATTGCTAATTATTACTAATTATTGCTAATTATTTCTAATTATTGCTAATTATTTCTAATTATTGCTAATTATTTCTAATTATTGCTAATTATTTCTAATTATTGCTAATTATTGCTAATTATTGGTAATTATTTCTAATTATTTCTAATTATTCGTAATTATTACTAATTATTGGTAATTAATACTAATTATTGGTAATTATTGCTAATTATTGGTAATTATTGCTAATTATTGGTAATTATTGCTAATTATTGGTAATTAATGCTAATTATTGGTAATTAATACTAATTATTGGTAATTATTACTAATTATTGGTAATTATTACTAATTATTGGTAATTATTACTAATTATTCGTAATTAATACTAATTATTCCTAATTAATACTAATTATTCCTAATTATTGTTAATTAGTCCTAATTATTACTAATTATTGTTAATTATTCCTAATTATTACTAATTATTGTTAATTATTCCTAATTATTACTAATTATTGGTAATTAATACTAATTATTGGTAATTAATACTAATTATTGGTAATTAATACTAATTATTGGTAATTATTACTAATAATTCCTAATTAATACTAATTATTGGTAATTATTACTAATTATTCCTAATTAATACTAATTATTACTAATTATTGTTAATTATTCCTAATTATTACTAATTATTGTTAATTATTCCTAATTATTACTAATTATTGGTAATTAATACTAATTATTGGTAATTAATACTAATTATTCCCAATTAATACTAATTATTCCTAATTAATACTAATTATTCCTAATTAATACTAATTATTCCTAATTAATACTAATTATTCCTAATTATTACTAATTATCGTTAATTATTCCTAATTATTACTAATTATCGTTAATTATTCCTAATTAATACTAATTATTGGTAATTAATACTAATTATTGGTAATTAATACTAATTATTGGTAATTAATACTAATTATTGGTAATTAATACTAATTATTCCTAATTAATACTAATTATTGGTAATTATTACTAATTATTCCTAATTATTACTAATTATTCCTAATTAATACTAATTATTCGTAATTATTCCTACTTATTGTTAATTATTCCTAATTATTACTAATTATTGTTAATTATTCCTAATTATTACTAATTATTGTTAATTATTCCTAATTATTACTAATTATTGGTAATTAATACTAATTATTGGTAATTAATACTAATTATTGGTAATTAATACTAATTATTGGTAATTAATACTAATTATTCCTAATTAATACTAATTATTCCTAATTAATACTAATTATTCCTAATTAATACTAATTATTGGTAATTATTACTAATTATTCCTAATTAATACTAATTATTCCTAATTATTACTAATTATTGTTAATTATTCCTAATTATTACTAATTATTGTTAATTATTCCTAATTAATACTAATTATTGGTAATTAATACTAATTATTGGTAATTAATACTAATTATTGGTAAGTAATACTAATTATTGGTAATTAAGACTAATTATTGGTAATTAATACTAATTATTTGTAATTAATACTAATTATTTGTAATTAATACTAATTATTGGTAATTAATACTAATTATTGGTAATTAATACTAATTATTCCTAATTAATACTAATTATTCCTAATTATTCCTAATTATTACTAATTATTCCTAATTATTACTAATTATTCCTAATTATTCCTAATTATTACTAATTATTCCTAATTATTGTTAATTATTCCTAATTATTACTAATTGTTGTTAATTATTCCTAATTATTACGAATTATTGGTAATTAATACTAATTATTACGAATTATTGGTAATTAATACTAATTATTGGTAATTAATACTAATTATTGGTAATTAAGACTAATTATTGGTAATTAATACTAATTATTTGTAATTAATACTAATTATTTGTAATTAATACTAATTATTCCTAATTAATACTAATTATTTGTAATTAATACTAATTATTCCTAATTATTCCTAATTATTAGTAATTATTACTAATTATTCCTAATTAATACTAATTATTCCTAATTATTCCTAATTATTACTAATTATTCCTAATTATTCCTAATTATTACTAATTATTGTTAATTATTCGTAATTATTGTTAATTATTCCTAATTATTACTAATTATTGTTAATTATTCCTAATTATTACGAATTATTGGTAATTAATACTAATTATTGGTAATTAATACTAATTATTGGTAATTAATACTAATTATAGGTAATTAATACTAATTATTGTTAATTATTGGTAATTATTACTAATTATTCTTAATTATTGATAATTATTAGTAATTAAATGAATAATTATCAATAATTAGAAATAATTACCAATAATTACAAATAATAACATTATTAATATATTTTATTATTAATATTAAAATAATATAATTTTCTAATTTATATACAGTTCTTTTTTCATCTGTGCGTTTTCTATCTCCACATACAAATAATACATGTGAAGACAGCAAACACACAGATGAAAAAAGAACTGTATATATATAAAAAATTATATTATTTTAATATTAATAATAAAATAAACTAATAATGTAATAATGTTCTTATTCTTAATTATTGGTATTTATTACTAGTTATTAATATTTATTCTTAATTACTAAAAATTATTACTAATTATTCCTAATTACCATATAAACAATACTTATAATTTAAATTTATTAAATAATAAAACAATGTGAACATAATTAAGTTACAACTAATTAATAATAATAGAAACTAATAAAAAATTAAAAATAAATAAAAAATTAAAATGAAGATAAATACCTTGAAAATTGATCTGTTCTGATCGTTCTTCAAAACTTTAATATCAGCTCCGGAGAAAAAACTTAAACTGGAGAAAAACTCAACTCTAGAAATATAATTCTGAGAGAGAGAGAAGATAAGGAATGAGAATGAAATGAAAAAAACGGATGGGGGTATTTATAGGTTAGATTATTTGCGACGGGCCCATTTGCGACGGGATTCCCGTCGCAAATAGTATTATTTGCGACGGTACCCGTCGCAAATACCTTAGCCAACATTTATTACGGTCAACCGGTAAATAGTTATTTGCGACGGGACCCGTCGCAAATACTCCCTGCCGACATAGTATTTGCGATGGGGGAATATTCCCGTCGCAAATACCTTTTACCGCCGCCGGTTATTTGCGACGGGAATATTTCCCCGTCGCAAATAAGTTTCCCGCGATTTGGCGCGCATCGCGGGAAAACTATTTGCGACGGGGAAAGCAATCCCGTCGCAAAAGCCTCCTTATTTGCGACGGGGAAGTACCCCCGTCGCAAATAAGTTTTTAACATGACTATTTGCGACGGGATTTATTCCCGTCGCAAATAACCCGTCGCAATTGCTCATTTTTCCCGTAGTGATCTAGGTAATTTTTTTTTCAAATAAAT
Source organism: Viscum album (assembly GCA_963277665.1). NCBI lineage: Eukaryota > Viridiplantae > Streptophyta > Magnoliopsida > Santalales > Viscaceae > Viscum > Viscum album. The sequence goes on along the minus strand of OY728134.1, from coordinate 1,313,969,453 downwards.
ATAAATTTCTTCTCTTTTAATCAAGTATTCCCAAGGTTCATTTCATATTTTTCTTGATTTAAAAGTAAAAAAATAGCACTCCATTTATAAAATTAAAATTATATACAGTTTATCCAATATTATATACATTGGTATAAAATCATTTTTATACATAAAATTACATTTAAAAAAATCATTTTGTTTTTAAAACTGTATTAAAAGTAATTTATTCAACTAATAGAAATTAAATCATGTAAAATGTATTCCATATTTATAAAAATAGTAATTAATATTTTTGAATTATATAAACACTATTTTAGGACATAATTAATATTAATCAGGGTAAAAACATTTCACTATGCTAAGTGTTAAAAAGGAATAACGATGGGGTTGAAATAAAGAGATAAGTATTAAAATATCCTAAAAACTTATCTAAATTATACTAGTTGAATATATTCAAACCCCATATCATTGAGTATTCATAATTATTTCCATTTGGACCCAGTTTCCTATGAGATTTAATTTATTAAATTTTATCATTCTTAATATTTCTACGTTATCCACCCACATAACTTAAAAAATGTAACATCTTATCCTCTCTTCTCTATGATTATTAATAAATATAGCTTGGCCAACACCTACACTAATATATTTACAATATCCTTCCTTACATCCTATAGGTAATTCTCCAACCAAAATTCAACCTCAGTAAGGCTTATTGTGTATGCCTTTAGAAGTTACCAAAAGAAGTGAGTTCTTACATAGAATTTTCAAGATCATTTCTTCCAATACCTCCTTAAAATATTGAATAAACATATTAAAATAATTAAATTAGAATATGTACTATAATTAAATGTTTTTATGTTAAAGGTATATCCATTTTATACCACCTTTTCATCCTATGGAAAATGAAAACATAATTTGTGTGTAAGTATGGCCTACGGTATCCACATAGTAGTGTAATTCATTTTTCAACACCACCTCACATGGTCAGTTATAATGATGTAATTATTTAATATAAATGATATTTATGTCATAATTATGACTCTATGAATGTAATATATTACCTATATTGTTTCCCTTTCATCCATTTGAAAATTAAAATGTCACTCGTGTGTACGTATTGACTACCACCTCAAGGAAGTGATGTGATTCATTTTTATATTATAACCATTCATATTTAATTATGAAATTTTATATACATAAAAAAATTATATTGATGAAATTATTAAAATTATATTGATGATGTAACCATTTAAAAAACCTCTAACCGTGTTCAACATACCAATGTAGTTTTGGAGAAATTGATCGGGAAACCTTTAATGGTCGACGTAAGCAATAACTATATAATGGATAGATTTCTAATGATTATAAAATCATAGTAGAAAATTTAATATATATGAAAAAATTCTTAAAAATATATCTATAAAATTTTAATATTTTTCTCAGGTGTATATACCAAGTCCGACCATGACGTAACCCAAGGTAATGGATTTTCATCTCAATTCCACTTAAGTGAGGAATATTTTATGTTAAGCACGTAATTAATTGTATATAAGGTATATACATCCATGTGAAATATTATATCATTAATTAATCATTACTCATGGTATTTAATTTTTCAATTCATGTTTTCTATTTTTAGGGATTTTGATTCAATGGTTATTAAAGCTATAATGATTTATTTCCCAATCTCATTTTAATTCAAGATTTTTCATGTTTAAATTTATGTTATAATAATTATATGCTACATATGTTATTAAAACACATATCTTTTCCTATCCCATGATTATTTATTGTTTTTACATGTTTTCTTCTAAATTTTATTATCTTTGGTACTCACAATTGTTTCATGAATGTTTTTAATAAAAACCGACTATATTTCTTCTTTTGGGTTGGGAATATTTTTCATCCATATAGAGATTGTCTAAAATGAATCAAGAATGTTATTTTTGATTCTATGATGATTATGTAAAGTAATTTTAAAACATATTTGACACTATTCTCACTGTTTTACAAATTAGTATTATTATATTCTTAATGTTTTTTACATTATTTATAAACGTGTGAAATGAATGTTCTTTTTGAAATATGAAAAATGAATAGATGTTCCTAAAAACATATCCATTATTCATTATCAATATCCATATACATGATACTATAGTTTTTCCAAGAAAATACATTTTCCATTATTATATAATTTTTTAAATTTTATATTAAAATAAAAAGAAATTATTTCACAAATATAGGAAAAGAATCATGTAAATGATTTATAACATCATTTTTAGATCAAACATAAAAACAATTAAGGGATGTTCTTTTCAAAATTTCACTTATGTTTTAGTCTATATTTCAAAAAATACATTCCATTACATTAAAAATATTATTTTTAAAGAATTAAAGGTCTCCTATAACACTTTATTAATGTATGGATCATTCCGTATTTGGAGATCATTCAATTTATTATGATCATGATATTTATCACTTTCCATTATTTATTGGACATTATTTTTCTCCTTCATATACATATTATTTGGTATCATGGTTATATTTTTCATTTTAATATTATCCTTTCCATATTAAATTTACAAATATTTATTTATTTGATGGAAGCTTATTATGAATGTTATTCATTTAATTGGGAAGTATTGATGTTCTATATACTTGACTCAATAAAAATATTAATTTAATGAAAAGGAATTTATGCATATATATTATTTTTTTAATTAAATGTATGAGGAATGTGTTAGACATATACATGTGATGTGTGGAATATGGTTGAATAATGATCCTTGATACATTGATAGATCTCATGAGATCAGTTGTGTTCTAAATTAGTTGGGTTTTTGGTGTATACCCACCCAATCATGAAAATGTATTTCCACAAGGCCTTGATGGTAAGGTTCTTGATTTCATAGAATGAGGCATAGATGGAATGATCATCACATCTAGGATTATAAATTGGCATCATTAATATTTCAATAATTTGTATCCATGTGATTTTAATGCTGATATTTTCCTTGGATACATTTTTATGCTCATGTTATTAATTATATGGATTATATATTTATTATTCACTCTACTATAATTTTAATGCCTTATCTAATCATTATTTCTTCTATCGTATGATTTCCCTTTATAGGTATTTAATACCATCATTTATTATGTTTTTTCCCAAGGATATAAAATAGAATTATTTGGTGGATTTTCATGGATTCATTAAATATTTAAAATAAATGATTTATTTCTCCAATGCAATATAGAAGTCATGTATGTGTCTAGTCTACCAAGACTGCTAAATTGATGAATCCTTCATTTTGAAATCCATTGCATCTTGTACCAATTTAATAATATAAAAAATATATCTAGGTTACTAGTGATGGTTTTATTATAGTTGGTGTTATAGGATGTTTAATAGGATCCTTGTGAACTAGATTCTAAAAAACATAGCTAACATGAGCATTACGATAATACCATATAATATATTTGATATATTTATTGATTTTTATTTCTTTGTAAAATATTCATTATTTTATGAGAAAATGTTGTGTGTTACAATGTTTTGAAATGGAATCTAGAAGAGGAAATATAAATCATGCAAAAAATGTGGGTAATGTAGGGATTCCACTTATGATATGTTAATACAAGGGTTGTTGGAGATTATTATGTCATTTCAATATTGGGTAAACTGTACTAGGTTATGATTAATAAAATTATACACATATAGAAACATGTTTTTCCATTGTTTGATGCCCCATTATTTCATCACATTATGTGAAAAAAGCCTCTATTCATTAGTGGAACTAATAATCTATTTCAATTTAAAGAATGGATCAAGTCCCTTGAAAATTTATTCCTAGATTTTAAAATTAATGAAATTGAAATGGTTGTTTTTAACTATAATATTTAAAGGTAGATTCTAATAAATAGTGATCTTTGATCCAAAATACTAAACTAGGTGATGGAATATATAGTATATAATAGATAACTTTTAATGTGATTTTATTTGATAAATATCTGCCTCTAGAAAAATTTACTAAAATAGAGGGGATTCTCCTCAACCTAAAGAAATAGGAAGGGTATAGTGTTACTAAAAATGATGATAGATTCATAATGTTAACAAGATATGTAATGGAATACATATATAATCCATAAATCAAGATTGATTGCTTCTTTGATGGGATTAAGTCAAACCTATAAATGTAACTAGTGTCTTATATTTTTCCCCATATGATAATATTCTATCATGTTACATATATATAGAGAAATAATTTTCTATGTATTATATCTTCATGGGAAATTAATTAATAATATGTTGGATGAACATCAAGGAAAAATAATTGTGTACGGTAGACTACCATGTCGCAAAGTGAATGATTTATTCATGCTTTATATATAATATATTTATGATGGGTTTAATAAAAACATATGATATATATATAATAAAATTTTTAATATAATTATAATTTAATTTTTATTCCTTCAATAGGGAAATAAAATGGAAATAGTGTTCATGGGTACATACAACATACTGTCTCCATGAATAGTGTGTTTCATTTCCTATCACTAAATAACATGGATTACTATGAATATATATATATATATATATATATTTAATATATATAATATTAATATCATATTAAAAATACTAGAGATTATTAAACCATGATTGGAGTAAGAGGAATAAAATAAAAATTCAAAACATATATGAAAAACAAAGCGGTTATTACCCGAAATCTAATTTTAACATGGAATTGTTAATAAAAAGGAAATAAAAGGTCATAAGAAAATCATATATGATATTATATATATAATTATTACTCTATAATTTATTTATAAAAATTTTATATTTTTTATAAGGGAGGTTTGAATTAGTACAAAAGAAGTCAAGACTTAAGGTAAGGGGATTTCTAATCGCAATGATATTTCTAAGAGACTTATGCTTTATTCACCACTCGCTTCTGTTGTGTGGTGTATATACATTTCTATGACATGATATATAATTAATCATAATAATTTAATTATAATTACTGTTTTTATTTATGTTATTAATTCATTGGGCTTACTATTCAAAATTTACAAAAACTATAATGGATTTTCTATCAATTTGCCTTCTTTAAGACATATGTTATGTTATTAAACTATGTTCACACAAGTGGTAAATATATAGACCCTTTGAAAATTAGTATCATGAATCTATTCAACCCCATGCTTTTTTTAAAAGTTTGGGGCCAAAGCCTCAATTTATTATTTAAAACAAAGGCCTCTTTAGTGTGGGTAGAGGGAGACCCATTACATAGCTCGAAGGCCCAAGGCCAAGTGGTCTCAATACAAGGCTTGAAAACCCATTTTTGGCCCAAAGGACCCCTCGGTAAACATTACTGCTATAGTACCCGCACTGCTACAGTACCTGCCACCACTACAGTACCCTGCAAAAGTGCCTCCACCGCTACAGTACCGCCACTACTGTAGTTTTGCCGTAGCTACAGTAACCCGGAAATTCTTCCCTGCCCGGATTTGATCCTGGGTCTTTTGGATGCCAAGAAGGAGCTTGTACCACTTGAGTACAAGCTCATTGGAAAAACCCCATGATTGTTTTGTCTTAATTTTATTTTATTCTTTCATGGTTCATAAATTTTAAGTTACTAATGTGGTATATATTTTATATTACAATATCATAGTTTATCCGGATTGTTAGTGGTTATGCATCCAATAATGAAATATTAAAAATTATCTCTCAAGAAACTCATAGATTTTTTTATCCTCTGGTTATTTCATTATAATAAATTTTTTATCTTCAATTTTACCTATTTATATAATCATGAATTCAATAAATAATGTTTTTAATAAAAATAATTTTTTATAAAAATGTTTTCCAAATTATTTTTTACATTTATAGAAAATGATTTCCTAAATAAATGCTTCCCCATGTTTTAAAATATAAAAAATATTTTAAATGGAATCTTCATGTTGGTTTCAAAAACAATTATCATTTACGTTTTAACAAAATGTGAAAGGATCTTTTGTTTTAACATCTATGACATGAACAAGACTCTATGTATTCATGAAAATTGTTTTCTATGAAGATTCCTTTATAATATTTCATGGTTATTTTCAAGGAAAATTATTTTTAAAATGATTTATGTTTAAAAAAAATAAAATTGGAAATGTTATTTCCCTCAAGAAATATATTAATTTTTTTAACACTTCGTTTATGAGTTTTCAAGTTTTTTTCAATGAAAAGGATTTCCAAAATGTTTATGTTTTTAAGGTTATTTTTCAAAGGATGGGTTTTTTTAATCTTCCAAATGATCGAATCAGATTATTTTCCATATAATTTGGCATTCATTATTGTTACCTATACCTCACTGGGGATATTATCTTAAGATTACGTTATAATTATTTCATTTTATGGTTTATGTATATGATGGAAAGGTTTTTATGAAACCAATTTCTTTTCCCATTTGTAATCCCATGTTATATTTCTTATGAAACCCTATTTTTTTTATAGAGGTTATCCTATAATGAAATGATGAAATAATTATGAAACCTGTCTATTTTCCACTTGTGAATATATGATGAAATTATTATTGAACCAATTTCAATGAATGGGATATGATATGATGAATATTTTATGATCTTATGTCACACATATGTATGAATTTCTTTATCTGATGGGGGTTAAGTTATGAACAAGAAAGGTGGATACCTTAAAACTAAGAACTAGTGAGACCTATATCTCCATAAAATACATTTGGTAATGTTTTATATCTCATTATATATAAATGTCTAAAATTTAGAGTTATCATGGTTTAATAAGATAGGAATTGAATAAGGAGTGAACTAAGTTTGTTAAGGGATATTTCCCACTATAATGGTATTAGTAGTGAACCTTGAATGACATAATGGTTTAGGGTTTGAACTCATCATGCTATTAGGAAAGGGATTCCATAGGGGATGGTGGTGTGTCCCACACAAGAGGTGTATCCCATCAAATAATGTGTACATTGGTTGTTATCCCAAGCCTCAAGTAGGTACATCGGTGGTTATCCCTAACAAGAAGAAGTTGCACAGGTGGTTAGCCCAATCCTAACAAGTTATGAATGTATTAGTGGGAAGTATTCACATAATAATTTCTATTATTATGTTTATGAATTAAAATCATGTCTTATGCCTATATTATTCCCTCATATTTAATTTTCTTTGATTCCCTTATGATTTATGTCTTATATACTACAAATATTTATTCTATGACTCATGCTCATGATCTTTTGAAGGTTGGGTATGAACATCATAAGTTATGTTCACTATCATGTACCCTTATAAATATTTTATAATTTTGTATGAACTTATATTGATATATCTTGTTTTTAATAGAATTAAACATCTAAGCTCTCCCTTTATTATGTTTCCATTCCCCATGTTATGAATAATGGTTTTATTTAGAGTATATCTATGAACAGAACTAAATGGGATGATCTTTATGGGAAACATTAAAGTTATTTCACTAGAATAAAATATTGGGTCCATGATTCCAAAGATACTAAACTATTATGGTCCCCAACCATGTGTTTCTTTAATATATTGAATATTCATATAAAAAGAGGTAATATTCAAATATGAGAATCCTAGATCGTTGTGGTTGGTATCAGAGTAATTTTTAGTTAACATTTGTAAACTAGGATGCTAATTATTTAGTGAGATTCCCAAGTATATTTATAAGGATATGTATAGGTATTTTTCTAATGATAATTATAAGGTGAGTCAAATAAGAGGAAAATGTACTAGAATTTTTGTTAAGGATAAAGTGAGTGGTTTCCATGAACTTACACCCCTGTCTGGATACTACAAGTTGAAATGGCTCTGGCATAGATATAACTAGGGATAAAAAACCTAAAAGCACTATATTGTGATAAATTATATTTGTAACTAATGAATAATAATGGGCCATCATACACACCATGTTTGATGCTCCAAGTGGGCATTCTTTGTAAATTCACAAACTCTATACAAACCATCATAAAGGATTTAAATAAACGATGACTATGAATGACCAAGGATAAACATAAACTATCATTGATTAAAAGTAATTTGACATGATTTATACATCCAATAAGTAATTTTTCATTATTATGTGGTTTTCCACTATGATTAGTCTTGATAAAACTATTATTTTTTGTTTTAGTCAATAATAGTAACAATAAAGAACTCGGTTAACAATGAATGTTATTAGAAATTTTATAATTATAGCCAAATGAGATAATGAATAGAGTGAATGACATTTTCATTATTCCTAATCATTTCTCATGTAAGATTATTATAAATGTGCACCTTAACCAACTTATTGACTAACTATATAAGAGTAGGAAAGATTTTATTGAGATTTCAAGTAATGAATACCATCTAAGAAAGACTAATTGGTTTCTTAAATGTTAAGAATGTGGAAATAATCACCCAAGTGAATATCATGAAGGAACATGAAGATATTTTGACTGTGGAAAATAAGGAAAAAGTCAAGAAACATCCAATGGAAAATGAAAAGATTAGTTAACATAATGGATGAAAATATTGGTATCCCTAAGGTATCATTGATAGTTGAACTTTTCAAATGTTGAAAGGTCGTTCATTATTAAAATCAATGTCATAAATAGAAATATCATATAAGGAATCCGCAAGGAGATATATGTAATTTTTATATTTCTGATGTTGATGAAAATATGAATGAAATATAAAATGAATATGGTATTACAGAATAATATTTATGAAACATAGTTAATGATTTGAGATGAAAGTGGGATTAAAAAAGTATTTATGTATTTGAATTCAAATATTATGGTATGTGAATCAAGAAATATATAATTATTACTTATTATATGTTTTTTGTTAAGGATTTTAATTAATTTGTTGAATTATTTTGATGGACTGGAAAAGAGATTTAGTGGAGAGGTGGTATTTTTTTATACCCTTTAATATGTTATAGATGTTACGATAATGATGTTGGGATAAAGTGATGTTGGATATTAATAAATTAAATTGGATTGTACTGATTACCTTAGAAATGAATATTAATTTTTAAAAAAATTTGTTTATGATATCATGGATAGAGTATAATTTATTTTTGGATTTAAGGATTATATCTTCTAAAATGAGTTTTATGTAAGGAATGAATAATCATGTATTTTTTCAAAATTGTTTTATATTAATTTAGGTTATCAACATGTTTCAAGAGAATGTGTGATTAAGGTATACACATGTTTGGTAGATTAAAATCAAGATCCACTTTATAATATATTGGGGATTAATTTCAAATTAATTTTATGATATTTATTGACATTCATTATAACTTTCAAATTTTGGAAGGGTTATAAGGTTAAATATTTGTGGAATGGTTTATGTTGAAATGTGTATGAGGTTCTGTGTATTTATTCATCGTATGAATATTTATTCATATTGGATAACCTCTTATAAACATTATTTTATTATAACTAAAGATATATTGAATGAATTTTCATTCTACTTATGGATATTATGATGCATTAGTGATTCAGGCATAAAAAATCAACTCCCTTTCATAGAGTAATATATGAAGAGGAAATTTATCAATGAACAACCAAATGGTGATATTGTTCTTATGAATTGGAATGAAATCATGAATGTAAATGAAAATTCATAATCATTAATAATATTGTCTTGAATTAAAATGTTTCCATGTTATCATCATTTTTTATGATAACAATTTTTTTTCATGTCTCTTTGGTTTAGGGATTTTTGGTCATTAACCTTCTTTGGATCTCCCACTTTCATATGATCAATGTTCTCTAAAACTCTCTTTCATTATTTGGGCGTTTGTATTCTATTCTATCTCCATGTCATTAATGTCCACTAGTCTTATCCATCTTCAGACCTAGTTATGTATTATTTCATGTCACTTTTTTTACATCAATTATTATATTATTAAGAGGATATTTTATTAACTCTTTTTATATTTTTCATTTTCAATAATGGTATTTTCAAATTTTAAACCTATCATGACTAAGAGAAATTTTGAGAATAAATTCATTTTAAGGGAGGGAGGTTCAAATGTGACACCTTTAGATTTTGTGATTTTTTTTCAATTATATTTAATCATTTTTATATTTTTATTTACATTCAAAACTAATTTAATCTTGAGTTACATGTAACACAATTTTTTTCTTTCATTATATGCAATGTCGAGCTTAGCTCGAGTTATAGGAAACACTGAGTTTAAATAAAATGAGACATATTATGAAAATATTATTATTTAATATGATAGTTATCATTTAAATGATATAATGGTGGGTATGAATTATATTAACTAAATTATTATAATATGGTTTACATGTGATTATAAAATGAATTATTTGGTGACCAATTAATTAAAAATAAAAATAATACCCTTTTGAAAATAAAAGTAAATCGTTCTATAAAAAACTTTTTTTATACACAGATTTGTATTTTATACCACCAATATAAAATAATTTCTATTATGGAAATATATTAATTAAATTTTTATAAAATATATTCAACCTAATTTTTTAACATTCTTATTTTGTTTTTTCAAGAGGAAATAATAATAAGTCCAACATTATTATTAAATATATATTTTTCTAATAAGAGTTACTATTTCATTTTAAAAAATATTTTTTTAAATAATTTATTAAAATTTTAGAAAATTAAATATATAAAATAAAAATATTTTTTAATTCATCCATTCATAATTATCTTAGAGCAAATTTTCGGTATTTTTTGAAAAGTTTCATTTTTTAAGGAATATAAAAAATACATAATTTTAAATGAAAACATATTTTTCATTTAAATAATTTATAATGTTAGTTTTAAATTTTAATTATATAAATTTTATATAAGTTAATGCAATTTATTTCATTGGAATCATTTTCTTATTGAATGTTTATATATAAAAGTTTCAAACTTCTCAACATTTTCACTTTAATGACTTTCTTTCTTTTTGTATCTACAATAATATTTTTAAATTAAATTTTGTCACATATGTGAATGGAATTTTGAAAAATGTATTATATATTTGAATAATAATAATTTTTTATTTCTAATAAGGTAAATGTGATATTTTTACATATTGAGTAGTGAATGTAGTAAAAATTAGTTATCAGGTTTAAGGTAAAATGGGTTTCTGATAGATTATTCTAAAATGATAATGGTAAAAATCACCAATACACTTCACTAAACAATATTTTATGGAAATATTTAGACCATTAAACCTATAATGTTTTTTAATTGTCCATATTGAACCCTTGTGACATATGGAAAACATGGGAGCACTCAATTATTTTTAGAAATACAAAGTGTGTCCCCCCACAGTTAATAAAGGAAGACCATTTCCTCTCTTCTTTACACCTTAAAATCTATTTATTTCATACAATACATACCAAAATCACATCAAAACTTCCCTAACATCATAATATAAGACTTATATTGGATATAAATCCAACCCATAAAGGATTTAGTGCAAACCTAATGAGGATACTCAAAGAGGAGGTAACACTCATCAACACGTGTATTTATTTTATATCTTCCTCTACCTCCATAAATTATTATTATTATATGATTATATAATAACATCATAATCTTAAATATACTAATAAAATATTATTTTATGTTAATTATGTTCATCCATCTCCACTTTCATAAAATGGGTTAATAAATCATCATTTGTGTGTGTGAAGAACTACCGGCTCAGGAACTGATGTTGTTCTTTTTTTCCATTACCACCACTTGCTTCTTTTGGTGGGTGTATATAAATCCCAATGAGATGATATATCATGAATACACCTATTTTCATTATAATTAAGGTTTAATTTTTTTATTAATTCATGTGTCTAACAATTCAAAAGTTCCTCAACCAATAAGGGGTTTTGTCTCAATTTTCCTTCTTTGTGAAAAACGTTTTGTTATACACATATATTCATTAACGAGGTTAATATACAGACCCTAAAACATGTAATATCATTAATTACATCATACCCATGATATTATTTGTTTAATTTTTTGTTATTTTTAGGGGGCTTATATTTTAAGTTTCCAAAGTGGTGAAGACTTTATGTTACAATCTCATCGTTTATCGTGATTTTTTATGATTATGATTTTGATACTGAAATATTAAAGAAACTAATTTATTTTATTCTAATCTAGTTATTTCATGTGGATACATGTTTCCCCTTAAATTTCCTCTCATTATATTCTCAATATTCAAAAAAATAATGTTTTTATAAAAAATCATTTTTTAGTCGATAACCATTTTTCATAAAAAACAATTTAAAAAAATATTTTTTTTTTTAAAATTTCATGATTATTTAATTATTTATTAGTTAAATTTTTACACATGTTTAAAATTGTATACAAAAACATTAAAATTAATCTTCATGTCATTTTCATAAACTATACATGTTTGGGTTTTACTGAAAATATGAAAGGAGTCATTATTTTAACATGTAAAACATGAACCAAACTCCCCATTTTCATGATAATTATTTTCTATGAATCCTTAATTATAATTTTATAAGGTTATATTAAAATAAAAATATTTTGAAAATGTTTTATGTTTTAGATTTTTTTAATGTGGAAGGGATATTTTCCTCATGAAAATTATTAAACGTTTTTTAATTCTTCCTTTATTAGTTTTCAGGTTTTTGTAAAAGAAATGGATTACCAAAATGTTTTATGTTTTAAAATATTATTTTTAAATGAAAGCTTATTTTCTTTAATAAATGATCCAAATGATATAGAGAAATTATTCTCCATCTATTATGAAATCCTTTGATTTTACCAATGACTTACTAGGGATATGATCCATGGATTCCATTATTATTCTTTCTATGAATGGTTTATTTCAATAATGGAATCGTGTTCATGAAACCAATTTATTGTCCCATGGGTAATACCAAGTATAATTCTTATGAATATTGATTATTTTTTCATAGATTATTCTATGATGAAAATATGAAATTATTATGAAACCTTTCACATTTCCAATGGTTAAGATATCATTAAATTTTAATATATCCCATTTCATTTAATGGGATATGATAAAATAAATGTTTTATGATCTTATGAAACACATGTGAATTGTTTTCATTATATGATTTTAGTTAATTTATAACCAAGGATAGTGGTTATGTTATAACCAATGATGGGTCATACATGTATATCCCTCCAATGCAATGGGTAAAGTTTTATATCTCAAGAAATAGATAGGATTGTAATGGTGGTGTGATCCTGGTTAAGTATGATAGTAATGTAATAGGGAGTGAACATGGTTTTGTAAGGTAATTTTTCCTCTATGATTATCTTGGGAGTGAACAGTGACTAACATGATGGTTTGGGGAGTGAACCCATTCCACTATAATGGAATGGATACCACTGGGGATGGCGGTGTTTCCCACTCTAGTGGTGTAGACACTGAAAAGGGTACATAGGTGGTTATCACAAGCCAAAATCATATACATAGATGGTTATACTAAGCCTAAAGTAGGTACACGGTTTGTTAGACCAATCATAATAATTTATGAACTTCTTGGTGGGTACCCTTGACATATAATTTTCTATGTTTATATTTATACAAAAAATAGTGTCTTATTCCAATTCCATGCCCTCATAGCTCATGTTCTTTAATTCCCATAATATTCAAGTCTTATTAGCTACAAATCATTCTCCCATGACTCGTTCTTATGTTTTATTTTATGTTCAGTATGAACATCATATGTTATGTTCTTTATCATGTACCCTTATTCTTATCTTATAATATCATATTATCATACATTGATAACTCTTATTTTTACCCTTATTGAACATATGATAGCACCCTTTTCTAATGATTCATTTACCAAAGTTATGAATAATGTTTTTTATAGGGTATGTCTATATAGAATATTGAATGGGAAGATCATTGTGTGAAACAATCAATATCATACACCATATTAGAATATTGTGTTCCAAGATTCCAAAGGCAACAAACTATAATGGTCCCCATGCGTGTGTTTGTGTAATGTATTTAATATTCAGAAAAAATATAAGGCCCCAACCTTAAACATTACTTAATCTTGAGTTATTTCAAGAATACACGTTGAGGATCTTTTTAGGTTTAGAGTTTTAGAGAATTAGATCATAAATCATGCATTACATTCCACATTTAAACAAAGTGGTTACATAAAATATAGTACTAATTTTTTTCCATAAACAAAAACATTTTTAAAATAAAACATGGATTATTTCATGACACTTCCTTGACACTATCATCACATCATGTACCTTTCCCTCGACCTGTGCAAAACATTTCAAAAACTTGGGATGAGCATAAAAAGCTCGGTAAGGGATATAAAAGTACAAAATGAAAACATTAGTCCATGTATGAAATCATACTTTACTCATAAAACATAAGCATTTTAACATACCTCATAAAATCATGAATAAATCATAGAAATCATAAGATATAAAGGTAACTTGAGGCATTCATAACATTCTTATGTAGGGAATAACCCTCATGGTTACATTTGGAATACCCATCATAGTATATTCCCTAAATCTCTTCGGAGAAACCTTAACGTTTAACCCCTTCACGTTACCCAATGCATTGGAGAGCTATATCGGGATCACCTGCCCTTAGTTTATCCCGGAACCACCCATCTTCATAAACAATGCCCAAGAACCATAACATAATCATATCACATAAAACATGTATAAAGGAAACATAAAATTTCCACATTTCAATCACAAGATATCAATACAACACATTGATATAATAAAAAAATTATGAAAACCATTTTCAATACCAAAATAAAATAAAAGTAAAACATGGTATTTATTTTTCATTTAAAAAAAAGTTATGGCTTGTAGAGGAAGCCGGAACTCAAATAATGGTCACAGCGGCGGAGAAGTCGTTGTCGCCGCATACGTACGACAAAAAAAACATTCCCTTTTGTCGTTTAGTAAATGATTCATATAAAAAATATTCCTTTTGAATAAATGTAAAAGTAAAAGGGGTTTATACACCATATAAAAGAAAGTTTTGTATAAAAAAAATATGCCTCAATGAAAGGAGATTGAGACGAAGTCCCTTACCTCAGGTCTGACTTGACTCGATCGTTCTATAACATTCTGAATAATAAACTTGAGTTAATTTATACTTGATTAAGAACCTTTTTCAAGTTCATTATTCCTTTTATATCACTTATTACCATGTTATGAACAATATATAATTATTTATGTTAATAATGGTCGTTTTGTCGATCATTGGTACTTGAGTCAAAAATAAACTCTTTATAATTACAAGTTGTTCATGTGGTAAAATATCCATTATATAAAAAATTATATTCATGATGTAGATATAATATATATAATATATATTCAGTATATACATGCATTTATAATATTACATAACATTTAGAGGTAAGAAATGAAATGTACTGTTCATGGAGACGGTAAGTCGTACGTACACATGAACGGTACTTTCATTTCTATTTCCTATTTAATTGAATTGAATCATAATGATATAAAGGTATATTATAATTCTAGTATAATATCATATATAATATCATTAACTCTATCCTTTATATGTTCCACATATGGAATTTACGAATCAAATCACATTGAGGGGGCGGTAGTCTGCACTTCCAAAAATGAAGATATCAGGTTTACCCACAATGGAAACCATAAAGGTATGCCTAAAATGAAAAATACCTAAGCTTAAGTAAAACATAAACATATTATATATCATATATAAATATAGTGACATATTAATGTCCACCTTTTAAGGTGTTAAAAGAATATTGAACAATCATCGTTTCGTGAGGCAGAAATTCACCATCCACAGAAACAATATGTTCTTTAACCATTAGATGTAGGTGTGTGTAAGTGTAGCTTGAATACTTCTTATAACAAAATCCTAGTATATTGAAGATACTGGTGTTGTTACAAAAGAAATGAATAAAAAGAGTTTAGGGGGTTGGAGAAGCAAAATAAAACAAAAGAACACAAGTTAAGACATTAACTTTAAATCGGGTAACTCCCTTTGGTTTGAACCAAAAGGGTTTCTTGAAGAGCTTCCTGCCTAAGGTAAGGATTATAGGATGAGGAGAGGGATGTGGAGAGACAAAATGAGCAGAGCTTGGCCGAACGAAAGGTTTGAGAGGTGTGGGTAAGGAGGTAGAGGTGGGGGCCTTTTATAAGAGGAGAGGAGGGGCACTCTTGGAAAGGTATAAAATGTTACTTTATTTTCAAATGATTTTCAGATTTTAAAGTTCGCACATTGATGTATTTCAAGGATAAGGTAATAAGGGTTCGAAATATACTCATACAATAGGTCTTTGACAAGTATAAGTCTTATATTTTACATTATCTTTTCATTTTATTTAAATCGTTCATTAATGAGGTAATCGCTGCATCATCATGATTTCATAAATAATTTAATTTATTTAATGTCTAAAAATTATAAAAAAAATACTATGATGTAGGAAATATTTTTAGCTTTCCAATGACTATTTATAGTCCAATATATCATTTATTTAGACATAATTAATTTTTTTTACTCAGGTGATATATTCTTTATTATATTTAACTTTCTTTAAAAATAAAAAGATAAAAAGTCATTATCACACAAAAGTGATTCCATGGGGTCCACAAGTTTGGAAAAAGGCATCCCATGGTCTCCCATGATACAAACAGTAGCATTAGGACACATGTTGGGGTCATTTTTTATTATTATGATATTATTTTATTATCCTTAACTACCCGATTACTAATTAATCAAGATAATTAAAGATAATTACCGTCATTACTATTCATAATGAAAAAAACAAAAGAGTCTTGATTACATAATTTGGACCTTCTGATTCCAAATATGTAATCCATTTTACCAAATTCCAAACACAGAAATTGCAATAATTAATTTAAAAATAATTCCCATTGTCAAAACAAATAGAGGGTTTTTTTAGAAACAATATCTATGAAAAGTTTGGTACTTGTTTATGCTAAATTAAAATGTGAAACTAATTATAATGACCACAATTGGATTAAATGGTAAAAATATATTCTAATTACACGCTTAATATTGGATTTATTCTCATTTTAAGGCTCTAAAACACTATCTAATTCATAAATAGACATAGGTAAAAATATATATTATTCATTACTTACTTGGGATGTTACATCCTTCCCCCCTTTAGAAAATTGAATCCCCACAATTATTTACTTATCGAATAAGTGGGGGCATTTATCACTCATTGCATTTTCAGATTCCCATGTTCCCTCTTCAATCATGTGGTTTTTCCACAAAACCTTTACATGATGAATCACCTTATTCCGCAACACTTTCTCCCTGTGGTCAAGAATCTGGACCAAATTTTCCTCATAAGATAGATTCTCTTCCAACTGAACTACCTCTGGACTCAAAACATGAGATGGATCTGGCATTTACTTCCTTAACATTGAAACATGAAAAACATTGTGTACCTAAGATAAAATCGGAGGTAAAGTAACTTGGTTTAAAACTGATCCAACTCTCTCCAGAATTTCATATGGTCCAATTAACCTTGGACTCAACTTTCCTTTCTTACCAAATCGCATCACACTTTTCCATGGTGAAACTTTGAGAAAAACATGATCACCTACCTCAAAAGAGAGATCATTCCTCCTGTTGTCCGCATAACACTTCTACTTACTCTGAGCTATTCTCATGTGTTTCTGTATCAGCTGAACTTTTCCTCCCAACTCTTCTACCAATTCTGGTCCCATCAACTTCCTTTCACCTACTTCATCTCAAAAATCTAGAGTTTGACACCGCTTCTCATATAATGCCTCAAATGGTGCCATCTGTATACTGGAATGAATACTGTTATTATAAGAAAACTCAACCAAAGAAAGCTGTTAGTCCCAACTTCCCTGATAATCTATCAAAAAAGCACGTATCATATCCTCCAAAGTCTGAATCATTCATTCTAACTTCCCATCTGATTGAGGATGAAAAGCCGTACTAAAATTTAATTTAGTACCCAACGACTTCTGAAGGCCTTTCCAAAAGTTAGAAGTGAACCTGGGATCACTGTCAGATACAATGGAGAGAGGAACTCCATGTAACCTGGCTATCTCTTTAAGATACAAACGGGAAAGTTGATCTAGGGAAAAAGTATCTCGTATAGCAAGGAAGTGAGCAGATTTAGTCAGGCGATCAACAATAACCCAGATTGCATTATTACCTCGAGGTGTCTTCGACAATCCCACAACGAAGTCCATGGATATATTCTCCCATTTCCACTCTGGCACTGATAAAGGTTGAATCATCCCTTTCAGTAACTGCCACTCTTCTTTAACCTGTTGACAAGTCAAACACTTCACAGTAAAATCAGCAATGTCTCTTTTCATTCCGTCCCACCAGTAATAATCCCGAAGATCTCTATACATCTTAGTACTGCCTGGATGAACTGAAAACGGAGAACTATGAACTTCACATAACAACTCTCTCTTCAACTGTGAATCACACGGCACACACAATCTCTTCACAAATCTCAAAACACAATCATTATCAATGTTGAATTCAAAAAACTTACCCTTCTAAACCAGCTCTACCTTTTTCTGCAACTCGTTGTCTTGCTCTTGTGCTTGATTAATTCTGTTTAATAGAGAATATTTCACTGATACCTGAAACAAAACAGAAGAACATCCTGCACCAACAACTTCTATTCCAAAGTTCATCAAATCCTTAACCAAAGGATCACGTTCTAAACGCAACATTATTAATGAAGCATTACTTTTTTGACTCAAATCATCAGCCACTTTATTTGCTTTTCCCGGATGGTAATGAATTGTACAATCATAATCCTTGATTAATTATAGTCATCTCCTCTGTCTCATGGTAAATTCTTTCTGAGTGAATATATACTTTAAACTTTTGTGATCGGTATATATTTCACACTTTACTCCATACAAATGATGCCTCCAAATTTTTAAAGAGAAACAACAACAGCTAATTCCAAATCATGTGTAGGGTAATTTACATCATGAGTTTTCAACTGTCGTGAAGCATAAGCAATTACATGATCATTCTGCATTATGACGCAACCAAGTCCTATCAATGAAGCATCACTGTAGATAACAAACTCAAAATTCCTAGAAGGTAGTGCCAAAACTGGAGCATTCACCAATCTTCTTTTCAGTTCCTGAAAACAATCATCACATTCTTTTATCCAGATAAACTTAACACCCTTCTGAGTTAGCTTAGTCATTGGACTAGATAACCGTGAAAAATTCCTAACAAACCTTCGGTAATAGCCTGCCAAACCAAGGAAGCTATGAATCTCAGTTACATTTGTGGGTCTTGGCCATTCTTCAACAACCTTTGTTTTTGCAGGATCAACAGTTATCCCATCTTTAGAAACAATGTGACCAAGGAAAGAAATTTGTTGCAACCAAAACTCACACTTGATGAATTTCCCATAAAATTTATTTTCTTTTAAGGTTTGCAAAATAACCCTTAAATATCTTTCATTCTCCTCTTTACTTTTATAAAACACCAAAATATCATCAATGAAAACAACCACAAACTTATCCAAGAACTGATGGGAAATTCTATACATAAAGTCCATGAATACAATAGGTGCATTGGTTAACCCAAAAGGCATAACTAAAAATTCATAATGGCCATATCTTGTACGAAACACGGTCTTCAGAATATCTTCTTCCTTTACCTTCAACTGATGGTACCCTGATCTCAGGTCAATCTTTGAAAAATACTGAGCTCCCTGGAGCTGATCAAACAAATCATCGATATGAGGAAAAGGATATTTGTTCTTAACAGTGATGTTATTCAAGGCTCTATAATCAATGCAAAGTCTCATTGAACCATATTTATTTTTAACAAATAAAACAGGAGCACCCCATGGTGATGTGCTAGGTTGAATGGGACCTTTCTCTAATAAATCTTGCAATTGCTCCTTCAACTCTAAAAGTTCAATTTGAGCCATTCGATAAGGGGGTTTTGAAATTGGATTAGCATCAGGAACTAAGTCAACGGTAAATTCAACTTCCCGATCTGGTATTATTCCAAGAAACTCATCAGAAAAAACATCAGGATACTCATTTACCACTGGCACATCATTAATCTGAACAGTTCCCTTGTTTTCAACGATATGTGCAAGGTAACATTCATTTCCATCTTTTACAAGTTTCTCAGCCTATTGATATGTTATCAACAGTAAGGGTTCATTCTTGTACACAAACTGAAAGTATTTCTGAAAAGAAACTTCTTTAGCTCTACAGTCAATCTTAGCATGGTAAATAGAGAGCCAATCCATACCCAGGGTAACATCAAACTCTACTAGAGGTAAAATAATAAGGTTTTCAAGTAGGTTCTTTCCATGGATAAGGATAAGAATATTATTATAAATTCTTTTTGCCTGAACATTTCCCCCAGGTGTTTTTACCACAAGTTCAGGAGTCATTTCTTGAGATGGTATTCCCGTTTTACTAGAAAAGTTATCAGAGATGAAAGAATGTGAAGACCCTGAATCAAACAACACACTGGCATAATCTAAAAAAACAAAAAAAGTACCTGATACAAATTCATTTGATGGCCCGACATCTGCTAAAGTAGTTGCAAAGGATTTCACCACCCCATTTTGCTTGTAGTATAACTGCTTCCCATCACTCGAACTCTTTGTCAAACACTCATTTTCATAGTGACCCATCCCATTGCACTTAAAACATTTCACTAAATATAAATCAAATTTGGTCTTACCATCACCCTGATCTTTTTCAGTGCAATCACAAGCCTTATGTCCCATCTTACCACATCGGTAGAACTTTTCAGAATTCAGAAGACATTACCCAACATGCCTTTTACCACATTTATCACAATCTGGAAACTTAGTTTTCTTACCATCAGACCTTTTTGAAGAATTCTTTCCTTTCTCCTACCACCTCGGTCTCTTCTTCTACTGGTTTTTATAGAACACCTGATCATCGACAAACTCCATTTCCACCTTCTCAGCACATAGAACAAGATTTTCATAAATTTTGAACTCACGAGAAGCCAATTCCATTCGATATTTTGGCTTTAATCCTGAGTAAAAACGATTGATTTTACAGTCAAGGTCTCGGATAAAATTTGGAGCATACCTTTCCAATCGAGTGAACCTTTCTTCATAAGCAGCCACTGAGTCATCCTCTTACCTCAATTCCAAGAATTGTTTTTCCATCCTAAGTCGAACAACCATAGGAAAATATTTCTCAAGAAACATACCTTTTAATTCATACCAGTCGAGAGAATCAATCTCATAAGCATCCCTGATATTTTTAACCATCAGCTACCACTGATCTGCTTCACCCTCCAAACGGTAAATAGCAAGACTAACCTTTTGATTGTCCAAACACCTCATGACATCGAAAATCTTCTCTAGTGCTTTAATCCAACCTTTAGCTAGAACAGGGTCAGATGATCCTCTGAATGATGGGGGATGTTGCCTCATGAAATGTTCCACCATTGACATGTTCCTCTGTGGTTGATCTGGCTGATCTCGTGCATGGATACCTCCACCATTTATCGCTTGAGTCAACTACGCCATTACTGCAACAAACTGTTCAGTTCCAATTCCGACCATCTTAGGATGTGGATTCGGAAGGTTATTTCCTTCTGTATTCCTTCCTAGCATTGCTTCCCTATTTCCTCTATGGAAAACCATTCTGAACAAACATGTCTTAGATAAAGCAACATGGTAATTTTCAAATGCTATATCATTTCAATTTGACCATAAAAAAATATTTTTGGATAATTATTTAATAGAATTATAACTATTAAAGTTATCTAAACCGACCTCTGATACCAACAATAAGGCCCCAACCATAAACATTACTTAATCTTGAGTTATTTCAAGAATACACATTGGGGATCTTTTCAGGTTTAGAGTTTTAGAGAATTAGATCATAAATCATGAATTACATTCCACATTTAAACAAAGTGGTTACATAAAAGATAGTACTAATTTGTTTCCATCAACGAAAACATATTTAAAATAAAACATGGATTCATTCATGACACTTCCTTGACACTATCATCACATCATGTACCTTTCCCTTGACCTGTGAAAAACATTTCAAAAACTTGGGATGAGCATAAAAATCTCAGTAATGGATATTAAAGTATAAAAAGAAAACATTAGTCCATGTATGAAATCATAATTTACTCATAAAATATAAGCAATTTAACATACCTCATCAAATCATGAATAAATCATAGAAATCATAAGACATAAAGGTAACTTGATGCATTCATAACATTCTTACGTAGGGAGTAACCCTCATGGTTATGTTTGGAATACCCATCACAGTATATTCCCTAAATCTCTTTGGAGAAACCTTAACGTTTAACCCCTTCGCGTTACCCAATGCATTGGAGAGCTATATCGGGATCACTCGCCCTTAGTTTATCCCAGAATGACCCATCTTCATAAACAATGCCCAAGAACTATAACATAATCATATCATATAAAACATGCATAAAGGAAACATAAAATTTCCACATTTCAATCACAAGATATCAATACAACACATTGATATAATAAAAACATTATGAAAACCATTTTCAATACCAAAATAAAGGAAAATTAAAACATGGTATTTATTTTTCATTTAAAAAAAAGTTATGGCTTGTAGAGGAAGCCGAAACTCAAATAATGGTCACGGCGGCTGAGAAGTCGTTGTCGCCGCATACGTATGACAAAAAAAAAACATTCCGTTTTGTCATTTAGTAAATACTTCATATAAAAAATATTCCTTTTGAGTAAACTTAAAAGTCAAAGGGGTTTATACACCGTATAAAATAAAGTTGTGTATAAAACAAAATATGCCTCAATGAAAGGAGATTGAGACAAAGTCCTTTACCTCGAGTCCGACTTGACTCAACCGTTCTTTAAAGTCCTGAATAATAAACTTGATTTAATTTCTACTTTCTTAAGAACATTTTTCAAGTTCATTATTCCTTTTATATCACCTATGTAATTATTTATGTTAATAATGGTCGTTTTGTCGATCATTGGTACTTGAGTCAAAAATAAACTCTTTATAATTCAAAGTTGTTCATGTGGTAAAATATCCATTATATCCAGAATTATATTCATGATGTAGATATAATATATATCCTATATATCCATTATATACATGCATTTATAATATTACATAACATTTAGAGGTAATAAATTAAATACACCTTTCATTTAGATGGTAAGCCGTACGTACGCATGAACGCTACTTTCATTTATATTTCCTATTTAATTGAATTGAATCATAATGATATAAAGGTATATTATAATTCCAGTATAATATCATATATAATATCATTAACTCCATCCTTTATACATTCCACATAAGGCATTAATGAATCAAATCACTTTGAGGGGGCGGTAGTCCGCACTTCCAAAAATGAAGATATCACGTTTACCCAAAATGGAAACCATAAAGGTATGACAAAAATAAAAAATACATAATCTTAAGTAAAACATAAAAATATCATATATCATATATAAATATAGTGACATCTTAATGGCCACCTTTTAAGGTGTTAAAAGAATATTGAACAATCATCGTTTCGTGAGGAAGAAATTCACCATCCACAGAAACAGTATGTTCTTTAACCATTAGATATAGGTGTGTGTAAGTGTAGCTCGAATAATTATTATAACAAAATTCTAGTATAATTAAGATACTGTTTTTGTTACAAAATAAATGAATAAAAAGAGTTTAGGGGGTTGGAGAAGCAAAATAAAACAAAAGAACACAAATGAAGACATTACCTTTAAATCGGGTAACTCACTTTGGTTTGAACCAAAAGGGTTTCTTGAAGAGCTTCCTGCCTAAGGTTAGGCTTATAGGATGAGGATAGGGATGTGGAGAGAAAAAATGAGCAGATCTTGGCTGAGCCAAAGGCTTGAGAGGTGTGGGTAAGGAGGTAGAGGTGGGGGCCTTTTATAAGAGGAGAGGAGGGGCACTCTTGGAAAGGTATAAAATGTTACTTTATTTTCAAATGAGTTTCGGATTTTAAAGGTCCCACATTGTAGTATTTCGAGGATAAGGTGAAAAGGTTTCGAAAAATACTCATCCAATAGGTCTTTGACAAGTGTAAGTCTTAGATTTTACATTATCTTTTCATTTTATTTAAATCGTTCATTAACGAGGTAATCACTGCATCATCATGATGTCATAAATAATTTAATTTATTTAATGTCTAAAAATTATAAAAAACTACTATGATGTAGGAAATATTTTTATCTTTCCAATGAATATTTATAGTCCAATATATAATTTATGTAGACAAAATTAAAAATGTTTTACTCAGGTGATACATTCTTTGTTATATTTAACTTTCTTTAAAAATAAAAAGATAAAAAGTCATTATCACACAAAAGTGATTCCATGGGGTCCCCAAGTTTGGCACAAGGCATCCCATTGTTGGAAATGACACAACCAGTAGCATTATGACACATTTTGGGGTCATTTTTTATTATTATGATATTATTTTATTATCCTTAACTACCCGATTACTAATTAATCAAGATAATTAAAGATATTTACCGTCGTTACTATTCATAATGTCCAAAAAAAAGTCTTGATTACATAATTTGGAACTTATGATTAAAAATATGTAATCCATTTTACCAAATTCCAAACACAGAAATTGCAATAATTAATTTCAAAATAATTCTCGTTGTCAAAACAAATAGCGGGTTTTTTTATAAACAATATCTCTGAAAAGTTTGGTACTTGTTTATGATCAATTCCAATGTGAAACTAATTGTAATGACCACCATTAGATTAAATGGTAAAAATATATCTTAATTAAAATTTAAAACCAATTAAAAAGATAATCTAACCATATAATTAAATTAGATGAAAAAGCAGTTTTGATGTAAAATGCAGTATTTTTCACTATTCATTAAAAAATAAACATTGTCAGAAAAATACCAAAAAATTATCCAATGTAAATTTTAATGTCCTAATCATAATTTTTTTTATTTTGAAAAATAGAGCTTATAAAATTTTCAAAAGTTTGATTTAAAAATGGTTTTCCATTAAAAGGCAGTAAAACAATCCTTTAAAAATATTAGTGTATTCCATGCTTAAGATTGGATTTATACTCATTTTAAGCCTCTAAAACACTATCTAATTCATAAATATACATAGGTAAAAATATATATTATTCATTACTTACTTGGGATGTTACAAAAAAATAATAATATCCATGTATAAGAATCTATAGTTTCTATAGGAAACATCACAAATTTTCAAAATGATTTTCAAATATTTATTATATAATTTTAAAAGGACTCAACTTGATTAATAATGTTTAAAAAATAATTTTAAATTCATCAATGATGGAAATTGGAAGACTTTTTTTAAGAATATGGTGTGCTTATATTCAACTGGGGGATATGTGTTCATTAAATACCTAAGCTGGGGAAGGAATTTCCTGATGGATCCCATACATTATATTTATCTATACACCTTGGCAGCACCATGATTGATAGGTATTTTGGAGAAGAATTTTGTGCAATAATATGAAGCGAGAAATTTATAACTATGGATAAAGATACATAGTTTTCTAAAAAAAAGGATAAGAGAAAACATCTTGAAGGATTAAATAAACCTATCTATATTTCCATATGGACGTGGGATGATATTACTGTAGTATTTTTCATTTTATTTCCAATGAATCCCAAAATAAATGATTCTATAGGAGTTAGTATAGATCTTCTTAACATGTTTGTACATTTACTCACTATATGAGAGGATCAAAATCTCCATATTATTACATGACTGAATATCAATGATGTTATGAGATTTAATGGTTTTAGTCATTCAATTTTATCTATTTGTTACCCATGATTTACAAAAAAATTCAAGAAAAGTCTCCAGAAGGCTCTTGACACCATGCTATATTTGAGCACTTCTTATCAACCATGGAAAAATAAAAAACATGAAATGACTATTGAAAAATTATATTATGTGAAAAGGTAATTATCATAATAATTTAAAGGTATGTATGATCTTTATATACACTTAGTGTAATTTTTATATAATAATAGCATCCTTTAAAACAATCAAATTGAAATGTATAAAGCATTGTATAGGAAAATATTTTATACACCAACCTATTCGGATAAATATTTTGAAAGGAAGATTATTGGACCAAAATATATTCAAGGGATCATGAGATAATTGATAATTAATTATATTCATATAATGGAAAATATAAGTATGAAAAATATCTATGGTGATAATATAATAAATGATCATGAATTTCAACTCTCGCAATGCTTTTCTGAAATTGGGTCCTGAGACACAGAGAACATAGAATGGTCTCTCTAAACTAATTGCATTTTTACTAAATACTGGTGATATTCAAGTAGTGTATTATTTTCTTTTAGAGGTTTCAAATTGGAATGGTATTGTAGGGTTTGGAAATAAATGTAAATTATGTCCTAGTTACATCAGTTGTTTTTATATTTTAGAAATAATTTGAGTTGTTGGTTATCATTTGGAATATCCACCAATCCTCTCTAAAGTTAATAATATGTTTTATATATATTTATTAAGAAACATTATGTTAGTATAAAAACATTTACTCATATATAATTAAATTTAATTGGAACCATGTCTATCATATTTTGAAGGGCCTATCCACATTACAATAGAACAATTATTGCAGAATTGGATGACTTAACTGGTAAAGTAATTATAAATAAATCATTTTTTAGAATAAGAAATATGGGAACATGAAAAATTAATGATTAATAACTAACCAAATTTATAATGGGGTTAAATTATAGAAATTTTTAGGGGGAAATATTTGAAGGGAATTTAATGTAACCCTCATGCATTAATAATAGTAAGAACATATTTCGTTAAAAAACTTTAACATAATGAGCATAGATTTATTCCATAATTTAAATAAATCATAAATTACCAAAATTTAAATTTTAATCTAATAAAAAATATATATATATATTTAATTCATCATGTTAAAATTATTTTAGGGTGAATTTTTTTAGATTTTTTAAAAATAGTTGATTTTGGGGGTGAATAGAGAAAAATAATGATTTCTCAAAAAAAGTAAATTTTATGAAATTATTAGGATACAAGAATGACATTGAAATTTTATATAAAATTATTAACATAAAAATATATATTTATTAAGTAATATAATTTAGTTAATATTATAATATTAAACTTATTAATCTACTGTAAACATTTTGGAAATATCCATATTGTTTTTGTTCAAATAAAAACTATTTTTGATCCCTGTCTTTTAATAAAGTATTCACAATGTTCCTTTTAAATTTGGTTTTATTTTAATGATAACTAATTAAAATAATATTTATAATAGTATAATTAATTCCATGTGATTAAAAAATATATATAATTTTGGTATAAAATTATTTTTATGCCTAAAAAAATAATTTTTATAAAAAGAATTTTCAATTGTGTTTTGGGAACATATATTAAAAGTAATTTCGTCTAATTATTTAAATTTATTCATTTAAAAATTATTAAATAATTATAATTAGAATAATTAATATTATTTAATTATTTAAACTTAATTTTAGTAAATAATAGATAGTAATCACGGTAAAAAGAATTCACTTCGGTAAGGGTTAAAAAGTATAATAATGGAATTAAACTAAAGATATAATGTTTAATATTTCCTAAAAACATGTCTAAATTATATTTTTTTAAAATGAAAATAGTTTCTATCTCACCCCATATTTGAAATTTATCCCACTCAGATATTTTCCCAATGATATTGACTTTATTATATTTTAATGTTCTAGATATTTAAAAGTATGCCACCCACCTAACTTTTAAAAGGGCACCTCTTTTACTCTCTTATATACACTTATTGAGCCACTTATCTTGAAAAATAATTACCAAAATAACATCAAATAACCCCTACCCACATCCTATAGTTTTTTTTCAAACCCAAATACTACTTCAAGAAGTCTTAAGTGCAAGCTAAAGGAGGTTTCTGAAAGAAAATGTTTATGTTATTACTAAAATATTTCAATTTCATTTCTTCTTAAAATTTATTTTAATGATCTATAACAAACATAAAATAATCAAATCATTATATTTAAAATATTTATATATTTTTATTTTAATGTTACATCAATTTTATATCCCATATGTATTCTATTTAAAATTAAAACATCGCTTGTGCGTACTTATGGCCAAACATACATAAGTAGTGGTGTCATTCATTTTCATCACCTACTCACATGGATCATTATTAACATTGTACTAATTAAAATATATGATATTTATGAAATAATTTTCATTATATAAATATAATAAATTATCCATATTTTTAACCTTCCATCTATTGGAATGTGATAACATCACTCATGTGTATGTGTGGACTACCACCTCTACAAGGTGATGTGATTAGATTTTCTTGTACAACCATGGATGGATGATTCTACAATTGTGTATAATAAATAATAATTATATTCATAAAATTATTAATATTATTTAAATGAAATAAATATTTCATAATGACTTTTAATATGGTGATCTAATCAATATACTTTTGGAGAAATTTATAGAACAATGTTATGTGGTCAGTGTGAAAAATAAATCTTCAATGAATAAACTTACAATGACTGTAAAAGAACCTTAAAAATGTATTTGATATTATAATGTTTATTAAAAAACTATCTAATAAATTTAAATTTATTATTATAAAGTATATAACATGTCTATCCTATCATGAATCCAATGTAAGTTTTTTTTCATCTCAATTCCACCACATTGAGACATATTTTATATTATGTTCCCAATTTATTTTATATAGATTATATACTGTCCATTAAATATTAAATAATTAATTCCTATTTATTGATTTCATTTAACATTTAAATACATTTTTTATATTTTATGGATTTGGATTCAATATTTATTAAAGTGATAAAGATCTATTTTATAATCTACCTCTTATTAGGGATTGTTATTGTTTAAATTTAGGTTTAAAAAACTATATGGAATTTTTCATCTTAAATGAAATATATTTTATTATAATATTTTCATTTATAGGTTTTCCATTTTTTCATATATCTTTTCCTCTCTTTGGTAATAAAAAATACTAAAAAAAATTATTAAAAAAATTGACCATTCTTCTTATTTTGGTTCATAAATATTTTCCTGTCATATTGACATTGTCTAAAATGATTAAATAATGTTATTTTTTATTCTAAAATAATTATTTAAAGTCATTTTCAACTATATTTGACTTTATTTTGAATTTATTATAATAGAATAGTATTAATTTTTTCCTAACTATTTGGTTTTTTACTTTTATTAAAAAAGTTAGCAAAGAATGTTCTTTTTTAAGATATACTGTGTGAACTAATATTCTATACATCATATCCATAACTACTTTTTAATATTTATTAAAAAGATTCAATTGTTTCTTGAAGAAAATAAATATTTAATTATTCTAGTAATTGTATATTTTATATTAAAAAATATATATTATTTTCTAAAAGGTTGAAAATAACTTTAGAAATGATTTCTAGAATAATTTTTACAACAAAGTTAACAATTCATTAAGCGATGTAATTTTCAAATTATCCCTTCCATTTTACTATATAATTATCAAAATTTAATCCTCTACTTTTAATGATTCATTTATGTTTAATTTAAGGTATTCTATTATTCTTTTTTAATTTATATATCATAATGTATTTTGAGATCATTCACATTATTATAATCTTTTCCTTTATCACTCTCTATTTTTTTTAAATGATGGGGTCAAAACCCACTTTTTATTATGAAATAAAATACATCTTTATATCTGGGTTTAGAGAGACCCATTATATACTCCATAGACCGAATGATAAGTGGCCCATGAATAGGGCCCCAAGGCCAAGTGCAACGTCTTGCCGACATCATCCTATGGGAGATCTAATAGAGCCCCTTTGACAAGTCCTTTTCCTTTCATGAATGCACTCAAGACACTCATTGATCTAGCATTGTCAGTGATATGGGATCCCCTAATTCATTAGTCTTCTCTATTGGGAGGTTGCAAAAAAAAACCATCCAAAAAATACTTGTAAAGTAGTGAGGAAAATATGAAAAAGGTAGGATCCCCTTATGGTCGTAAACTTCACGTGACATGACCATGTGCTCTGTAAGATATTGTGGAAGTCATGGTGATGTGCCGGTCTTGTTGTACAAGGGCCTGCTGGATTATAAAACTCATCATGTAAAGGCCCTCGTACATTTCCAGGTGGTCCTGAGCTCACCCTCCAACTCCAAAGACAAATAGAAGGGTTTTTTATGTTAATGTTCATGCATGACCACATGAACCTTTATTGGTTAGACATCTCATCCTCGAATGGGAGAATGGTCATATTTAAAATCACTCATAAAAACTCATGAGATCACCAATACATGTAAAATGAAATAATGTAAATAATAAGGGAGATGTTGGGAGATTATTTTGAGGGGTGTATATGTTAATATTAGGATAATGAAGTAATAAACCTCGGGTGATCAACATTGATCATGTGGATCCATGTTGAATAGAAAAAATGACCTTGAAATGTCCCTTCATCATGACCACCTGATCATTCAATGGCCCCATGTGAATCTATATTTGTCTTGTGGATGATCCCAGACATGTCTCCTCAAATCACACGAAGGCCTTTCAATAGGAATCCTAATCTCATGCAGGACCATAGACATATCGGACTAACATTTTGAAAGATCCTTGGAATTTACACATGATTAGGTAAACCCCATTAATTGGAAATAATCAAATAAATGGGGCTCTGATATGATGGTCTTGTGGTCATTGAAAATCGTGTGACGCCCTGGAATAACCTATAGTAGGACCTCATTAAATGCATGACTTCAAATACCTACATCGATTGAAGCCTGGATTTTTGCAATAGGCACCAAGAAAAGTTATGTATAATTAGGGTTGAGAAGCCTATAAATCACCCAACCCATTATGAAAAAAATACATTCCATGGATCCTTGCACAAATGCACCAAGTAATTAGAGAAGATTTCTCAGAGTTTCTAATCTCATGAATGGAATGATTTTATGTCCGATAAAGTACAAGGAATAACCTAAGTGATCACGTGGAATGTATATGAACCTCACCTGATCACTCATATATCATGTGAAGGAATTATAGTGGGTTATGAGAAGGAAAACCCTCATATCTACTAAATCACACAAGATTTATACAATAGAACATAGAAAATATCTAAGGAATATGAAATAAATGGTTAGAACAAAGACTAAAAGATAAGAGACTTACAATAAGAACATATACACTGATCTTCATTTTCTTCACATAAACCACCAAGGTCATGAGATAACACAACAATATGTCACCAAGATTACACAATTCTCTTTTGATAAACTATTTGAATCATGTGAAGTAACATGTAAATTTCAGAGAAAGACTTATAGAGCACCCCCCACCAGGCATGCCACATGAGTCTCTTGAAATCATCTCAGTTATCTATCCAGACCTTGTGATGTCCCTAAGGCATGTCACCAAAACCATATGGTGGAATCAGTTCATACTAGCAGGGTCTCTCGATAGCACTAGGTAATTTCAACTAGCTATTACGATATACTCTGAACAAGCCATCCAGATCTTGTGATGTCCTATGGGCATGTCAATTGGATCTCATGATATCCTATAGAGAATCCAACCAAATATTGTTACATACTCTAGGATTGTTAACTGGTTCTCTTGACTTCATACGGACAAGCCATCCAGATATAGAAAATTCCTCCAAGCATGTCGACTAGATCTTGAGAGGTCCTTCTGAAAATCCATCTATATCTCGCGACTTCTTCCAAGAATTTCAACTGGATCTTGCGACACCCTTCACACAATCCATCCAAATCTCACAATGTCCTCCAGAGATGTCAACTATCATTCACGATGTCCTCTAGAGAAGTCATCCAGGACATACAGCACCCTACAAACATGTCAAATTGACTCTTAAAACACTCTCCAAACATGCCACATATCATTCTCAATGAAACTAGGGAATTTTGTCTAGATCAAGTGATTCTATCAAAGCATGTCATCTCAGATCATGTGATAGAATCCAAGACAAGACAAATAAGTCTTTTGATTTCCTATAAACATGTAATAATCGGTCATGCAATTTATTATAGAAATGTCATCTAGATTATGTGGTGTCCCTCCAATTAGAAAACTAGATCATATGATTTTCCTTCAAAATTTCATTAATAAAATCAAGAATGTCCAAACATACATTGAAATTTTACTCGGACCACCAATACAGGTTAGGTGGAAAATCATGCTATTCAAGGTAGACAACTAGTTCTGGTCAAGCAGGAATCATAGGACATGATATCCTTATCCAGCCTCTATATAGGGAAACCCCATTATGTAATCCCCGATCAGTATGAAAAACTCAGTGTGTAATCCCTGAAAAGTTACATAATATAATATATCCCAATAACTATGGAAACCCTAGTTTGTAAGAACTGGTCTACTAAACTATGAGAAATATGATAACAAGGATACGTATGAAGCCTTATTATGGTATGAGATAAAATGGAAATACACTTTCTGTAATTCCACTCCAGTCTTCGACATTCCAATCATCAGGTCATAATCATTCCCATGGGATGATCTCAAATGGGTATCCAATTTAGTGTATGCACCACTGTGACTTATACATTTTAACCATCATGATTCAACCATTACCATGGTCTTATCATTCTAACTCTTACATTAGTGTACTACAAACCCAATCGAAATATGATGAATATGATTCTTATTACAACTAGGATACATAGGATTCCTTCCTAAGGCCCATGATCTATATTGAACATCCAAAGGACTACCACAATACATAATTCGTGCTTTCATGTGTAGTAAGACTAAATATTTAGAACCCCTTGTTTATCACATGTATAATGGATTGTGTAAGCTTAGGGAGTTTTAATGGTCATGTTACTTGCATTATGAATCTCTATCAGTCATGGAAACCCCAGTGTGTGAGCCCTAATCAGTGGAATGATATTTCTACCTCCATACAATGGTATCCACCATGGGTTCAGTTCCAATGGTGTGATCAAATAATGATAACTCTGATTCTTGCTATAACCGTGATATATTAGATAAATTCATGAGGCTCATTATCAAATAATTTATGCCTAAGTTCCTGAAAATGTTTCCTTTTCACATGATGTTAATCTTCACAGGATCAATGATCTATGTGGGATTTTATTTATACCACAAAAGGATGTTTAATATAGCTCATAAGGGCTCAATCCTATACTCAACCTACGAAATACCTCCCTTCATGGAAACAAATTCTGAAGCACATGTCTATATGGATTGAATATATATGTATCCACCCATAAAGGGGAAATGGATAAAGAACAATTGATATATATATATATATATATATATATATATATATATATATATATATGGGAAAATTAAATTATTCCCATTTCAAAAAATAATATAGATTTGACCAATGGTAATTTTGTAAGGGTACCTGGTTTCATATCATGATTATGTAAGATATTTATTGTGTGGAAATTTTGTGAGGGTAACCGGTTAAAGATCAAAGATTAGAAAGATATTGGAGAGAATATCTTTAATCTATAATAGATTTACATAGTAGGAAATAATTCTCTTCATAAATATGTTATGATCCCGACGTCCCATCCTATCGACCAATGTGTGTTCCTAAGTTCTAATGGGTCCAAAACCCCGACTATCCACCTGACTTTGGAGGGAAGTTCTATAAAATTTTAATAATGTGGGATTTTTTGGGATTTTTTGTTTAGAATAATGATGAATTCACCCCATCTTTTTAAAAAACCAAATCATGGTGAATCTAGATCTAACACATTTAATTGCATCTCATTCACATTTAAAGGATAGCCTTACCAATTACCGTCATAACATATTTTTCCTATTATTAGGGTACCCCAAAGATTTTTTTTCTTTTCTACCAAAATAAAAAAATTGAACATGATGTGAATATCTCAAATAGTATAATGATCTATTGACCATGTGTTGGTCCATTTTTTTACACACCATAGGAAAAAAATGGTGATCCCATCATGAATTCTCAAATAACTGAATGATTGGTTTACCATGCATTGGGACATTTTTTATGCATATACTACAAAAAAATGGAAAACTTGACATGAATCTATAAAATCGGAGAATGATCAGTTGACCATGAATTGAGCCATTTTCTTTTCACACTATATGAAATAAAAATGGTAAAACTAACATGAAAATATAAAATAACATAATGATCAGTTGACTATGCGTCCATCCATGACCTCACATGAATCCTATAGATGATACTTTATAGATAGAATTCTTATTAAATAGCCTTATCCTTGCTTTGAAATGTCCACATGAGAAGAATATCCAGATTGAGAATAAAATGAAAATTTTGTTACACATGCATATCTAATTGATCACATATCATTCCAATGATGATGCACTAATTAGAGAAATTTTTCCTTATTGTCTTTGTTACTCTATAAACCACTATCTTAAACAATAATAAGATCCCAAATGTCTTCATCTCATGACTATTCTGGAAATTCAACTAAAACTGCAACCCTTATGGGCCTTAGAATGACCTCACCCACACGACATCTTAATCGTATGATGGAAAATGCAATGGTCCAGGAGTACCATCAACATGGTATGATCCTGACCCTTGAGGCTACACATAGTAGTTTTCAATCACTAAAATTGATTATTCTGCCTCATATAAGGAATGCTTCAGTAAATTCAATGGCACTCTTCACAAAAACGAACTAATTCAAAAGATTACCCAATAGAGTGATAATACAAACCTTTAGTATTTGATAAAGGTGGAGAAAAGATTCAAGTACAGATCCCTTCTGATTCACGGGCCTTTGAAGAAGGATCTTATCCACATCTATCACCGAATCCATCCCGTAAGTACCCTTTAGTCTCCTGCTAAGGGTACCACTCGACAAAATACCACCTCTTTTACCCATTCATAGGAAACAAGGAAGGCACATCATGTGAGGAAGGGTTTGGATAATTGTGAGTGATATTTTATTCCCACTCCCACTGATGATGTCTGGTACCATTTTATTGTAGTAACTAGTGGGCATGATTATATCCCTTCTTACTTGGAACAAGTCTGTGGGTGTATTTTTGTAGATATAATGGGGATACAAATATCCCTACCATTGTTCATGAAGTCC
This sequence comes from Viscum album, assembly GCA_963277665.1. Lineage (NCBI taxonomy): Eukaryota > Viridiplantae > Streptophyta > Magnoliopsida > Santalales > Viscaceae > Viscum > Viscum album. The sequence continues at coordinate 1,313,934,164 of OY728134.1, read as the reverse complement.
ATCAACATATTCGAGTGGAATGTGGAAGAAATAAGTGGGATGTTATTACATATTCAATCAGTGATATATGCTAGTATATCTTGGAGATATAAATAATGGAGTCTTAAATTCCATTATACACTTTTATAAAGTGTCATTACATCTTAAAAATTTCTAGAGAACTCTGTTAGAATATTCTGATACTACTATAGAGAAAGGGATAATCACATATTCATATCTCAACATACAAGGTAGTACAAAACTCTAATCATTATGAACAAGATGTACTCCAGAGAAAACACCCATTCTAGCTCCATTCTTGGAGGATTATCAGTATATTATAGCAATGTATGAGGCACTAGAGTGAGATCATATTCTTATTCCAACAGAGTCTCCCCAAGTGAGAGTGGATCATGCCTCGAGACATGGTCACTATTTATAATACTTTCTATTGGTGTTTCATCCTCATATCGGTATTTTCACATTGATAAATTGGACTATATTTGTACCTGTTGGTAAAATCCATCAATGATACCCCTCATAGTTTTTTATGTGTGATTGTGTTTTTTGAAAAAGCCAGATGATTGCATATCAATATGGATTGTGTTTTCCAAAGCATGTGTTTATGGTGGTGCTATTTCCCAGTGTTTTCCATTTTTTTGGGCCTCAAAATCAGGAGTTTGTATTTTGGAAAAGGGATATTTTTTCACATAACATAGTTTGCAGACTAAAAATCACAGTTCCTGTACCATAATGGGAGTACAAAAAATGAAAAAGAAAATCTACAAAGGAAGGGATTATTCATAGCTCGGCTATGCGGACCACAAAACATAGTGCGCGTACCACATTGGAAAAATGGTCTGCGGGGTGATAATAGTCTATGGGTGGCTTAAAGTTTTCTATAAGGTCATCAATTGTGGCTGGGAGGTAGTTATCCATTTATAGGTTCAATTGAGAACTCTGAGGAAAGGAGAAAGATACTATTCAGACCACATAACATAGTATGAGGTGAAGGTTGTACTAAATTAAAGATTTATGTATCTCCGATTAGCATATATTATGGATCTATTTTACAATATAAATTACACTAATCTGATAAAATTGTAGAGTGATTTTCATTAGAAAATTAATTCACTTTGGGGAGAATTTATAGTATTCAGAAGTCGTTATTGAGGGAAAATTATGATAAGGTAGAAGAAGTTTGTGGGAATGTTCACACAATAAGTTTGGAGGGCACTACATCCAATAAAGGAAAATGGTCTACGAAAGAGGAAGTGGTCCACAGATAAGGAAGTGGTTACATATGAGTAAGTGTTATGTAGAATAGAAGATCATTCATGAAGTAGTGATAGTTTATGGGGCATCAAACATTCATGATGCAAAGGAAAACGATAGAGGAATAGATGTCTACAAAGCACTCACACCACATGGTGAATCACAGTTCATGGAAGAAGAAAGGTTGTTTGTAGAATATTAAAGGAATATTGAAAAAGAACAAGAACAGTTTGTGAAAGAAATTTCTAAAAACCAACAAGTCATTGGAAAATGGATTTCATTTATAGGTTAAAATGGGACTTAAATAGAGCATCTACCTATAGTGAGGATACGTGAACTCATTAGAAATAACGAAAGGACCTACAATTCCATAAAATGTGGGTGAATCCCTTCCATTAGCAGTGACAAAAGGAAGAGGAAGTTGGTTATCATTTCCACTACTAGTGATCCAGAGAAAGAGACATAGGGTGTGACCCCTGTGAAAGTTGGGAGATGACCCTAAACCTTGTAAAGGCATTGATCCTTGTCATCTAAGTGATCTTCCCTGAACGTTTTATTTTTCCAGTGATCCTTAGTGGATATGAATAATCAACAGAATGCTATTGTATGCTCCATGGATGTATCCCAACAAGGGTGAACCAAGTAAAATTTTTATGTCTCACTCATGATTTTATATTTTTTCATACATTTCAAAGACAAAGATATAGAAGATAATTTTTGTTTAACAACAAAAAAAGATCTAAAGGGGAAGAAAAATTAATCTATCAAACCCTAATTCACCCCCTCTAGGTATTTAACATAATTGGGATAAAAATTGGTATCAAATCATAATGGTTGAAAGTTAGTGGTTCTATATTAATAGGAGAAATATATGTTGTAAATAACAAATGAATTCTAATATTTCATGGAAATTTTTTTCAACTATGGAAGAATCAGATGTAGCACTACTTTTGATCATTAGGAATGATGTATTTACTATAGCATCACATAACATTTCGACTAATATAGACTATGGTTCTTTATCATAATATGACCAAATGTAATTTTATGCTAATGCTAAAGGTATTAATGATTTATGTGGATCCATATTTAATTAAATCCATATGAAGGTGATTTCATGTAAAACATCACATGCTATGTCGAAAAAGATATTGAAAATTTATGAGGGCGACTCAAAAGTCGTATAAACAAAGATATAAGTTCTATGGAACAAATATGAGGATCCCAGAATGCACACTAATGAGTCTCTTGATACATTCATTGATCATGTGAATATTGTTGTGGAATAAATGCATGGTCTCAGAGAAATTATTGAGGATATAAATATTTTCAATCACATCATGAGAAAACATCCACCTCAGATTAATCTAAAGGATTCTATATTGGTAGATAAAGATCTGAAGGAGCTAAAATTGGATAACTTCCACTATACTATTATTTCATATGAAATGTGAAATTATGATAATTATCCTATATAAAAATGGAAGTCCAATGAAGTGGAATTCAAGGTCATTAAGAAGCTCTTTGTTAATGATAGTCAGGATGAATACAATTTGGATGATATCATGTCATTTATCTACTAAAATCTACAAATATAAAGAGGCAGTTTCAAAGGTAAACTTATAATTGAATTCATTAAATGTGGAATTAATCAATTTTTTTTAGAAAAGTGTCCTAAGAATTTTGAAGATGATGATGAAGACAACAATAAAATCCCCAAAAACACTTGGTCAACCAGTGTGAAAGGTAGGAAAGGTTCTAAGAAAAATTTCTTCAAAAAGAATAATATTCAATAAAAAAAAGATGAGTGTTGAGAATTATCTATAGTAGAATATTTGGAGGACTAAAAGTATAATGAAGCATATATTATTGTAGAAGTTTTGGGAAATTCATAATTAAGGGAATAAAGTGGTAGTGATGAGGGATAAGCACAAGGGAGAGTTTTCCTTGATGTTGAATTATAAGTTTCTCTTGAATAGATAGATGTTTGGAGATCCAAAATGAAGAAATACAACAAAGTGGTTTGTTACTCAAATATTTTTATGTAGAAGAAGGAAGAAGAGAAGTATAAGTGGAAAGAATAAATTTAAAAATATAATTCTTCAACACCAAATATCTCAATAACAAAGTGGTTTAGTATAAACTCAAAATTGATTAACAGAAAAGAGATATCAATAGTTTGACTAATACTGGAAAAGATAAAATCAAATGTATTAATGATCTTGGAGTGGAATTTTTCATTATGATAATAAAATTGATACATTAGGAGAAACTATTGATTCTAGTAAAGCATGACAAATAGGAAATAGAAAACAAAAAAGTAAAATTTAGAGTTCAAGTGATGTAGAAAAGGAGTGTCAGGAACGAAAAATGATTGATCATAATGATACAATTGTTATGGGGATTGGTTTCAAAAATAATTTAGTAATGGATGAAGTTAGAACAAAGGTTCCCATTTTTATTTTGAAGATTGATATGGGTACAAATCAAAATTAGAAGACTTAGAGAACCCATGGGAGAACCAGTAGTGTAGTGTTGTCCCATAGGAATTCACCGTACATTAGATGCTATTGTTGTGTAAAGATGGGACACTCACAAAATGTGTGTTCCATTACAAAGAGGTATCAAAGGGAAAAAGACCAGAATAAGTAGAAATATAGGGGTCAATATTCCATGAAATCATTTTATGTTCACTATTCTCTGTGTGGGGGATTACAGAACATGGAAATATACTAGTGATTGACTATAGATATAATTTTTTTGAAGTAGAATGAATGTAGTTATATGCAGTAGCTAAAGGTGTCATCAAATGAGATAAAAATGAAAAATTTATTAGTAGCTCTACAATATGAAGTTGGATAATCATACTTCAATGAAGATAAATATTATCAATATGTATCAAGTTTGAAGTAAAAAACATGGAATATAAATAAAATATATGATCATGAAGTGGTTGTAGAGATTTTATTTAAAGCATCAATTCACACTGAAATATGGATCATTGATAGTGGATGCACCTCACATATGACGGGAAATAATGATACGGTGACTAGAATCAAGTATGATAAGAAAGGTATTGTAATATTTGGTAACGATAAAGGCTTGAAGATTGTTGGCATGGGAAAATCCATATTTGGGGGGAAATACATTAGATATTCTGATATCTTAGTTGTTAAATCTCCCAGTCATAATGAAATGACACAATGTTTAATCACTGGAATTACCTTCTTATAGTTATTCCTTAATGTATATTAACATTATGAAATAAAATGATATATCATGATACTAAATACTATGTGACCATTAAATATAATTTTTCCACTTCTATTTTTTGAATTTCGAAAATCTGACATACATGGTTGCATTCAGGGTGATTTTTGGGGTTTGATGGAACAAACATTATTTTTAGTCAATAGTTACCTACCCTTATGAATAGTAACCTACCCTTATGAATAGTAATATGACCCTTATGAATATTAAATCATCCAAAATAATAGTAACCTCACCAATGAATGTATAAATAAAAATATAGGCATCTTATAAGTGACAATATGACCATTGTATAAGAATCTATATTTTTGTAAGTCTTAAATAATTCATTAAAATATTTTAAAAGAAAATATATAATCCTAAAATGTGTTAATAAATTAACAATTTTATGTATTTTGGTTTAAGATAATTTTATAATACATTATGTAATTTTTGAAATCATTATAAAATCAGTTATAACTTTAAAATTAGTATTTTTGAAGTAAATTATTATTTTAATTAAAAATTAAATAACTCATATTTAAAAAGAAAATAAACATGGAGTTCATATTTTTATTTTACACATCAAAAAATGGTTAGGGTTAATTTTTGGGTTTTTTTGAAATACTTGAATTTTTTGATGAATAATAAAATACAATAATTTTCAATTAAGCTAAATACATGATTTATAGAGTCGTGGATGATGTTCTGCTGATGTAAGCCCAATTGGTTCAAACCTAAATTCTCAATTTACTATTTTTTCATGTAATCATAAATATTTCTTGTCATCAGGGATATTAACAAACTAAGGGATTAAATATTAAGAAAACACTCATCTCCTCCGCTACAAATACTGCCCCCACACCCTCATTTCTTCACACCTCTCAAGAATCAAACCTTAACTAAATTATGCCTGAATCTCCGACTAAACTCTTTCCCCACGTCCATCAGCCCTTGGTATCCCCAAATGACTAAATCCTCTCCCTAAAAGAGGCTCTTGAGGGAGATAAAATAAAGAGTAAAATTCCCCTTTTCGATTCTTTTATTTCCATTCAAGTTCATTTCTTTTCTTCTTATTTACTAATATATCTTCACCAAAATGGTATGATAACTCCATTAAAATTAATTTAATGGAATCCTATTATTCTAATGGGATTTTTCATCATAATTTATCGTTACCCATCCTTTTATACTATAAATGAAAACACCGTCCTAGATGTGTTAATTTATCACATTCAAAGATGATGGGTTTTTAATTTTTATTTACAACTTCAAGACTGGTTATGAAACCATTTTAATTGTTGAACCAGATCAAAATGTGTTTATTTTATCTTATGTGATTTTCTTTAATCCTTATACACACATGATTTAAAATAATAATACTAAACAAGTTCATTGTGAGAAAAACCGTCTAATTTATCCAAGCATTTATCATTAAAATTTTATCCAATGATTCGTCCTATTGGAATATAAAAAAACCATTATAAGATCATTTATAACCGTGTAATGTCACAAATAATATATATTAACAATTCTGGATGTATAACTACATTTAAAATTAACAACCATTCATGAATACATGTGAACCTTTCATAAAAGCTATGAAAATTATCAATCATGAACAATGAATTCATGCTTTATATCTCATCCCAAGGCCCATAAGTGATCTTAATAAAACAATAATGAATAAAATTAATGTATAAAAGGTTTTTTAATTTATAATTAATGAATATAATGTGATTATACATGAAATTTATGTGAATAAAGCATTTGGATATGATGTAAGTGGAATTATCAAACCCATCCCTTTTTCTTTGGGTTTTCACTCTTTCAACCTCATTTTAATTATGTATATGCCTAAAACATAATTTATTCATTATTATATTAACTTTTATGGTATATAAATGTTTTTTACGTAGGATCATGGAAATCCCAATATTTTTTAAAATAAATCTTCTTTCAAATAAACACAATCTTTTTTACTTCTCAAATATTGTTTCTTCATCACTCATCGTTGATTGTTTTTTGTCAAGAATGTTATTCCCTCTTTATTTTGGGGGAAAAAAGTTTATGAATGTATTATTTATTATATCAAACCCATTTATTTCCATGAGTTATTTTATGTTCATTATTGGCATATGTTCTATGTGGCATGCATGATAATGTAAATGTTATGATATGATGGGTGCGCCCAGAATTATATAGCGCAATATGAATGTTATGATGTGATGGGTGCACCCAAAAATATATAGCACTCCAATGCATTGTGTAAAGTAAATAATCTCATTATTTAATGTTAAATAATGTGTGAACATGATGCTACTATTGTTTAAAACTATGTGTGTGAGTTTACCACTAAGACTTGATGTTTCATTTTTTTCATTACCACATTTTATGTATTCTAATGACTCCCCTATTATTTTTGATCATATTTCTATGTTATGATTATGATCATCCCATGTTTTATTATTTCAAATTTTTAACTATCCTCTTACTAGGCTTTTAGATCACCCCTTTTTGATGTATATCCTTATGTGATTACGTGTACTAAGGAGAACTCAATGGAAAACAAGAATCTAGAGTAGAGGATATTCATTAAATGTTAATGTTTTATGTTGTAAAATCTCTATATGGTCCTACTTTTCCTAAGACACAAAACCTTTGGATCATCATTGTGTAATTTTTTAAAGTTTTTTATATTTATAATTATGTAATAGTAATAGAAGAAATACAAGGTTGTTATATTTAGTTTTAGGGGCATGATTTAGTTAATTTGGGAATTAGGATTAGTAAACCTTAGAGAAAACCTCTTGTGTGAGACTAACTACAAATAAGAACATAAGAATCTTTTAAAAACGTAAGGATACCATAAGATATTTTTTAGGATAAATTTCACAAATTAATAAGTTATTTATTTATGACTCGATGACATATGTTTTGTTTTAACCTTTTCTATTTTATAAATTGTGGTAATCAGGAGCAACTAGGATAACAACCCTTGCGAGGGATAATGCAATGATTTACCAAATGACATCCCCAATGCTTTGTGAGGTGGAATTAAAAACTTCATGGGAATGATTACCCACCTATCACAGGTTATGAACAATAACCTGAATAATGTGGAACCTTCTCCTTCAACTAAGAGGGAGAAACTTGATGTCAAGTGTTTTATGCAGAAACAACCACCGATGTTTAGCGGGTCTTCTGATCCACTAGTTGTGGAATAGTGGGTAGACTCCATGAAAAAGATCTTTTCTATGTTCACTGTTCTGTGATGGAGAAGGTAACTTTGGCCGTTTATCATCTCGATGGAGAAGATGACCAATGGTGGGATTTGATTAAGAACACCAAGCCGAGAGGCAAAATTGAAGAGATGGAGTGGTAATAATTTAATATAATTATTCTTAAAAAGTATTTTCCATGATCTCTATTTACACAGATGGAAATAAAAATAATAGAGATAAAGAAAAAGGTTGGAGAATTTGTCATGGCCAACAGAGTGAATTTCACAAGTCTTGAAAGGTACACATTAGGATTTGTTATCAATAATGATAGTTGAATTGAAAGATTCATTAGTAGAATAAAACCACTCTTTCAAAAGGATCTTACTATTCGAGACATTGGAAGTTATGAGAAGTTGTTCAATGTGCTCTCCAAGTGGAGATGGTGTTTGGATAATGGTCCCATGGCTATGCTGATAAGAAACTAAAGATGGAGTTTCTTGCCGGAGGATCTAATGATAAAGGTGGGATGAAAACTCAACCACCCACATGCTAAAATTTTGGGAAGATGCATCCTGGGAACTACCTAAAAGGGATGAGGAAATGCTTAAATAGTGGGAGTGAAGGCCACCATTCTCAAGAGTTTCGAAAATACATGAGAATTCATGTGAATGTTGTGGAAGAAAGGAGAGTACTACCCATGGTAATATGCGACAACTGTAGGGAGTAAGGTCACTATGAAATCTAGTGCACTAAACCAAGAGGGTAATCAGCGCTAGCAGCCACCAAAGCCAAATGAACAAGGGAAGGGCTATTCCATCACTACTATGAAAGTGGATAAATACAATTAAGTCGTACAAGGTACATATGATGTTCACTCTAGAATGGAAAATTTATTATTTGATTCTATTTCTACACATTCCTTTATATCTTTCATGTTTGAAAGAACTATATAATCGAAACCTCAAAACCTTGAAGAAGAAATATCTTTAAAAACACCAAGTGGTGAAATCATTGTAATACAAGTGTTGGAATCTTATCCTGTGGGGTTATGTGGTCAGATTCTTCCAGCGAATCTTGTGATACTTACCATGGTGGAATTTTAAGCTATAATTGGAGTTGATTAGATCTCTCTATATAGAGAACATATAAACTATTGGGAAAATTAAATACCTTTTCATATTCAGAACCATCCCATGATCCTCTACAAATTCGTAGAAGATCATGAATGTCCTTTAGAAAATCCTTCAATAGTGTGGGTGTTGATTCCTTGTGAAGAAGCATACCTCAATCAAATGGTTGAGTCAAAGGGAAGTGTCAACCTAGGAGAAATTCCCATCCCGAGGGAATACAATGATGTATTTCTTGAAGAGTTACCTAGAATTACCCAAGATCATAAATTAGAGTTCTCAATAGAAATCATACCTAGAGCTACTAATATATTTAAGAGTCCCTATAAGATGGCTCCTATCAAACTTGAGGTTTTAAAGAAGCAGCTGCAAGATCATTTAGTGAAAGGGTTCATACACCCTAGTGCATCACCTTGGGGTTCACCAGTTCTCGTTGTGATGAATAAGGATGGATCAATTCCTATTTTTATTGATTATCAGGAACTCAACAAGATAACCATAGAGAAAAAGTATCCTCTCCCATGGATTGATGACTTGTTAGATCAGCTATGAGGATATCAATACTTATCAATGTTGGATCTTTGTTTTAGATATCATCAGTTAAAGGTGAAAAAGGATGATATTAAAAAAACTTTTTTTCGTACAAGGTATGGGAACTATGAGTTTTTGGTGATTCCCTTCAGACTTACTAATTCCATTTCAATCCTCAAAGATTTGATGAATATAGTCTTTATAAATTACCCCAATAAAATTTGGAAGTGTTTATCGAAGATATTCTCACCTACTACAAGATAAAGGAGGAATATGAAGAACATATAAGGCTTGTGTTGGTGACTTTAAGGAAGGATAAGTTGTACACCAAGTACTAAAGGTGTGAATTTTGGTTGTAGGAAATAACATTGTCGGCACATGTGATCAAAAGAGAGGGAGTTTCTCTAGAACCTTAAAAAAGGAAATTCAAGAGTGGCCCAGACCCCTTAGCATTATAGAAATCCATATTTTTATTGTCTTAATAGGGTATTAGTAAAACATTGTGAATAATGTTTTTACAGTTGTCTATCCAACTAACTAAGTTAACAAGGAAAGGGGTGAAGTATTTCTAAATGGATTAATGTGAGGAAAGCATCAAGGAGCTAAAGAGAAGGTTGGTCACTGCACATGTAATCACATTGATGAATAGTGAAGAATGTTTTGTGATATATAGTTGTGTTTCAATGAAAGTATTTGGTTGTGTACTCAGGAAAAACAATAATTTGATAGGCTATTCCTCATAGCAGTTGAAGATCAATGAGTAGAACTACCCAACACATGATCTAGAGCTAGCCATTGTGATTTTTCCTTGAAAATATGGTGGCACTACCTCTATTGTGAGAAGTGTGACACATAAACTGATCACAGGATATTGAATTATATATTCACACAAAATGATATCAACATGAATCAAAAGGAAATGGTTATATATAACCAATGATTGTGATTTCCCTATTCACTATCATCCTAGAAAGGCAAAAAAGGTAGTTGATTCTCTAACATGAAAAAATCCTGCTACTCTATCCATGTTGTAGATTGAGAAAGACCCAATCTTCATGGATATGCATTGGATATATTTTGAAATCAAAAGGTTATAGAATACATCATACCTATAACAAATTATTTCCAACCATCTATCCAAGAGAATATTAAGGAGGCACAAAGGGATGATATGGAGCTTCAAAAGATGATTAATGGAGAAAAGGAAGAGAAGATATAAGAGTTCCATATTAATGATGGTGGTGTGATTCGATTTGGAATGAGTCTTAATGTGGATTCATCACCTGGTATGAAGAAGGAGATATTGGATAATTCACATAGGATAACATTATCTACGCGTCATGGTAGTACCAAGATGTACTGTGATCTTTGTGAAAACTTCTGGTCGGATAATATGAAGAAGGAGATTGTTGAGTATATCTCAAGGTGCTTGATATATCAGCATGTTAAAGAAAAGTGACATAAGTCCAAATGGATGATTAAACCATTGCTAATACCCATGTGGAAGTGGGAGAATGTCACAATGGACATTTTCATAGGTCTTCTGAAGTCAACAAAAGGAAATAATCTGATATGGGGTGTGGTTGACTGACTCACTAAGACTTCCCATTTATCGCTATTCTGGAAAATATACCACTTGAAAAACTTGAGAATATATATGTGAAGAAAGTAGTGATACTTCATGGTTTTCCATTCTCTATTATCTTTGATCATGATCCCAGGGTCACATCTAAATTTTGGATGATTCTTCAACATTATTTGGGTATTTAATTAATAATTTTCATGGCCTAACAGCACCGAACTGGTGGCCAATCTGAAAAAACTATTCAGATGCTTAATGATATTCTAACAGCCTTATCTTTAGAACTCAAATATTAATGGGATCAAAATATCCCATTAGTTGATATCTCATACAAAAATATCTTCCACTTGAGTATTTAGATGGCTCCATATGAAGATCTATATGGAAAGTGATGAATAACTTCAAATTCTTGGGATAAAGTTAGAGAAAGAAAGCTACTTGGACCTGATATTGTGCAAGAGATGAAAGAGAAGGTTTAATTCATCCAACAACATATGAAATCTTCTGAGTGTTTACAAAATAGATATTTTGACAACTATCGAAGGGACTTGGAGTTTTATGTTCGAGATAAAGTCTTCATTCAAATATCACCATGGAAGAGAGTCATGCATTTTGGGAAGAAATGGAAGCTAAGACCAAGCTACATTGTCCCCATTGATATCCTTGACCGAATAAGAGATATGACCTATCAGATATCACTTCCACCAAATTTATAATATTTTCATGATGTGTTCAATGTATTTCTCCTAAGGAAGTACATACCAAATACCTCACATTTACCAAACTCAGAGTTGGTGCAATGGGAAGACGATATCTCTTATGAGGATCATCCCTTAAAGATTCCGGAAAAGAGATATAAGGTCCTACATAATAAGACAACCCATATTTTCATTGTGTTGTGGAGGAACCAAAAGTTTCAAGAAGTTACTTGGGAACTGGTGGAGGTGATGAAGGAGAAGTATCATAACCTGTTTATGTAAAACGAAATTTCAAGGGAGAAATTTCATAAGGGGGGAAGAATGTAATCATAAAATGTTTTATCAATGAAATTCTCTTCTTATAATTATGCCTTAAATTATAATCACATTTGGAAAAATAATAAAATATCATGATACTAAATACTATCTGACCATTAATCATATTTTTTTCACTTATGTGTTATGAATTTCAAAAATATGACATACACGGTTGCGTTCATGGTGATTTTTGGGGTATAATGGAACAAACCTAATTTTTGGTGAATAGTAACCTACCCTTATGAATAGTAACCTACTCTTATGATTAGTAATATGAAAAATATAAATAGTAAATCTTCTAAAATGATAGTAACCTCACCCATGAATGTATAAATAAAATATAAGCATCTTATTAGTGACAATACGACCATAGTATAAGAATCCGTATTTTCGTAAGTCAGAAATAATTAATTACAATAATTTAAAATAAAATGTATTTTCCTAAAAGGTGTTCATAAAATAACATTTTTATGTCTTCTGGTTTTAATATAATGTTATAATACATTATGTATTTTTTTTAAATCATTATAAAATCAGTTTTAATTTTAAAATCTGTATTTTTCAAGTAAAATATGATTTCAATTAAAAATAAAATCACTCATATTTAAAAAATTAATTTTAAAAATTGAGTTCGTTTTTGGATTATATACATCAAAAAATGGTTTGGGATACATTTTGGAATATTTCTAAAATACTTGAATTTTTTTTGAATAGTAAAATACAATAATTTGCATTTATGCTAAATGGATGATTTATAGAGTCATGGATGATAATATTCTGATTTAAGAACTATAATATTGAACTCACATGTTCATGTTAATATTTTTTTCATTAAATCATAACTATTTCTTTTCTTTATGGAAATCAATAAACTAATGGATTAAATATTAAGAAAAACCTCCTCCCCTCAACTATAAATACCACCCTTCACACCCTCATTTCATAAAACCTCTCAAGATTAAATCCTTAACCAAATTCTTACCATGTATCACCATAGGATCCTTCCTAAAGTCCTTCATCCCTTGGTCTCCTCATAATACAAAATCGTATCCCCTAAAGAGGCGCTCAAGGGAGATAAACTCAATAGGTAAATTCCTCTTTTCGATTCTTTTATTTTCAATCACATTCCCATATTTTATTTTTATTTCCTCGCCTCTCTTCACCCAAAAGGTATGATAACTACTATACCATACATGTACTAGAATTATATTATTAGAATGTGGTAGTTCCTCAGAATCTCTCCATCCCACTCCTTTTATAATATAAATGAAAACATCATCCGAGATGTGTTAATTTATCACATTCAAGGATGATGGATTTTTAATTTTCATTACCATATTCAAGACTGGTCATGAAAGAATTATAATGGTTGAACTAGATCATAATATTTTTATTTTATCTTATGTGATGTTCTAGAATCCTAATACACTCAGGATATAAAATAATAATACTAAACAAGTTCATTTTGAGCAAACCCGCCAAATTTACGCAAGCATTTATCATTAAAGTTTTATCTAATGATTCATCATCTTGGTATATAAAAAAATTCATTATAAGATCATTTATATATATCTATAATTTCACTAATAATATATATTAACAATTCTATATGTTTATCCACATTTCCAATGAACATCCGTCCATGAATACAAGTAAACTATTCAAAAAAGCTATGAAAATTAACACTCCCGAACAATGAATTCAAACTCTATAACACATCCAAAGGCCCATAAAAGATTTTAATGAAACCATAATGAATTAAAATCATGTATAAAATTTTCTGTAATTTCTAATTGACGAATATATAATGTGATTATATAGGAAATTATAGTGAAGAAAGTGTTTGGAAACTAGGTAAGGGGAATTATCAAACCCAACCCTCTTTATTTGGGATTACACCCTTTCATCCCCATTTTCAGTATGGATATTCCATAAAAATAATTTCATCATCATTATATTACCTTTTATGGGATATAATTATTTTCTAATTAAGTTCATTACAAACACAATGTTTTCAAAATTAAGCCTTCTTCAAAATAAACAGACTCTTTGTACTTCTCAGATATTGTTTCTTCTTAACTTATAAGTTATTGTTCTATATAAAGAATGTTATTCCCTATTTATTTTGGGAGAAAATTTTTTATGAATGTATTTTTTATGATGGGAAACCCATTTTATTCGAGGGGTTAATTTTTGTTCAAGTTTGACATATTTTCTATATGGAATGCATGATAATGTAAATGTTATGATGTGACAGGTGTGCCTATAATTATATAGCAGAATTTAAATGTTATGATGTGATGGGTGAAGCTGAAATTATATAGTACTCCAATTCACTTGTTGAAGTGATTTATATAATGATTTAAAGTGAAATTATTCATTAAGATGATGCTATAATTGTTCACACATGTGTTTGGTAGTTTACCACTTAGACATGATGTTTCATTTTTATGCATTGACACATTTTATGTCTTGTAATACCTTCCCTCTTTTTTATGATCATATTACAATGTTATTACGATTCTCTTCCTATGTTATATTTTTTCATGGTTTTATATATCCTCTATCTGGGATTTTATCTCACCCTTTTTTTGATATATATCCTCATGTGATTATGTGTACTATGGAGAACTCAATGGACACGAAGAAGCTAGAGAAGAAGATATTAAAAAATTGTTTATGTATTATGTTGTAAAATATATGTGTTGTCCTAGATTTCCCATGACACAAAACCTTTGGATCCTCATTTTTTAATGTTTTTATGTTTTTTATCTTTATAATGATGTAATATTAATGTAAGAAGGGCAGAGTCATCATAAAAAATATTTATAGTGTCAGTCAATTGTGTGACTCAAAACATTCCATAATTATTTCAAATAAATTATGGACCAAAAATGAAAAATATTTTGCATTATTTTTGTAGGTAAATCATACTAAATGAAATCTATATCTTCGATTTGACAAGATGTATGTGCTTTCTATCCAAGGAAGAAGAAAAAATGGTATGTCATAAAAATCTTCGCTACTTGAACCAAACATCCTTGGAAGATCTAGTGAAATATTATACTACTCGTGATCACCCTAGGTTATCATGTGATTGTACTCATATGTGTGATTCTTTTCAATAATTTAAGATCATTCTAAAGATATACAAGTAAATAGAGGAATGTTCAACAAGAGTGTTTGAGATGGTGTATATTGATGTGTGTCATCCTATTTAACCAAGATATCTTTATGGGAGGACATATTATGTTCTCTTAATTGATGATTTTATCATAATGGTGTGGTTATCAATCATCACTGAAAAGTATGTGGTTTTTAGGTGCATTAGAAGATATTTATGGGATATTGAAAAGATACTAGGTCAAATATCCAGAATATCAAGAACATGTAATTGAACTGAGTTCATGAATAGAAAATGGAGGATTATATTGAGAAACATGGGATAAGGAACCATGATTTAGTAGTAAGAACTCCATAACAGAATGGAGTAGTTGAGAGAAGAAACCTAATTATCAACAACATGGATAGAAAAATGATCATTTAAAAAGACCTACTGAATATTTTTTGTGAAGAAGTAGTGATAACATCAGTCTACATATCAAATAGAGATTTAATGTGTCCAATAGAAGAAAAGACTTCATATGTTCTATGATATGTAAGTAATCCAACATTGATGTAATTTCGAGTCTTTGAAAGTAACTATTTAATTATCAGTAATGAGAAACACATGAAGTTTGAATCCCAAGGAGAGGAAGGGATATTTCATAGCTACTTAGAAAAAATAAATTCATATATTTTCTTCAATAAAAATATGTGAAAGGTTATTGAATGACATGATTAAACTATAGTAGGGAATAAAAAAAAGTTTCAGAAAATACATGATTAGTCTTGGGAGGGTATGGAGGATGAGATAATAAGATCAAGGGATCATCCACTTCCATAGGTTGATTCATAAAAATAATCAGACAATGAAAATGATGAGAAGAATTTAGTATCTGAACAAAGATAGAAGAGAAGAGATGAAATTGACAGATAAAACATATTTGGTGATCAGATAGTTCCAGTGATGAAAAATAGAATAAATACTCTACACCAAGCATCGTACTTATCATAGGTATAACCTAAATATTTTAATTAAGAAGCTAGAGATGAGAATTGGGTTTAGACTATGAATGAAGATCCTGAACAAATTTGGATGAATAAGACATTAGAGATTGATTTAAGACCAATAGAAAATAATTTCATCATGAATAAATGGGTATTTCATAACAAGATGAATGAATATGGTGTTTTGATTCAAAAAAATCACTAATGCTATGAAAAGGGTACTACCAGATAGAGAGTATCATTTTTGATGAATTTTTTTCACATATTTTAATTCTTGAGGTAATGAGATTATTCTTGGCCATTGTGGTGAAAATAAATTTCAATGTTTTCCAGATGGATTCCAAGTCCACATTTCATATTGGGGTTCTAGAATAAGAAGTTCATATTTAGAATCCAGATGGTTTTCTCATTCATGAAGACGAGAACATTGTTTTTCAGCCAAAGAAGGAACTATATGGGTTATGGTAATCACCAATAGTATGATATTAAAGGTTAGAATAGTTTTTGAAGAACTTTGGTTTTCATCGTGGTGGAGTTGATTACAATATATATGTTAACAATTATATTAATCAAAATATTATGGTGTTGTTGTTATATGTAGATGAAATAATATTTAGTGTATCAGATGAAGTAGAGTGCAATGAGATCACATAACTCATGAAAAGTGAATTTGAAATGTCAATAATTGGTGAACTGATGTTTTCCTTGGTTTAAAGGTATCTAATGGAAATAATGGCACATAAATTTCTCAATATAAACATGCCAAGGATATTTTGAGAATATTTTTAAGGGATAATTCCAATGAGATCAAGACTCTCATAGCTTCTTGGATGAAACTGTCAAAGGATGATGAACCCAAAGCAGTTAATGTTACAGAATACAGGCTGGTCATTGGAAGCTTGTTGTACAAAACAGTGACATGACTAGATACTTTTTACCACAGATCAAGATGCATGGTATCAAAGTAATCCCATTTAAAGTCACTTTATTACATTAAAAGAAATACTTTGGTATATTAAGGGCACAGTGAAATTTGGTTTGATGTACATTTAAAAAACTCAGAAAAATTTATTTGGATATACATTAAAGATTGGAATGGATCAGAAGATGATATAAATTCAACCTTGGATTATGCATTTTATCCTAGAGGATTGTGTATTTCATATCTAATTAAGAAACAATATTTCGTCTCATTGAGCTCAATAGAAGATGAGTATATTACGACTACTCAAAAGTGTACATAATTATTGAGGATGAAGTAGCAGTTTGAGAATATAGGAGTTGAAGTGAAATATATAATTGGAATCTATTTAAAAAATTCATGTTCTATAAATATTATAAAAAATCTAGTCCATCCCTCATAGACAAGGAAATTTAAAATAATGGACAATTTTATCAAGCATAAGGTGTATCAAGGGCTTATAAAGTTGGAGTATATTCTTATATAACACCATGTTGTAGATATTTAGACAACAGATTTACCAAAAAAATCATTTGAGAGGCATCAACTAGCTCTAGTATTTTAGTATACTCCTTGCACTTGAAAATGTCTGGATGTGGGACCCCCTTTCCTTGAGGTATGTTGTGTTTTTCTCTAATGTACTGATCTATGTTCATTACCCTATTTTATACCTCAAATGAGTGGCCTTTTGGTTCATTGATAAAGGGGGAGGAATATTATAGTTGAAATGGGAGGAAAAGTATTAACCAAGGAAGGGGGAGCAGCTTATTGGGGGAGCAACGAATTAAAGGGAGTTATAAATCTGATAATGAAAAATTTAACCTATCAAAGACTACATATCTAGATAGATGAGGTTCGTGATGAAATCAACTGAGTGGATTTGTAGGTTTTGGAATAAAGTGGTTCATTGATGAACTTTGGAGTATAATCTTGTTTCTCATGTTGAAAATTGCTTATGTGGGATTAGAGTATGTGTTGAATAAATAATTGATTGCAATCAAAATTGCAAGAGGTGAATGTTGGAAGAAGATGAACTAAGCCTTAACGATGCATCAAATTAAGAAATATTTGTCAACAAAAAAAGGAGAATATTTTTGGGAAGAATTCCTCAAGGTTTCCTCTAGGTATTTTTGGATGTGATTGTGTTTTTTAACAAAGATAGATGACCACAAATCATTATTGATGGTGTTTTAAAAATCAGGTGTTTAATGTGGATTAGTTTTCTAGTGTTTGCAATATTTTTGCGCATCAAAATTGGGAGTTTCGATTTTGTAAAAGGGATGTTTTTTCACAGAACATAGTTCACAAACTATAGAGCGCAGTTCGTGGACTGAAAAAGGGAATACATAGAATGAAGAAGAAAACCATTAAAGGATAGGATTTCCACATAGATTTTCTATGTAGACTGTGAAGCACAGTATGTGTACTTCATAGGAAAATGGTCCAAAGGATGATCATTTTTTATGGGAGGCTTGAATTTCATGATAATGAAATTGTTTGTAGTAGGGAGATAGTGAACCATTTTTGGATGGAATCAATCGTCGTGAGGAATGGAGAAATTCACTATGCAAACCACATAGTATAGAAGGTGGTGAAGGTTGTATTACATAGAATATTTGAGTACCCCATATTAGAAAAATTTTAAGATCTATTTTTCTATATAAATACCACAAATTATATTATTAGGAAGATCAATTTTCATTATAAAACATCTTCACTCTGGAAATAATTTGGAGAAGTCTAAATTGGTTCTCGAGGGAGAATTCGACAAAGTGTGAAGTAGTTTGTGGGACAGTTGAAAAAATAATTCTACAAGACCCTTCATCACACAAAGTAAAAATGATGATATTGGAGCTCAATAATTCAATAATAGACCGAACCTTGACATCCTTCTATGATATTTCTTTTGCATGCTTGGAGAGGAAACTTGTTACAATCAAGAAGAACCAACACATGAGATCAGTTTCTATTCGATATAGTCCCATGACATCGATTACCCAAACCTAAAATCTTCATGATTACATATTAGTATAGATAGATTATAGAGGTCTATGAAAAAAAGTTTCATGGATCTGACATGTGTGGAACCTCTTGGAAAACTCAATATAAACATGGACCACGGTGGGCCAGAAGTAGTCCAATATTCAAATCAGGTGGGATAGCTTCATCCCTACTAGATGAGAATTGCATTATATAGCATGGAATTCCTGCATAACATGGTAAATCTCATCTCCTTGAATAAAATGGAGGAGGATTCAATAAATCCCACATCTATAGAGAGTTTTTTCCAAGATAAGACCATTCTGGATGGTGAATTGAACTATATGGTGATGGATTTTCTCACATTCACCCCTGTCTGATGGGAGATTACCATTATGAAGATACTCGATTAAAGGTATTTTATAATTGGAGGTTGTTTCATCTTCAAGGGGATTCTAAGGACCCAATGTGGAATCACTAACATTAAGATGATTTACGTAATGGGAATTGTTGTTAACTAAACTGACTATGGTGATGGATCTTTGATGTGCCACATTAATGAATAGATCTTTCTATTCATGCTCTGCATGAGAAGAAGCTATACCATCCATGGCATTAGATTGATCATTCTATGACTGAGGAACATGAGCCACTTCTAGATGAGAAGAGAACTAGGCAATCATATGACCAGAAAGCTTGAGAAAGGGCCCAAGCTCTGTCTTCCTAACAATATAATCATTATTAATCACCTTAATGACTAGATCAGAGTTCCCCCTTCACATGTAGGTGGGGAACATTAATCTTGAGAGCCAACTAGAGACCTGTGATGAGAACCTGATACTCTACCTCATTGTTGGTGCAACCTTCTATCATTAATAATGTATCTGTAAGAATATCATGTGTAGGTGTGATGAAGAAAATACAAAATCCTTCCCTATTGAGCCTAGGATAGTTGAGATTTATATCGGTTGAACTCCATGAGGCACCATCGAAGTGCATATGCCAACATGGAATGACCTAAACCACAGATATGAAGGCATCATCTATAAAATCATGATCTAGGGGCTTCTATGTGGGGATCAGATGGGAATCCATATAATCTTCCATCACTTGGACCATGATAGACATCAGTAGAATGAATTTGATGTTGAACTATAAAAGAGTCACCTACCAGTACACTAGATATCTTGTCTACATAGGACAATTCATAATGTACTTGAACAGATCCATATAGGACACCATCTATATCTCATGATGCTTCATATAGTGTCATAACTTCTGCACCAGGAAAACCAGCATGAGAAAAATCTTCTCAATATCATATTATTTTGACTCTATATCGAGGAGAATGTTGTTAAGATATTAAAAAATTTTCTATATCCATTTATTAATCTTATGAGTGAGAAGGGATCTCAAGGATCATTACAAGGTGTTCACATAAATGACCAATGACATTCAAGAGACAGGTGGCATCAGAACCAGAGGCTATATAAGGTACTGTTTAATCTCCTCAAAATAGGTCTGGAACACTTTATCCCAATGGTAGGTGACACCCTAATTCAGGATTCTAGAAAAGGCATACACATTCCATCCAAATTCGCAATGAATCAGTGTGTATAGGATAAGTGTCCTTGAATGCTTCAGATTTCTAGAAGGGGGCTCGATGGGGGAATCTAGATGATTTCTCTGATCCTCTTTGGGGAGATCATAATTCCTTTATATCTAATAAAAAAACCAAGGAACTTCTTATAGGTGACCTCGAAAGTATATTTTAAGGGGTTCATCATTAACTATAGGGAGTAGAGGAAGATGAAGAATTTTTCAATATCTCTATGATAGTCCTAAAATTTTCAGGATTTAACCACCAAATCACCCACATAGAATTCCACTATCATTTCAATATTTATCTTGAAGATGTGGTGCTTAGCACACTGATAAGTGGATCCCACATTCTTTAAAAATAAATGTATTACCTGGTAGAAAATGGTACACTATACTGCTTTAAAGGTTGTGTACTCATTATCTGTATGGTCCATTAAGATCATATTATACCCTGAATACCCATCTATAGATGAAATATCCTTGAACCTAGTGGTGTCATCAATCAATAGCTCATTCACCATAAGGGGAAAATCATCCTTTGGTTAGGGGCAGTTGAGATCCAAAAAGTCGATACATAATCTAATCTATCCATTCTCTATTCTGACAAGAACAATTTTGTCCTGGAACTTGGGGTAATGAACTTCCCTAATAAAGTTGGATTTAATGAAATTATCATGTTTGGACACATCCATGTTACCCTAAGATGGATACATTTTCCTGTGAAGCTTCTTGAACCTATGATGACTCATCGGGAGACTAAGATAGTGGGTAGAGACCCATGGTTCTAGCCCTGGCATCTCTTCATCACTCCAGGTGAATTCATCATGATGTTGCATCATAAAGTTTATATACTATTTTAGTTCACCTAATGGATTGTCTGAATTGATTAGAGTTTTCATCAGATCTATATTAGTACCAATATTCACTTATACCAACTCATCGATGGTGGTGGAGACACCCTCTTCAAATGCACATGGAACATCTTCCAAATCCTTTTCATCTTCCAAGGAGGGAGGATCGTCAGTGGAAGGAAATTATTCTGAGTTAACTATCCCTGTAGGAATGTATGTTCCAACCTAAGTGGTGGTGAAACATTTATAAATAGATTCATGTACTTTTGAAACCATGGAAATTAAAGCTTCTGACCCAATTCCATCAGGCCTCCGGTTGAGGGATCCATCCGTGAAAATGTAAATGTAGTGGTGATAGGTCGGTCTATGTTGACTTAACATAGCTCGGGAAAAAAAAAGGTATGGAATACTCATGTAGCCATTGGGTGAACATCCTGATACCTTAAAGGGATAAGAGGATTTAATACCACTCTAGTCGGTCTTGTGTAGAAGTATGAGGTAATCTTCCAACATTCCTTGTATATGGGAATGCATCTTCCCCTAATCTCAAAAACGATAAACAAATGTCTCATGTATATAATTTTAGCCTAAAATTGGTGAATAGGGATGATAAAAGCATCATTCAAGTCTACCCACATGTCATCCACAATGATAGCGTTCTCAACCACATTGTTCTGAACTTTCTGTTCTTTTCTCTTGCAAAAGAAGACATCCAAATATCTGGATTCACAAGAGGAAAAAGGGGATACATCACCTTGGAGAACTCCCAATTTACCGGTGAGGGAGTACTTGTGGATTTGGTGATATAAAGAAGGAACTTCCACATGAATATAGATCCATGGACTACCCATCAATGCATTGTAGGTGGTATCCTATGAGACAACCATGAATTTAGTGCTCTCAATCAAGCCACCATAATGGGTATTTATATGGATAATTATACATGAACACCACCCTTTCCTATTATAACCACAAATATTTAGGTCATAGGGACTTATATCCAATTAATTAAATCCAATCTTACAGAGCCTCCGGTCTAGGATAAGCTTAATCCCAGAACCTTTGTCAATGAAACAATGACATATTTCTACACCATTCAACTATATAGTAATGTATAGCAGGTGAATATGCCTCTGTATAAGAGAACCTTCATCCTCTCCCAAGAATGAGATGATTTCTTGAAATTCTTCCAGCTTTACTCCCTCAATATGTAAGGAATCTTCTACTGCCACTTCTCTCTAATATAGGTGGGGTCTATTCAATGCCTCTTCTAGGGATTCTCGCAACTCTTCTAACAGGTGGAAATCCTTGAGAATCATGATATTCATAGTAATTTTCACAAGATGGTTGATCACATTGTTCTTCTATGATAACTTCAAACTTCTACTAGGATGGAGTTTCTATTTAAAAGGAGGTATGACTAGAATTGTTGGCTGAACTGATGGATTCTAGATAATGTTGGTGATCTCCCACTACTCACCAGTTTATCTGCACAAGATCACTACTAGATGGTTTTCGGACAACTGACTCCTTATTAAAAGGATGTAGCTAATCATGATGTGGTCGTGGTGGCTCTCCCTGGTCGATTAGAATATATGGTGGTGGGATTGAATCTAGAAATATGGACTAAGAGGAGCTCGACACATACTGGATACTGCATGGTCTCAGTAGTATGCATGGAATTTCTTGAGACACATGAATGGTTATTCTGGTGTTTCACATTTCCATGACCGCATTGACCAATAATAGTAATTAGAGGGAATTATCTGATTCACATAGTCATTGGGAATTATGAAATGATCCACCAACTACATGATATTTATTGACACATTCTCATTCCCATAATAGGAGAAATATTACCATGCTAGTTTGATTCTAGTGGTGATCCTCATCTATGGGGTCATGAAGTCACCAAGAGTTTGGGAAGGCCTTGGTACTGGTGGGGGAAATTACTTTCCCTTGCACCCTTAGTACATGCTCATCCAGTAAGTATAAGGATGAGATATGGATGTAGAAGTAGAAGTTTGAGGAGGTATAGATCTTTAAAGAGGCTCAAGCCGATTCAATTGATAATGAATGATACCATGGGAAAAAGAATCTACCCTATGATGAAACCAATCATCATACTTATTTGAGATGATTCTGGAGACCTGCTTATACTCTTCTTTGTTGTTGCTGTTAGGCTATGTAGAATTTTAGGATACTTATGCTAGGGCAGAGACCTATATAATGATTTTATTATTGACCTAGTACTAGGGGAAATCCTTGAATATATTTCATTTATTTATGGCGTTTCCAATGAACCCATGATATAAGAATTAGTTGGGACGATCAGTTATATCGACCTCCAAGGGTGTTCGGTATTCTGGAAGCTCCAGAATCCCATTATCAGGGGAACTATGGAAATAAATGAGGACCCAGTCTTCATTAAATGAGTAGGACTGGTTCCTCATATCTGGGAAGGGAATTATGGGCGCCTTACTCTATCGAGCGTCAGGATCTTGATGGTGGGAAAGAATTATATTGACCTTCCTAGGTGGTAGAGGCACATCATGTGGTGGCACCTACCGATTCAATTCCAGGCAGTGTTGAGCCTGGGGCTGACCCTGATGTTGTTTTCCTTGGTGATGTTGTCGGCGAGACTCTATCAGAAACAACTCTAGTGGTCTGGGGGCCTCTATCTATGTGTCAATAGTAGTCTCTTTCTTGGTGGTTCTTCTTATAGGAGCTGTGTGAGGAAATGTATGTTCCTACTAATCCCATTACAAGGATTCCTCGATTTACTATGATTTATTATAGAAATATCAAAACACCATAAAAAAATTATTATTTAGGGATGGGGACAATTTAGTGTTTATATTACTCATTCAAATCATCAGTAGTTGTTCTTGAGTCTGTAGAATTTCGAGGGAATACATAAGGCCCTTCCACCGGGGGAAAAATTATGTGACTTGCTCATCTAGGTGTTTTTTTCACTTAAATAGGTTAGTGACACATTTCTTGGGAGTGGTGGAGATGAAATTATTAAGAAACTACCTATGATGGTCTTAATAACTAGTGATAGACCCAAAAACCCACTGAATGTACCAGATGAATGAAGAACCTTCCAGTGTTTGTATAAAACATCGGATCTTGGTAGCCTATGGCTTTTTTTTATTTCCCAACATGGGGCCACAATATGATATAAAGAGTTTCAGATGATACAATGGATCTCCCATACCATTTAAGTGGGAGAAGTTTGGATTCCAAAAAACTGGGGGTTCTAACATGTTGTCCACCCATGCTAAATACAGATTTCCATCATGAGAGATCAACACCTTTCATGTTTCCAAGGCATCATGGTGAGTGGTAAGAGTGGTTATCAGGTCTTTTGGCGGGGATTCTTTTCTGGATGATGATTCTTAACCACCAGTGTGTTGACATTCTCCTCAACATGATAAGAAGGCTCAACATATCATAGAGTGACTGGTAGGATGGAAAGTGGAGTGATTTAATCCAGATCTCGAGGAGGGTTATCATAATGATAAGGTGGATTGAGAATCAAATACAGCGGACTCTTACAAAAAAATATGGCATCATCCCTATCGAGATGCATGAGATTATTTAAATCGATTGGGGTAGTTTGCGAAGGAGGACCTATGGCTACTCATCGTGCCCTAGTAGATGGATGAGATTGTTTTGAGGATCATTGTAGTATAGACACCATTTTTCAAGGCACTCGACAAGGAGTTAGTCAAGGAACCTCCTTTGATCCACCAATGTTTGCAGCAAGGTAGCTGTAGCAGGGTGAACCTATATCTCTAGTTAAACATGAGTCGGTTCATATTTCTTGGATGTCTTGATTGGATCCTTTCACTTTTTGATGTTTTTACAATAGGAAATGAAGCTTAATGCTCTCTAAGGCCACATTACTGTCTCTATTGGTGAGTCTTAACACCTATATGAGAATCTAGATTATATTTTTTTGACCTAGGGGGTGGGTTATCTTCTTCTAAATCATATCTGGTGTCCTTATCCTTGAGTGTGATGGGGTCAACGATATTTAATTTGACTTCACACAAAGTCATATCTTCAATGTCAGAATATGAACCTGATAGTCATAGGATGGGGATAAAGTGCATAGAAGCATATTTTACCAACCTCATATCTACACATATGGGGGCTCTCTATCAATAATTATACAGATCATAGTAAATCTATAAATGTGACATTTCTGAAAAATCTAGTGGTTTTCAGATGATGCGAGGTGTTGTTCCACTGGAAGTGCAACCAAATCACCCATACAGAACTGCATTCCATTGTTAGGAAAATGTTCTCTGATATTCAGATAAACTAGTCAGCAGTTGTGAAGGAAGAAATGCATCCCCCATATTGTCTGGTGGAAGAATATAACTGAATCCTAGGTGAGTGACTCTGGAGTGTCAATGTCGGGAGTAGCGATGATATAGAACATATCAATAAACTAATCATTGGTAAGGATTTATGAAAAAATATTTTTTTTGGAAACAGGTCCCGAATCCTCATTTATCCATTCTTCAATTGGAGCCATCCAATGAACTATAGATGACCCTAATGTTAATCGTTGTGGTGGTAGACTAGTCCATGGAGAAAATGGTGCAAGAGAGACTGGTCGCCGCTCATTAGTTCATCTCTAGGATATGATACCAATCACATCATCATGTCCTTATAGGATGGGGTGATATCCATTGCTTAATGTACTTGGGAGGAGGATGTTGGTGATGGATCTGGCTGGTACACATCATCTATCATGCCTCAAAATAACTATCGATGATCTCATGTTGAGGTAGAGAATGAAATCTGTGATTATATGGAGGACCTCATGGTGACACCCTAGAGGGGATCCAAATATACCTCCTCCTGTATCTACTTGGGAAGGGATTTGGGGATTTGGTGCATCTCACCTTCTAGGATGACAAAACTCACATGTTTGGTTCCTACCCAAGTCACTGATGTAGAATACAAGGGGGAAGCCTCCATCAGTGGGTCCCATTCAGCTTTCAAATCGGAGAACCGAACTAGGATCCCTGTGACTTGTAATTTCTTGGATGTTTTACTTCAATGTAGATGGTTTTCCATTCCACTCCAGGATGGTTCATCGGTGTAGGGAATATTTTTTCATGAGGAGGGCCTTCATGTTGTTGATTGATCACATATGTATGAAATCTTCTTGGACTGTGGTGAGAGTGGTGTGAATTTTCAATCCGGTGAGATGTGGTGTGAGGATCACCCGATCATATGTCGATTGAGACATGGAGAGTACCTTTATAAAGTTTATTGACTGATCAGGGAGGACCTCCGCTCATATTATTGGTGGAAAAAGGATGAACATCACATGACTAGTTGTTTATGTAGTAGAGGAGACCACTACTAAAAATTGGTTTTATCCAACACTAGGGATTTAATATCACTAGCTAAAAAAGATTTTAAAGACCCCCTTTTTCAGTGCTAAAAAAAGCGCTCATAAAGGGGGTGTTTTATCAGTGCTTTTTTACAAGATTTTATAAAGACGCCCCTTTTTAGTGATTTTTTAGACGGTCTAATAAAATTATAAAAAATATATATATTTCATTAAAAATAATATATATATTTATTTATATATTTATTTATACTGATATAAAAATAATATATATTTTTTAAAATATGTTTTAGATAAGGTAAATAGGAATTTAAACTTACTATATAAGATATTTAGAGAAAATGGTTATAAAATATTTAAAATTATTATTTTCATTTGATAATTATCTAATTAATACTGTGTAATAGTCATTTAATATCATTTTAAAGATAAAAACTTTAATAAATTAATAAAATATCTAAAATAAGTTGAAAAATTAACTCAAACTTTAAACGGCCATAACTTTTGATCCGGGTGTCCGTTTTGGATCTAAAAAATATCAAATCGAATATTATGATGAGATATATACTGTTTAGTTCTTGGACTATATTTTTGAGCATTGGGACCCATTTTCCTCAAAAGGCCTAGAAGGCCTATCAAGCAAAATTTTTAGTCACAAACCCCATTTTCATAAAATTCAAACGGCTATAAAAATTGATCCAAGTGTCTATTTGGCATCTACCACATACCATATAAAATATTATTTCTGTATATTCTATTTGACTGGTCTTGGTACTAAAAAATTAGACATGGATCAAATTTTATTGTCATTCAATTTTTTTTGGGTTTTCAGGGTTTCTTAAAATTTTACGATTTATTTATTTATTTATTAAATATTTATGTATTTATTGTTTATTTATTTATTTGTTTATTTATTTATTTATCTATATTTTATATTTTATATTTTATTATATATTTAAATATGTATATATGTATCACACACATAAACACATATATTATATAAATGTATTTAAAAATAATTATATAAATATATTTATATATATATATTTGTAATGATACGTATAAATAAAAAATATATCCTTAAAAAGAT
This sequence comes from Viscum album, assembly GCA_963277665.1. Lineage (NCBI taxonomy): Eukaryota > Viridiplantae > Streptophyta > Magnoliopsida > Santalales > Viscaceae > Viscum > Viscum album. The sequence continues at coordinate 1,313,906,210 of OY728134.1, read as the reverse complement.
AGAAAAACACCATGGTGTATTGGTAAAGGAGTTATTTCTTCAATGGAGAGGTGTAGGGTTCAAATCCTGGTGGGTGAACATGAGGCTGGAAATTTGGATATTTCTAATAAAGGGGGGTGGAAAGCACTGGTAATGGTGGGGTGGAATGTTGTTTAAGGGGTTGTGGATGTGCTAATAAATGGGTTGAATGCTCATGGACGTCTTACATGTTTTTACCCCCTTTAAAATCGCTTCTTTTTTCAGCACTAAAAAATCTCTCATAATAGAGCCCTTTAACAGTGCAAAAAAATGTTGTCAAAAGGCCCTTATAAGAGTGCCTTTTAGAATTGATAAATGTTTTGGGATTTTAACTATGATCAAATTACTAGTGCCTTATTAGTGATGATAATTCCCCATTCTATTCATGTTAATGGAATCTTTGGCAGTAGTGGACCACTAATAAAGTCATCACGGACATTGGGAGGGCCTCCACATTGGTTCACGTGGAACACGGAGGGCCTCCACCTTGGATAGAACTAATATCATGAGAAGGACCTTCATACTGATTGTAGATGAAGTGGGGAGGTCCTCTAACTTCTTTGTTTCTAGAGTGGAATGGAACTCCACTTTGGTTGGTTACACCATTGGGAGGGCCTTCGTACTGGATCATGATGAATTGTGGAGGGACTTTGCTTTGTTCAAAGCTACTATAGGTACAAACTCTGATTTATTTGGAAATGATGTGAGGAGGACCTTCAAATTTGTGGTCCATGAAATGTGGATCTATATATCGAGGACCATAGGAACGATGAGGACCTCCATGATAGATGTCAACACGAAGGGGAGTATCTCTACTTGGAAAGATTCTTTGAACATGGGGAGGGCCTCCATGCAAAGTGTGAGAGTGGGGAGGAACTCCACTCTAACTGGTGATGGTATAGAGAGGATCTCTATACTAGATATCATCATCAAGGGTAAGCCCACAATGGTTGTTGACGGTGCCGACAACCGAAAGATCCAACCTGGCCTGCCCTAGTAGGGAACACCTAGATGGTTTATTGGATGTATTGATCAGAATGCCAAATGAGTGTGGACTTGAGTTGGTGAATCTCATAAAGAGAAGGTTTATCACCATGAAGGCTGATCAGAACACCACTGAGGATGGTTTATGAAGGTAAAAATAAAAAAGGGAGACACCAATGCTTACCTTTGACTAGGATCAAACCTCAGGGAGGCTTCCTACATACCCTATTTATAATACGGGGATCAAAACCCACATAGTTATAAAAGGGATATTTAGGGATTACATGAGGATAGATTCCCTTTGCAAGAGAATCAATCCTTGTTAGATTGTTTGGGGATTATTCATGGCTAGCTTCCTAGGTGAAGCTAGAAGTAATGATGATGTGGATGGAATGATCTAAAAAAGATGTGGCAGTGTGGGTAAGAATTAGGAAGGAAATGGAGGCAGTACTAATGAAATTAATGAAGTATGGAATGTGACGAGATGGAACCTCATAGAGGATTCCTTTGTACCCCAGTGGTAAGGAATAAAATTCCATGATGTTCTATGGGGAAATGGGACACCTAATAAGGTGACCTGTGAGAATGGAGGGCATGGATGGGGAGCCAAATGAAGTGTAACCATGTGTTGGGGCATGATCCTCCTAGGACATAGTGACCCAAGGGAAATACAATGATGGGACATGGATGATTGGTCTTGAACCTCAGGGAGGCTTCCTACGTACCCTCTGTAGAAGATGGGGATCAAAGTCCACATAGTTGAGATGGAATCGGGGCTTACAAATGGTTAGCTACCCTTTGACATGTGGGGGATTACACATGGTTAGCATCCCAAGGAGGGTACATACCTAGTATAGAGAACCAGATTTTATCATTGGTTGGGATTGAACCTCAAGGAGGATTCCTACATACCTTATGTAGAAGGCAGGGAACAAAACATTTGTAGTTGAGAAATCCAATGCAATTTATTATCATGCTTTATGGATTATAGGAAACCAACATGAAGTAGGAATAATGGATGGATTATGGGGCTTGAACCTGAGGGAGGCTTCTATGTACCCTGTGTAGAAGAAAAGGATCAAAACCTACATAGTTAAAAATGGGTAATTGGGGCTTACAGATGGTTTGAGGCCTAGGGTAGAGTTTCATGGTAACTTTTAAATTCTATACCCATATGATTAATTCTTAGTGTGAGAAAAAATATGTAGTAGTAGACCTGATGATTTTGTCATGAATGGTCTGGCCAAGAGAGATGTTGTGGGGCTTACATATTATTAGCTTTCAAGAAAGATGGAGATTGGGACTTACTCTATGAGTGATGAACAAGGAGGATCTCAATCCATGAAAGGAGTATATCATTCCCAACCAGGTGGGTGAGGAATATCTCACTCCTATAGAGATAGGTGGGCATGGAGAATGCCATAAGCGGAACACCCCATGTGTAATTCCCACAGTGAGAAAATATTTTAACATCATGTGCTGAGGAAGATGGCTCTTGGTAGTCTAACATCTTGCAGCTTGGATGGGGTGGAATCAATCCTCGCCCCTATAACTTATATAGTTGTATGTTTTCACCTATGAGTGGTTCACATCCCAAACAATACTTGAATGGAGTTGGTGTAGGAGTGGTAACTCATGGTGTCTACGTTAGTGTGTCTACGAAAAAAAGCAAGGTCCATTAGTGTACTTATTAAAAAAATACAGATGTAAGACACTACAACAAGTTATATCCCATGGGGAACCCGGAAATCACTTTGTAAAATCTGAGAGGGATGCCCAAGAAAAGGTCTTGCGAATTAAGGGACCTATCTAAGAGGGGATTAATGAAGGGAATTATATTTTTGATGAAAATAGGGATATTCATGAACAAAAGGTTATTCATGAATAAAAGGGGGAGCATTATGAAGGAAATGTTATTTTTGAAAAAAGAGGTAAATTTGTGAATGAAAGGGTGTCATGGAGCATTGTACCTTATCCTTAGCAAATAGGTTTGACTTAGATGATTTCCTGTGAAGGATTAATGCATCACGGAGCCTGAAGTAGCATGAAGGGGCACCCACTTTTATTAAGGGAAGAATACCTTGTGAAATGTACACTACCATAAGTAGGGTCTATGTAGAATAAAGGTAATAATGGCTCTTGATGCTCATGAACCTTGGGAGATCCATTTTTTGGTCAGTTTTATAGTGCTCGAGAGCTTAACAAAATGGGGAAAAAGGAATAAGTTTAGGGTAATGATATTTTTGAAGTGGGGGTGAGTATTTATAGGAAATGAGTCTCTTGATGTTGGGAAATGCGATGTAAATAAAACAGGATGTCATGAAGGGGTGTGGCTCCATCAGACTTGTGGAGCCATCTGTGAAAGAAGTTGGGCTCATGATACTAGGAAGCGCGCCGTTAAGAAAAAAAGAATTTCGTGAAGGGCACAGATCCTTAGAACTCGTGGAGCCATCCATAAAAGATGTTGGCGCACTCACAGTACTTGTCTGACTCATGAAAGCACTATAAATAACATATCCACGCACGATGGTGAGGGGTCTTCACAATGGGTCTTTTGGAGGCAGACTCCATTGATGAATTTTTGGGTAGTTTGAGACTTTATTTGCCTCAAATTGGTCGTGACTTCATCCATGTCTTCAGTAGCACATATTTCGACACCAAAAGACACATTATTGTTGATGAAGACTAGAGGAATATTCCAAAGGCCAATGATCATGTTCATATCCTCATAATGGCTAGGGATCACCATGTGAGAGTGTCACATTTCTTGTGATAGGCACATATTCTTATAGAAGATGACCAAGGGTGTACTCTAATGGACCTGGATCAAGCTCATATCCCCATTCTGACTGGGGATCACCAATTGAGAATGGAACATGGCTCGAGGGAGGCTCATATTTATGTCAGTGAATCATTCGAGCATATTCTAGAATATCAGGGAATCCAGGCTCATATCCCTACATCTGCCGAGGAACTACTGCATAAACATCTTTATGAATCTATACATAGGGGAGACTCAAATCACTTCCCCCATTCTGGAGGTTCATTGGAATATTCTTCTGGGGAATTCATATTCAGACTGGGCTTATATTCCTACTCCAACTGGGTATCACTAGGTGAGTGTTGCACATGCCTATGGAAAAATCATATTTCTATAAGGAAAGACCAGCGACATATTCTAGTTTCTTAGGATCGGGCTCATTTCCTCATTCTGAAAAGTTCACACCAAGTAATAATAATAAAAATCCTTGGGGTAGGCTCATATTCCAACCAATAATTAAGAATATCATTGGAATATTCCAGTAGCTTCTTGGCCAAGGGATCAAATCTTCATCTCACTAGATGGTTATAAACATTGTATGAAATCTGTTATACATTAGGCTCATCTTACTAAATAATTTCAAAAGGTAGGTTGGAATATTATGGTCACAGTGAAGAAGAAGATTCATATTCTTAATTTGTTAAATTTAAATGTCCTTTAGGATGTTTTCTAAATATTCTCAACACCCCAAGGGTCATCGATTATTCAACTAAATCAGAAGGGTATCATTACCATGATATACCTCTACATGATAGTGTTGAGATGGATCACATGGACTCTAATGCTGACATCTATCATTGTCAACTGCTACATAGTTATATCTCTTATAGACAAAGAACTATTTTCATTTCAAATACACCTTCATTGTAAAGGCCCATAAAATTCAAGGAATTTTTTTTCTCAATTTTATTTGGAATATTACAAGAACGTAGTTTCTGACGGAACCTGATTCCAAGCCTCGGTGTGCCCGAAATCATTTTCTGAAGTTTTGCTCGGGTACGTTCAGTGAACGAACGAGCAGGTTTTTCTAACTTTTGAACCGGTGCTCGGAATCGAATTCTGAGGGCATCGATGGAATCGCATTGCCGGTATTTGCTTAGAAACTCCTTTTCCGAAGTTGCATTTGCTCGGGTGTGGTTTTTAATTTTTGGGGTTAAGTTATGAAATAAAATAAAAAGGGGTGCAGAAATTTTATTTTATCTCACTTAAAGCCGCTTAAGCTAAGTTAAACGGATGAGGTGGAACCCACAATATCCTACCCACTTGGTAGGATATTTTTGAAGTGGGGCCCGCACAAGCCCCACCGTTTCTTCCCCTCTAAGTAACGCACCCGCGAAAATCCCTTTTTTAATTAAAGTCAACCATGCATTTTTTGGGGTTAAGAAATGCCTCTTTAATTGGGCAGTTAAGTCGTTACAATTAATTCATTGAATTAATTGTATGTTTCTTACCATTTAATTTCAAATTGTTGGCATGGGGAATAAAATAAGACCAACACTAGGTTTGTTGAGAGGATTTGGAGAAACTCTAAAGCTTGAAGATCTTCATCATCCTTCATTGAAGAACACAAAGAACGCGAAGAACGTGAAGAATGCATCGTCGCCGACGAAGAACGCCTGCCTCCGATGAAGGGCGATGAAGAACACTGAACCCTCGAAGATCGATGACGTGATGCCCTGTACCGCGACGCCGATGATCCTCCTTCCGCGACGTTTCTTCCGCAACATTCCTTCCCCACGACAATCTTCGACCAACAACCGATTGAGGTAGGGGGCTGCAGTCCTTTTAATTATTTGTGAATTATATCCTCGGCATGGATTCAGCTGGTTCATTTTTAAAACTTTGTGATTTTATACCATTGGCTTATATTCAAAAATTTGTCGGAAGACTTTTAAAACTACTAACATGGTGGGTGCGGACCAACGAACAAGTCCGAACCCACCGTATCTTCATTCTTGGTGAGCGGTTTAGCGGACAATGACAAAGCAGGCCGCACGGGCAATGTGAGGTCCTCGCAGTGAAGGACAGGACCTGGGAGGGTCATTGGCGAAGATGGCACGCAATTCTGACCACCGGAACTCGTCCGATGGTCCGCAGAGCAGCCCGCCGGCACGGCGGCGCCCGGCGCGCCGCCGCGGCTGAAGCCGCGGCGGCAGGGCACGGTCCCGCGACCATGCGGGACCGGAGGGGGGCAGGATGCGGAAACCAGCCGCGTCTGCTGGAAAGGGAGGCCCCACGCGGGGATGCAGTTCCTCCACGTGGGGGTAGTGCGCCCCCCGCTTCGCTCGGCCGTAACGACCGAGCCGACCCGCTGGCCACCCGGCCAGCGCCAGCTGGGTCACGCCCAGGCTGGGCCGGGCTGCGCCGGCCGGGCCGGGTCGCGCCCAGCCGGGTCTGAACCAGACTCGGGTCAGGTCGACCTGGTTCGGGCCGACCTAGGGGGGGTTTGGGCCGGGTCGGTCCGGGCCCAGACCCCCCGTTTTCGGACATCTTTCTGTCTTTTGCCCATATCTTGGGCTACGGACCTCCGATCGATGAACCGTCAGTGAATATGTGATCCTTGGATCGAGAAGGACATTTTGGTATATTACACTCAAGGTTTCGGAGTACTTTGGGTTCGTCCGGGTTGGTTCATGCACGAAACCAACCGGGCCCTCAGATCGGAAACACTCATAACTTGAGTTCCGGACGTCCGATTGACGTGCCGTGGACTTTTTTGGATTCCTCGTAGTGTGACAGATCTTTTGGATTACTCCGCTCGAGGTTTGGACATAGGTGGAGTATGGTCGGGTTGGTTTTGACTTAAAAACCAACCGGGCCCCTAGGACGAAAAAGCCAATAACTTCCAGACCGGGCGTCCGATTGACGTGCCTTCTGTGACGTTGAGTTCCTATTTACGATACGGAACTTTTGGATACATCAAATCCAGACTTTGTGTCAGTTGATGTATCAGCCCCTCGACTCGTGGAGTTGACCCTTCCGAACGAGCTTGGTGTGTGCGAGAACCCTAGAGCTGGCTGCGACTACGACGACGACAACGACTGTACAGAGATCTTCAGTGGATTTGACGACGACGACTAGATCACTCAGTAATCCTACGTGGATCAGTGCTACAGATCCTGTGTGGGTCCAATCCTGTGTGGGTCAGCGCTCAGCGGTCCTGTGTGGGCCAGCGCCAACAGATCCTGTGTGGGTCTGATCCTGTGTGGGTCATTGCAGGGGTTAGTTACCTATCGATCCTTTGTGGGTCAGATCCTTTGTGGGTCATTGCGGGGGTTAGTTACCTATCGATCCTGTGTGGGTCAGATCATTTGTGGGTCATTGCGGGGGTTAGTTACCTATCGATCCTATGTGGGTCAGATCCCTTGTGGGTCATTGCGGGGGTTAGTACCTATCGATCCTTTGTGGGTCCAATGACTTAGATGAATCAGTGGCTATACCTGATCTTCTCTATCGTCATACAAAGAAGTATACCTGTGTGAGATGAATCTTGTTTTGATTTCCTTTGTGGATTGTGTTGTGCTATCATGTGTGGATTGCGTTTTTCTTTCCTGTGTGGATTGGGTTGTGATTTCCTGTGTGGACTGGGTTGTACTTGGGCTCGGAGGTTAGAGCGAACTAGAATTGATGACTTAGGTATATGTATGGGCATATACCTAAGCAGTGTCGGATGTTAATTCATGATTGTATCTTTTCTTTGTGGATTATCCTTTGTGGATTATGGGAGATCTTCGGGGGTCTCGGGGTCCCTACTGAGTAGCTTATACTCACCCCTGCACGGGCTATGCCCACACTACGTTGTGTTGGTTGCAGACGACGGACAGCGCTGATCGTGGTTGAGGCTTGCGGAGCAGGACAGTACCTGGAGGTGGACCACTGGGCGGGACGTACCCAGAGCGGACGGCTGGACCGAGGAACTGTGGAGGCTATATGTACCCACCATTCAGGTGGAACTTCTAGTGGACGACTCGACGATGCGGCTTTACTTTTATTTGCTGTTTTGCCTTTCCGGTTGTACTTTACTTTTAGTTTGGATTTGTATTCTGGCCCACTTACTTTTCCTCACTTACTGTTGTACTCGGTTTTTACTTAGTGTTTACTTTACAAAGGAAATGCCTTCCCTTTTTACCGGGAATTACGCTTTGGTGCTAGTCGCCAGCCCCTGGCCTATGGAAGGAGGGCTTGGGGTAGTCACGGCACGAGCCCCGAGGACGGGTCGTGACAAATTGGTATCAGAGGAGTTTGGTTCTACCACAGAACTTGGGACTCTGATCTTTTTCTATGTGAAGCAATAGTGTTAAGCATATTGAGTGTGGTTATCAGTCCAGGGAGTCCAGTGTTGGTGTGGCGACTGACGTATCCGTACACCAGGACCCTGACTTCTGATTTCCGACATAGTGCACGAAAACATTGATTGCATGTGTGTTCCAAGTTTTCTTTGTGATTACTTTGTGTAAGCTCACCAGGTATACTGTTCTGACCGTGGCGCACCTGTATCTTTTAGGATGGCCCCACGACGGCAACCAGCTAGGGTTCCGAGAGTTTTACGTGACGACAGCCCGCCGAGTGATGAGGCCTCGGTACAGGGCCCTTTGACAGTAGAGGCACCGACGGTACCTCTACCTGCCGAGCCACCGATGCTACCAGCCCCAGCCGCTGATGATGCACGTCACCTTAGTTCACTGCACGAGTTTCAGCGCCAGCGACCGCCCAGGTTCCGCGGGGAGATGGACCCCCAGGAAGCCGGGGATTGGCTAGAGGCAGTGGTTCGAGTTTTCAGGTTAGTGAGGACACCAGCAGACCTCATGGTGATCCTCGCAGCGAGCCTACTGCACACGGCAGTATGAGGATGGTGGAGCTTGATGATCTAGGTGAACTATGAGGCATCTCTCCTCTAGACGGACTTTGAGAGCCTCTTCTGCTCAGATTTCGTCCCAGCCACCCTCCGTGCGGTGTGCATCCAGGAGCTTTTACAACTGCGGTAGTGCAGCTTGACGGTCGCCCAGTACTCGGCGAGATTTACCGATCTCTTGCGCTACTCGACAGACATGGTATGCGACCCATTCTTCCAGGCCTGGACCTTTGAGCAGGGATTGAGGCAGGAGATCAGGGCATCACTGATCTCCCTCAGCATTCCGACGTAGGCAGGAGTACTGGAGCGAGCCCTTTTGATCAAGAGCTTCCTTGCTGAGCCTACTTTAGCAGCAAGGCCTACCGCGGGGCAGCATGTAGTAGAGACTTCTGCAGCAGGCAGTTGACAGATGACTCACGGGTCCAGGCAGACCAGACCCTCAGGCAGACGACCTCAAGACACTGGCTCAGCAGTGCGGGGCACACAGCATAGAGCCAGTCTTTCGAGAGGCAGGCAGTGCTACACATGCGGCGGGTAGGGCCACATGGCTCGTGACTGCCCAACTCATCGTTCCGAGGATTAGCAGACGGTTGAGGGGCCACCCAAACAGAGGCAGAGGGTCGACCGTGGTGGTCCTCAGGGAGCAGGCGGATGAGGCAGAGGAGCTGACCGAGCAGCAGGTGGTGGGAGACGCTTTGAGGCTCTACCACCACCACCACTATGAGGTCCACCCCAACCACAGGGAGCTGGAGGGCAGAAACAGGCACAACTCCAGGCAGCGGAGGCCTACGACCACGATGCGCCCAAGATGATTTGAGGTACTATCTGTGTCTATTCCCCCCTGGCTGCAGTTCTTATAGACACAGGAGCGATTCATTCTTTGATAGCTGCTGCCTTGTTCGGAGCTCAGAGATTCCGACGGAGCCATTGGCTTGATCCTTATGGCTAGAGACTCCTACGGGAGCAGACTTGACAATTACGCACTGGTGTCGGTAGTGTGAGCTTACTCTAGGAGGCGATATCTTCGGCTGGGGTCTTCTTGTAGCGGCGTCGAGGCCTTATGACGTCATCTTGGGCATGGATTGGTTATCTACAGTCCATGCTCAGATTGACTGTATTAGGTGCAAGGTGCGATGTGTATGCACCGACGGGAGCAGGTTCACCTTCACCGGTGAGAAGGGAGCCTTCGCAGCACAAGATGGACTCTCACATAGAAGAGGACAACCCATCACTAATCAGTTGACTAGCCTCATCCTAGGAGCAGTTGACGTGCAGAGTCCTAGTTTTCCTGCAGTGGTAGATCAATATGCAGACGTCTTTCCTGACGACGTTTCAGGACTACCTCCTCGCAGAGAGGTAGAATTTTATATTGACCTGTACCCCGGGACAACCCCGAAATCCACTCCAGCATATTAGATGGCCCCTGCTGAGCTTCGAGAGCTACAGGTACAGTTGGAGGACTTGCAGGGCAAGGGATTCATCCGACCTAGTGTTTCACCCTGGGCTTCCCCGATATTGTCCGCCAAGAAGGCGGACGGGAGCTTGAGACTTTGTGTCAACTATCGTTGCCTGAACTAGGTGACAATGAGGAACAAGTATCCACTACCGAGGATTGATGACCTCTTCGATCAGCTCAAGGGAGCACAATGGTTCTCAAAGATAGACCTCAGGTCAGGCAATCATCAGCTCAGAGTTCAAGACGGGGACGTGAAGAAGACAACCTTCAGATGTAGGTATGGCCACTATGAGTTCTTGGTTATGCCCTTCGGCATAACCAATGCTCTAGAAGTGTTCATGGGCCTCATGAATAGGATATTTCAGACATACCTTGATCGGTTTGTTGTGGTCTTCATCGACGACATTTTGATATACTCGACGACTGAGGAGGAGCACACCTACCAATTGCGGGTTATACTAGACACACTCTGAGAGCACCAGCTTTATGGAAAGCTCTTGAAGTGTCAGTTCTGGTTACATGAGGTCCACTTCTTGGGACACGTCATCTCTAAGGCGGGAGTTGCGGTGGATCCCATGAAGATCAAGGTAGTGCTAGCTTGGGAGCCACCCAGGAGTGTGATAGAGGTGTGGAGTTTCTTGGGACTAGCTGGATACTATTGGAGATTTGTGCAAGACTTCTCCAGATTTGTGGCACCACTCTCAGCTTTGAAAAAGAAGGGGAAACCCATTGTGTGGTCAGAAAAATGTTAGCAGAGCTTTCAGGAGCTGAGACAGAGATTGACCAACGCACCTATATTGAGGTTGCCAGAGGAGGGAGTAGGGTACGTAGTCTACTGCGATGCATCAGGGACTAGACTCGTATGTGTCCTGATATTGGAGCAGGCAGTGATCACCTATGGATCACGCCATTTGAGGCCGCATGATCATAACTACGCTACACATGACCTAGAGTTAACATCAGTGGTCATCGCTCTGAAGACATGGCGACACTACCTGATGGGCGAGCGCTTTACAGTCTTTTCTGACCATCATAGTCTCAGGTACATCTTTTCTCAGAAGGACTTGAATCTGAGATAGCGGCGATGGCTCGAGTTCCTCCAGGACTATGAATTTGAGATAGTCTATACTCCTGGGAAAGGGAACGTAGTAGCTGATGCTCTCAGCAGGAGGACAGACATTCAGCTACTTGAGGAGGCGACGGAGCAGCTAGCCGCTTTGCAAATATCCTTCGTGGATAGAGATGGAGCAGCCTTCCTTCACTCACTCACATTCACTCCTCCACTACTGTAGCGGGTCAGAGAGGCACAACGTGGGACACTGACTGTGAGATGCGGCGTGCGCAGATATCCTCAGGACAAGAACCTGATGGTTTCTCCTTAGGAGGATAGCACAACGTCCTTTTAAGAGGACGTACCTTGGTACCAGTTGCTTTACGGGATGAGGTGTTGAGAGAGTTTCACACTTCCCCTTTGGCGGTACATCCTGGAGTGGCGAAGATGTACCAGGATCTCAGACGACAACACTGGTGGCCGGGCATGAAGAAGGATGTGGAAGAGGTCGTTTCTCGATGCCTCACCTACCAGCAGGTGAAGGTAGAGCACCAGGTACCAGCAGGCTTGGTACAACCCTTGGAGGTCCCGGAGTGGAAGTGGGACGGGATATCTATGGACTTTGTGACTGGACTTCCACACACTTCCAGAGGTCACGACTCCATTTGGGTGATTGTCGACCGACTCACCAAGTCGGCTCACTTCTTACCCATCAAAGAGTAGGGCTCAGTGGAGAGCTTGGGACATCTCTACATTCAAGAGATTGTACGGCTTCACGGTGTGACATCATCTATCGTCTCCGATCGAGATTCTCACTTTACTTCCCAGCTTTGGAAGGGGTTGTAGGAGGCGTTTGGGACGCAGCTATGTCTGAGCACCGCCTTTCACCCTCAGACAGATGGTCAGATGGAGAGGACCATGTAGACTCTCGAGGACATGCTCCGCGCATGTGTCCTCGACTTTGATCGCAGCTGGGAGGACCACCTACCCTTGGTGGAGTTCGCGTACAACAACATCTACCACTCCACCATCGGGATGGCACCATACGAGGCATTGTACGACCGACCTTTCAGATCTCCTTTATGCTGGACAGACCCTGGGGAGTCAGCACTTGTGGGACCGGAGATGGTCCAGGCCACAACAGAGAAGGTCCAGGTCATCCAGGAGCGGATGAGGACAGCTCAGATCCATCATAAGTCCTATGATGACAGGAGGCAGAGGCCACTAGAGTTCGAGGATAGCGACCAAGTCTTCTTGCGGGTCTCACCTCGATGTGGATTATGGAGATTTGGCTGAGGCGACAAGTTGTCTCCACGCTTCATCGGACCATTCTAGGTGCTCAATAGGATTGGTGAGGTGGACTATCGCCTGGGTCTACCTCCTCAGTTGCACCAGGTGCATGACGTATTCCACGTATCCCAGCTGAGGAGATATGTGCACGACCCGACGCATATCATTGACCATGGGGAGCTGGACGTTGATGATGGGGTGACTTTTGTGGAGGTTCCGGTGGATATTGAGGATCGATAGGAGCGGGTCCTACATGTACGGTCGATTCCTCTAGTGCACATTAGATGGCAGCACGAGAACCTCCAAGAGAGCACTTGGGAGCGGGTGGCTCAAATGCGTGCTCAGTACCCACTTTTGTTTCCCTAGTTTTTGATGTATCTTTACGGGGACGTAAATCCCTGAGGTGAGAGTAATGTAAAGGCTCGTAAAATTCAAGGAAATTTTTTTCTTAATTTTATTTGGAATTTTACAAGAACGCAGTTTCTGACGGAACCTGATTCTGAGGCCCGGTGTGCCCGAAATCATTTTCCAAAGTTTAGCTCAGGTACGTTCAGTGAACGAACGAGCGAGTTTTTCTAACTTTTGAACCGGTTCTCGGAATCGAATTCCGAGGGTACCGATGGAATCGAAGTGCCGGTATTTTCTTAGAAACGCCTTTTCCGGAGTTGCGTTTGCTCGAGTGTGGTTTTTAATTTTTGAGGATAAGTTATGAAATAAAATAAAAAGGGGTGCGACAATTTTATTTTATCTCACTTAAAGCCACTTAAGCTAAGTTAAGCGGATGAGGTGGAACCCACAATATCCTAACCACTTGGTAGGATATTTTTGAGGTGGGGCCCGCACGAGCCCCATCGTTTCCTCCCCTCTAAGTAACGCACCCACGAAAATCCCTTTTTAAATTAAAGTCAACCATGTGTTTTTTTGGGTTAAGAAATGCCTCTTTAATTGGGCAGTTAAGTCGTTACAATTAATTCATTGAATTAATTTTACATTTATTACCTTTGAATTTCAAATTGTTGGCATGGGGAATAAAATAAGACCAACACTAGGTTTGTTGAAAGGATTTGGAGAAACTCTAATGCTTGAAGATCTTCATCCTCCTTCATTGAAGAACGCGAAGAACACGAAGAACGCATCGTCGCCGACGAAGAAAGCCGGCCTCCGACAAAGGGCGATGAAGAACGCCAAACCCTCAGAGATCTACGACGCGACGCCGTGTAATGCGACGCCGATGATCCTCCTTCTGCGACGTTTCTTCCGCGACGTTACTTCCCCGCGACAATCTTTGATCAACAACCGATTGAGGTAGGGGGCTGCAGTCCTTTTAATTCTTTGTGAATTATATCCTCGACATGGATTCAGCTGGTGAATTTTTAAAACTTTGTGATTTTATACCATCGGATTATATTCAAAAATTTGTTGGAAGACTTTTAAAACTACTAACACGGTGGGTGTGGACCAACGAACAAGTCCGAACCCACCGTCTCTTCATTCTTGGTGAGCGGTTTAGCGCGCGATGACAAAGCAGGATACATGGGCGATGTGAGGTCTTTACAGTGAAGGACGGGCCCCGGGAGGGCCATTGGAAAATATGGCACGCAATTTCAACCACCAGAACTCGTCCGGTGGTCCGCAGAGCAGCCCGCCGGCGCGCCGCCGGGAGGAGCCACCGTGGCTGAAGCCGCGACGGCAGGGCGCGGTCCTGCGACCGCGTGGTACTGGTGGGGGGTGGGACGCGGCAACCAGCCGCGTCCGCTGGCAAGGGAGGCCCCACGTGGGGCCACGGTTCCTCCACGCGGGGGCAGTGCACCCCCCGCTTCGCTCGGCCGTAACGGCTGAGCTGGCCCGCTGGCCACCCGGCCAGTGCCAGCCTGATCGCGCCCAGGTCGGGCCGGCCAGTGCCGGCCGGGCCGGGTCGCGCCCCACCCGGTCGGACCTAGACCCAGGTCGGGTTGACCCAGTTCTGGATGACCCAGGGGGGTTTGGTCCGGGTCGGTCCGGGCCGAGACCCCCCGTTTTCGGACATCTTTCAGTATTTTGCCCATATCTTGGGATACAGACCTACGATCGACGCACCGTCAGTGGAGATGTGATCCTTGGATCGAGATGGTAATTTCAGTATATTACACTCAAGGTTTCGGAGTACTTTGGGTTTGGCCGGGTTGGTTCGTGTATGAAACCAACCGGGCCCTCGGAGCGGAAACACTCATAATTTGAGATCCGGACATTCGATTGACATGCCGTCAACTTTGTTGGATTCCTCTTAGTGAGACGGATCTTTTGGATTACTCCGATTGAGGTTTGGATGCAGGTGGAGTATGTTCGGGTTGGTTTTGACTTTCAAACCAATCGGGCCCCTGGGACGAAAAAGCCAATAACTTCCAGACCTAACGTCCGATTAATGCGCCGTCTGTGACGTTGAGTTCCTGTTTACGATACAGAACTTTTGGATACATCAACTCCAGACTTTGTATCCATTGATGTATCAGCCCCTTGGCTCGTGGAGTAGACCCTCCCGAATGAGCTTGCTGTGTGCGGGAACCCTAGAGCTGGCTGTGACTGCGACGACGACAACGACTGTACATAGATCCTCAGTGGATTCGACGACGATGACTACAACACTCAGTGATCCTTTGTGGATCAGTGCTAAAGATCTTGTGTGGGTCCGATCCTATGTGGGTCAGTGCTCAGCGGTCCTATGTCGGCTAGCGCCAACAGATCCTGTGTGGGTCCGATCCTGTGTGGGTCATTGCAGGGGTTAGTTACCTATCGATCCTGTGTGGGTCAGATCCTTTGTGGGTCATTGCAGGGGTTAGTTACCTATCGATCTTGTGTGGTTCAAATCCTTTGTGGGTCATTGCGGGGGTTAGTTACCTATCGATCCTGTGTGGGTCAGATCCTTTGTGGGTCATTGCGGGGGTTAGTTACCTATCGGTCCTGTGTGGGTCAGATCCTTTGTGGGTCATTGCGGGGGTTAGTTATCTATCGATCTTGTGTGGGTCAGATCCTTTGTGGGTCATTGCGGGGGTTAGTACCTATCGATCCTTTATGGGTCCAAGGACTTAGATGAATCAGTGGCTATACTTGATCATCTCTATCTTCATGGGAAAAAGTATACCTGTGTGAGCTGAATCCTGTTTTTCTTTCCTTTGTGGATTGTGTTGTGCTATCCTATGTGGATTATGTTTTGCTTTCCTATGTGGATTGGGTTGTGATTTCCTATATGGACTGGGTTGTACTTGGGATCGGAGGTTGGAGAGAACTGGAATTGATGACTTAGGTATATGTATGGGCATATACCTAAGCAGTGTCAGATGTTACTTCATGATTGTATATTTCCTTTGTGGATTATCCTTTGTGGATTCTAGGAGACCTTCGGGGGTCTTGGGGTCCCTACTGAGTAGCTTATACTCACCCCTGTACGGGATATGCCCGCACTACGTTGTGTTGGTTGCAGATGACAGACAACGCTGATCGTGGTTGAGGCTTGCAGAACAGGACGGTACCTGGAGGTGGACCACTGGGCGGGATGTACCCAGAGCGAACAGCTGGACCAAGGAGATGTGGAGGCTATCTGTACCCACCCTTTAGATGGGACTTCCAGTGGACGACTCGACGATGCGTCTTTACTTTTAGTTGTTGTTTTCCCTTTCCAGTTGTACTTTACTTTCAGTTTGGGTTTGTATTCTGGCCCACTTACTTTTCCGCACTTACTATTGTACTCGGTTTTTACTTAGTGCTTACTTTACAAAGGCAATGCCTTCCCTTTTTACCGGGAATTACGCCTTGGTGCTAGTCGCCAGCCCGTGGCCTATGGAAGGCAGGCTTGGGGTAGTCACGACACGGGCCCCGAGGACGGGTTGTGACATTCGTATAGAGTGGTGTTCAAAACTTAGATGCCTTTATATATAGAGGTAATCAAAACATCGGGTTCAATCTTATATAGTTACCCATCAACTATAAGAATCACTACACTCCAGTCAGTAGGAGACCTTAATAAGAATCTTCTATGTTCTGATTATATGGAGGTGTGTAATTTTGATGATGAGAAAACTAAAATATACATGTGAATAGAGTTAGTTGGAAAGAACCTCCCAAAAATTTTCTGGCCCCTTTTCCACTTCTGACTATGATATCCAAGATGAGCTAGAAAAGGTGTACATGTATTATCTACACCATAATACGTGTGTGACTCATCAATGACTAAATTCTAGACATATCCCATAACTAGTATATGAGTATCACCATCATATCATCAATATACTATATTGTTATCTAAATATGTCCAAATTTTTAATAGTCTAGAACCTAGTAATGTAGTATAATGACAAAAAACCTACATAGAATTTGTATCATCATTGTAAAGAAACTTCTCATACTGATATCCATAGCATCAAAACATGTACGCAATCAAGAATTTGAGAAACATGGAGCATTTAACTTCACTATATCCTTAGAAAAACATAGTTCCTTAGATATGACATCATGTAATTTCATTGCCTCCAGAGAAATAAGAGGGCATGGTAATGCATGATCTAGTTAGTAACTACAACAGAATATCCCCTCTTAAATGGTGCCAAGACATCATTAATAGAGGAATTTGAAAACCAACATAGCTTTGAACTATGCTCCTTCAAATAATATGAATCTATATTATACACGAAAGCTGAATTTTTGACCAAATCGACAATGTCCTATTGAAATTGACCCCTGTTATGGGATTCCATTACACCATAATCCTATAAAATCAATGTTGTGACCATAAAAAATGTCATATTAGGAGCTATTTTAGTATCCTTATAAGAGAGAACACATCCCACCCAGCTAAGAGAATGGCTACCACCACCACCACCCCATGGGTTATCAATTACTAAGAGGATTTATGAAATATCTGTAGAAGATACAATCAAAACCCTTCCCATTAGACTGGGGGTAATTATATATCAATCTATATCACCAGGTTTGTCATCCCCCAAAGGGGTAATGGGTAAATCAATGTCTATTCTAGATTAATGTCACCCCGTTGGGCTAAGGGAATTTATACCTCAATTTCTATCCCAAGAGTAATCACATACCTAATTGGAATCGTTGTATCCTTAACAATAGGATTAATCAATGCCAATTGTGACCCCTAATTGTTCCCAAACCACATGGCTGGGGAAATTTTCATCATCATTATCACTACATAGGGAATCATTATTTTCCATGTTGAGAGTTAAATATCAATGGTTGGAACCCCATCCATTCCTCATACCAAATGAAGAACCCCTCATATTTGGGGCCCATTAAGTAGTCATGTCTAGAAAACCCCTCAAAGTAACTACTCATAGGCTGATACGAGAGGAGATTATAGTGATAAAAATCAAACCCTTCCAGGGTTACATTCGAAAATGACCTAATATGGTCAATGATTTGAGGAATGATACTAATGTAGGAAGTGAAAAATCTTCATATTGTTTTGAAAGTAATGGGATAACCACTATTTCCCAATATACCATTGTTAATGTTGTCACAGTTAAGACAACATATATTCTAGATTAAGGTGAAAATGTAGAGTTCTGTATCATGAAATATATACCCCAAGAGTATGGTGATCTAAATACACCAACCAAGGTTGCACAAACCTGGAACTAGAGGAGAATCCAAAGTTTAGAACCTTTTAATATCATGTTTCAACCTCTATGGTGGAACATTTCCAATGATAAAAGAAATGGTGTGGCTATATCCCAATCACACACAAAAGAGTTGAAATTCCTTCCACAAAGGAACAGTTGTCACAATATGAGAAATATATACAATATATCATAAAAATAAATGAAGAGATACTGAGAGGAAATATTCCCTCTTAACATCATCATTAGGTAGAGATGAAAATTCTTCCTCCAAGATCAGGTCCCCATATAAAAGTTGTATATGAGCATCATACTAGCTCCATATCCAGAAAAATTCTCTACAGTAATGATGCAGTCAAAAATGACCAGGACTTACCTCCATTACGGGTACATCCTCTCCCTCTCTAGGGAAATCATTCAGTATTCACATTAATTGAATATCAATGGGAGATGAAAATAGTACCACATCATCTATCCCCACCCACTCCATGTGAATGGGATGCAGATCAAATAGTAGTACCTCTAGAAATTTTCAATGTCATTGTGTACATGGATACTCAAATAAAAGCCATGGAAGGGTTATGTGAACCAATGCAACCTAAGAAGAATCCATATCCAAAATGAGAGGATAACACTCTGCCTCTGACCAATTTCAGTAATCCTACCTTATCTACCTTTTATTGCATGGGAGACCAAGAACATCATCTCACACACATTGTAACCTGATATTTTCTGATGATGGTCCCTCAATATCAATAGTAGATGACCAAGACTAGGTTTTTCATACAAACAATGGTAGGTCTAGCCATCATTTGGTATATTATCCTTCCATGAGGATCTTTGGTTGGATGGGAAGACTCTCATCATCAATTCATTTACATGTTTAGCTCCACACTAATGTAAATGAAAATTATTGAACTAACAAAGTTAAATACACATTAAAATGAGATGGTATCTTAATAACCAAATGGAAGGGTTGAACTTATTTTCTTAGTATCCCTCTCTTAATGGAACAATTTCTGGAACTCTATGATGAAAATTGTTTGGATGACTTGCAGACACCTCTGATCCCAATGATGTATCTAGGTGGGTTCTATGAGTTTTCTAAAAAGGACCCACATCTAAAATAATCCATTTAGAAACCCCAACCTAAATCTTGACTCATTACATTATCATGGCAGAAGATGTTCGGTATTGAAGAAACTACCACTGTTACCCTCAAGCCAACAATAGAGCTTATCCAAGAACTTATACAGGTACCAAACTACCCAACACCTCCTTCCATGTAGAAAAAACCACAAAATATCCCTCATCTAGAATCTAAAAGAGATTAGATTAATCTAGGATTTTTTGAATGGATGAATAATGTATACTTATTCTAAAATGAAAAAGTCAATGGTTATTAAATATCATCCATATAACATATCCTACTCATGAAACAATATCTCAAGAATCCCAATGAGTTTAACCTCACTTATCATCCAACTACTATCCTTTTCATAGGAGTCTAGGTCATAATATGAAGGATTGATTCATATTCAAAGATGTTATCCAATGAATGATCGATTTTGGGGAGTTGATGTTGTATAACTACATGATATAGGTGACCTTCATAACCATCACCCAGTCAAAAGAATATGGTGATTGGTTGAGTGTTTCATCTATGTGTGGATAGAAGTTCAGCAACTGGACTAATCAAAATATTGTTGACCAAGATCATACCACCATGAGAAAATAGCATCCCAGACCCACAATAGTTTCTCTACCTTGGAAGGTAACATCATATATGTCTCCCAGTGGTGAATATTACCATCATAAATAAGAAGATACTGAAGAAAAAGATTTATACTCTTCTCCAATGCAATCTCTGACTCTTACATATTTCTTCCCTAAAAAATCCAAAAGATGGCACCATACCCACCAAACAGAACCCTCATTGGATGAAGAGATCATATTTGGTTATGTAAACATGATAAAACTAGAAAAAACCATATCTGATGTTGAGTATGTCTCCTGGTATGAGTTAAACACACCTAATTAAGGAACATGAAGTTTCATGTATATGAACTGAGGATACATTGCACAACATGGGAATGTATGGACCCAATATTCTGGTCACATTCCCAAATACGACATATATGCAGCTGATTCTCATGGGGAATAACACCATGAATCCCAACAGATACATAGAGGTGTCCCAAAACCCCCTTGTGGTTGCCTGCACCTAGTCATATTGTATGACCTCCTAGTGGTAATGTTATTATCTGATCTACCCAGAAAACGTGAAAGGTCGGTGTGACCTATGCCACTAGAAGAAAATTATCACTCAGCTTCTAAAAAATATCTAGCTCCATCAACCCCAAATACCATTGTTCTTGAACCACATAATTTGAAGAATCACCAACTCAAGAACCATTGACATCTATCACAAAAGAACAACATTTTGAAATAGCTAACAGCTTTACCATCCAAGCTCTTAATCTTGGAACCAGTACATATTTAAAAATAACTCGGGGAGGTACTCGTTGAATCCCTCTATATACCTTGTAATTTTGAGACATATGTTTCTAAATCTATGGTCTAACAAGTGGATACCATGCAATTAGAGTTTCATATCACCATCTCATTCACTGACTAGGATAAGGAAGAGGTCATATAAGGAAACATTAGGCCTCTATATGTTCTGGTAGAATCAATAATGTCAACATCCGAATGGATCTAACTGAAAAAGGTTACATGATCAACCTAATCAAGATTCAAAACCACTGATGTTTTGGGTATAACAAATACAATTTCCCCCCCAAAAAAGATGGCCATTCAAGGTTTTGATAATATAGAGCAAAGAACTCTTGGGAAGATCAATCTCTAAGGCATGTTTAGGGACTTAAAATCAAAATCCAAGTTTATGTTTATCCATGAAGATATTATATACTATATTCTTATAGGAAGGCCCTAGATCTATTTCCATGTGGTAGTAACCTCAAAATTCGATCAATAATTGAAATACCCCATCGATGGAAACGTCAAAAAACTAAATGGTGATAGATCATCATTAAAAAATTACAAATCCACATATATTGAGGAAGGTTTATACAAAGGGAATTAAAATAACAAATAGTGGATGATGATATATTGGTTAAATCCACAAATAGTTTGGGTACCTTCACCAAAAATCCCTAAGTATGCTCGATAGTGACTATATGCTCCCCATAAATCTAGTTGAGGTAGTAGACTTGATCAAATATTTCTAAACTCCTTCTATACCTAGAGACATTTTAAATGAAAATAAACTATGGAATCTCTCTACAATGACTTTGGAAGTAGGGGATGCTAATTTATAGTCTTATGGATTCTCTCACCGTGATATCCCCATATATTCCCCTAGATTACTGAATTCATCTAAAAATGCCTCCACAGACTAAGAGTTGGAAGAAGAGGATGATAACCTCAAGAATTCCCCTCCCTCATTCAAGGATGGCATCTCCACCACAACTATGAGCACAAGTAGGTAAATATAGGAATATAAGAAGACATATGACCTACATTGATTTGTTCCACCATGCCTCTTGAAGAGCAAGATAATTACATTTTATTTCTAAATAAACAATCATATGTAATCAATTGGAATAATAGATAAATGCCAATACAATATTCATATGTGGACATACATTATCTCAACTTACCCAATGACCATTAAAGACTTAAGTAGAAATCCAAGAGGATGCAACCCTCTCATTATAGAAATGTAGAGGTAGAAGTTGAAAAAATTATCAATGAAAACATTCTCTGAGAAGTTTAATACCCATGACGGCTCAGCAAAATCTTACCTATCAAGAAACAGAATGTGAATATAAGGGTATGCATTGATTCCAGACACCATAATAAACACCGACCAAATTAGGATTTTCAATTTCTAATAAAATAACTCTTGGTTGATGTAATGGATAACCTCCAATCCATATTATTGCTGGATAGGGACTGAGGTTATAATAAGATAAATATGTTCCCTGAAGATGAGGAAGGAACTGCATTCAAAGAACCATAGGGGATCTTTTTCTATCAGTTAATTACCTTTTCCATAATGAATATTGGTACCACATATTATAACTCCACTATGGAATCAAGGTTGAACCTAAAAACAAGTGTAATTATATAAATTTCAACCACCAGAATTCCCAATGAACTATGGGGGATCCTATGGAACTTTGATTATATTTTTAATTTCATAGAAAACTATTTGAGAAAAACTCTCCTTGTCACCATTATAATGAATAAGTGAATCACTTATCAATGGGGTGGGGACTTACAAGAATCCTTATAGAGTCTCATGTGGTATCTACTACACCCACCAGTCATGATGCCACTAGTAGAAGGAAATACACTCAGATATATGTGTCCTCTATAGAACCCTTGTTGGATTCCCTCTTTTAATACAAGAACGATGCATGAAATGATAATAATCTCTACTTCCTCAGAAAAATGATCCCAGATACTGACACTTGATTATTATATGTTAGGAAGAACTTCCCTACACTCATAAATGCAGTTCAAAAGCTGAGGCATTACTTTCAGAAACAAGAATTCAATTTGGTCCATCGTATTGATCCTCTCATGTATATCCTTGTTCTTTCTATGCTGACTATGTGTTTAACTAGATGGAAAATCATTCTACAATATTATGAAATTTAGTTATTGTCACATATGTAATTGGAAGGGAAGTTCCTAGTTGATTTCCTTATGGAACATCCCACACCATAAAACAAATTAGTAAAAATGAAAATTCCTAATAAATAGATTTTCATTTCCCATAAATCTCCATGGAAATGAGAGATGTGGTTTGATAGTTCCTCTCGGAATCCTATCAGAAAGAGTCTCAAAAACCCGAAACTCAATTTGGTTTGTTTAGGGATTGTGTTTGTTTCTCTGAAAAAAATCATACACATTCTTATTATCCAATGTTTAAACTAATAATGATGTTGAATACCATTTCATTATCACTGGATTGGAATTATCCCTAAAGATTTAGATAGCCTACCTGGACATCAAAGGGGATTTATAAGTAGTGATAAAGCTTATCAGTGGTGATTATTCCATAAAAAATGAATAATAGGACCCTATCACTAGTTATATCATAAGACTAATGGAATGTTTCTCTTTTTATTTCACATTAAATCATGTTCTCCAATCACAAAATGATTATTCCAACGCATTGGATAATGCATCCACAGTCCTGTCTAACCACGATTGGGAGGAAGTGACCATTTGTGTCATGATCTAGTGAATGGTACCATCAATAATCATCTTTGATATATAAGAAATAAATATGTTCAAAACTTATTCAAAACATGATGAACCAATTCCCACTCCTTGATAGAGGGAACCCATAATTGGTTATCCTTAAAATGGGACTCTCCCAGATGACCAATCCATATTGGAATAGATTTGACATTGAGTAGTAAACGTTACCCTATGAGGTGGTCCAAATGAGAAGGAATCCCTTACAAGTGAGGATATGATGAATTCCTCATTATATTCATAGAAAAATAGATATTTTTTCCATTATGGAAAAATTCCAGGTATGATCCTACGATTCTCATTAATGAGTAAACACACACTCCCTCCAAATCAGGAGGCTGGGTTACAAGTGAAAAATGATGGGTGGTATCTCCCTAGAAACTTGGGGTTTACCTCAGAGGGTACAAAGACACGGTTGGGGTACATGGGTGTTGACGCTCCTTTCGTCACAGAATCTAAAGATCGGAAAAGGGAATATCTGAGCTCAAAGTGATTCAGCCTTTGAAGTAAACATAAAAAGTCAACAAAGGAAGGAAGAAAGAATCAACAGCAAACCTCACCGCGCATGTTATCTAACTGGCGCGCAAGTGTACTTGCGCGACTACCTTGGTCGCGCAGGTGACTTGCGCGACCTAACTGGTAACCACCCGGTAACCGCCCGGGGTCTTATTTTGCCTATAAATAGACCCTGTGGGCCCCCCATTCAAGAGGATGTTTTTTCCAGAAACTCGGATTGAAGCTCCCGACGCCCAAGTCTCTTCTCAAAGCTTCCGGAACACTTCTAAGGTAATTTCTTACCTAGAACGGAATATTTAAAGAGAAGAAAGAAGGCCTAAGTGTTGAAACTTATCAAACACTTGCACGCCGACTTATTTCCTTCAATATAACTTGCACGTCCCTTTTCTGGAAGAACCTCGAGAACATTCTAAAGGGTTTAAAAAAGAGTCGCTCAAGTATTTCAATGCTGGTTGAAAATCGCGCAAGTACCCATGTGCCGCGCAGGTATACCTGCGCGACCAATACTTGCGCGCCCACGGAAGACTTGCGCGCCTTGCAAGACTTGCACGCCCCTATCTTTTTGGGTGCCCATCTTTCCCATTTTTACCCCTCTTAAGCCATTTCACCTTTCCTTTTCAAGATTCAGTCTTCAAGACACTCTTCAAAGCCATTTATGGCATGATTTCTTGATTTGACTTCCTTATCTGAAAGGAATTCTGTGGAATATCTCTCAAAACCTAGGGATTTAAATATCCTTATGTCACCAAAGATTGAGAGTTCGTTCATTTAACCTCATCCTTTAAAATGAGAGAATCCCTAACCTGGGTCTCCTTTTCAGGAATAATCCCCAGTTATAAAAACCTTTAATTTGGGCATCTTCCTCAGGAGTAAGCCCCAAATTCTCAAAGTTCCCAATCTTGGGCATCCTCCTCAGGAGTAAGCCCCAATCAAGTCCTCTAATCTTGGGCATATTTCTTAGGAATAAGCCCCAACTTCAAATATGGGCATCCTCCTTAGGAGTAAGCCCCAAACCTTAATCCCTAACCTGGGTCTCCTTTTTCAGGAATAAGACTCAGTCATAACCTTGGGATTCCTTTTTCAGGAGTAATCCCCAAGTCCCTTAACCTGGGCCTCCTTTTTAGGAGTAAGTCCCAGTCATAATCTTGGGTTTCCTTTTCAGGAGTAAACCCCAAGCCCCCTTAAATTTCTCTTAACCAGTCCTAATTTACCCTTGATTTGGGTTTCCTTTTCAGGAGTAAAACTCAATCATAAGTCCCCTCCTAACTTGGGAATCCTCCTGAGGAGTAAGCCCCAAGATTAGAGTATTCAAATCTCCATGAAGCACATATAACTTTATGGACCCTGTTCATGGATTTTCTCCCGAAATGTAAATCCTAAACCTTCATCTATCTGGGAAGTCATCCATACATAAGCCCCAAACAAATTCTTATGATTGCATCTTTCATGGCACAATTGTCTACTTTTTACCAATACCTATTGTTTCTCACACCGAGCATGACTCACGTGAGCTTAGAGTGTAAAAGTAATTATGACATTCATCTTTGAGCCATCAATCATAAACATCATACTCCATAACTCGAACTACGTGGGTTCTGATTCCTTTTCCAAAACAAAGGATACGTAGGTAGCCCATTTATGGGTTCGATCCCAACTTTGAAATAATCTCTGTCCTTCTGAATGACGATAAACTTCAAGTGCCCCATTGAGTGGCTTTAAAACCAGCCTGGTCAACATAATGACCAAGAGACTTTTATATAAATGTTTTGAAGGATACCATTGACCAAGAATATCTAAACAGATATAGATGATTCTCTATTGATGAAGAACCTCAAATACATATAAAAGATTCTCTAAATTTCTTGCATATTTAATCATTGATTGTTAAAACTAAAGGAAAGCTCATTTTATACTTGGTAATGTAATAAGGATTCACGAACATAACTTAAATCTATAAAGAGAGTCCCGGAGTAGACAATAATTCCCCTCAAAAAGGTGTGATGAGTCCGACCTCCCATCCTCTCGACCAATGCAAATTCCTAAGCCTCATTAGTCCACAAGCTAATGAGCGCCTGCCTTTGGAAAGTAGGTCCAAACGGATGTGGAATCATTGGATGTTTCCGGTTCTACGAACAAACCCGTTAGAAACCGATCGGAACGTTTGAATCTCCCGTCCAGGAGGTCATCCCCGGATTCCGCGCGAAACAAAAATGGTGAACCCGACGTGAATCCTTAACCAAGTTAAAGTGATGTTTTTCTTATTTGTTAGGCCCCTTGGGCCAACAAATCAATCATTGACATGTGCTCATCCAAAATATGCAGTGGCCGGATTCATCTTGATTATGTCTGTTATATGGAATAGACACTCTTTTCTCAAGATCTTCTGCAAAATGGCTTTCCTTAAATTCACCCCTGTGAATACTGCTGCTGTGAACACCTCTACTGTGAGGTCTGCTGCTGTGAAAACCAATGCTGCTACTCCTGCTGGAACGTCATCCGCTCTGAGGATGACATCACCAACTCAGCGTCTTCAACGCTGGGTTTCTAATGCACTGGTTAAGGAGTACCGTCGCAACGGTACTATCCCAACTCTGGAGGCCGCTCGTCAAGCCCTCCAAGTTAACAACTCTACCTGGTCGTCCGGACAACGGCGACCAGCGATCAAGAAGCAGGCGGTGCTGACTACCGTCTCTAACCGTTTCGGGTCGTTATCCCCGGAATGCAATTTCCATTCACTCCCTTACTCTGAGGAAGTGAATGAGCAGGTCCCGCAGGACCTTAATTCAAAAAGACAGGAGTCCTTCTCAAGGGCTCCCATCAACAATCGCCGCCAGACTCGTGCGGTAGTGCGCCCTCAACATGATGAGGGTACCGACTCCAGGCATTCAGCTCAGGTTCCTCGAACCCGAGCAAGCAAGATGAACCGCCAGAGACGGAATCCGGTTAACAATAGGCAGGTTGTCATCCCTGCCATCTCCGGAGAAGTCCACCAACCTAACTTGGTGGCAAACAACGAGCAGGCATACACACCTGTTCGTTTTAATTCCGCTGTCCAGCAGACTCGTCTGGCAGCATCAAGCCTATCCCGCCAGGCAATTCCGGCGGAGTACCATAAGCAGGAACATACACCTGCTTATACATCACTAGTTAGTCAGAAGGCTCGTCTGACTACATATGATGGATCTCGTCAACCGCGTTTGGCGAAGTGTAATCATCAGGCACATACACCTGCTAATACTAATCAAGCCTACCAACAGTCTCGCTTGGTAGCGCCCGGAGAAGTCAGTCGGAAAGTCCCGACGACAAACAGGAGGCAGACTCAACTCTCTGCCTCCACACTTGAGTACTGTCAGGATTCACTGACAGGAAAAGGAGGACAGGAGCAGGCACATACACCTACTCCAAGCCCGGAATGGACGTATATCCCCGTTCCGGCAGCTGAAGTCACCAAACATATTTTGTCAATGGTGAAAGAGCAGAAGCAAATTCCTGCTCATATTCTGGATGCTTGCCAGGATATCATAACAGCTTCAGCATCATCTCAGGGACAGACACATAAATATATCCCTAGCAATGGAGTGACACATCAACGATTCACTCTAGAATAGACACACACATCTGTTCCAGTCCAAGAGGGTTATGGGGCATACTCCCCCATATCATACAGACAACCAAGTCAGGCACATACACCTGATTTCAGTGGAGATCGTCAGCCTAACCTGACCATCTTTCCTGATCAGGCACATACACCTGCTCAGAGCAATCACTTTCGTCATCAAGTGGTTTCTAAAGCGAGTAAGAAGGCATCTAAGAAAAAGATCCGCCCAGCACAGTCAGGAGATCAAAGGCCAATCTACAACAAGGCCTTGCTCGATGTTGGAGTTCTTGAAGCCCTCAGACATTTATCTGTTGGAATTCAAGATTCTACTCCCTCAGTTCCCAATAACGGGAACATTAATTCTGAAGGTGTTCAATAGACACTTCCTCATGAAGACTTGCTTCATGAAAATTCGGTCAATCTTGAAGTTTCTTCTTCAGATGAGAGCCACAAGAACCCTCTGTGTGGTCAGAAGACCAAGGAGCAAGAGATTTCATCTTTTGCTGTAACCCATCATAACGGTCCTCCTCATGGTGATGAACTTTGCTGCGAAAGTCCTCTCCGCAGTAGTGATTCACGTTGTCTCGAAAATTCTTCAGAAGGCAATGTAGTGACGAGAAATCCCTCTTATCTCGAGGCACTTGCAAACGTAAAACCAGTCATGTCTGATGCTTTACTATCGGCAGGTGAAACTCTTTCTCCATCAGAAGATAGCCTGGGGTTCAGGTTATTCTCCGAACCATCCCTGGGTCATTCATCTTCCAGCATGAATAGTGATTTCTCTACCAATCTTGTTGAATCCGATGACGCAATAAGGAAACACCAACTCTGGTCCAAACAGGTAGAAGAATCTTCATTTAATGACAAAGAGGAAATGCTGAACATGAGGAAAAAACTGGAAAAAGGTGAAGTACCAGTCATGTTTTGGCCTTTGGCTGACTCCCAGTACGACATTCCAAAGATGTTGACGGATGATGGAATCCATGATATTCGTCTCAACATATGGAAAACTCTTTGTCAATTAAAGAAGAAGGTATTATCTTACGATGAATATGAAAATCATCTTAAGATAATAGAAGGGCTACAACGTCAGATTGATTTGGCATCTCTATCAGTCTCTCGGTATCCGAAGGCTGAAAAGCAACAGAGAACCCTTCAACGTTCATGCCTTGGCGCACTAAGAAGATTGCGTTAGTTAATTGCCAATGCTCCATCTGATGTTCATATCAGAGGATGGGGTGTTCACGGAGCACTACATTTCACAGTGCTTTTCGGTCAGCAAAGCCCGCCGAAAATGGTCTCATGCAATGTTATTGCCCATGGCCGGCCACAGTCAATGGGCTTTGTTCATAATCAAAAGCTTGCTCAAGAACATGCTTCAACTAGTTCCTCTCAAAATCAAGTATATAGAGAACAAGTTGTTGAATTGCTCCTATATGAAGCAGGTGAGAATATTGCACAAGCCTCTCGTCTGGAGCAAACACGTTATCAAATGACAGAAGTTTCGGAAATCATCCAACGATCGGTTGAACCAGGTGATAAAAGTGGATATAAGTTAATGCATCCAGCTAATTTCCGAACTAAAATTCGCAAGATCAAGAGAGATTTTAAGAAGATCTCAGACATAGCATGTCAAGAGACACCCCAGTTTGCCAGATTGGGGACTTCTCTAACCCAACCCTTAGAGTCAACAAATGGGATTCAAGGAGTTGAGCGGAAGCAGCAGGAACATCCCCAGTCCACCGGACTGGGGACTTTTTCAAATCCTCAATCCCTCCCTCAGAGAAAGTCAGTATTCTATCGATTAGGGAATAAGCCTCAAGAGGAACGAAGAGCCAAGCTATCAGGAGATTCTCTCCAAGTGACGGTTCTCCAAGAAGTTCCTAAGGGATCAAGTCAACGGAATGCCATGTCTCATCATGGACATAGAAGAATACAATATCACAGAAATGCTGATAGAAAGGATTCCATGCAATATGCATCCATTAATGTCATCAATGCCGTTGCTGCTGATTCACCAGATGAGGCTCAATCAGAGGGATCAGACGAAGAGGTTCCTGCTCAAGAGGTTGCGCACACAGACCTAAATGAAGAAGGTGTGCGCACACGTAATCAAAGGCTTACCCAAAATCTGGGTATTCCTTCAAGTAACCCACTTCCCCCTCTTCGAAAAGGATCCAATAAGGGGAAAGGAAATAATCAGGTTACTTCTCACCCTTCCTCTAAACGAGATCAATCACTCTCATTAGAGCAAAGGTTTGCACAACAGGAGGAAGAAATGAAAGAATTAAGAAGGTTGAATGCAGAACTACTTCAGAGTAGTCTTCTTCTTAAGAATGCTGAAGTCCGACAGCCGAAGGAATTTGTTGTAACTACTGAGATGGATCAAGAATATCCTCCTTTATCAGTACACCCACAGAGGTCTAATCCTACGGGTCAAATGCAACAACGGTTGGAAGCACTACCATCAGTTGCAGCACCAACCACCACGTCTGTCCAAGCTCCATTCATTGCACCTACCCAAAACCAAGTTCAACCTGACGTTTCTCAAAAGTTAATAACTACTATTGAGTCATTAACAGCTTGGTTAGAAACTATGGAAGGGAAACGGGTGAAAGTTCAACCTGAAAAGAAAGTTTACCCTGAATGGGTAGATTCAATTTCTCCTCCATCCAGTTTTGGAAACCCTATTTTCCCTACTTTCAATGGATCAGGCGACCCTGAACAACATTTGACGCATTACGTGTCTTGTTGTGATCCTATGATGGGAACTCCAGAGCAGCAAGAAGCAGTGAAACTCAGATGCTTCGTGCGAACCTTGCAAGGACCAGCTTTTGTCTGGTATACAAGCTTGCAATCCCGGTCAGTCATCGGATGGGAGGTTCTTCGTCAAAAATTCCTTCTTCAGTTTAGCTCAACTTTGCCAAAAACGACAGTTTTCGATCTTACAAACTGCAAGCAAAGGGAAAATGAAAGAGTCTCTGATTTCATTGCTCGTTGGAAGGGATTAACATATTCCCTGAGTTTAGCACTCCCTCAGGAGGAATTTTTGCCAATCTGTGTGGCAAATTTGCGTGACGAATTACCCACGCCATTGATCCCTGTGAAATACACAGGAGGGTTTCGAGACCTTACTTCAATCGCTCAACAGATTGAAGATTCCCTTATACATGCTAAGGTTAAATCTCGTGTAATTCCATCAGCTCCAGGAAGAAGAATGGGTAAAGCAGAAACTGCTACAGTTATGATTAAACAAGCACCTATACCTATTTCTACTTCAAAACCTTCATCTTCTCGAAGGGCTCCACCCCCTGAACGCCAACAACAAAGGCTGTTTCGTCCAAATGATCAAAAAGATCAACGAAGAAAAAAATTTGAGGATATGAAGAGTAAAAAATACTCTTTCCGAAGTGAACAAGTTCCTGGTTACTTCATTTCAGCTCTGGAAAATAATTTGGTTCAATTACCAGTGCCCAAGAGGCCAAACAAGGAAGGAGATGAAGACCGTCCCAATTATTGTCCCTTTCATCAAATGTTGGGGCATCCCATCCAGGAGTGTTTTGTCTTTAAAGACCTCCTGCAAAAGATGGTCAACTTGGGAAAAGTCAAATTGAAGGGTTCTTCAGCTCATGTAGCGTGTATTACCGCTACAGATCCAGAGGAAGGAGGCGAGTGGCAGGAAGTCAAAAGCAAAACTGCGAAAAAAATATGATGATTGGATGGTCAAAAAGACAATCAATCGGACCCATTCCATTTTGCGAACACAATTGAAGAAGCCAATTGTGTCTCCTACAAAAGCTGCAGTAAAGCCTCCATCAAAAGACAAATCCTCAAAAGGGCAGCGCAATTCAAATAAGAAAGAGGAATCAGGAGAAGATGAATATGTAGCAAAGCCTAAATTGTCTTTGACTCTGGCAGATTTCATGCCATCTACTTCGAAGCCACGGTCACCGTCCCACCAAACGGCACAGCCTAAACAGGCTAACCAGGCAGAGTCTTTATCAGACGAAGAGTTAATCTTTGGTTCTATTAATATGATTCAATTAACAGATTCATATTCCAGTCTTGATGAGCCTGAATTCCCTGTATCAAATAAGGGAACCCGAGGAAGTTCTAGAGGTTCAGGATATAGGGGAAGACGTGGATCTTTCCGAAGACACTACTATAATTCTACCCCTGCTAGCACTGTATATGCAGCAGAAACTCGTGGTAGAGACCTTCAGCGAGCTCAAAAAGAACAAGCAAGTTATTCTGCCAATGGCCAACTCAGTTTCGGCACAGTTATTTTGGAAGACCGATTAAAAGTTCCATCTTCTTTATCTCAGCAAGTAAATGGATCTAATCAGTCTAATATTCCAAAACCAAGGATGTTGCCAACTTCAATACAAGATGCATCAGCTTCCAAAACATCTGCTTCCAAGGTACCTGCTAAACCGCATATTCCTATTGGGAAATGCAGACCTCTAGATCAAAAGTATGATATATTGAAACACTTGGCCCAAGTACCATCCAAGTTATCAATTTTGGATGCTTTGAATCTGTCAAAAGATCTTCGGGAAGCACTCATCGAAGCTTTGTCAAGTCCTCAGGAGTTTGAAGCTGAAATTGCTGCAGCTGAAATCTATCACATAGAGAATAATCCTGCAGAATGCCATGCAGTGATATCTTTTACTGATAAAGATGAAGATGATGTTGTGCATGGGCACATAAAACCTTTGTACTTATCTGGCAAAGTCAGTGGTATAGATGTTCGAAGAGCTTTCATTGACAATGGTTCAGGAGTCACCTCATGCCCATTTGTACACTTCGTCGATTGGGCCTCACGGAATCTGATTTATCTCCTTTGACCATGATGTTGCAAGGATATGATAAAAATGAACAAGAACCACTGGGAGAAGTTACGCTCAGAACTCAGTTTGGAGATCTTGTTTCCAATTCGGATTTCATGATTGTTGATCAAGACTCAGCTTTCAATATCTTGCTTGGAAGACCCTGGCTACATCAGCATGCAGCTATTCCGTCATCATACCATCAATGTCTCAAATACTATTTCGATGGTCAAGTTGGAACATTGTATGTTGATAAGGCCCCGTTCAAGACATGTGAGTCTCAATACATTGAGGCGGAATTTTATCACATGAAGGGAAGAGAAAAATCTACAATGAAGGAAATTACCAAAGTTAATGCTCCATATGGTTTGGAAAAAATTACAATAAATCCATTTTCACATGTGAGTACAGATTATGTGTTACCTATCAGTCAAATTGAAAAAATAGGCCCAAATCAAAATACTCTTATGGAAAGATCCATAATGTCAATTACGGGAATCGAGCCAGACAACATGGGAGAAATTGGT
Source organism: Viscum album (assembly GCA_963277665.1). NCBI lineage: Eukaryota > Viridiplantae > Streptophyta > Magnoliopsida > Santalales > Viscaceae > Viscum > Viscum album. The sequence continues at coordinate 1,313,873,361 of OY728134.1, read as the reverse complement.
AACTTACCAAGCAGTGATGAAAGCATAAGTGGTGACGTTTTCATTTCGTCTACTGAAATCCAACAAGTCTATACTTCGCTAATCAGGCCAGAAGAAGTTATAGCAACACCAGAGGTGAATATTGATGTCGATTCTCAATCCATCATCTCCTCTTTATTTCCCAAAGAATACCCTTTATCATCAATAGGGTCGGAAATGGAAGCTTCTTCTTCAAAATGTGAAAATTTTGACATCTCTTATGATCATGAGAATTTCGTTTTTTCATCTACTTTGCAAGTAGAAACGGAAGAAATAACACATGATGAAGAGGAAGAGGAAGATCTTAGAGATGCTCCTCCAGCATTTGAAGAGGGTATCTCTACAACTGTGGATGAACTCAGAGAAGTAAATCTGGGTACAGAGAAAGATCCACGCCCTACTTTAATTAGTGCGGCCATGACCCTTGAAGAGCAAGAGATGTATATTTCTTTTCTAAAGAAAAATAAAGATATTTTTGCTTGGAATTATACAGAGATGCCTGGTCTTGATCCTGATGTTGCCACCCATCATTTGGGTTTGCCAAAAGAACATCGAGGATTCAAGCAAGCCGCGAGAAGAAAACATCCAACCTATGCTTCCAAAATTGAAGCTGAAGTGGATAAGCTTATCAAAGCTAACTTCGTCAGAGAAGTTCAATATCCCAAGTGGTTGGATAATATTGTCCCTGTAAAGAAGAAGAATGGACAAATTAGGGTTTTCATCGATTTCAGAGATCTTAATCGGTATTGTCCTAAAGTTGATTTCCCAGTTCCGATTACAGAACTCTTAATTGATGCGACGGCTGGCTATGAAGTACTTTCTTTCATGGATGGATATTCTGGATATAATCAGATCCGAATGGCCCCAGAAGATGAGGAATATACAGCCTTCAGAGCTCCTCATGGTGTGTTTTGTTACCGGGTGATGCCCTTTGGTTTAAAGAATGCAGGTGCAACATATCAACATGCCATGCATCGTATCTTCAAACCTTTTCTAGGGAAGTTTGTTGAATGCTATGTAGATTATTTGGTGGTTAAATCCAAACAATGTTTTGATGACTTGGTTTATTTGGAAGTCATATTCCACAAGCTTCGACAACATAATTTGAAAATGAACCCCTTAAAATGTGCTTTTGGGGTAACCTCAGGAAAATTCCTCGGCTTTGTTGTACGCCATCGTGATATTGAAGTCGATCCTGAGAAGACCAAATCAATCCTTGGTATGTCACCTCCTCATAATTTAAAAGAATTAAGAGGACTTCAAGGACACTTAGCCTATATTCGGCGTTTCATCGCCAATTTGGCAGGCAAAAGTTTACCCTTTACCAAATTATTGAAGAAAGGAGTCACTTACCAGTGGACTGAAGAATGTCAAAAAGCATTTGATGTTCTCAAGAAATACCTCTTGAGTCCTCCAGTACTCATTCCACCTATTGAGGGTAGACCTCTTATCCTCTATGTGACAGCTTTAGAGCGATCATTGGGTTCCTTTCTCGCTCAAAAGAATGATGCTGGGAATGAAAATAGTCTCTACTATCTCAGTAGAACTATGCTTGAAGCAGAAACCCAGCATTCAAGTATTGAAAAGTGCTGCCTAGCATTAATCTTTGTAGTTCAGAAACTGAGACACTACCTGCAACATCATAAGGTCCAATTGGTATCTCGTAATAATCCGCTCAAATTCATCCTTAGTCGTCCAATGCTTACAGGACGTCTGGCAAGGTGGGCGGTTATTCTACAGCAGTTCGACATTCAGTATGTGTCTCAAAAGGCAATTAAGGGTCAAGCTCTGGCTGATTTCCTGGCTGAACATCCTTCAGTGGAAGACACGTATTCAGATATCGAACTCCCTGATGAGGAAGTTTTCTCTATTCAAGAGAGTCCTCAAACCTGGGAAATGTATTTTGATGGTGCTTCTAGAAGTCCAACAGGGAAGAAAATGGAAAATCCTAAATTCAACAAAGTTGGTTTAGGAATTGTGCTCATTTCTCCAGATAAGGCAGTGTTACCTTATTCCTTTTTGTTGTGGGAAGGTGGTACCAATAATGAAGCTGAATACCAATCTCTCATTATAGGCTTGGAGTTAGCGCTTCAAGCACAAGTGAATTACTTAAAGGTGAAAGGTGATTCAGACCTGGTAATCAAACAAGTCAATGGGGATTATGCCATCAGAAAAGAAGAATTAATCCCTTTGTATGATTTTGTCAGAGAGTTAATGTCGGAATTCCCTTCAGAACCGACATTTTCTTATGTCCCAAGATCACAAAATGCTCAAGCTGATGCACTGGCTAATATAGCCACAGCTTTAGCAGATCCAAATCAGGACGAAACAACCATCTGTATTGCCCACCGTCGTGCAATTTCACCTTATGTTCAGGTCAGAACAGAGGAAATTAATGAAATTAGTCCCATTCCTGAACTGTATGGTCATACTACAGGATGGATGTCACCTATCAGAGAATACCTTCAAAATGGAACACTTCCACCTGATAGAGCTGAGAAAGAACAAATTCGGCGACGTGTGGTCAATTTTACTCTTTATGATGGCCCAAACCACCTCGAGAAAATTCTCTACAAACGTGGTTTTGATGGAGTTCTCTTCAGATTTATTGATGGTGAAGAGACAATGGCTGTCATAAAAGAAGTGCATGCAGGAGTCTGTGGTGCCCACCAGTCTGGACATAGACTATCTGATCAAATTCGAAGGCTTGGATACTTTTGGCCTTCAATGATACAAGATTGTGTTAATTTCACAAAGAAGTGTCATTCATGCCAAGTATATGCCAACTTCATTCATCAACCTCCAGAGTTTCTTCATACAGCTAAATACTCTTGGCCATTTTCCACATGGGGAATGGATGTGGTGGGACCTTACCCTTCAGCTACGGCCAAGCAGTTTAAGTACATCCTTACTGCTACTGATTTCTTTTCCAAATGGGCAGAGGCAGTACCTCTCAAAGAAGTCTGTTCTAAATGCATTTTTAGCTTCATCAAGTCTAACATCATTACTAGATTTGGTGTCCCTCATACCATATTGACGGACAACGGCACCAACTTCTGTTCTTCTGAGGTAAAGAAATTGTATCAAGAATACAACATTAAGTCCAACCATTCATCTCGATATCATGCAGCGGCTAATGGCCAGATAGAAGCCTTCAAAAAGACTCTTTCAAATATACTGCAAAAGATGGTGGATAAAGATAAGAGGTCATGGCCTGATAAACTCTTTCATGCTTTATGGGATTATCGGACTACCACTCGCAATGCAACGCAGTCTACTCCATATTCATTGGTATATGGAACAGAAGCAGTTTTTCCAATTGAAGTTCAATTGCCCTCACTCAGAATAGCCATTTGTGATCAGTTATCTACAGATGAGCAATCCCAAAAGCGGTTGAATGAATTGGAACAGTTAGATGAGAAAAGATTGTGCACTTTGCACCACTTGGAAATCTATCAGAATCGAATAGCACGAGCTTTTAACAAAAAAGTTCGTCTTCGTTCATTCATTCAGGGAGAATTGGTATTGGTTCTCAGAGCACCAATGATACCAGGAAAGAAGCCTCCCAAGCTTGAACCAAAATGGGAAGGACCTTATTCAATACATAAGGTCTACTCCAATGGAGCATATTCTCTGATCTCAATGGATGGAGAACACATCACGACTCCAACTAATGCTAGATTTCTGAAGAAGTATTTTGTATAAACACAAAATATTGTTCCCAGATCCAAAACAATCACATTAGATCCTATGATATGTCCTACATGACATTAAACTATTATTATGTCCTATCTACATGACATTAAACTGTACAGAAGTTCCATATTTTGTCCGAGATGACATTAAACTATATTTTGTCCGAGATGACATTAAACTATATTGTGTCCTAGCAACATGACATTAAACTGTGTGGCACTTCCAACGTACAACATGACGATAAACTGTAAAAAGTCCCCAGAACTGATATCCTCATATTGGTTCACCTTATTTCTAGCTACATGACTTTAAACTGTACAACACCAGTTAGTCCTTGCTATATGACGTTAAACTATACAGCAATGGTCCAGTATGACTTTAAACTGCAACTTCGTCCCACATGACATTAAACTGTGAAAAAGTTCCCTAAACCGTCCAGCATGACCTTAAACTGCATCATCCCTGGTCCATGTATATGACCATAAACTATTTGCAAATCCCTTATGTCCAGCAAGATGTTAAACTGTGACGTCCTAAACTACATGACACTAAACTGTATAAAAGTCCCTCACGTCCGGAAAGACGTTAAACTATATAATCATCAAAGGTCCAGCATGACATTAAACTGCACCATCCACGGTCCATGCATATGACCTTAAACTATTCACACTTTCGTCCAACATGACATAAATGGTGTGTTATTTTGTCCTTACGGCATGACATTAAACTGCACAATCCCCCTTTCGTCCAATATGACGTTAAACTATTTTATCCCCATCGTCCTAACTACATGACGCTAAACTGTACAGAAAATCCTTGATAGGTCCTACATGACATTAAACTGTATTTTGTCCCTGCTACATGACACTAAACTGTGCAGCACCAATAGTCCTAACTGCAAGACTTCAAACTGCATAGTCCCTTTTTTATGTCCTACATGACATTAAACTGTGCATCGTTAAGGTTGTTATTACCTCTTGTTTCTCACACCGAGTATGACTCACGTGAGCTTAGAGCGAACATCAACCATAACACTCTCTCTGGGCCGCTAACCATGTGTAAGTCCTAACAACATTTATTAGATCATTGTCCCCAAGAACAACTTGATCATTAATTCATTCTTTAATTGAACTACACGGACTTTGATCCTTGCCCTCCAGGCTGGGTATGTAGGCAACCTCCCAGGGTTCAAGCCCAAAAACAATCTCTTCACATCGGTTCACCACCATCTCATATGATGATGATTTGTGAAACCGCCCCTGGAATCAATATCTTTACATTGATTCACTTTCGTCCTTGTTATATGACGTTAAACTATACAACACTTTTGTCCGGTACGACAATAAACTACAATATTCTTTGATTTCCT